>OY728161.1:1683473918-1684723918 GCA_963277665.1 Viscum album | reverse complement strand
AATTGAAATAATTAATTTATAAATAATTACCGTTGTCAAAACAAATAGCAGGTTTTTTGAAACAATATCTATGAAAAGTTTGGCACCTGTTTATGCACAATTAAAAGTGAAATTAATTATAATTACCACCATTGGATTAAATGGTAAAAATATATTCTAAATAAACTTTAAATCAAATTAAAAAGATAATCTATCCATATAATTAAATTATATTAAAAAGTAGTTTGGATATAAAATGCAGTATTTTTCACTATTCATTAAAAATGAACATTGTCAGAAAAATATCAAAAAATTATCCAATGTAAATTTAAATGTCTCAATCAAAAAGAATAAGTTTATTTTGACAAATAGAGTTTATAAAATTGTAAAATGTTTGATTTAAAAATGGGTTTTCATCAAAATGTAGTAAAACAATCTTTTAAAAATATTAGCGTATTCCATTCTTAAGATTGGATTTATTTTCATTTTAAGCCTCTTAAAACACTATCTAATTCATAAATAGAAATATATAAGAAAATATATTATTCATTACTTACTTAAGATGTTACATATCGGAATAATTATTCATCTGGTCTTGTGATGCTTTATTTTCTCATGACTCTACCAACCTTTCACTTTTGTGCTCTACAACAAATTGGGTCCAAGAACTACCGCAACCCAACATCCATCCATAAAAAACCAAGAATAAAAATGCTTCTAATAGAAATAATAAAATGGATCCATGATAATGAATTAGTGATATATATTATTATACGATAATATGAATAAAGGAAGGTGTTGTTCCCATGATCCACAGATTTTCAAGACATTTTCACGTAACATATCTTCATGTGTTTGGATAATCTACAAAATATTCCCATATTTATTAGGGTGGAATGTTTTTATATTGTCAAACTGAGTTCCAAAATCATTATACAATCCCTTCAAGTCTCAGGAGGTAAAACAAACATCTTTATCTGTGAAAATGGACCTCATAACTCCATGCAGCCTCAAAACCTCAACCACATACATTTTACAAAACAGATAGAATCATAGACTCCTTGAATGATATAAAGATATCTAATTCAATATCTAATGAACAATCACAATGAAATAATAACATCCTCCCTAATATATAGGTAAAAATGTTTAAAAATCCATCAATATATCATCCAATTTAATCTCAGGAACATCCATGAGATTCAACAAACTACCAGGGACTTGATGCTCGAACATTATCTGCTGGAAAACTAGACATTGATCAAAATACTCTACCATTGTGTGTTTATTTTGGGTCAAAAAACATGTTCCCTCATGAAATGATAGTTCTTATAAACTCATTGGTGTACCAATAAAATAGATAAATTAATCTCCTGAACGAATCATTGATGTATCGATACCAGGACAAAAAAACCTCCCACGAAACAACATATGGTTTTGATCATCCACAAACCATCCCTCTAGTGCATCAATATTTAAAATATTATCATACAACACCACTACCTCTATGTATCCCCACTAAGAATCCTTGACCTGATACATTAGAGAAATGTTAACTTCCATCTGAAAAAATTATACACCACAATCCGCAATTGAATTTATGTTTAGGCCTTCCAACTCCACCAACTCTCTCTATGCATCTCTAAAATCCCTTCCAAAATACTACTATGAAATTATAATCAATTAATCGACCATGAAATTACAGATTCCTAAGGGTTAAGATATCCAAAAGTGATCTTTATGAAGAAACTCAATCCACATTCACTTCCACGGATTTAGATGGCCTTGAAAAATGACATAACCCAAACACTTGTGATCTATAAGGACAACAAAGTGCTCTCCAATAAAGTAATGTTACCACAAATTCCGAGTAGAAAGAACTGCCTCTAGCTCTTGATCATTGGTGGAATAATTGTATTTATGAGGGTGTATGATCCTATACCCATAAGAGATAAATTCTTTATGTTTCATGAGGACACATCCTAGGACCATATGGTATGCATCACAATAACGTCAGGAAACACAACCTCATCTAGTAATTGAAGCATAGGAGTGCTGAGAAAAACCACCATCAAATAATTGAATGATTCCTAGCATTGGTTGGTCATGACTAATGGTTGGTCAATCCTAGTTAACTGATGTAAGTAGGGACACAGTTTTATAGAAATTGATGAAAAACATCAGATAATTTCACATGAGACCAAAGAATCTATGATCCATTTACACACTCATGGGTTTCCCCCAAGGCAAAACTATGACAACAATTTACTGGTCCACTACAACACCCTTTAGATACATCACATTCCCAAGTAAATTCACCTATCATGTCCAAAAAAACACATGTTCAATGTTTTGGGACAAAGCATAAAAATTCATTTAACATGATCACTAGTTCCCAAAAATATATGCTTCCCAAATGAAGTGAGATTAGCACATTCCTCTTAATTACCATTATGGTTTATGAATAGAACTCTTCATGTAACTTCCTCTATAATTTTTCCCAAGAAACATATTCCTCCTTCTTCTCACTAGGGTATTTTATCCACCACTAATGTATAACTCCCTGAATATGAATAACTACCAATGTTTCTTAATACTAAATTGAGGACTTGATCATACAAGAATATATATTGATGTCCTCTAGTCATATCCCTATATCCACATATTAATAAAATTCCTTCATAGTTCCCCAAAACCATCCACTGCAATTCTCGCAATTCCATTATCCAAGCCTCATCTCACTCTCTCTAATCAACACTATGGTGATCAGTCAGATTGTCCTACCAACCCTCAACCACCTAAGCCACATGCAGACAATGGAAAATGGCTATGTCTATATGGAATGAAAAATAACATGCTAAGCTGAAAAAGCATGAACGTTTATATATAGATTCATTTGAATTCACATTATTCATTTTTTCCATCGTAACAAAATCCAATTAAAACAAGAAAGTCATTCATCATGATGAATGTGTATTTCAAAGGACTCTAACCTACTACAGGTTAATATCACTTGGTTATTCAATAAGCTCATATTCCATGCACTATAATATGGGGTCCCTATGATTCCATGTCCTAGATGGTCATCCTATACTATGTCACCCACCTAGGTAAAATATAATTATTTAAATACTAACCCATGAATTTCCCAATATTCATAACAAAAAACTCCACCCTTTCCCCCAACCATAATCTTTGATTCCACTATGCCATGACACCATCCCCCCAAATATTCATTAATGAGGGGTGATAGATAATGATCCCAAAATCCTTCCTCTAGTAGGCCCTGGGATGCCGACTATAACCAAGGTTATAAATTTTTAATGTATTTGAGGAAATAAACCAAATAACTTAAATATGATCAGTAGGTAAGACGAATCATCCATAATGAACACCATGAAATAATGTAAAATAGAAACCCAAACAATCCCACAATGAATCTATAAATGAAACATATAAAATAAAATTCATCGATGTAAATACACAAAAGTAAATCAAATTTACAGTGAATACAACTATCAAAATTTCCAAGCTAGTAATGTTTAGAAAGGTCCGTGTAAGCATAATGGAAACCCAAAAATAATTTCATATACATAGGGTAAACATACAAGTATACATTTTGGGAAAACCAAATTATCTCTGGACCCATGGGAATGGAGAATACAAATGGTCCTATTTGATACTCAGAGAAAAAGAAACAACTATATATGAAAACTAACCAAACCCATCCTCAGCAATGAAAACCCACTAAATAATGTAAAGAATATAATATAATATAACATGATTCATAATCGATGAGGATTCCCCACACCAATTTCACACTGGAATTTCATTCTCATACCCAAACATCTTATATTCTAGTGCTCTTAAACCTTTATATAACACACTACCCCCAAGTAATGTCATAATTCCCCGTCCTCATGAAACATAGGGTCCATGATCTAAAAATATGACTGCATCACCTCTATCTTGAAACTCATGTTCCAAAACACAACCACACCCAAAAATAGAGTAGTAGGGGTATCATGAATAGTTTTGATTTTATAATCAATCTATAAGGATTCCAGACATGACCACCAATAGAAGTTTCCCAACAATCACTGTCATATCTCCCCCCAAACATATGGGCCACCACCAAACAACCATGGTCAATCCTCTCCTGAAGACATCTAGGATATCTCAACCACTCTCTAATTAAATAAATTTCATCCAATCATCACACCCTATGAAAAACCTACCTCATCTGGAAGAGGGAACGGGAAAGAGTGGGTACCTAGCCGTCCATTCTCCACATTAGATTTCAGGAAAAACACCCCATGAATGACTATGTGGGAGTTATCATGTACTGTTTGATGTGTGGAACATTCATATAAAAATCAAAATAATATAAAAACTATATAAATATATATAATATCATACACTCAATCCTAACATATGGGTTCACGAACAATTAAAAAAACTCACAATATCATCACTTTTTATTCCACCTATAAATGATGAAAACCACACAACATGCCCAATTAAATATTCATTTTCCCAAACAATTTCATTTAAGAGTCTAATTATTTTCATTTTTTTCCATCAACTGCATCAAACATCACGAAAAACAATTTAATTTGTAAAAAACTATTTTTATCCCATCGACCAAACCAACACACGCAATTCCAATAATTATTAATCATTTATTATATCACTATTTTTTAATATAGAAAAAATATTCCACCACCTCACCGCCAAAAAGAATTGCTAATAATCATAACAAATCTTGATCAGTTGATAGATTTATAAAGTTTATTTAATAATATTCCACTTTATTTTTGGGGTTTTATCACACAAACCATGGTCTTAGAGTAACCATTATATTAGTCAAATCTTATTTCTTAATCAATTTCAATGTTTTAGTGATATAACAATAATCAAAATAGGTGAAAATATCACTACACATATCACCCATCACAAAAAATCCCCCAAAGATAAATTTTTTTTCCATGCCACAAGGATGTATAATCCACAGTATCATAAATAATATCCATGATATAAAATAAAATGAATAAAACCAAATTTTCTTATAAAATTTAAATTTTACACAACATATATCATTGACTAACAAATAATAAGCATACCCAATAAATGAAAAATAAAAAAACCACCTAGAATGATTAACAATAAATAGAAATGATGGAATCCTTACCTCAAGGAATATTTTCGGACTCACAGCTCATCGCATTGAGAAGATGAATAAACTGAAACCACAGATAAAGCACAAGAAACCAAAGATCAACCTATACTACTCCCAAGTAACAAAAAACACATCCCTGACACATAACCAAAAACAAAACACACCACCATAGATAAACCTGAAATATAAACTGGTGAAAAACATCCATGAATAAGAAAGGGGTCACCACAGATCTCAAACAAACAACTACAAGGACTAATGAATCAAATAGGGAGGTATATGACTTGAAGAACTCCTTGTCATGCCAAGGGTTCACCCAAAATTAGAAGAAGTTGAATCCATTTATATTTGAATGAAAACATTATTTGAAAAATAACTTTAAAAATTCATTACATTAGGGATTTAATGGATGTTTAATACTATATCATATAATATAATCATTTTCTATTTGTATTAGCTGAAAAAACAGGTCGCTATTCCAATATTTTACTAGAATTAATATACATGTTTTGAAACATATGTATAAAGGAATGGAAACCTACTATCATTTTTTGTAAAGGTTACCCGATTTTCAATTCCTACAGTGACCCCAGTGCACCTCCAACATCCATAAGAACTCATGGAACCTACGTTGAACAACTTGAACACTCAATAGTTGAAATGCAACGGACCAAGAGAGGACAACAACAACTTAATTTGTAAAATAAAATTTCAACAACATGAATCTAATGAATTAAAATATAAATTTAATTTTAGGATTGATTAGTTATAACTATAAATGGTTGGGGAAAGTAAAATCAATTATAATACACTACTGGAAATACACTATTTCCCAACGGTTGTGAACCGTTGGGAAAGCCCCTCAAACCGTTGGTATATAATATACCAACGGTTCTCTCAACCGTGGGGAAGTAGGCCGTTGGGAAAGACCTTTCCCAACGGTTTACTAGAAACCATTGGGGTAGGGTGGCAGAAGGCACTCTATCCCAACGGTTTGGATGAACCATTGGGATAGTTTTTCCCAACTGTTTCTCCCAAACCGTTGGGAAAAACCACATGGGTGACCTCTTTCCCAACGGTTCTAAACCGTTGGGAAAAGAGCTCTTTACCAATGGTTCAATGAACCGTTGGTAAAAACTTATTTAGAATTATATACCAACGGTTTAAAACCGTTGGCATACCCTATGGTGCAAATTGCAGCACCCTGCAATTTGGCAGCCCCTCTCCCATGTACATCAGGCACCTCTCATCTCATCAGGCCTCATTTTCACCTCATTTTCGATCCAACTATTGTACCTGTAATAAAATAAAACATACATATACAATTACGAACAAATTCATACACATTTAACATATAATGGATCCTGAAACTATACACATCCATAATTAAATTACAATTCATAAACATACATAATTCATATAGAATTCAATTTAAAATTTAGATGACAATTATATCTGGAATCCGATTGAGACGGGGATGATTGGTACACGTCACATATGACCCATGGATCGTTCTCTTAAAGTTTCAATGGAAACCGAATGCGTTTGGTCGGTTTTGCGTATGCCAGTTATTTTCACTTATAATCCTACCCATTTTAAACAAAACAGACACAGTTAGAGCGGTGTTGGCCACACCGCGCCTCGGATTGAGGCGGGGATGATTCGTACACCTCACATATGACCCATGGATCGTTCTTCTAAAGTTTCAACAGAAACCGAATGCGTTTGGTCGGTTTTCCGTATGCACTTAAAATGATATCCATTTTAATCAAAAGAGAGCCACTTAGACTGATCCCGGCCACACCGCGACTCGGATTGAGCCCGAGTGGGCTCGTACATGTCACATATGACTGATGGATCGTTGTGATAAATTATCAACAGATTCGGAATGCGTTTGGTCGGTTTTGCGTATGTCAGTTGTTCTTTTCACTTATAATCCTGTCCATTTTAAACAAAAGATACACAGTTAGAACGGTGTCGGCCACACCGCTCCTCGGATTGAGGCGGGATTGACTCGTACACTTCACATACGACCCATGGATCCTTGTTCTAAAGTACCGACACAGTCCGAATGCCTTTGGTCGGTTTTTCGTATGTCACTTGATGATTTTCACTTAAAATGACTTCTTTTTGAAACAAAAGACCGACGCTTTGAGTGGTTTCGGCCACACCGCGTCTCCAATTGTGGCGTGGTTGATTCTTACACGTCACATATGACCCATGGATCGTTATCCTAAAGTTTCAACGGAAACCGAATCCGTTTGGTCGTTTTTCCGTATGTACTTAAAATGGTGTTCATTTTAAACAAAAGAGAGCCACTTAGACTTATCGCGGCCACACTGTGACTCGGATTCATCCCGGGTTGGCTCATATACGTCACATATGACCCGTGGATTGTTGGTACAAATTATCAACAGATTCTAATGCGTTTGGTCGGTTTTCCGTATGCCAGTAGATGCTTTTCACTTAAAATGACGTCCTTTTGAAACAAAAGAGGGACACTTTGAGTGGTGCCGGCCACACCGCGTCTCCAGATTGAGCTGAAACCACCGAGAAACATTCTAATTATTATTCGTGACGTGTACGCGCAGACGGCACATCAAGCGGACATGCGGTTTGCGCGGTACGGTTCAATATTTGTGTTTTAAGTGATGCGTGCGCTTCGTAAACGCGCGTGAGGGGGGTCCAAACGGGCCGAACGAAGTCGTAATTGCCTGAAATCAGACGACAAATACGGGACAGTGATTTCTGATGTGTTTGAGCAGACGGCGCATCAATCGGACGTTCCGTGTGCCCGCGGTGACCGACAACGCAGTTCTGGTGTCATAAACGGCCAAAACGGGCGTCCAACGGTCAAATTCATAGCGGACGACCTCGGATTGAGCTGAAACCACCGAGAAACATTCTAATTATTATTCGTGACGTGTATGCGCAGACGGCACGTCAATCAGACGTGCGGTGTGCGCGGTACGGCTCAATATTCGTGTTTTAAGTGATGTGCGTGCTTCGTAAACACGCGTGAGGGGGGTCCAAACGGGCCGAACGAAGTCGGAATGGCCTGAAATCAGACGACAAATACGGGACAGTGATTTATGAAGTGTTCAAGCAGACGGCGCATCAATCGGACGTGTCGTGTGCCCGCGGTGACCGACAACGCAGTTCTGGTGTCATAAACGGCAAAAACGGGCGTCCAACGGTCAAATTCATAGCATCCGACCTCGGATTGACCTGAAACCACTGGGAAACATTATAATTATTATTCGTGATGTGTACGCGCAGACGGAACGTCAATCGGACATGCGGTTTTCACGGTACGGCTCAATATTCGTGTTTTAAGTGATGCGCGCGCTTCGTAAACGCGCGTGAGGGGTGTCCAAACAGGCCGAACGATTTCAGAATGGCCTGAAATCAGACGACAAATACGGGTGAGTGCTTTATGAAGTGGTCGAGCAGACGGTACGTCAATCGGACGTGCCGTGTGCGCGCGGTGACCGAAAACGCAGTTCTGGTGTCATAAACGGCCAAAACGGGCGTCAAACGGTCAAATTCATAGAGGATGACCTCGGATTGAGCTGGGGTTGACTCGTACACGTCTCAAATAACCCATGGATCGTTGTCTTAAAGTATCAACACAATCCGAATGCGTTTGGCCGGTTTTCCGTATGCCAGTTGATGTTTTTCACTTAAAATGACGTCTTTTTGAAACAAAAGACATACACTTTGAGTTGTTCCGACCACACCGCGCATCGGATTGAGGCGGGGATGATTGGTACACGTCACATATGACCCATGGATCGTTCTCCTAAAGTTTCAAGGGAAACCGAATGCGTTTGGTCGGTTTTGCGTATGCCAGTTCTTTTCACTTATAATCCTACCCATTTTAAACAAAACAGACACAGTTAGAGCGGTGTTGGCCACACCGCACCTCAGATTGAGGCGGGGATGATTCGTACACCTCACATATGACCCATGGATCGTTATTCAAAAGTTTCAATGGAAACCGAATGCGTTTGGTCGGTTTTGCGTATGTACTTAAAATGATGTCCATTTTAATCAAAAGATAGCCACTTAGACTGATCTCGGCCACACCGTGACTCGGATTGAGCCCGAGTGGGCTCGTACATGTCACATATGACTGATGGATCATTGTGATAAATTATCAACAGATTTGGAATGCGTTTGGTCGGTTTTGCGTATGTCAGTTGTTCTTTTCACTTATAATCCTGTCCATTTTAAACAAAAGATACACAGTTAGAACGGTGTCGGCCACACCGCTCCTCGGATTGAGGCGGGATTGACTCGTACACATCACATACGACCCATGGATCCTTGTGCTAATGTATCGACATAGTCCGAATGCCTTTGGTCGGTTTTACGTATGTCACTTGATGATTTTCACTTAAAATGACGTCTTTTTGAAATAAAAGACCGACGCTTTGAGTGGTGCCGGCCACACCACATCTCTGATTGTGGCGGGGTTGATTCGTACACGTCACATATGACCCATGGATCGTTCTCCTAATGTTTCAACGGAAACTGAATCTGTTTGGTCGTTTTTCCGTATGTACTTAAAATGGTGTTCATTTTAAACAAAAGAGAGCCACTTAGATTTATCGCGGCCACACCGCGACTTGGATTCATCCCGGGTTGGCTCGTATACGTCACATATGACCCATGGATTGTTGGGACAAATTATCAACAGATTCGGAATGCGTTTGGTCGGTTTTCCGTATGCCAGTTGATGCTTTTCACTTAAAATGACGTCCTTTTGAAACAAAAGACGGACACTTTGAGTGGTGCCGGCCACACCGCGTCTCCAGATTGAGCTGAAACCACCGATAAAAATTCTAATTATTATTCGTGACGTGTACGCGCAGACGGCACATCAAGCGGGCGTGCGGTTTGCGCGGTACGACTCAATATTCGTGTTTTAAGTGATGCGCGCACTTCGTAAACGCGCGTGAGGGGGGTCCAAACGGGCCGAACGAAGTCGGAATGGCATGAAATCAGACGACAAATACGGGACAGTTATTTCTGAAGTGTTCGAGCAGACGGCGCATCAATCGGACATGCCGTGTGCCCGCGGTGACCGACAACGCAGTTATGGTGTCATAAATGGCCAAAACGGGCATCCAACGGTCAAATTCATAGAGGACGACCTCGGACTGAGCTGAAACCACCGATAAAAATTCTAATTATTATTCGTGACGTGTACGCGCAGACGGCACGTCAATCGGACGTGCGGTTTGCGCGGTACGGCTCAATATTCGTGTTTTAAGTGATGTGTGCGCTTCGTAAACGCGCGTGAGGGGGGTCCAAACGGGCCGAACGAAGTCGGAATGTCCTGAAATCAGACGAAAAATACGGGACAGTGATTTCTGAAGTGTTCGAGCAGACGGCGCATCAATCGAACGTGTCGTGTGCCCGCGGTGACCGACAACGCAGTTCTGGTGTCATAAACGGCCAAAACGGGCGTCCAACGGTCAAATTCATAGCGGTCGACCACGGATTGACCTGAAACCACCGGGAAACATTCTAATTATTATTCGTGATGTGTACGCACAGACGGCACGTCAATCGGACGTGCGGTTTGCGCGGTACGGCTCAATATTCGTGTTTTATGTGATGCGCGCGCTTCGTAAACGCGCGTGAGGAGGGTCCAAACGGGCCGAACGATTTCAGAATGGCCTGAAATCAGACGAAAAATACGGGTGAGTGCTTTATGAAGTGGTCGAGCAGATGGTACGTCAATCGGACGTGCCATGTGCGCGCGGTGACCGACAACGCAGTTCTGGTGTCATAAACGGCCAAAACGGGCGTCAAACGGTCAAATTCATAGCGGACGACCTCCGATTGAGGTGGGGTTGACTCGTACACGTCTCAAATGACCCATGGATCGTTGTCTTAAAGTATCAACACAATCCGATTGTGTTTGGTCGGTTTTCCGTATGCCAGTTGATGTTTTTCACTTAAAATGACGTCTTTTTGAAACAAAATACATACACTTTGAGTTGTTCCGACCACACCGCGCCTCGGATTGAGGCGGTGATGATTGGTACATGTCACATATGACCCATGGATCGTTCTCCTAATGTTTTAGTGGAATCCGAATGCGTTTGGTTAGTTTTGCGTATGCCAGTTCTTTTCACTTATAATCCTACCCATTTTAAACAAATAGACACAGTTAGAGCGGTGTTGGCCACACCGAGCCTCGGATTGAGGCGGGGATGATTCGTACACCTCACATATGACCCATGGATCGTTCTTCTAATGTTTCAACGGAAACCGTATGCGTTTGGTCGGTTTTCCGTATGTACTTAAAATTATGTCCATTTTAATCAAAAGAGAGCCACTTAGACTGATCCCGGCCACACCGCGACTCGGATTTAGCCCGAGTGGGCTTGTACATGTCACATATGACTGATGGATCGTTATGATAAATTATCAACAGATTCAGAATGCGTTTGGTCGGTTTTGCGTATGTCAGTTGTTCTTTTCACTTATAATCCTGTCCATTTTAAACAAAAGATACACAGTTAGAACGGTGTCAGCCACACCGCTCCTCAGATTGAGGCGGGATTGACTCGTACACGTCACATACGACCCATGGATCCTTTTGCTAAAGTATCGACACAGTCCGAATGCCTTTGGTCGGTTTTTCGTATGTCACTTGATGATTTTCACTTAAAATGACATCTTTTTGAAACAAAAGACCAACGCTTTGAGTGGTGTCGGCCACACCGCATCTCCGATTGTGGCGGGGTTGATTCGTACACGTCACATATGACCCATGGATCGTTCTCCTAAAGTTTCAACGGAAACCGAATCCGTTTGGTCGTTTTTCCGTATGTACTTAAAATGGTGTTCATTTTAAACAAAAGAGAGCCACTTAGACTTATCGCGGCCACACCGCGACTCGGATTCATCCCAGGTTGGCTCGTATACGTCACATATGACCCATGGATTGTTGGGACAAATTATCAACAGATTCGGAATGCATTTGGTCGGTTTTCCGTATGCCAGTTGATGCTTTTCACTTAAAATGACGTCCTTTTGAAACAAAAGACGGACACTTTGAGTGGTGCCGGCCACACCGCGTCTCCGGATTGAGCTGAAACCACTGAGAAACATTCTATTTATTATTCGTGATGTGTACGCGCAGACAACACATCAAGTGGACGTGCGGTTTGCGCGGTATGGCTCAATATTCGTGTTTTAAGTGATGCGCCCGCTTCGTAAACGCGCGTGAGGGGGGTCCAAACGGGCCGAACGAAGTCGGAATGGCCTGAAATCAGACGACAAATACGGGACAGTGATTTCTGAAGTGTTCGAGCAGACGGCGCATCAATCGGACGTGTCGTGTTCCCGCGATGACCGACAACGCAGTTCTGGTGTCATAAACGGCCCAAAACGGGCGTCCAACGGTCAAATTCATAGAGGACGACCTCTGATTGAGCTGAAACCACCGAGAAACATTCTAATTATTATTCGTGTCGTGTACACACAAACGGCACGTCAATCGGGCGTGCGGTTTGCGCGGTACGGCTCAATATTCGTGTTTTAAGTGATGCGCGCGCTTCGTAAACGCGCGTGAGGGGGGTCCCAAACGGGCCGAACGAAGTCTGAATGGCATGAAATCAGACGACAAATACGGGACAGTGATTTCTGAAGTGTTCGAGCAGACGGCGCATCAATCAGACGTGCCGTGTGCCCGCGGTGACCGACAACGCAGTTCTGGTGTCATAAACGGCCAAAACGGGCGTCCAATGGTCAAATTCATAGCGGCCGACCCTCGGATTGACCTGTAACCACCGGGAAACATTCTAAATATTATTCGTGACGTGTACGCGTAGACGGCACGTCAATCGGACGTGCGGTTTGCACAGTACGGCTCAATATTCGTGTTTTAAGTGATGCTCGCGCTTTGTAAACGCGCGTGAGGGGGGTCCAAACGGGCCGAACGATTTCAGAATGACCTGAAATCAGACGAAAAATACGGGTGACTGATTTATGAAGTGGTCGAGCATACGGCACGTCAATCGGACGTGCCGTGTGCCCGCGGTGACCGACAACGCAGTTCTGGTGTCATAAACGGCCAAAACGGGCGTCAAACGGTCAAATTAATAGCGGACGACCTCGGATTGAGGCGGGGTTGACTCGTACACGTCTAAAATGATCCATGTATCGTTGTCTTAAAGTATCAACACAATCCGAATGCATTTGGCCGGTTTTCCGTATGCCCATCTGATGTTTTTCACTTAAAATGATGTCCTTTTGAAACAAAAGACATACACTTTGAGTTGTTCCGACCACACCGCGCCTCGGATTGAGGCGGGGATGACTCGTACACGTCACATATGACCCATGGATCGTTGTCCTAAAGCATCAACACATTTCGAATGCGTTTGGTCAGTTTTTTCGTATGTCACTTTTTGTTTTCACTTAAAATCATATGGAAATTCATATAGAATATTTTTATATCATATTTAGTATGGATTAGATTTTAGTTGATCGTGCTATGAAACATTTCCGAGCTAATGAAATTAAGGAAGGTGGAGGGGCTGTCCAGGGGGCTGTCCGGGGGGGCTGTCCGGTGGGTGTCCGGGGGGGCTGTCCGGGGACCAAGGAGGAGGGTGGGGGGGCTGTGCGGCGTCTGTCCGAGGGGTGTTTGGGGGTTGTTCCTGGGGTTGTCCGGGGTTGTTCAGGGGGCTGTCCGGGGGTTGTTCAGGGGGTTGTTCAGGGGGTTGTTCGGGGGTGTTTAGGGGGCTGTCCGGGGGGTGTTTGGGGGGTTGTTCGGGGTCCAAGGGGGGGGGGGGTGGGGGGGTTGTCCGGGGTCCAAGGGGGGGGGGGGGGGGTTGGGGGGGTTGTCTGGGGGGCTGTCCGGGGGGGCTATCCAGGGTCCAGGGTGGAGGGTTGGGGGCTGTACGGGGGGGATGTCCAGGGGGCTGTCTGCGGGGGCTGTCCGGGGGGGCTGTCCGGTGGGTGTCCGGGGGGCTGTCCGGGGACCAAGGAGAAGGGTGGGGGGGCTGTGCGGGGTCTGTCCGGAGGGTGTTTGAGGGTTCTTCAGGGGGTTGTTTGGGGTTGTTTAGGGGGCTGTCCGGTGGTTGTTCAGGGGGTTGTCTGGGGTTGTTCAGGGGGTTGTCCGGGGGGTGTTTGGGGGGTTGTCCGGGGTCCAAGGGGGAGGGTGGGGGGGCTGTCCGGGGGGCTTTCCGGGGGGCTATCCGGGGGTCCAGGGTGGAGGGTTGGGGGCTGTACAGGGGGTTGTCCAGGGGGCTGTCTAGGGGGCTGTCCGCGGGGCTGTCTGGGGGGTGTTTGGGGGGTGTTCGGGGTCCAAGGGGGAGGGGGGGTTGTCCAGGGTCCAAGAATGAGAGGGGTTGTCCAGGGAGTTCTCAAACACACAACCACTAAAGACAACAACATCCATAAAAACAGACAATATATAAAAATAACTCAACTCCAATACTATACTACGAGTCTAGATAAAACCAACAACTAGAATAGATTAAACATCAAATCTCAAGTCAAAAATGTAACGGATCAATATGTCCCACATCAACATCACCATCTCCATCATCATCATCATCATCGCCCTCGTCATCGTCCTCCTCATCATCCTCACCCTCCACAGTGCCTTCCTCCTCGCCTTCGCCCTCCTCCTCGCCCTCCTCATCTCCCTCCTCTTCCGCATCAGACTGCTCGCCATCATCATCTTCAAGCTGGACATCGGCCTGACCACCATTGGAACTGCCACCTGGTGCACCATATATAGAATGTATCGACGACATGTATTCATCAATCGCTGGGCTGGCCTCTTCTGGAAGTGTTGGACGTAGAACTTCAATAAATTTCATAAATGCTCTGTTTCCCCTAGCAGACTGTTCTGCCGTCTCTGTGGCCCTTTTCTCAGCCTGTTCTACCTGTTCCCTAACTTGCTGCATCTCGGTGGTACTACAACTCGTACCTGAGGCAGGCCAATACCTCGTCGGGGCTATCCTAGGTCGGCAACGTACTCTGCCAGAATGATCCTCTCCCAGCACCTGATGTAAGTGATCAGATGGCCCAAAATTGTCTGCTTCTTGGGAATCGAGGGCCTCTAAAGCATCCTGTTACAAATATAAATATATTATTAAGTTAAAAAATAGATATTAAAATATAAAATCAACAGATTAGAACTTACAATCTGCTGCTGAGTCGCTTCGTTGACAGCACGTCCATACTTTTTTCGTCTACTCGAGAAAAACAGTTTTGCTCGAGGCACACGTCCTTCAATATTTTGTACTTGCCTCTACAATGACATTGAAAACAAAATTTATATAAAGATTTCAGCAAATAATTAAATAATTGAGGAAACAAAAGAAAATGTAAGTCGTAAAGAAAACTTATAAACAATTGTCATACCTGCTGCCTCTCATGATTCGACATCGTCGTGCGTCCTAGTGTATGGAGGTATTTTTTTTGCATCAATGTTTATTTTATTTTTTCCGGATGATTCCTAAATAAAATTCGATAATGCAAAGGATAATATTAATGCAAAACTTGAAAGTTATTATTTAAATACCTCAAATGTAATTCATACCTTAAACTGGGTACTCATCCAATGAGTAATCATCTGACGATACTGCTCTATAGGGAAATCATCCACGACTGGTACCGCCTCTAACTCAGTGCCAACTCTAGCACGCCAGCCAATATACAGCTCATGCTTTTAGGCTCTCCAAAGCTCGCCTAAATCCTTTAGAAGTTCCAATCGTGCACCCTCACCATCAGGAAAATTAAATCGAAGCTGAAATGAAAATATTAATTTATATAAATACAAAAAAAATTCATGGCATTAAATACAACAGATTTTTTTACCCATATCTCTACCCAAGCTCTATCTTTGACCTCATGTGGCAAATGTCTCCACGACAGCGGGCTGACGAGAATGATCTCGGAGTATTTGGCAAGCGTCGCCATAAAACTCCGACATTGCTGCCCTGTTTTCTCAACCATCTGATTGTCTTCATTATATTCCACCATAACCTGTGTGCGACGGTTCCACACCGAACACATGCGTGTACGGCCCCGCCCTCTCCTCCTGTCAGTAGATGTATCTATCATGAAAGAAAAACAAATATTTTATCAAAACATGTTATAATGAAAATAAATATTGCTATAAAAATTTGATACGTTTTTATAAATATACCTGTGCTAGTCTGATCAATTAGTGGCGCCGGATCCACAGAACCTGATGGAACACCCTCTGGTGGAACAGGAGTCGAAGACGATGGAATATAAAAGCTCGGAGAGACAGAAGTGGAAGGAAAAGATGGAACAACTGTATGACCTGATGATGACTGGGGAGTGGGAATCATCATGGGATGTGAAAATGATGGGGCAGAAGATGCAGAAGGTAGCGAAAACATGGGAGGTCTAAATATCCCGTGTGTCCTAATGACACACCGGGATCAGAATGTGGGAAGGCTGAAATGTCAGTGGGAGGGGTAGGGTCTAGTCGGGCACGCGCAGCTCTATGTCCACCTCTGGTACGAACCCTCCTCATACCACCGGCCTAAGTACTAGGACCAGTACTAGGCTCCTCGTCGAATAACTGTCGACGTAATGGTGGATCCTACAAAAAAGTTTACAAAAAAAATTAATCACATGACATTATATATTCTGTAAATATATATATATATATATATTTGAAATAAATTACTCACTTTAGGCACTAATGGTGGAATGCCCATCTCCTCCATCCGACGATTGTTCTCCGCCATTTTTTTTCTTTGTCTCTCTTCAATTGGCTTCATTTCCTGCATTGGAAAACAAATATGTAATTAATTAGAAAAAGAAAATTAATGTCTAAACCAAAAAACTAAATATATGAGGGAATGAGGGGATTCATTGGTAATTTAGCTATCAATTGTTTTCGAAGAGCTTGAATGAATTTCATAAAACATACAAGTTGTAATGTTCACCAAGTTAGAAATATTGTTTGATTTGGTTTGAATACAGTTCAATTCCAAATTAGAAAATGCAATTCAAATAAAACAGCAACCAATAAACATTGAAAATTCACATAACGGTCAAGTCAGCTAAAACATATTTGTGATCAATACTAAATAAATATGAATATTACCAACCTTAACAACCCAACTCAAGGTAAACCAAAAGAATTGAGAACATGGATGAATGATTCTATATATTTGCAACCACAACATCAGGTTCACAATCAACTCTAACAATTGAGCTATTGGAGTCATCAAAAGAAATAAATGGATTGGTTCCAATGGCAATAGGGACAGTGTCAATTCCATCATCAGCATCATCAAAAATATGTCTTGGAATTACATCAACTACGACACCAAATTCAGGTTGAAGTTGATCTTTGACATAAAAAACTTGTTTAGCCATTGATGCCAACACATATGGTTCTTCGGTTGCAAGAGTGCGGGTCATATTAATTACTCGAAATCCACAATCATTAATAAATGTGCCATGTCTTGTCATCGAATCAAACCAATGGCATTTCATCATTGTGACTCATCCATGAGAGTAATAATCCAATATTATTATTTTCTCAACGACTCCATAATAACCCACATTTTCAAGTCGCGGTCTACTATCTGATGCACTGGCATAACAATCTGTTGTGGCAGTAACCATAATACCATCATGTTGTGTTCTCATGTTTTTGTCTCGTTCAGTGACAATAAATCTGTACCCATTGATAACAATTGATTTACAGTCACGAACCACGGTATTAGGACCAAACGCCAAAGCTCTTATTTCCTTAGAGACAGAGTCAGCAGACAAACACAATACCTGCAATATAAATGACAGTTAAACATAAGTAAATATTGAAATAATTAATTTAAACAGTAATATTTTTACCTTCAATTTTAACCAAGCAGAAAACTCTTTGCTATGCAAAGTCTCTCTCCTTCTCAAAGATAAAGAACGATGCTTCCTATTTATCATTGTTTTATGTTCCCTGTAGATAAAAAAAATATGAATAGTTTAACAGATATATATGTAAGATATACATATTCAATTTTGTTACCTGATATAGTCATCGAACAAATCACAGTTGAACAAAACCGTGCGATGTGCCATCTCCCGCTCTTCATGGCTTAATGTCTTCAATGTATATGATCCAGGAATTCCTCCTGTTTGAGGAAGTGATGGAAAACTGGGTTCAATTTGCTCATATTGTTCTTCTTCATTTCTCATTGGTCTGTTCATTCTTGTAGTAAGATCAGACAAATACATTGAACATAAATCCATACATTCTTGAGCTAAGTAACCGTTCACGATAGAACCTTCGGGATGATTCTTGTTTCGAACATAAGACTTTATTGTGAACATATTTCTTTCAGTTGGATACATCCAACGAAAAGAAACAGGTCCTCCGAGAAGTATTTCAGTTGGAATATGGACAGTCAGATGTAGCATGCATGTGAAAAATGATGGGGGAAATATTTTCTCCAACTCACACAAAATTAATGGGGCATCTGTCAACATTTTTTGCAAGAAAGACTTGGAAAACTTCTTAGCACAAATATCTCTAAACAAATGGCACAACCGAATAACACCCACCCTTATATTATTGGAAAAAAGATGACGGATTGCTATTGGAAGCAACTCATGCAGTAGAACGTGATAATCATGAGTCTTCAAAGATTTTAGCTTCAACTCTCTTCTGTTGACCCGATTAGATATGTTGCTTGAATAGCCATCAAGAACTCTAATAGTCTCTAATACTTCCAAAAATTGTTTTTTTCAGTAGGTGTCATCACATAAGAAGCACATGGAAGTTGCCATTTATTTTCACTGATACGCACAGGATGCAATTCTGGTCTGATGCCCCAATCCCCCAAGTCACGTCGAGATCGTAAATCATCTTTTGTCTTCCCCTTGACATTTAGAAGAACTGAAAGCAACATTTCACATATATTCTTTTCAATATGAATTACGTCTAAGCAATGACGTAGCAAATTGGTTGACCAATAAGGAAAATCAAAAAAGATACTCCTCTTCCTCCAATTGTAACAGGTTTCTGTGGAAACATTCTTTATCTTTCCAGATTTCATTTGACCCTTCCCGAACGAAAAACTGAAATCTTTCAATTCATTAAGCACATCAGTTCCAGAAATACGCTGAGGTGGATCATCGGTCTCTATAGTATTATCAAATCTTCGACGATTCATTCTATATGGATGATCCTTTGGCAAAAATCGTCGATGTCCCATAAAACTGAAACTACAACGATGTTTCAGTCTTCTGGATCGTGTATTCTTCATACAAACTGGACATGACAGTTTCCCCTACGTGCTCCATCCAGACATCATTGCATAAGTTGGAAAATCATTGATTGTCCACATAAGCACAGCGCGCATCTGAAATATGTCTTTCGAACATGCATCGTATGTGCGCACACCCACATCCCAAAGAAGCTTCAACTCTTTTATTAAAGGTTGCATGTATACATCAATATCAATGCCGGGATCAGAAGGACCAGATATGAGTATACTCATGAAAGTGAAAGATTTTATCATACACAACCATGGGGGACGATTATAAATGTGCATAAAAACGGGCCATGTGCTGTGCGAAGTAAGCATCTGCCCAAACGGATTAAAACCGTCACATGAAAGACCCAGCCTCACATTATGCACGTCAGCTGCAAAATCAGGATGTCGAGCATCAAATATCTTCCATGCAAATCCATCTGTAGGATGAACCAACTCATCATCAGTCTTCTTTCTCTCGGTATCATGCCATCTCATTTTTATTGATATGTCATCAGACATAAAAAGATTCTGGAGTCTGGGGATCAATGGAAAGTGCCACATTACTTTCTGTGGAACACGGGATGGTGTTCCATCAGATTTTGTCTTCCAGCAGGATGTGCCACATTTTATACATTCATTTCGTTCAGCGGTTTCCTCCCAGAATAAAATGCAATCTTTCGGGCAAGCATGAATTTTGTTTCTTGAAAATCCAAGTTCCTCAACTAACTTCCATGCCATATAGTGGTTTGAGGGAATATCTACATCATCTAGAAGTAAATACTTCAAGAGGGTAAGAATGTAATCGATTGCTGTATTAGAAATCCCATACATAGTTTTCCCATGAAATAATCGGATTAAAAATTCCAGCTTTTTCATTTTATCGCATTGTCGATATACTGGAGTCGTGGCAGCATCATTCAATTTTTTCACCCTATCAATATCATCATTTTCACTAGATGCATCAGCTGTCCTCATATCGAGGTCTTCTTGAGTCGAAATCCTTTTTTTTTCATGATGACGAATAAACGGAAACCAATCATCTAACAAATTCTCCATTCCAGTATTTTCATTTCGATCATCACCAATTTGATATTTCGTTTTCTCCCCATTGTGATACCACAGAAAGTAGTTTGCTTGAAACCCATTTTTGGTTATGTGGTAGCTGACTTCTTCACGGCTCAACCAAGGTCTACAAACACAATTGGAACATGGGCAGTGTATGCGACCACTATATGAAGCATTGTGAAATGAAAAATCTATAAAGCTCTCCAAATTGTTTTGAAAATCGTCTGAGATCCGATCGGTTTCATACATCCAACTTCTGTCCATTCTGTAAAAAGAATTTATATAAGTAATTTTGTCATAAACAATTCAATAGGCATTAACTATAATAGAAAATAAATTTAAGTAAACGATAAAGGAAGAAAATAATCAAGGTATCAAATACACATGTCAAAAAAACATACAAATGTGTTATTGAAAAAATGTAAAACCAACAAGAACTTAATGTATTATATCACATAACAGCATGACTCATCCCATAACCATATTAGTAGGGTATCATGAACATGAATAACATCAACCTTGTGCCATCCTCCTACCCTACATGACCCCAACCACATGCCACATCTTATTATAGCCTTATCACATCACACCTCACCGAAAAACACTAGGGAAATCATAGTACATCTCACCTGAAGAAACATAGACAATCACATCGCATCTTGCCTAAAAACACATGGTCAATCACTTTTGAAGGAAGAGTAGGGAAGACATGGTAGAAATCCAAACATATAACCACCATCCTAGATATTAGAAAAAATACTCATAACTCAAAACCTCTGATCGTTGGTAAGTTTATCCAACTCTGGTTGGGAATGTGTAGAAATAACATATAAATACATGATATATAGATAGCACAAAATACTCAACCTATGGGTTCAAATTAACTACATAATCACACACTTCACTACTACCATAAAACACATAAACCACACCACCACCACACAAGACGCATAGCATTGGAATATAATTCTACATTCAATAAGTCTATCTATGGAATTATCATAAGAATCCATGTATCAATTGGAATATAATTCTACATTCAATAAGTCTATCTATGGAATTATCATAAGAATCCATGTATCAATTGGAATATAATTCTACATTCAATAACTCTATCTATGGAATCCCTCCCTTGGATCCATGTATCACCCATGGCTTAATCAATATTCAAAGAAATGAGTCTATCCGTGGAATTCCACTGTGAATCCATTTATCACATAAAGCGTATAAGTTAATAGAAATAAGATTATATACCTGGCATCCTAATAGAGTCCATGTATCACTATTTAATGTTAATCATTTAATTAATTCCATTTCATTTAAACAATTCATTAAACATTCCAAGGTCAAAAACAAAGGTATTTAATACAACTCACCTCAAAATGGCGACGCAATCAAATAATAAACTGAAAAGAATGAAGCTTCATTTACTCATGTTGTAATGACAAGATAATGAGATTCCCTTGCTTAATCAATCAATTCCATATCATGGTCTCAACATAAATCATAATGGCTAGCAATTCAATGAAAATTCAAGCACTCACATGAGAATTTTTAATAGAACACTCCTAACAAGACTATAAAGATGTCACATGCATTAGTTATAATATATCTAACATGATAACATAAAATATAAGATAAATTCCATCCAATTTCATAGATTCATAGCATAGTCACTACTTTACTCACATTGGCAAGGCAATACAATTAAAACATGTGTTAAAAAATAATTGGCATTCATGTGTTAAAAGGGGAATGCAAACCATGTTCAAGGGGTAAAATCCAAAAAGGAATTGTCAAGAAAACTCACCCTTAGGTTGGTCCGGTGGGCAGTAGCTCCAAAATCACCTAAACTGATGGGAAAAATGAAAATAGGTTTAAATACTATCCAAACATTTGAATACATTTTCAGATGAAGAAGAAGAATAACCTGAAGAAGAGATGGAAGATTCAAGGCCGACAGTACCTCCAAAATCGCCTAAATCGGCTGCTGCTCCCGTTTTAGGGTTGTGTATCGCGAATGGGGGAGAGAACAGGCGGCTGGGAATTTGGGGAGAACCTTTGCCAACGGTTCTTAAAAACCGTTGTCATATGTATATCTATCCCAACGGTTCTAGAGAACCGTTGGAAAAAACCTCCCCAAAGCATATCTATACCAACGGTTCTCATGAACCGTTGGCAAAAACCACCCCAAAGCCATCTATCCCAACGGTTCATGAGAACCGTTGGGAAAGAACCTCCCAGGAAACATCTATGCCAACAGTTCTAATGAACCGTTGGGAAAAACCTCCTTCACCAACGGTTCTATCAAACCGTTGGTATGTAACTGTTGGGAAAGACCAGCATTCCAGTAGTGATACAGATTATAACACACAATTATTTTGAAAATTATTTAATATTGAATGCATTCAAAACTAAGTCTATTCATAAAAACACTATGTTATAACCTTGTTAGTAAACTTGATATTTACACCTATGGGATTTAATATTCAAAAAAATGACATACATAGTTGCAATTAGTAAGTATCTAGATTTTGGTAAGACAAACAAATTTTTAGGGAATAGTAACATACCATTATGAATAGTAATATGAATAGTAATATGACCATTATGATTTGTTAATAATATTATTATTTAGTTTTTATAATGTTATAAGATAATGAGATCATTATTAAATTTTCAATGCGATATAAAATGAATTATTGTTTTAAAATTGTTATTTTACTGAATAAACTATGATTTTATTTAAAAAAATTAACAATATTAAGAAACTTATTTTCATAAAAATGATTTCATTCTTGAAATATAAACATTGAAAAATATTTAGGGTGATTTTTTTATATTTTTCAAAAATACTCGAGTTTTTAATGAATAATAAAATACATTAATTGTGTGTTTATATATTACCAGTTAAAATTCACTATTTCTATCATCATGGATGTTGAATGCACACCTAGTTCAAACTCACGTGAAATTATTACTAATAGGGGTTACATTAATCAACCATATAGTTTATATTAAGGGAAATAATAAGTATGTATTGACAAAATAATGTGAGGACTTTTTTAAAGAATTACCGTATAGATTAGTGAATGCTCTGATCCTATCTCATGTAATAGGGATTGATGGGTTTGGGATCTATAGTGATGAATCATCAAAAAGACTTGGTTTTGTTCGTATGAAGAATGATAAAGTCATTTCCAATGAAAAAATACAATGAAAAAATTATGAACAAAACCATCCTACTCATGATATTGAGTTACATGTGGTGATCATTGATTTAAAATTACGGAGGCACTATCTCTATGGTGAAAATGTGAGATATATTGGAATCAAAACAGTCTGAACTATATATTTTCAAAAATGATAACTCAACATGAGGAAAATGTGTTTCCTTGTATAACTAAATGATTATGATTTTACCATACACAACTACCAAGGAAAGGAAAATAAGGTAGTTGATGTAATGATCATGATGGATCGTGGTGTTCTCATTAAAATGTGGGTTGACAACGATCCATTTAACAAGGATCTAGCAAGGTTGGACATGGGAGTCATAAAATATGGTGAAAATCATTACTTTTTCAATTGGATTCACATTCACTAATATTAGAATGGATTAAAAGCTCTCATCCAGATGATGAGAACCTTCAAAAAAATCAATGCTACGAAAATGGGATGTTGGATGACTTTATATCTGATGATGGAATTTTGATATTTGGGAAGACTAAATGTATTACCTATATAACCGAGCAATAAGAAAAGATATTGGATGATGTTCACAGCTCATATCTCAATATACAACATTGTAGCTCTTAAATGTATAGAGATTAGAAATGAAAATTTATGGTGGGATAACATAAAGAGGGAAAATTATTATTATGTATCAAGATGTTTAGTCTGTCAATAAGTGAAGGCTCAGTGTCAACATCATAGAGAAGAAATGAAACCAGTCCGTATTTCAACATTGAAATGGAATTACATCACCATGGATTTTTTTCAATTGATTACCCAAAACACCAAGAAAGAATGATGAAGTATGTGTAATTGTGGATTGAAATACAAAATCTTCACATTTCCCCGCTATAAGGAAGGATTTTCAACTAGGGCAACTAGCACGTATCTATATGAATGAAGTTTTGATATTTCATGGGGAACATATTTCAATTATATCTGATCATGAACCATTATTTAAAACCATATTCTAGAAAAGTATTTAGAATGCTTTGGATACTGCAATTCGATTGAGTACACCTTATCACCCACAAACTAACGGGCAACCAGAATGGACAATCCAAACCATATAGGACATGTAGATATCATGTTAAATTATCTTACAAGGTATGTGGGATCAATATTTATCTTCTGGGGAGTTTTCCTATAATCATATTTTCTATTCATGTGTTCCAATGGAACCATATAATGTATTGTACGAGAAGAGATGTCATACACCAACATATAGGGATGAAGTCAGAGAAAGAAAGCATGTGAGTGCATATATTGTGGAGGAAACAACAGTGATGGTAAAGACTGTTCAAGGACATATCAAAGCATATCAAATAAGAAGAGAAAATATGCTGATAATCAATGTAATTATTTGGTGTTTGAAGTTGGAGATCATTTTTTCTTAAATGTATCTCCATTGAAGGGTGTTATAATATTTAAGATGAAAAGGAAACTAAGACCTAGGTATGGAGGATCTTTTAAATTTTTAGAGAGTATCAGAAATGTTTCATATCATTTGTCTATACCACCCATCTATAATGAAGTACACAATGTTTTCCATGTCTCGTTGCTGAGAGTGTACATGCTAAAACAAATGCATGTCCTCACTTCTAATGGTATAGAATTGGAACCTGACATATCTTACATTGAAGATCCTATCAGTATTCTGGATAATAATGAATAAATATTGAGGAATCAGATTACTATAATATTATATATACTTTGGAGATATTATATAATTGAAGAGGCAACCTGGGCTCACATAGAGCATATGATGATGAACTACCAAAATAATTCTATGCGGTAACATTCTAGTAATTTTGAGTATTAAAGTTTTGTAAGGATGAAATAATGTAACACACAATTATTTTGAAAATGATTTAATATTTAATTCATGAATCACTAATACTCTAAAAACACCCCTATGATATAACCTATCCAATAAACATTATTTTTCCACCACTATGACATGAAATTTAAATAAAAGACAAAAACAATTACGTGAGAAATATATTTATAATTTGATAAGAGAGACATAATTTTTATTTAATAGTAACATACCCTTATGAATATTAATTTTAATATTCATATGTCCTTTATAAATAGTAAACACTATTATTATTTTATTCTATTAAGGTTATATGATAATGATATTTTGATTAATTTTTCAATGTGATATAAAATAAATTATATTATTAAAATTGTTATTTTTTTTAAACTATGACATTATTTAAAAATTAAATTAATAAAATTTAGAAAATTATTTTAAAATTGGAGTTCATTCTTTATTTCTATATGTTTATTAATTGTTAGAGTTATTTTTTGGGATATTTCTAAAATACTCAATTTTTTATGAATAGTAAAATAAGATAATTTACTGTATCTATATATATATTATCAGTTAAATTAAATATTCCTTGCATCATGGATGATGTAATAACAAATAGTTCTAATTCACATGCACTTATTACAATTATCGGTCACATAATTCAATAGTATTATTTGTCTTGAGGGAAACAATAATATAATGAATATGATTTTAAAATAATACTCCCCTCCTATACTATAAATCCTCTCAGTCACTCCTCTATTATTCCTCTATTCCTTGATACTCCTCTATGTTTATCCCAAATAACCTTCCCTATTAACTCCCCACATCCATGAGCTCTTGCTCTGGGAAAAAGGCCAAACCCCCTTCCCTTAAAGAGGTTCTCAAGAAGGTTATTTCAAGAGGTAAATTCACATTCTATTTCAGCCATTTCAATTCATGTTCCATTCAATTATAATCATCTACTCATCACCTCTTTCCAAATTACCATGATAAAAATATTATCATATATAAAAAATAATTATATAATGTTAATTTATTAACCACCATCGATAAAATTACTCTCCCTCTTTTATTTTATAACGAAATCATCACCCATGAGGTTCCAATTAACAACCTTCGTGGACAACGATGTTTCATTCTTCAATTTCCCCTTAAATTAAGGTCATGAAAAAAAATTTATGGATTAAAGAGGATATAATATATTTATTATAATCTATTAAATATTCACGAACCAATATTTTTACATAATATTAAATCAAATGGCAAAACTGGTTCATAGTAATCAAAATACCGATTAAAATAACTAACTGATTGTCATTAATATTTCATCTAATGATTCATCCTTATTACATGTAAACACATGATATGAAAGGACATTTAGATATATGGATGTTCATAAATAATATTTAAATTTAATTCAGGAGATTTACATCCATTCCAAATGAACTCTATTACTTAAAAACAAGTTAACAGATTATGAAAATCTGGAAAATGATCTCTCTGGAATGATAGAATTCAATATTATAACTTATCAATAAAGACATAAATGAAGTAAAAATTAGGATAAACTAAATTCATTTATAATTAGTTATGAATTAAGTTATAAATATTTCTATTTTTATATTCCTGGACCATATTTTCAAGAGAAGAACACATTCAGTCTTAAGGCAATGGTTTTCTACCTGAACCTCCACTTTCATTATGGTTACTTTTATTATATACATAACTCAATTAAATTAATAATAATTTATATTTACACTTAATAAATTCAATTTTAATGTTCTATATATGTTTCCCATCCATAATAATACCTTATTTCATGGGTAGTTATATGTTCATAATGGATATTTGAAATTTTCTTCCAGAAATATAAGACCATTTCAATGGAAATCACCGAATTCATACATATTTTAATGGGAACTCTATAATATGTTTTTGGGATCCATTATAAGTAAAAAATTATTTTATTTATTATGAAAAAACAATATTATTTCACTTCAGGTGTATGAACCTAGATCTTCTTTTCCGGTTTGGTTTTTTCGTTCTCCGGTTTTTGAGGAAAAAGTGGAGAATCTTGAAATTTTAAGAGTACACAACTTGTACTTTTGTGTTCACATTGTGTACTAGGTTTCCTCTTGTAACCATGTACTATCCCTATAACTACCGAGTACATGGCCATGTTGGGTGACCTAGAGACCCCCTAAATAGGGTCTAATTAATGTCATATACACGCTGTGTAATTTTTAAAGACATGTTGTGGACACTTTCCTCTATTTCATTAAACGGGCCAGGGTCGCATCTCGTTTATATAATGAACTTATTATGAGTCTTTCTCATCTATTAGTGACCA
The DNA here is from genome assembly GCA_963277665.1 of Viscum album. Classification (NCBI taxonomy): domain Eukaryota; kingdom Viridiplantae; phylum Streptophyta; class Magnoliopsida; order Santalales; family Viscaceae; genus Viscum; species Viscum album. Next base: position 1,684,696,013 of record OY728161.1, on the reverse strand, counting down.
AATCCGACAAATATTCTCTGAACCCTGACTCGTCATCCATTCACTGAATCAACCACCATCGATTACATTGGAATCACCACAGTGAGTTCTTCCTTTTTGAGAGCCTCTTCGCATGATTTATCCGCTTTTTTGAGATATCCTTGGTAGAGTTGTCTTGAATTTTTTCTAGAAATAATTCATTCTAGGTTTATTCAAGGTCTACCTCAAGATTATATCAATCATACAACATAGATGTACGTGGTTTGTGCCTTTTAGTAGTAAGTCTTTTAATATTATTTAAAAAATGGACTAATAGCCTAGAACGAGGTATAGTGTGTTTAGATATTTTTTCCTTGTTATTTATTTTTATGCCTTCTGTGCTTGATTATTTGTTTTTGTATGTGAATAAGGTCATTTTTCATGTAATGGATGTGGTTCCCATGTTGGTTTTGATATTTACCATTTGGTCTAGCTTTGCCGGATAGGCTGATTATTTTCCATGCCTAGTGTTGTTATGATGGATTTATATTATGTGATTCTGTTATATACATGTAGTTTTTAACCAAGTAGTTTGAAAAAAGAAATAATCTATGTAGTTTTTAAGGTTTACATTGGCTTTTGAACATTGTTGTGAATTATTTACTTACACAAGGATGTAGGAACATGGTTTAGAAGACCGTAGGGAGAATAGAAACTGAAGAATTATCCCGAGGGTCTGTTGACTATTACATTGCAAGACCATAAGGGGAATGGACATTTTGCTCCCTTTGAGTTTTTTTAGTTCCATGTTGTGATACCATAGTGGTAATTATACATTGAGTTCTTCCTCAGAGTGTCTATAGTTAACAATATGAGACAACTCAGAGAATTGACTGTCTGTGCTTCCTCAAAGAGTCTTTGCTAAAGATGAAGCAGAGGGGCTTGAATATGAGTACTTCGAAGAGGGTTTCTTGTGATTGGTTGGATTGAATAGAGGGTTTAGGCTCTGATTACATCTTAGAGGGTTAATTTATTTTGATTATCTATTTATTTGATATATTGAAATAAATTCAATCAAAAGTATTGGTTGTTTACTTATGAGTACTTCCATGATTTCTGGTTAATGTGCTTATTGCCTTCCATATATATTCACTGAATTTTAGGAACAGATCGATTGGTGGTTTGCTACTAGGATTCATCTCACACCTAGATTGGGTCTTGTTTTTTTCCAAAATAATTATATTATAGAAGGTATAGATAAGGGAAACATCGTTCTACTTTAGGTACTTGATTATTGTGGTGGTATATTGGATGGGTCTAAGCTAACGTTTCAATGTTGTAAGAGAATAATTGTTTTCATTTCAGTTTAGATTAGTACTATATTACAGCATTGTGACTTGTTTGGATTTTTTTCATAGACATATGATCCATGCATAATCTATATAAGTTTTTCGGTTGTTTATCAAATTGCAGTCTTCTCCTATTTACTATTGCACGTTATTATTAATGCTTCCTCTATTTTTATATGATTGTTTCCAGTACATTACTCTACCAATGACAGTATATTATCTCAACTATCACACCCAAGGCCCTTTCTACAAGTAGGTATCCTCCAGAATTTGGGGAAATTTACTCACAACCTTTTGACCAACCAGGTAAAGATAAACCCTAGGCAGCACCCAGAACCAGGTTATTGCAAAGTGTTATCAGAGGGATTCTTTTCTTCTTGACTTACTATTTGGATCTTGTAGCCAGTGATTGGAAGGAATAGTGAAATAGTAATAATCTGTGTATGAGAGTGGCTATCTCATTTATAGGGAAAAGAAAATTTACATTGATTATTTAAATTTTTATGGTTTTGTAGTTATTACAGTTGATTTAATTTCATCGTTGGGTGATTCACATGTTAATTGGATGTTATTGTAAATAATATTAAGCTTATATTTCTTTATCAACTAGATGAGATAAGGGTATTCCATCTCATGCATCATATAGGCACTTGCTAGAGATCGCATTTCATGCATTATTTCCATGCCATTTAGGGTGAATTACTAATTACATTTTGTTATACTAAATATGCATACTATTTTGATAGATGCGTTGATATAATACCTGCTATTTTATAAGGTATTAGATTGTTTAAGGTTTCATTTGAATGAATAAAAAATATGTACTTGTGCTGTTATGGGCCCTCATGGATTAGAATTTAGTTGACCAATGCTTTTTCAAAATTGTATTTGACATGTATAAGATTTCAAGCTTTGATTTGCAGGGAGTATGGGCCCTCACGGATCAGAATTTTGAACATTATTGTTCGTTTTAGTGTTTGTGTTTCTCCTAGAGTAGTTTCTTAGGTTTATAGTCCAGAAAAAACAAAAACACATGGCATGTCATGATTAATACATTCAATTTGTCCTTCAGTTCAGGAATGAACATTTTTTCTTAAGTACATGCCTTTTACTATGTGTAGATGCCTTGTAGTCTCTAACCATGTCACATGATGTGTGGGAAGAAACACGGGGCTGGGAAATCCTTGTTGGGATACGTCGTTTACAGGATGAAAACGTCATGAGATTAGAACATGTGTCCAGCTGTGTCACAAATGAAACACGGGGATTTTGGGTAGTTAGTACACACCGTGTCTGGAAAAAAACACCGTGTAGTGAAAGATATGTAACTAGAAGTGTGACTAACAACACTGGTCAATCATGTTCTTTCTAGTGCACACCGTGTCTAAAAAAACACATCATGTACTCTTTCTCTAGGATAACCCTATGGGTTATTCATGTAGAATTTATCTCAGGCAGGGGAACACGAATCAATTACATGCTGTATCTTGGGAGATCACGCCATGTGTATGGGGTGTTACACGATCAGGTTTAGCAGAAGTATATGCCCATGTGATGACATGATGGAACACATCATGTAGGGTACATACACATCGCGCATCCACCTTTTATAAAACATTAATGATACCATTTTCATATTCCATTCATGCACATATAAGTTTTAGTCCTGATAATCGTTATCTAAGGTGTGTGTTTGACCTTGTAGATTCATACCACTGAGACATCCTCTGATAGTATATTAGTCACATAAAAGTGATCAGACACTAGACATGTCTGATCAGGGACTACCAGTATATCCTCCAATCATGACAATCTTGGAACTGGCCGTCATTGCAGATATAGGTTCCAATGCATAGTTTTGAGATGGATTCATGAGGTTTACGCAGATATTAGGGGAGAAACGTATCATGCCCCATCTATAGAAGAGTTGACCTAGGTCTTTCAATATCGGTATCCTCCCACAATCGTAGGGGATAGAGGACTTCAGGATACTAAGTGACTATTGGAAGCCACTCTATTTATCTTCGAGTATTTGGATATACCACCTAATAGGAGGGTGAAGTTCTTTACGTATATTCATTGAGATTCTGCCAAGAGATGGTGGGATATGATCTCAATTGTGGAATGCCCGTAGGTGATTACTTGGTATGAGTTCCTGCGTTCCTTCTAGGATTACTTCTACCCATATAATTTGAGGGTGGATCGAGCCCAAGAGTTCAAGAGTTTTGAGCAAGGTACTCTCTCAGTTATGGAGTATTATTCTCTCTTCACACAGCTATAGTGGTTCACACCCATCCTAGGAGGTGAAGAGTTGTTCCTAGCAAGGAAGTTTGAGGATGGTCTTAGTAATGACATACAATCTCAGGTGAACACCTTCGGGTTGAATTACATCACATTTATATACTACCTTTTATAGATCAAAAAGTGAGATATAAGGGATTTGGGAGCTATGTTACAGGGTGGATCGTCCTTCTATGTAGGTACCCCTCCTACTGACAGAAGGAAGTGCCACACGGAATCTACATTCGGGGATCCATTGAAGTGAGGTATTTCTTATGGTATCTAGGTGGTATGTTAGTAGTGTGTGAAGAGAGGGTATAGGAGGCCACATTCCCCAAGAGACCCAGTAGAGTTTCGATCATGAAGGAAAATGGGTCAACATTTGTGTTTTTGTTAGATCTTTTCATCAGTAGCAAGAGACACAGGTTCTCCTGTGACTCATCATTCCGGAGCAGGACCACCAGTTTTTCATCATTCTGGGAACTGGAGTTCATCTAGTCACTTCGGACAAGGTTGAGGTCATGAAAGTGGTTGCTAGTCGGTAGGATTTCAACGACAATGGGGTTGATCATCTCAGGGTGGTCCGAAAAGGTCATTGGGATATGGTATAGACCAGACATTTTCAGTGGAGAAGACTCAATGTGAGTAGGATCTCAGACCCTCTATAGTAAGAGGTATGATTCTAGTTTCCTCATTTTAAAATTATACAGTTTTTGATATTGGGGCTTCCCATAGATTCAAATTTGTAGCTATTGCGGAGAGTCTTGGGAATATTATCATTACATGTCCTAATGTCTTGACTTTGGATACTATGTTGTGGACAAGAGCGACTAGTGTACATCAGTGAAAGGAGCTTCCTCTTGGGGTTGGTGGGTGTCACATGTTATGGGACCTCTATGTCCTAGAGATTATGGTATATGATTTCATTCTTGGAATGGACTTGTTTTTTTTCTTCCATGATTATTTGTTGAATGATATCGTCGTATAGTGATTTTCACATCACCATAGGGGTGTTTGTTCTTATTGAAGGGTGAATGGGATGTCCACGAAAGTAGAGCAGGATCTGAGAAACATGGGTAGGGATGAGTTACAACCCAAATTTCCAGTATATATCTATATTTTCATGGGACTTCACAATTGAACTATACTCTTATGGTCGATCATTTTAGAGATGTCTTTTCATAGGTAATTTTAGGTTTTCCTCTGAAGCGATACGTAGATTTTTCTGTTGATCTTGTACTAGGAGCATCACTGGTGTCCATCCATACTTATAGGCTGGCTAGAATAAAGTTAAATGATCTCAAGAAGGAGTTGGAGGAGTTGTAGGAAATGAGTTTCATCATACCCATTAATTATCCTTGGTGTTCGCATGTCCTTTTTGTGAAGAAGACAGATACTACATTCTGACATTATGTGTATTATCGGATGATGAACCAGTTGATGGTAATGAACTGATCCCTTACCCAGGATTGAAGATCTTCTTTATTAGCTTCGACGATCTCGTGTGTTCTAAAAAATTGACTTGATATCTGGTTATCATTTGTTTTACGTTAGAAAAATACAATAATCGTCTTACAAACATTAAGATTGTGTCTAGTCAGTAACAGTATGGGGTTATATAGTTAGGTCTCACGAAAACACCTATAGTTCTAATGTGACTGATGAACTGAGTGTTCCATCCATTCATGGATTCTTTTGTGGTAGTCATCATGGATGATATTATATTGTACTCTCACACTTGACACGACCATGGCATGAATACTGAGAGCATTTTGAGTACACTGGGAGAGCACCAGTTATATGCTATACTATCCAAATTCCAATTTTGGATGGACCAGATTCACTTCATGGGCCATGTTATCTCAGATACAAGAGTATCTGTAGACCTAGAGGAAGTGAGATAATTAGTTTTCTGGTAGTATCCAAAGAAAATATTTGATATATGATGTTTTCTAGGGAATGATATATACTTAAAACATCTCATGAACGATTTTAATCTCTTAGATACCCCACTGAAGGGCCCAAATTAGAAGGGTGTGAAGTACATTTGGTCAAATTTTTGTGAGTCTGCCTATTAAGAGCTAAATGGGAGGTTGACTTAGGCACCAATACATGATTTTCTAGAGCAGGGAATGAGCTATATTGTTTACAATGATGAATCAGTTATTGGTCTGGGATCAGTGATTATGGAGGGAGATAGATTTTTTGCGTATGGGTCTCGGTTGTTGATGCCACATGAGATTAATAACATGACGAACGGTATTGAGTTGGATATAGTTTTTCATGCCTTAGGTTTTTGGATACATTATCTATTTGGAGAGTTTTTTTTTCTTTTCACTGACCACAAAAGTCTCATGTACATATTTATCAATAATGATCTAAATTTGAGACAACAAAGATTGGTTGATTACCTTAAGTCTTGTGAAATTGATCTTTCTTACAAGCTAGAGAAAGGCAATGCAGGGGCTAATGCGCTGAGTAGGAGGACACAAATACAGGTGGATTAGGCGGCCAATAGTGAATTTCTATTTATTTCTTTGTTCTCTGAGATGCATTTGAAGGTGAACGATAGGTAGTAACATATGTTTCTTTCTACTACAATTGTTACTTCTACTCAATATGATCAAGTGTGAAGGTTGCAGGTATATGATATTGAAGGCCTAGTCCTCTGGGAAAGTGTGTTAGGAGAAGACCCTATTCTTAGATGGACCATGGATGAGGATGAGATCTTTCACTATCATAGGTGTGTAACGGTGTCAGTTAAAATACATGAGGAGATGATGTGGGACATTCATTCCATAGTTTGGGCAGTTTTTCCTGGTGTACCCAAACGGTATTGAGATCTGCACAGTAAAAATTATTAGATAGGCATGATGATATATGTTTATGGTTTTGTGGTGAGATGTTCTACCTGTCAGTTGGTGAAGACAGAGCACGAGTAACAAACATGGATTTTGTAGTATTTACCCATTCTCAAGTCGATGTGGAATGATTTCTCGATGGACTTCATGATAAGATTACCAAGGTCTCATCGAGGAAAAGATGTAGTTTGGGTTTTCATTGATAGACTTATGATGGTTTCCAACTTCTTACTGATTAAGGTGACCTTCACTATTTATGTGATAGGAATGTTGTACATCTAGGAGATTGTAAATTTACATGGAGTCACACACTACTTTTATTCAAATAGGGGTAGACGTTTTACCTATCAGTTCTATTAAGGACTACTGAGGGATTTGGGTATAAAGGTAATTTTGAGAACAGCTTACCATTCTCAGACAAATGGCATCTATGATCATACGATTCAAGTGCTAGATGACATGTTTCGAGCATGTGCCCATGTATTTGGTGGTTCGTGGTAGAAACACAGACTTATTGTTGATATATTCTAGAATAATAGTTTTCAATAAACTATTAAGATATCACATTATGAGGCGTTGCATGGTAGGCCATGTTGATCACCCTTATAATGGCTAGAGGTTGTAAAGGCAGCTATAATATGACATCTTCTTGTCTAGGAGAACACAATGTAGATAGAATTGATTTGTAAGAGGATGGGTACTGCATAGTTTGGAAAATTGTCTTATGATGATCGCAAAGATGATCTATAGAGTACGAGGTTGGAGATCAGGTGTTCCTATGTGTCTCACTGAGGTTGGGAAATAGGAGTATTAGGAGTCAGTTCTATCTTTTTCTGATATTTGTTCGATTGTTTGAGGTTTTGGAAAGTGGTGGTCCAATTTCTTATCTGTTGTAGTTACAATAGAGGTAATGGGCTATGCACAATGTCTTCCTTGTTTTTATTCTATGGAGTTACTTCTCAGACTCATCTCATGTTTTCCAACGAGACGAGTTGACTTGGTGGTGGATGCATCATTTGAGTTGAATCCTATCTAGATTGATGATAGCATTGAGAATGTTCTTTGTGGCTATTTTTTTCTAATGGTACATGTTCTATGGCTGCACGAGTGAGTAAGAGATGATAAATGGGAGTGGAAGGCTGACGTATGATTGTAGCAGAAATACATGTTTGAGGATTCTTCTTCTACACCATCTATACATGGAAATTTGGGGACAAATTTCCTTATTGGTGGAATTCATTATGAACCAGAATATTTATTTTACTTATGGGTTTTCCTTTCTGTTGACTTTGAGAAATAGAGGAGAATCTGATAATTTAAGGAGTACATGTTGTGTACATTTTATTTCACGCCATGTACCTGGTTGCTGCTGGTAATCTTGTACTAGCCATGTAATAGCTGAGTACCTGGCTGGGTGGGGTGACATGGAGACTAATTGAAGTATATCCCATTAATGTCTTATACACACCATGTAATTTTAAAGGGGACACTATCTAAATTTTCTTTTTCTTTATTAAATGAACTGGGTTCGCGTCTCATTCACAGAAAGAACTTATTCTCATATCGTCATGTATAGCAGTGAGTGAAGCTGAAAAATCTTCTCTGAACCTAGACCCATTGTCCGTTCATTGAATCATCCACATTTTATTGCGTATTAATCTCCTCGACGAGTTCTTATTTCTTTTAGAACATTTTCTATTTATTTATCCTCTTTCATGATTTATCCGTGGCTGAGTTCTTTTGTTGTTTTTTTAGATCTACCACATCCTAGGTTGATTCTATGGACAACACCAGAGTATATCAATCATACAATGCCAAGGTATGTGTTTTGTGACAGTCTATATTTAATCCTTGAATATAATGTGAAATACATCCCAATACCATAGAATGGTGTACTGCGTGTTTAGGGATTTTATCCATGTTAATGCCTACAATGCCTTATGTGATTGAGTAAATTTTATTTGATTGTGAATAGGGTTATTTTTTATGCTATGTATATGTTTCCTAGGTTATTTTAATATTGAACATTTCGTATAGCCTTGCCGTTTATGATACATATTTTTCAAGCCTAGTGTTGTTAGGATGGAGTGATATTATTCGATATTGTTATATGCTTGTACCTGTTTATCCAAGTAGTTCTTGAAATCAATAATCCAAGTAGTTAACATGGTTTTATATTGCTATTGATCCTCGTTGGGAATGATTTACATACACATGGCTATGAGAACCTGGTGTTGAATACCATAGGGAGAATGGACACTGAAGACTTATCGAGAGTGACTGTTTACTTTTACATTGTGATACCATAGGGGATGGACATTGTGTTCCATCAGAGTGTCTATAGTTTCAAATTGCAAGACCATAGTGGGAATTTGACATTGAATGATTCCTCGGAGTGTCTAATGTTACTAGTAAAAGACCACTGGGGGTATTTATGGCATGTGCTTCTAAGAGTGTCTTTTCTAAATCTTAACCAGAGGGATTATACTGTGAGTACTATGTAGAGTGTTTCTAGTGATTAGATGGCTGAAATAAAAGGTTTAGGCTGTTATTAATTCCCATAGGGTTACATGTTTTTTATTAGCTGCTTATTTGATATATGAAAAACAATTCATTTGATGTTTTATCTTGTTTACTTTTGAATACTTCTTTGATTACTACTTCCTTTTATTTTTGTCCGCAAAATATATTCACTGATTGTTGGGAACATATCATTGGGTGGTATCCTATTGGGATTCATCTCACACCCTATTTGGGTCATGTTTTTTGGAACAATATAATTATATTGATTTAGGTATTTTTAAGGGAATGAAACCTTCAACTTTAGGTACATTATTGTTGTGGATTTGTATTTCATGGGACCAAGCTAGAGGTTGCAATGATTTTAGAGTTTATTTGTTTTCTTTGCAATTTGGTTTAACACTGTATTCTTGATTTATGAATTGTTGGGGTTCTTTCATTGACTTATGTGACATGAATCATTTATATATTTTCTATAATTTTTTATCTATTTGTTGTTTTCTACTATTTAGTATTGCATGTTATTATTACATCTTTCACAATTTTGGTCTGTTTATGTCCGCTGAATTTCTCTACCAATGAGAGAATAGGTTCCCCACTATCACACCTATGGCCCTCGCTACTAGTCGATAGCCTATGGAATTTGTGTAAATGTGCTTGAATCCATGTGACCAACAGCATATGGGGCATTTCTGGGAGGCACCCGGAACCAGGACATTACATCTGCTTTCAAAAAAATGTTTTTCCAAAAGAAATCTTCTTTTCTAAGTAAAAGAGTATATTTCACAAAATTTAATCGATTGTTTTATAAGACTATTTTCATTTTTTTCAAAAATCCTATTGATTCTTATGTATTAATGGGGATCATATTTTTGATATCATATATAATATTTGGATTAATGGTTTATAAATAGATTTATTATAGATGTTCGGTATTGATACCATTCACTATATTACTCTTAATGCTTCGTGTTTATGTTTAATGATTGGTGAAAGTTTGTAACATATTATATTTTCGTTTCATTATGATATTAAATGTTATTTCTGTGTATCCTCACTAATGTGAGGAATGGATTGGACTTATTTTTGTGATGGATGGGGCCTTCTATAGCCCCTTGAAGAATCAGTAGGTCTCATGAGTCGAATAGTTATGGACTTTGCCGAGGCCATGTGAATTTTAAGATATTATTTTTGACGATGCCTCAATCATTTTTAGACGCCTTGAATGAGTGTTTCATGATATGTTTCAAAATATCCATCATATGTATTTACCTCAATTTGAATCAATAAATTGATTGTTCATGTGGTAATTCTATAAATATAATAACCATGATATATTTTATTATGGAAATATATACACATCTCATATTCCTAGCATATTAAATTCGTGTTGATTTTTTAAATTCATGTGTTTTCAATTATTCACTATTTCTCATGTTTATGGTTTCTTTTGATGTAATGTCTACCCTTACTAATCATATGAGATCATGCTTTCATGTCTATCATTTTCATAAGGCATGAATTGGTATACTATTATTGACTTGTAGGGATGATATTAGAGTCATGGTTGTTCAATGTGAATGTTTTATGTTGTTATATTTTCATGTTTTAATTTTGAACTTGTGTATGTTTCTAGATTTATAATTCTACAAAGTTTTTCATTCCTTTAGGATAAAACATTCGTTTAATCATTCCTATATAACATAACTAGGCGCCGACTCTATGAAACTGGGGATGGGTCCTTACAGACATGAATGGGATAATCTATTTAATATCACTACGAATCTGAGAGATATTGATTTATCTTTAATAATGAAGGTGATGAAAAAAATAGAAATTATGATCCAACCACTTAACTAGATTTTGTCATGATTTATGACTTCAATAAATGGATTGAAGTTATAGAATATGAAATAGACTCTATTTATATTAATTATTTTTTAAACATAGTAAATATTATTCTATTGGTAACACCAATTGATTCAAGTCTTTCTCAGAATGTAATGCTTACGTATAAGTTACAATTTATATCTATAAAACTCACTCGGGTTGTAATGTTTTTATACAAATTCATGGTATTAACTACGAATAATTCTTTTCTTTTTTGTTTTTGATCATGTCTATAATGATTATTTATCAATTATTTTAAATTATAATTTTCAAATACATAAAATAAAAGTAAAATTTTCATTTCACTATGAAAAATTATTCAAGGATATATATGTTATATAACTAAATTCACATTATTGTACGTGAAATTATACATGGATTTAGTTTATAAAATGTTCTATTAATGGACTAAGCAGGCTTCTCAATGTTAGAATATTTTATTTGATGTCTATCTATCTTTAATTTTTTCACAAATAGTAATTAAACATTATTATATAAATAGATAGAATGAGAATATTAATATTTCTAGTATTTCAGGTAGATGATATACATCTTATCCATAAAAATATTTCAATTTAATAATTGATGAAAATTCAAATGGGCAATTAAATCTCAATAACATATAAAAGTAAATTAACATACATAGTAGTTAAAAAGGCCTATAGAGAAAGAAATAATTTAATTTTTGGAATTTTATTGAATTCATAACTAGTGATGTACTAAAATATTATGATTGATTACCCATGAATGGGTTCCATAAAACTATTACAATGTAATAGTACATCATCGTAGCAATATACATAAATAATTTGAAAATATGAAAAAATTATTATTTTTTTATTAAATAATTGAATAAGTCGTGTATATTAGGTTGTGTACTCATCAAATTGTGTCATATGTATTATATATGAAGAGTTAATTCCACTAAAATCCTTGATTTATCCATTGGGTGTCTATAAGTAATATCCTTATTAACATGAGAAGAACTATATTTGTACTCTAATACATTATTAGTGAATAACATATCCTTATAAATGGTCCATCCAATTATATTTTACAAATAGAATTGGATTATATTATATTCCAAAAATTATTTTTTGGTTTACCATATTTGGGGAGTGGTAAGTAGAAAATGATTCCACTAACATGATGTTTTTAATTCTTTAAGAGATGTTTGATATTCCAAAACATATTCTATGGAAAATATTGTTTATTGGAAAATAAAGTTCATTACTAAAGAAGTGGTTGTTCTAAAATTTATGAATTCAATAAACCTATATTATGATAATAGTGAACTATTTACAATGGTTATGTAAAATATGACTCTCTATTGATTTAACCATAAACACCATTGATTATATTCTATTCTATATATAATTGACTTGGGAGATAATGAGATATATTGTGTTCCTATGGAGAATAATATTACGAGAACCAAGAAAGAACCATATCATAACAAATTAATGATATAAATTCTAGTTCTATTTTTATTAGACATACCAGTGATGGATTTAGTAAAACAAAAATATTTCTGGGGTTGGTGCCCCAAATTCAATCATGAGTTGATGGATGAGGGACACGTTCTATCGTGTAATACCTATAAATATGAACACATTATCATTGATTTATTGTTTTACAAGAACATGGGTTATGATATACCGACAATATCTAAGAATATTTATGTTAATAGGTTAAAAATAGTTGATGATAAAAATATTTAGTTATTATGATTTGTTAATATCAATATATATACATAATGTCTCGGTTCTAGAAGCCACCTAGAGGTGCCCTGTACCCATATGGTCACATGGCCTCAAGCGCAATTCCCCTAATGCCAGAGGCTTCCGACAAGAAGTGAGGGACTTTGATGTGATTGTGGGGAATCTATATTTACATTATAAGAGTGACATAGTGGAAACGAAACAGATAACCATTGAAGAAGTAGTAAGGAGGTAATACAATAGTAAACAACTGAAGACATACGGTAATATGAAATTGAAACACATAGATATAAATGATTCATGGTAGATATATCTAGGAAAGAAGGAAAACATAACAAAATGATGGAATACAGTATAGAACCAAAGTACATAAGAAAAAAAGATAAACTCTTCCTCATTGCAAGACTTAGATTGGTCCCATGCTCTCCATCTCATTAGTAATAATGTACCTGAAGTTGAAAAGCACTTGACCTTATCTATTCATGCAACAATATAATCTATTTGGGACAAAAGTCCTAACCCATATAGGGTGTGATACTAATCGTAGTAGGAATCCAAAAAAAGATCTATGTCTAACATTCAGTGAATATATATGGTAGGAAATAGGTAAAAAGAAGCAGTAAACAAGTAAGTACCCTGGAGTAAATATTTCCATAGTTTCAAAGCATTCAATTCCACAAATCAAACATGAAGCTAATAAAATAAGGGAACCCTTTGGGATGTACTCTTAGCCTATCTCTCCTGGTTCAACCAAAACAACCCAGTCATCCCTTTGGGATGTGCACACATCCTAACCCCTCTAGTTCAGCTTTTGCATAGACTCTCTCATGAAGCACTCATCATAAATTCCTTCTATAGGCTTGTATCTGTAACTAAAGGTGCTCTAGGAAAGCACTAACATCACATTAACCTTGTGGCCCACGTTTAGGAACTACAGACACTCTAAGAAACCACTTAGGTCAATTCCCCCTTTGGTCTCTCATATAACATTAAAAACAGACACTTTGGAGAAGCTATTACGTCAATTCTCCCTTGGGATTACTAAACTAGGTTCTCACGGCCCTTTATATGTCATGAAAGCATGGAAATGCATATCAGCCAAATTAAACCTCTTGAACTAATTGGATAATATTATACAATATAACAACATGTTAGATAGGCATAACTACATCCTATAATACTAGGCATGGAAAGTAAATAGCAGCCTAACAGGAAAAAAGACCAAAAGGTCAAAACAAGCAAAAATTCATGGGTAATCACATACAAAGAATATAAATTAACCATATTATGATTCAATTTACCTCTAATCAATAATAAAATCATGGAATGTAATTATCCGATCTAAAATATAAAAAAAAAATACATTGTTTGAGGGTATTAAGAAATTGCTTACATATAACGCAAAGATATTCAACGAAAAGGCACAGACCACCTACCAATGTGTTTTGTGATCGATATAAGTGAACCTAAATTATTAAATCTCCCATGATCATTGTATATTTAGAAAAACACTAAAAACACTCAACCGAAGATAATTTGATAAAGAAGATGAATCGGGAAACGATGCTCTACGAGAAGGAAGAGCTTACCAAGGAAATCCCAATGCAATCAATGGAGGGTGAATCAGAGAACGGATGATTCATCAGGGGATTAGATAAGTATCATGGATATACTCTCCCTCTCAGATGAACCCGACATAGGAGGAGGAAATTATTCTTATTAGAGTGACCTCGGTGAATTTAATGAAAAAAAGTAAAGTAATCAATGTGTACTTTGTAAGTACATGATGTGTACATTCCTTCATTGGACCCCACATGAGGATGTATCTAGGTCAAAACACACGGTCATGTTCATGACTACTAAAAGACCAACACCAGGCTACCCATGATAACTGAGTACATGGCGTGTACTTAAAAAATTTCAAGAAACTCCTCTTTTACTAAAAAACACCCAAAAAAATAAAAACATACATGAAATGCTGATCTGGGATCTTACAAACTTCCCCCCAAAATGAAATTCATCTCCAAATTTCCCTAGAATGGTGGAATAGAAGAAGATTCATTATGAAGCTCCTACCACTATGATGGTACATCATCCACCCCCTCCAAGGTCTCATCCTGTACACGCCCACAATAATATAGAGCACGTACCAGAGAAACAGACCAGCCATGGAGATCCTTCGTACTATGATCAACAATCCAAATAGGATGGCCCTTGAACGAGGCGTCCACCATTATCTCAACCTATTTTGGATGAAAAGCATGAGATGTTTCTAAAAAGTAACTTCAGAGCTGAGTAACATGAAATATATCGAGCATATTTAAGTGTCTTTGAGGTAACTGTAACTGATAGGGAACTAGCCCAACTCTCTCTAACACCTCAAACGTCCTAACGCACCTCAGGGAATGGTTACCCAATCTATTAATCCTTCAGTGTCCTATCCTCGGTGTGACTCACATTAAAACCTGATCCCCGACCTCATAATCCATAGGTCATCTTCGTTGATTAGCATAAGACTTTTGACAAGACTGTGTAGTACCCATACTCTTCTGTATCATCTCTATATACTCTGTGGTCTCCTGGACAAGACGAGGTGTCTGCATAGCTACCACTCCTCCCTCAAGATATCATAAAGTAGATCAGCATGGCCTACCTTACAAATCCTCACATTGTGCCATTGGAATAGTAGCTTGAAAACTATTGTCGTAGGAAAACTCCACAAGAGGTATGTGCTTCTCCCAAGTACATCAGAAATCCAGGATACATGCATGAAGAATTTCCTAAATCACCTGAATCATACGCTCAAACATGCCATCTGTCCGGGTGTGGTAAGCTGTACTCAAAAGTACCTATGTACCCAAGGCCTTCTGAAGCCCCTACCATACCCGAGAAGTAAAACGTGCATCCCATTCTGAAATAGTTGAGTGTGGAACTCTTTGCAAACATACAATATCTTGGTTGCACAACCTTATTAGTTAATCAACACTGAAGGTCTCCAAGATCATAAAGAAGTTATCATCCATTGTGATTCTATCGACGACAACCCATACAACATCATTCCCCCAAGGAAACCTTGACAAACCTATCACGAAATACATCGCGACATCATTCCACTTCCACTCGGGAATGGGTAACTGCTGCAAAGGCCATGTTGGTTAATGATGCTCTGCCTTCACCTTCTGACAGGTGGAACACCTCATAACGAAACTAAAATCATCTTTCTTCATACCTAACCACAAATTCCGATGGTTTAGATCATGATACATCTTAGTGAAACCTGGATAAACTACCCAAAATGTGGAGTGAGTGTCCCACATCAACTCCTCACATAAGTCTGCTGAATCCCTTATGTGCCAATGGAAACACAAGATCCCATCCTCACCTATGGTCCAACCAAGAATATGGTCATCTCTTGTCACACTTTCCCGTAGAAATATTCCTTCAATATCTGATAGCAGCCTCATTCACACTCGATCTAGAATAGTATTGGTAACAGCTACATAAGAAAAAAAAACGTGTCTACCCCTGCCTGTTGTGCACCACCAAATGCATCTCAGTGAACAGAGACATAAGTTTCCACTCACTACTAGACTTTTGATATACCTGTATATCAGTCCTCTTACTCAACACATCAGCCACTGCGTTGCCTTTCCACAACATATAAGCAAGTTGAATTTCAAAATACTAAAGGTAGACAACCCACCATCTCTGTCTAAAATTCAGGTCATGCTGAGTGATGATATTCATGATTCTTTTGTGGTCGGTGAAAATGACAAAAATTTGTCCCAATAGATAATGTCTCCAATAACGCAAGGCATGAACTACTGCAGCAAACTCAAGATCTTGCATTGGGTAATTTCTCTCATGTGGCCTCAACTACATAGAGCTATAGGGAATGAAATTTTATTCCTGGATAAGCATAACTCAATACCTGATACCTAATGCATCACAGTTCACAGTATAGCTCTTGTTCGAATTAGGAAAAACTATTATCATTATTGAATTCAACCTCCCATGCAGCTCCTGAAAGGCTAACTCACAAGGATCTGACAGCAAGAACATTGAACACTTATTAGTCAGGCCCGTCAGTGGCTCTACTAGGCATGAAAAGTCTTATATGAAACGTATGTAGTATCCATCCTATCCTAGAAAACTCTATACCTCAAAGACATTCTTCAGATACTCCCAAGAAACTACTACTCCCACTTTCTCTGGGTCTATTAATTCTCCCGTCTCTGAGATCACCTGATCCAAGAAGTGAATATAATCCATCCAAAAGTAAAATTTTGATAGCTTAGCATATAATTGATGATCACTTAGTTTACTCAAAATGATATCAATATGTGTAGCATGGTAATGTCGAGTGTGAGAGTAAACCATGATATCGTCTACAAAAACCACCATGAAAGAATCCAAATACGGATTGAACACTCAGTTCATCAGTGCGATGAAAACTGTAGGCGCATTCATGAGACCGAACGGCATAACCACAAACTCGTATAGACCATACCTGCTCTGGAAGACTATAAGAGGTATACCAGATAGTCTAATGTTCAAATTATGATAACCATATCTCATGTCAATCTTGGAGAATACCCGTGATGCTCAAAGATGATCAATGAGGTCATCAATCCTTGGTAAGGGATATCAGTTCTTGACCATCAACTGTTTCAGCTTCCAATAATACCCACAATGTCTGAGGGTACTGGCAGCCTTCTTCACAAATAGAAGAGGTGAACCCCGAGGAGATTTTCAGGTTTCGATGAAACCTATTTTCTATAACTCCTTCAACTACTTCTTATGATCTTGTAACATTGGTGTAGCCATCATGTAAAGAGAAATGGACACTAGGGTTGTGTCTGGCATGAGATCAATAAAAAATTCTACTTCTCACTCTGGAGGAAAACCTGAAAAGTCGTCTAGAAAGACATCCTTGAAACCATCCACCACTGGAGAAAAGTCCATTTGAGAAGTCCCATGGCCATCCATATATAGACTAGAAATCTGGGATTTAACTCCTTTCAACCCATGATGCTCGGGTCTGGATCTACTCGCAATGATATCCCATTCTACCTTTTGAAGAAACATTCCACCCTCTGGAGATGTGAAACTCACCCTACGACAATAGAAATAGTCAAATTACTAGAAGGGAACTAACAATTCCATTCTGAGAATGAAATCATAGCATGTCATCTCTTGGAAATAATGATCCCATAAGAAGTTACACCACCATCCTTAAGAAGGAACTCCTTGAATTGATGTACACTAGCCTTTCTATTTCAAAACGATGTATCCAACATCAATAAATCTATATAAGTAAAGAAATAGATCCCAATGATCTCCACAACAGAAACATATATAAAGAAATGGGAAGCCCCTATATCAAAAAGAGTAGAAGCTAATACTGAGGCAACTAGAGTCGTACCTCGAACTATAGTGGGTCTCGGATCAAGCTCTTATAGGGTCTGGTCCACTACAAAAGTCTATCCTACACTACGACACATTGAACCTACCTAAACACCCTGAGCTAATCCACCATATTGTAACTGAATGCATTGTGACTGACTACTATGGCCACAAACTCCACCTCAGGATGAACGGCCGGATGAACTCCAGTTCCCAGACTGATGATAAACTGGTGGCGCTGCACCTGAATGCGGAGTCATAGAAGAACCCCTGTCACCAGCTACTGGTGAAAATATCCGATAGAAACATTGCAGATGCCCCATATTGCTGCAAGATCGGCGCTCCACTGGGTCTCTTGGGAAATGTAGCCCCGTATGCCCGATCATCCCGCACTGGTTAAACACCACCTGGAAACCAAATTTTTTTCCCACCTTGTATCACTGCACAAAGACCACCTACGGTGCTTCCTACTGTCATTAGGAGGGATACCAACTCCAGAAGTTGAACCACCCTTAATCACAACTCCATAATCCATCAAATTTCGCTCTGTGATCATCAACTGGTTGATGATAGATGTGATGGATGTCAACTAGAAGATGTTCACCCGAAACCGGATGTTGTGCCTCCGATCATCCTCAAACATCCTTGCCTGGAATAACCCATCACCACTTAGAATAGGTGTGAAGCACTACAGATATGTGAAATGTGAAGAGTAATCCATGACTGAGAGAGTACCCTTCTCCCAACTCATGAACTCTCGGGCTCAATCGGCCCTCAATGTCTCCAGATAGAAATAGTCATAGAAGCCACGCTGGAACTCATCCAATGCCATAACCTACTGGAGTCCCTCCTATGAGATATCATCCCACCATCTCTGGGAAGAATCCCGAAGAATGTACATAGAGAGCTTCATCCTCCCCTGTGGATGAGTCTCTAGATACTCGATGATATAAATCATGGCTTCTAACCATTACTCTATAGGCTAAGGTCCTCTTTCTCCTATGAAGGTGGGAGGATGCTACTGTTGGAAAACCCACATCAGCACTGCCATAGACAAGGCAGGATGTGGTACTCCATGGAAGATCTGAATGAACAACATGAAGCCCTCTCAGAATTGTGCTTCTCAACATGTGTCCATAATGATTGCTGGTTCCAAGACTGCCATAATGTGAGGATCTGCAGGAAGACCATGATCAGTCATGTATGGTGTCAAATCGTTGCCCTATAACTAGAATACAACTAGAGGACGTCTTGGTGGAATGACTCTGCAAGGTCTTGCACACACAATAGGTCATAATTATCAAGGAATGATAAATATAAGATTAAGGAGGGAATAAGCGAATGAAAGCATCCTTGTTTTGCAAAACATGGATACACGAATTTTTTAATAACTACATGGTGTGTTCCCTCTATCCTTCACATGGGCGTGTAACTCTACCAAAACTGGTCATGAAACATCCCACACATGGAGTATTGTCCTTACACAAGTCATGTACTTGAATTCTCTTTCCCTTCCCGAGTTCCCTTACACAACTAAGCCAAATGGCTCCCCTTGAAATATACTACACAGCATGTAAGTGCCAAACATGGCGTGTACTAGACGAGATTCACCAACCCGTGTTGCCAGTGACATGGCTGGATACACGGCTCACACTACACGGCATAATCTAGATGAACAGAGTGGGTACTGGGAAGATTTCGCCGACCCATGTGGTTGGTGACACAGCCAGATACTCAGGTTACACTACACAGCGTGTTCCAGATGGACACGTCATGTATTAGAAAAGACTCTACCAACTTGTGTTATTAGTGACACGGCTAGTTACACGGTTCTACAACATGACATGTACATTCAGTACATGGCATGTCCTACCAACAATTCCAAACCCCATTTCCCCACCCGCACAGTCCAGGACACAGTTAGTGACTACATGGTGTGTACATAAAGTACACGACATGCACTTAAGAGAAACAGTTTCTTCCTGAACAGAAGAACAAATGGCATGTATTCAACATTACACGCTTTGAATTCTGAATTTTTCTAGATCGTAAGCCTCAAGAACAACTTTAAAACCCAGAAAAACAAAAAAAAATGAATCTTTAGATTCCAAATTCCGATCTATGAGGGCCCATACCCCTCACGAATAAAATAATGGCATCTAATACACTTCATAAAAAAAGACAACATATCATTGATCCACCATATTCTAGTCAATGAGGGCCCATAACCCATCAAAAACAAAAGTTTGTCATTCATTCAAAGAATACCTTAAACAACCAATACCCTTTCAAAAAACATGTATATTTATCAAATAATCTATCACAACAGCAATCACATCTAGCATAACACCTATCACAACAACATGCAATCGCTAATTCACCCTAAATGGAATGGAAATAATGTAGGATATGTGATTCCTATAAAGTGCCTATATGTTTCATGAGATGGAATATCCTCATCTCACCGGGTTGCAAAAATAAATAGAACATCAACAAAATCAATAATCATATCACAAAACATGTGAATCACTGATGGTGAAATCAAATCAACTGTAGTAATTGAAAATCCATAAAAAGTGAAATAAACGAGGTATATTGGATCTTCAATTTACCCATGTTAGCTACTCTCGGGTACATCATATTACAAAGTAACTATTCCTTCCTATCCCCTGATATTGGCACCAAATAGTAAGTCCTGAGAATATAATTCCTCTAATACCACTTTGTAACTTCCCGGTTCCGGAAGATGCCCAGTTACACCCCATACCTGGTTGGTCACACAGCCACAAGGGAATTTCCCATAATCCCAGTGGCTACGAACCAGCAGTGATGGCCTTGAGAGTATTAGTGGGGAAACTATGCCCTCATTTTTTAGAGTAACACAGCTGAAAAGAAATAGATAACTATAGCATAAGAAGTATTAATGGAATACAATAGTAAACA
This sequence comes from Viscum album, assembly GCA_963277665.1. NCBI lineage: Eukaryota > Viridiplantae > Streptophyta > Magnoliopsida > Santalales > Viscaceae > Viscum > Viscum album. The sequence goes on along the minus strand of OY728161.1, from coordinate 1,684,675,085 downwards.
AAAAAATACTGAAAGTAATAAGAAACTGGTAAACACATATATAAATGATGTATGGAACATATATCAAGGAAAGAAGCCAAAAAACACAATGCAGGAATATAGTACAGAACAAAAGTACATAAGAAAATGGATACAATCCCCTGCATCGTAGGCCACATCTTTGTCCCATGCTCTCTATCTCATCATCAATCAAGTACCTGGAGTAGAAGGGTTCTTTCCCATATCTATAAATGCTACAATATTTAATTTTTGGATCCAAAATCATGACCCAAACAGGGTGTGAGACTAATTCCAATAGGCAAAAACCAAATGATCTATGCCTAATAGTCAGTGAATATATATAGCTAGATATATGTAAAAAAGAAGATGTAAACAATGAAGTACTCACCAGTAATCATTTCCAAGAATTTCAAAGAATTCAATTCCAAAAATCAAATAAGCAGATAATCAAATAATGTAACCCTTTGGGATGTACTCTCATCATAACCCCTCTGGTTTAACCAAAACAACACAAGAAACCCTCTGACATGTACACATAGTCTAACCCCTCTAGTTCAGCTTAAGCGTAGACTCTATGTGGAAGAACTCGCGTTCAATTCCCCCTATAGTCTCATATTTGTTACTAAAAGACCACTTGGGATGCACATATGTCACATTCCCCATGTGGATAGTGTCAAGGAACAACATACTTTCTGAGGAAGCACTTACATCAATTCCCGCTGGGGTCTCGCATCGTAACAATAAAAACAGACACTGAGGACAAGCCCTTATGTCCATTCTCTCTATGGTCTACTACACCAGGTTCTCACGACCCTATCTAAGAAAATCAAGCATAGAAATGCATATCGGCCAAAGTAAACCTCATGAACTACTTGGTTAACAGTCTACAACATAACATCATTTCAGATAAGCATCAATCCATCCTACAATACAATGCATGGAATGTAACCTACAGTTTAACATGCCAACTAGAACAAACAGTCAAAACAACCAAACATTCATGGGGAAATCACCTTCAATGAATATAAATTTACCATATTCTCATTAAATTAACCTAATATCAAGAATAAAATCAAAGAAGGAAATTATCACGGCTAAATGAGTAAACACGCAATACCCTGTTCAAGGGTACTAGGAAATTTTGAACATATAACTCAATGAATTTAAATGGAAAGGAAAAAACTCCTTACCTCAGAGTTGTTGGATAGATATAAGTGTACCTCAAGCCTGGAAGCTTCCAAGATCACTGTAGATCATCAATAACACTAAAAAATCTCAAAAAAAATATAACTTGAGAAAGATGAGGAATAAGGAAACAAAGCTTTAGGAGTAGGAAGAGAATATCGAGGTGAGCCCAAAGTAGTTGATGATGGTCAAATTAAGGAACAGATGCACGGTCAGGGGCTCAAAGATGGATCACAGTCATTACCTCTCCATTGGATGAACCAAACCTAGAAGGAGGGAATCATGCTAATTAGATGCGACCCCAGTGTGTTTAATGAAAATATGAAAGTACATGGCATGTACATTATAAGTACATGACATGTACTTTCCTACACCGGACTCTGCATTAGGCGATCTCCTATTCACCACACACGGCTGTGTGCATGACTGATACACGGCCAGAACCTGGCTACCCATGGTAACAAATTACACGGAGTGTACTTATAAAATACACGACGTGTTTATAAAAAATTTCTAGAAACTCCTTTTCTAATCAACACACGAAAAAGAAAAATATTCCTGAAATGAATATCCGGATTTTAAAATGTTGGATCTCATGATATAGAACTTTTCACTCAAGGGATATAATTTGTTGAACTCATATTTTTATTACCCCACTTAAAGCACACCATAAGGATTATCATATGTATCTCAATAGTTTTATTTATTTAAATATTATCTTTGATTCCTTCAATTTAAGACTATAAAATATGTTCATTATTTATGTAATATTATACATGGATACCTATCAAAATTCAATTGGTAATTTCAAATAATATTAGATAATTATGTAAGGCAGTAGTCGTGTATAAGGGGATGATTAACCATAATTGATGTGTCCACTGATATGATTGGTTAAGAAAATATGTCCCCCGGTTGATTTTTGAATATGTTGATGGATATGAAATTTCTTTTAAAAGTAATTTCATTATATTAGTTCAAGTCCTAATTTTTTTGAAAATTATAATCTATTCAGCATTTAAATTATCCATGTGTCATGCTTAATATCATTTTGAAGGACATATAAAATCTTATAGTAGACATATATATAAATAGATTACCTAAATACACATTCTAATTTTTGTAATTATGATATATTTTTATGTACCCGTCTTATTATTATTATGAATGAGATTCATGAATATTGACAGCATTACAATGGTCATTTTTTGTTATACATTCAAAAATGCTATTTTTTATTTTTAGACAAATGTGATTCTTCAAAGTTTAAAAATATTTTTCTTTATTACAAATATAAATATGATTTGAATTATATATATTTTAAACAAATAACTAAATTGTATTTATTTAACTGATAAATTAATAAGCTTTTATAATATAAATAGTATTCTTTTTATGTTACCAAAAAAAATGAAGAAATAAAAAAAATACCAATTGGGATTTGGGAGTGTGATTTGGGAAGTGAGAATACATGATCCATTACATTGGAAAAAATTAAATCACTACATAATAAGGCCATTTATACACTTCTTTTTCCAATTTTAACTTATTTTGAGGCTCATTAATGCATCTCCTATTATCATTTGGGATATAAACCACTTTCGGAGGCTATTTAATTCTATGAATAAACATTAAATAAAATTTATTTTACCATTATAGTTTTTATTTAGGATTATAATCCAATGATGATTTCTAATTTCCATTTTGATATAATTCTAATGGTTGAGGGATTTAGTCTTTTTCTAATTTAGAGAAAAATAATGTGGTTCATAATGTTCTCTAGTGTTTTTAACCCAACATAGTTGTGTATATATCTTTATCCAATAGTTTCCCAAGTTTTATTATCTTATTTTCATCAACCCTTTTCTTAATTAAATTGACTTACATTATTTAAATAGGAAGGGAATCCCCAAAAGTTGATGGTGATTATAAATATTGGTGGATACCAAAGGAGGATTGGATTTGAAAATTCATGTATGATAATAACCTTTTAATCAATTTTAACAGGGTATTTTTATTTTTGGGTTAATTAATAATTTTTTTTCTATTTAATAACAAATTTTTTTATGAGTATTACTATTACATCCACTATATTAAAGTCCTAAAACATGATCCTAAATTCTCTCATATACAATACGTGAGATTTTTTTTGTTCCGTTAATCTAAAATACTAATCACATATTTTATAACATGACTACTATCATTATTTATATTATAACATATTACTGGAATTATAATGAATCATATCTCGCAACACTAAAAACCCTAAAAAATATGAGTTTTTCATATAAACCATGCATAATACTTAACCTACCTACACACAAACTATCTATATATATATATAGTTATACAATACAACATAATATATATATTTTAGTTATTATATAACATTAATAAATGAATCATTACCAATGGTTCAGTCATATAAAGAACATAGGTAACTTAAAATGGAAATCATTTTATATAATAATTTTCAATAAATAAAAATTAAAACACTTTATGTTATCAAGCTCTAAATAAAATATATGAACAATAATATTTATGAATCATATATGGTAAATATGATATGTGAATGAATTAACTCTTAAATAAAGGGGCTAGGAGTGAAACAATAAACCATATATCACACATCATAATCTTATAAATCTAAAAACTATAAAATTCAAAAACCAAGAATAGTAGCGGAATTCATAAGAAATATTGAATTTCCTCATACTATTGTAATCTAGTAATAATCATCTGGTACATCCAATGTTTTTCTCAAACAAATAACTAATCAAGATGTCTCAATACATAAAACAATAAGGATCATATAAAATTTCTTAAGATAACTGATCTGTTCATCCCAAACAATTCTGAAACAGGTGTAGCAAGTGGCCTCATGAATGACTTCCTATAATCATTATATTTTAGACAATAAATGACATTCTATATATATATTGGAGAGACAATACACTATATTAAATAATTATAAATATATGTTGTAGTAAAGATTAATTATCTTCAATAATGTATAACATAACACGGAAAATACAATTAAAATCAAACCTGAGAAAGTAATCCTCCCTTGCTACAAAAAATATGATGTTAAATAATTTCATAGAAATCATACATCATTTTTAGGATCTCTCAATGATTCCATAATATAATACCCATACAAATAAGGATAAAATATAATGATTAAATTTAAAAAATTTATAACAATGGTGTCTTATGTTCACATCTCACAATCCTTCCCTACAACCCAACTCAACCATTGAATATTTCCCCTTAAACATATCAGTATTGTTAATCATGAGAAATATAGGCCCGCCAAATTTCATCTATATAGTGTGATAAAAAATATCTATACCCCACTGACAAGGTTAATAGATATCCAAAAAAATTAATGATCATTCATACTTCATCAAATAGTATAATGTCATGAATTATTTCATATTAAAATCGAAAAAAGATATTAAATTTTATACCATATGTTAGATTAATATGATATGTGATTTAATTGGTCACCAACACTAATAATCTAAGAATATGTAAATAATTCATTATTTTAATCATAAAAAAAATTATAGAATGGGTTTGTAGTAATTTCTAAAGTGTTAGTGGATTGTCATTCACAACTCATTATAAGAATACAAGTGAAAAAAGTAACCCCAAATCTGATGTCCTGACCCGACTGTCACTTAAATGATCCAGGAAGCTAGTTAGAAACATGGAATCAGGTGCATCTCACAAAATACCAGTGGAAGCTGACTAATATTGGCCACCAAGGGTGTTTATATGGTAAAAAAATTCAGTCATTACCAGAGTGTAACAAATTTAAAAAATTGAAAAACATGAGAATTAATAAAATGTTATATGTATGGATGTAATAATAGATAACATAAAATATACACTATACCTATATCCCCATGAAGTAAAAAAATACATAAATTACATATAAAATAAAAAATAGATAATAATACTCAATATTCATTAAGAATGTGTGTCACATATCTAAAAAATTAGAAAATATTTCGACATGGAAGTTGAAAATACATGATATACAACTAAAGAAAAAAAATGAAAAAATACTAAGAGTCTAGAGATCCATATTTATCATTTTCTACAATGATACATCCAATGAAATAGATCTATATCACGTGTTCAAAAAAGTATGATTCCCCTTGTCAACACCTACAAATATGTAATCATCCCATTTACCAAAATAAACTATTTTATGAATAATTAACTAGATTTATATACTTCACTGAAGAACCGCTACACTCCTGGAAACATGTTTAGATCATATCCTTAAAAACATGTATTATAAGTTCTAACTTTCCTTTTGTCTTTGGGGGTAATTATCTACATTGAAGCATTTGTGCTCCCAGAGCTATCTAGAACCCTTATAGAACTGAAATGGTAAATGAGAATCCCAAACAGAAATTATTGTATGAAGGACCCCATTAAGTAGTATTATCTAATATCCATTATATTTTTGGGGCCCATAAAATAGGAAATTCTCCATGATATAAATGAATTGGGATACATTCAACAGTGTTTTAGTGAAGTCCCAAATTGTGTTTCTACCATGATGTGAACTCAGTATTCCAACTACAAAGTCTATAACTACATCTACCCATTTTCCATTCCAGGATAATAATTTTCTATGATAAAACAATACGACACTGATGCTTCTCCATCACTTGATGATAGGTGGAACACCAAGTCATAAAACCTATTTTCTTTCATTTCATCCCAATTCACCTATAGTGGCATCATATATCTTTATATATCTTGGTGATTCCCAGATGAACTACCCAATAAGATGTGTGGGACTCCTACATAAATTCCTCTATAATATATATAGGAACACAAAAACCCCATTTAATACATAGGATATCATCTATGAATTGTAGCCCAATCTAGAGGTGGGTCTTTTCACGATATAACCTCCTATAGAACAAGGAATTCAGGATTATAAAATTTTATACTATTAAACCTCAGATGGAGTGAAGAGGTAATAACCAAGTTTGTAAGAGAATAAATATCATGGATCTCAATAAAATCTAGATGAAGGTGTAAAAATAGAGCCTTAAATTTCTATTCACCATGGGATTCCTTGATGGAATGTGCTTGTGTTTTCTAACTCAGCTCATCTGCTACAAAAATTTATTTTCTAAGAATATACGAAAGTAATGAATCAATGGATCGATGTTATTATATCTATATACACTTTATGAGAATCAATTAATAATATGTAAATACTTATTTGAGGATCTTATGGTCTATATGAATCACAATGTGCTCACCCATAAGTGAGTCTCTCAAAAAATGTAAAGAGAATATAACTTTCCCTGATCATTTTCATGTGTTAGGTAATTCCCCCCCATTAGGCATCAACTACCATGATATTAATGAAAATATTCTATTTTTTTGTATCGAAAAGGTACCTAGGAAAACCCCTAATTCATATATAATAACTGTACATCCTATGTTAGGATCTATAAGAATCAGATTATGAGCGAAAAAAAGATTACATTCTAGCTTCAGAAAGCCTTTCTTTCATTCTTATAACTATTGGAACTTGACATCCTTCATTTCAAGACCTGTAAAAGGTGATGTAAGGCGTGATATATCATTTATGAAAATGATATAATATCACTCCCACCCAAGGAAGATTTGTAAATCAATCATTTTCTTGGCATAATCCTAGGAAACCATTGAACTAGCCTTCAATGGGTCAACTGATACTTTTTATTTTGATATTATATGAACAAAGTGAAGATTGTTGATATAGAAGTGGAGCATAGAAATATTTTCATAAATATGATTTGAAAACAATGTATTCATAAGGATGTCCTGATGTTGGACATGATTTATAAGAGTGTGAGAATATACAATGATTTCTTCCACAACGTATATGATAAAACAATCTAGATAGGGATGAGAAAAATTATTAATCAAATATATGAAAATGTAAACATTTCACCAATACATAACGACATAATGTGACATTCATATATACCATATATGCTACAAAATTTTTTAAATCATATGTATAAAGGTCTAACGTGAATCCAATGATATCCCAATTGTAACGCCCCAACCCCAGTTACCCAGAGTCGGTGTGTTGTTATATAACATTGGCATGATCATAAAAGAGCATTTCACGAAAGGCCGATTAGTTTAGTAGCCATGGAAACACTAGATACATTCATAAAAGTTACATTACATCATAAAGTGAAAAACTACAATAACATGGTCTCCATTGTCCACACTGATATCCCCGTCTGACTATCCCTGCTGGTCATTCATAAAATATTTCTTCACATCCTAGAAAATATTAAAACATTGAAAGGGGTGAGCTCAGATGCTCAGTAAGGATAACAATATTTCAGAATCTTTAATAAATAAACATAGACATTTATTGCAATGTATAACTAAAACAAAAGCCTTTTAATCTTGAACTTCAGCGTAATATGGAAAAATTAAAATGAAATAATGCCATTTCCTTATTCACATGGATATTCTTCTAGTCGAATAATCACATGCAATATCAACAACCACTTTCATAATGATGGAATTCATAATTCCAGACTGTTATAACCACGTAGCCAAGGCCTCGTGCCAAAACTACAAATAAGATTTTTTCAAGGCCTCGTGCCAAGATAGTAGTTTGTCTCATGAGACCTACTGATACATCGAGGAGCTATAGTGGGCTCCACCCATCACATATTATATCTAAATAATTCCTTATATGAATAGGTTTAAACATATCATAAACCATAAAATAATTGTATCACAAAAAACATGCACAAAGGAAACATAAAATTTAAACATTTCAATCACAAGATATCAATACAAAACATTGATATATAAAAAACACTTCCAAAAACATTTTCAATACCAAAATAAAAGAAAATTAAAACTTTGTATTTATTTTTCATTTAAAAAACGTTATGTCTTGTAGAGGAAGCAGAAACTCAAATAATGGTCACGGCGGCAGAGAAGTCATTGTCACAGCATATGTACGATAAAAACAACATTCCCTTTTGTTTTTTAGTAAAACGATTTGTATAAAAAATATGTATTTTGAAGAAACGTAAAAGTCAAAGGGGTTTATACACCATATAAATGAAAGTTGTGTATAAAACAAAATTTTCCCCAATGAAAGGAGATTGAGATGAAGTCCCTTACAAAGATCATTTTTTTAAATAAAATAGATCTATTATGTGTATTCACTATAAGTACACATAAATAAATGTCAAATTCAAGATATGACATAATAATATCATGACATAATTTGAAATTAGGAGAATAACCCAAAGAACGGAAATAGGGTTAAGAAGTTCCCTTACCTCGTGTCCGACTACACTTGACCGTTATTTAATCTCATGAATAATAAACTAGAGTTAATCTATATTTTCTTAAAAACCTTTTTCAAGTTCATTATCCCTTTTATATCACTTATTACAATGTTTCAAAAATTATGTAGTCATTTAAGTTAATAACGGTCGTTTTGTCGATCTTGGGTACTTGAGTCAACAATAAACTTTTTATAATTACATGTTTTTTATGTGGAAGAATATAAATTATCTCCAGAATTATATTCATGATGTAGATATCATATATATCATATATATATACATTATATACATTCATTAATAATATTACATAACATTTAGATGTAATAAATGAAATGCACCGTTCATGGAGACGGTAAGCGGCACGTACGCATGAACGCTACATTCATTTCTATTTCATATTTAATGGAATGATATCATAATGATATAAAGGTATATAATAATTCCATTATAATATCATATATAATATCATTTACTCCATCCTTTATACATCCCAAACATGGCATTAACGATTCAAATCACTTTGAGGGGGCGGTAGTCCGCACTTCCTAAAATGAAATTATTGCGTTTACCCATAATGGAAATCATAAATTTATGCCCTAAATGAGAAATAAAGAAGCATAAGGAAAACATAAACATAATATATATCATATATAAATATAGTTACATCTTAATGGCCACCCTGAGAGGTTTTAAAAAAATATTGAACAATGATCGTTCCGTGATGCAGAAATTCGCCAACCACAGAAACAGTATGTTCTTTAACCATTAGACGACGGTGTGTGTAAGTGTAAATCAAATACTTCTCATAACACAATCCTAGTATATTGAAGATACTTTTTTTTACAAAATAAAGTAATAAAAATATTTTAAGGGTTTGGAGAAGCAAAATAAAATAAAATAACATAAGAGAAGACATTACCATAAAATCAGGTAACTCTTTTGGATTTGAGCCAAAGACTTCCATGGGTAGAATTCTGCCCAAAGTGAGGATTATAGGAGTAATATATGGATGTTGAGAGAGTATTTGGGCAGAGTTTGGCCCAGAAAAATGGCTTTTAAGGTGTGAATAAGGTGGTAGAGGTGCGGGCCTTTTATAAGAGGAGAGGAGGGGCACTCTTGGAAAGTAATGGAATGTTACATTATTATGAAGTAATTTATTGATTTCAAAGGTCCCACAACTATATATTTCGAGGATAAGGTGATAAGAGATTGAAATATACTCATACAATAGGTTTTTGACAAATGTATGTTTTATATTTTACATTATCTTATCATTTTATTTAAATCGATAATTAATGTGGTAATCACTGCATCATCATGGTGTCATAAATTTTTTTATTTATTTAATGCATAAAAATTATATAAAAAATATCATGATGTAGTAAATCTTTTTAGATTTCCAATGAATATTTATAGTCAAATGTTTAACTTATATAACCCCATGTAATAGTTTTTTTTAGTAAAACAACACATGTTTGTGAAAATGTAATTTTTACATTAAATAAAAAGTTATTAATGTCATTTTCTTACCAAAGTGGCTCCATGCGGCCCCCAAGTTGACCCATGGATTGTCTTGGTCGGCCATGAATCATCCATTAATTTTAGATCAAGTGTAAAGGTAATTTCATATTATTATATCATTATATTTACCTTAAATAACACTAATTACCTTTAATCGCGATTAATAAAACATAAAAGTTACTATTCACCAAAAATTATTTTAATCCCATTGTACCACATTTTACTTCATAATGACAGCCATGTTTGTTGGATTTTTGAAATTCAATACACAGAAGTGGTAATGTTTCATTTACACGAAAAATTAGTTTTTAAACTACCACTTAGTGGTTTCACTATTCACCAAAAATTTACGTTTTTCAGAAAAATATCAAAAATTAACCCTAAGATATATTTGATATTCTGAATTCAAAAATAATTTCTATTTTAAAAAATTCAAAACATATAAGTTTCATTAATTAATTTTATAATTAAATCCCTCTGTCACAACAAATATCGTGCTTTTAAGAAACAATATATATCAAAATATTGACAATTGTTTATGTCCAATTTCAAAGTGAAATTAATTTTAATGACCACCATTGGATAAAATGGAAAAAATTTATTCTAATTATTCTTTAAAACCACTCAATGGTATAATTTATCATTAAAAATTATTTTGTTTAAAATAGTTGTGTTTAAGTATTTTTTTACTATACATAAAAAAGTGGAAGTTCTCAGAAAATTACAAAAATTAATCTTATGATAATTTTGATATTCTGAATACAAAAATGAACTCCATCTTGAATTATAAGATTAATATAATTTCAAAAGGTGGTTATTACTATTCATAATGTCTACTTTGATTTGTCGTGGTGTATTAGAATCTCGAACTTGCATACAATGCAAGCTATTGTATTATTTTTTTTTGAAGGTGGGTTCTGGTCAAAAGACCAGAACAATGAATTTTATTCAAAAGAGAAAGTCACAAATGAGTTACAACAGATGGAAAGAGGGAAATTTTCTAGAATCTTTAATGAAAGAAGGAATAAACATTGGTGGGAGGTCATTCATCCAAGTGATCTCATGAGAGACACCCATGTTGTCAAGCCCGTCCGCGACCATATTAGCTTCCCGATAGGTATGCGTGGCAATAATTTTGAGGTCACTGAGCGTAGCGAGGCAATCCATCCATCTGGGGGTGAGAGGCCATGCCAAATGTACATCACTCTTCCAGATGGCTTGCACAATGGTAGTGGAGTCGCTCTCGATCCAGATATTCTTCTAGTTGAAGCGCTTTGCAAAGGATATAGCATGAATGGTAGCAAGCATCTCAGCCTCTAGCGCAGAAGCAATTCCGCAGCTTCCAAGGAAACATCTGAGGATCCGGTCTTGTTGTTCTCTAAAAATTCCCCCACATCCAGCAAGATCAGGGTTTCCCTTTGAAGCTCCGTCCACATTTACTTTAATCCAACCAGGAGGGGGTGCCTGCCAAAAAACGTCAATATTATAACGAGGTTTCTGGAAAATAACTTTGACACTAATCCGACGGAGGGTTTCAAAATCTATGATAGAATTGTCACAACAATCCTTTTGGATTGTAGCCACTTCCCTCATAGCCAGTAGAATCCACATTATACATGCATAAATATTAAAGGAATTATTATTGAAAACAGAATCATTTCTACCATACCATAGAATATGCATAAGCTCCACAACAACTGTTAGAAAAAGATTCTCGATTTGAGGAGATCTTGGGAGTTCCAACGATCCTTTCAGTTGGGGGAGAATAATAGTATCTAAAATCCATCTGCAATCAAAAAGGTCAAAAATATAATGACAAAGGGCCATAGCAGTATCACAAGATAAAAAGAGATGACTGATGTCCTCACAATGTTGGTTGCATAATCTACATTTAGAGCAAAGGTTAAAGCTGTATGATTGCAGGTAGATATCAGTTGGAATTTTTTGATGTGCAATGCGCCACATAAGAGTAAGGAGAGAAGGCTTAATCCAAGATTTATTGATGTTATAAACCCAATGAAAATTTCCATCCTCACAAGGGAATTGATAGCAATAAAACATTTTAGAGTCTAACAGGCCCTTATGAGCAGGTTCCCAAACAAGGAGATCCTCATTGGAGGTAAAATAATAATTATCCACAATCCCCTTGATAGGATCCGGAATTTGAGAATCATGAGAATTAATCATCTCTCTAATGGAGCAATTTGAAATATTATGATCCAAGGTATTAGGAATATCAGAAATGAGAGGGTATCCAGTCCATTTATCGAACCAGAAATTTAAAGAAGAGTTTTTACTAACAAGCCATCTAGAATTTTCCATGATAGAGTGAAAAGAAGCTTTGATTGATGGCAAGATAGAGGAAGTCATATAATTAGAAGAGCTAGACGTAATCTTATCAAGGAAGCGGCTTTTGAGGAATCTCCTGGAGGGAGAGTTGTTATTAATGAGGGACCATGTGAGTTTGGCTTGGAGGGCCTCATTAAAAATTTTAAGATTCTTAATACTGATTCCTCCATTTTCAATAGGTTTACAGCAAGTGGCCCAAGAAACGGTAACTAATTTCTTTTCTAGAGTACTTCCACTTCAGATGAAATTCCTGATAGCTGTATTAAGTTTTTTTATCAGCCCCAAATGACATTTTTAGACCATCATGGAATAAACAATCTTAGGGACTATAGTGGATTTTACAAGGCAAATTCTTGCAGCCATAGAAAGGGATTTACCTTTCCTGGGAGAAAAATGATTTAGAGTTTGATCAACAAGGCTAAAAAATAACAATCTTTGGGCCGACCCTAGAACAGGGGAACACCAAGATAAGTAAAAGGAATGGATCCTTACATTATCTCTAAAACATTGGTGATATGAGTTTTCTTATTAGAGGGGAAGTTTTTTCCAAAGTAACTGAATGATTTTTGCCAATTAATGCATTGACCAGAAATCTCCTCGTAGTGAGAAAGGATGGATTTAAGGTTATTTAAATTTCATTTATCTCCCTGAAGGAAAAGGATAATCTCATCGGCATATAGCAGGTGAGAGGGAGCATGAAGATTCGTAGAAGCAATGATAGGTTTGAGTCTGCCTCCCTCAACATTTTGGGAGAGCAGTATACTAAGACAATCTTCTACGATAGAAAAAATGACTGCAGAATGCGGATCACCTTGCCTAACACCTTTAGAGAATTTTAAATAACCCTTATGAGAGCCATTAATAAGAACAGACATGTTTGCAGAGTTGAAGATGATTTTACTTTTAATAATAAAGAAGTCATTGAAGCCAAAACTGGAGAGGACCTTAAAAATGAAGGGCTAGTCAATCGTATCGAAAACCTTAATGATGTAAATATTAAGAGCAATGTTCCCACCACTATTATTTCTGTTCAATAAATTGGTGGATTCGGAGGCGAGGAAAATACAATCCTGTATTGATCTACCCTTAATGAAACCAAACTGGTTCCAGGAGACAATTTTGTTACTAATATTAGAAAGCCTATTAGAAAGGATCTTGGTGATAATTTTAAAAAGTGAATTTAAAAGGGAAATGGGACGGAAGAGGCGAATTTCATCCGCATTATCAACATTAGGAATTGACGTGAGGAACTGAGAGTTGAAACCGTGTGGAAGAACACCTTTTTCAAAAAAATATTTAACTAAGTTCCAGACATCATTTTGAAGGACATCCCAATGTTTTTTATAGAAACCATTGTTGAAACCATCGGGGCCCGGGGCACTGTCCGAGATATGACCAAAAATAGTATCCGTGATCTCAGAATCAAGTGGGATGAAAATAAGAAAACAGTTATCCCCAGAAGTCACCAAATAAGGGATAATGTTTGGAAGGATATCTTTGTTAGTGCTATGACCATTGAAAATGCCAGTTAAGTAAGAAACAACATAATTTTGAATCTGTTCCTCAGACTCAATGATTTTATCCTCAACTCTTAAGCAAGAGAGAGGCTTACAGGTTTTCCTAATCCGTTGCAGAGAGTTGTAAAATTTGGTGTTTCTATCCCCATCCTTAAGCCATTTAGTTCTGAAGATTGGCTTTTTTAAATTATCTTTAATGTTTAGAAGAGAGATCAATTTAGTAGAGATGGTGATTTCATCCTAGGGGTTAGAGATGAATGAAGTGTTGGTAACTTGAATGAGTGAAAAATCCTTTTCTAAGTCCTGGATATCTTTGTCAATTAAAGATGTTTTATCAGAACACCATTTTTTAAGAATTCTCTTCATATTTTTCAACTTATTGGTGCAAACAAAAGTATCCCTGTGATTTCCCATATTAGTCTAGGATGAATTTATAAGAGAGACACAATCCGAGTCAGAAGACCAGGCCAAATTAAACATAAAAGGAAAAGAAGGTTTCCGAGAGTTTTGAGGAAAACTGAAAACGATCGGATGATGATCAGAAGCAAGTTTAGTAAGGGTGGCACACAAGATCTGGTTAAAAATATCAAGAGAAGATTCATTAGTGAAGGCTCTATCTATTTTACTTGCCACCACTCGGTTTTAGTGGTGTCTATACCAAGTGAATTGGGCACCAGTAAGGTTAATCTCAATGAGATTATTACCTTCTATTGTAGCTTTAAATTCCCTGGCGGAGATGGAGGAGAAGTAGTGTTCAATTTTTTCAGAGGCGGAGATAATATCATTGAAGTCCCCAACCAAAACCCAGGGATCCTGAGTCCTGATATTGATGTCAAAAATTTCCTTCCAAATAGATCTTCGATCAAGGTAATTATTCTTGGCATAGACAAAAGTAATGAAGATGTGAGAACTACCTACGTAATAATTGCACGTCAAAGCTTGTGCCGTGAGACTAAAGATAATATCATTTTTCATAGAGGAGTGGAAGAAAATCCAAAGAGAGTCCATATGTCCATTATTACAAGCACCCCAGAAAGTGAATCCAAGGTTACTCAGGTGCGTGAGCTTAGGGGAAAAATTGACTTTAGGCTCAGCAATAGAAATTAGCATGGGACAATGAGTAAGAATAAAACGCTTCATAAAATTAATGGTTCCAGGGTTTGAAATCCCCTGACAATTCCAGTATAGAATATGCATACTTATTTACCTTTTGGGTTTGACCCACCTTTCTTTTTGGAATGAGCATTTCGACCTCTAGTTTTCCTAGGGGAAGTGGTTTTGCTGGGAGGGCAGATTTTATCCTTTTTGGACATAGGAAACTTAGGATTGGAAGTATTACATCCTGCCTTAATTTCATGGGTAGACAGCAGAAAAACAGGATTGAGAACCGAGCCTGAAATCAAAGGGTCCAGGTCTGAAACAGAATTGGTCCCCAATGTAGGAGGACATCCATACAAGACAGCGATCCCCTGATGATCATGATTTGCTTCAGTAGGTTCGAAGGCTGATGGATTTACATCAACCACAACATTTGGAGTACAATGCCTGGAAACAATGATGGACATATCTGCTGACCAGGCAGGATGATTATCATGGGCAGCATACTGGAGAAGGGAGGAAGAAGAAACATTATTGTCTAGAGACTCAGAGGGAACATGACCTGGTGAAGATTGCCTGGTGCATGCTTCCTTTTCAGAAGAGCATGATTCCTGTACACATGCAGGTGTACTAGCTAGAATAGGGGGAGGGAGTTCATGATGGGTCTTAGAGGAAGATCCAATCATACAATTATTCAAAGAAGACTCACCCACAAGAGTCTGTGATCTGGGAATAAGAGGAAGATCTTCAGAAATTGGACTCCAACCCAATATTAGGGATGTATCTAGTCTATATTAAGCCCCAATCAATGGGGGGTGAGAAGGCAGGTTATTAACATTATCCAGATTTTCCTTAATGGATTGATCCTGTAAATCCTTCTCCAGATTCTCCCCCTGATCATCCCAGGTTAACCCATGTCCCTTTGGGGTTTTAGGAATCCATTTCCCAGGTTTGCTTTGTAAGGGGTCATAATTAACAATGGGGAGGGGGGGCTCTATCCCTCTTGTTTTTCCTAACTTCAGACCAATCATAAGGGTTATGATGGTTGGGTTCCCTTTGAAAGAATCTACAAATTTGGACAGAATGACCCACAATCTTAAAAAAGTCACAAAAAGAGGGCATATTTTCATATTCCAGATCAATTACAGTTTTGTAGTCTTTATCATGAAAGTTGATAGTTTTAGGAGGCTTGGTTTCAAGATTAACATCCACTAAAATCCTAGCATATATACCCAAATCCGCATTAATGGTTCTTTGATCAATTTTAAGGGGGGTACCTATGTAGGCTTCAAGATCATTCAGTATTCTAGGATGCCAAAAAAACCAGTTTAGGTTATGGACCCTAACCCAGATTTGAGCAGACTTGCCTCTTTGTGTATTCGGATTGAAAGAGAAGTTCCAATCCGAGAGTCTCATAATTCCAGGATTCAACAATAGATTACCTATCTTCCAAACCACATTAAGATATTCTTGAGGGTACATGAGCATATGAAAAAAACATTTTCCCAGGGGAATAATTTTCCAGTTTGTGAACCCCCAGCAAAGAGAAAATCTTTGTTTGAGATCGATATAAGACCTGGGTTTTTCTCCTTTACCATAAGAGACACGACCCATTAAAGAAAACTTACATAGATATTGGCGTTGTGCGATCGCATCCGGATCTGCTTCAATGGAAAATCCTCCATCATCCAGACGCTTGATGGTCGAGCAACAATTAACACCTGTAGAAGAAACAGATGATCCTTTAAGAGCTTCTATGAAAGAAATACCTCGCGGTGCCCCACTGATTGGAGGATTAATTCTAGAAACCAGCGAAGCGTTTCCCGGATTTGAAACCATCGTATCTGAGCTTTTCTTTTCATTTTGATCTTGCAGAACCACCGCAATTTCCCAATTAGGATCAAACCCAGCCATGACAGCATGAATCAAGGAAATAGGGTCAATAAAAATATAACTTTAAATGAAAGAAAGAGAAGTAAAAATGTCACCCGAGATAGCCCATACTAGGATTCTATGAAAATATGGATATGGTGTAGAGACAAACCATCAAGGTCTGATGGAGAGTTGTAAAAAATACTATTAGGAGAATGTTAACTACAAGAAAATCACAAACTTGTGATTGGTTAAACGGTCATTGATTCCCCAATTTGAAATGTTAACCGACAACATTTTTGATTTTAGTTACCTTTCATAAAGTTGAGGAATTTATTTAGGAGATTTAATAATAATGTATGGAAATAAACTTACTTGTCAAGTAGACTTTCATTCATTAATAAATTTTTACCACAAACCCATGTTTCACTCCAAAAGGTAATAAAACTCAAAAATATTATATTTATCCTAATCGTACAAGGATAAAAATATTAGAACAGACCATTTAGATTAGGAAAACTATTTTTTAATAATAAAGGACTTACTCTAGGCTAGTGGTAGGTAATAAAGGCATGTCACACTATGGTTGTGGGTTCGATTCCTATAGCTTTTTCCGACGCGACGGGTTATCCCCCAACCTACAGGTTGTCCTTTTCCTCAAAACTATAGTATTATAATACTGCAAAAATAATCAATATATATTTTTAACCTTAAACAATACTATCAAAAGTTCAACATAATCCATTAAAAACTTTTTAGTTATCTGATATACCTCTGTCCCGACTTTCTCTAAAAGGTCTCTAAATTACAAAAGAAATTGTAACATCAGATGCCCCAAACAAAGTAATGTTTCATATATTTTCACATACTAAAAATATGATTTCCTTCATCATATTAAAAACTTAATGAAAACAAAAATGTACTGTAGTAAAATCCTTATATATATCACATTTTTCTTATACCAGAATATAATCCTTGGGTCCCAAAAGCACCAATACATTAATTATTCCACTTCAACTGTAGTAACATCATAAGATTGGCCTTGATCCCTTGGCTTTTTCTATGGTAAGTTTCCATGACGCTTAGGACATTCATTAGCATAATTACCCATTTACCTTCAATTGTAGCATTGATCATTTATAGCCTCTTTCATTCCCTTGCTATCACGAGCCTGGGGGCTTTTTTCTCCACATTTATTAAAAAACTCCCATTCCTATTAGGCAAGTACCAGGATGATTCTTCCCACAATTATCGCATAATGGAAAATCCTTCTTTTTCTTTTTCCCTTTATCTGTATCTTGTTCCACCATTCTCTTCTTCTCTTTCTTTACATTATTGTCATAAGATTTAGAGAATTATTTTTCTATCTTGATAGAACATGAGACTATATATTCATACGACGAGAAGGTTTGTGAGACTAATTCTCGATGAAGAAATGGTTTTAACCCATCAATGAAACTATCAATCTTAATTCTTGGGTTACGTATATAATCTGCAACATGCCTTTCTAACCACGTAATGTTAGAATCATACTTTGCGAAATTCTCATCCTCTTTATGCCTCAGACTCAGAAATTGCCTTTCCATATCTGCTCGATGGTCATGTCGAAATTATTTTTCTATGAAAATTTCCTTAAACTACCTCCATTCAATACTTGATACTTATTCATCTTCCATTTTTTTTTGAATTAGTCACCACCATTGTTCGGCGTTTCCAGTGAGGCGGTAAACTGCCATGACAACTTTCGCCCTATCGCTACTCCCCAAGGTGTAGAATATTTTCTCTAAGGAGTTTATCCATTGCTCAGATACTAAAGGATTTGTACTCCCATTTAATATTGGTGTTTGTTGCCTCATGAAGTGGTCTAACATTGATCCTCCACGTTTCGGATCAGGGTGCTCCATACGAGTAAGGTTATTATTCATAACCTGAGTGAGTTGTCCCAGTATGGTGATAAGCTGATCATCACCAGTTGTATCACCATCTCCATTATAATTATCTTTGAGCATGTGGGAAATCCCTACATGGACTGCGTGCATTGATACGGTTTCCATTCCTTCCACTAGGTGACATTTATAAACAATGGCATAAACAAGATCAGTTTATGAATCAAAATACATAATAAGAAACAAGAAAAACACTTAACATATTTTGAACTATTTATGGACATAATCCATAGTCATAAAAATGTGTTCTTTGAAAACGGATATACTCATAAACCCTTGATAGTGGTTTGTAAAGAAAATGACAATTCTCCTTAGCATATCCCCCGGGAGTGTCGTAACCAAGAGTGCAGCAAGGGCCGTTGTCGTGCAATAGTTCCTGTTCGAGTTTAGCTCAAAGTGGTGTTTTCGAGATTTACCCCTAGGTACATCTTTGCCAGAGCTGCCTCTACCTGCTCGTATCCAGATAGGGATGTATTGCTTGGAAAACTCACAAAATCTCTATAATACAAAAATTATAGTAATTTCTTCTATACCAATCCTCGAAGTCTATCTTAAGGCTATGCGTTCTAATTAGAGTTTATCTAAATCTAGCTCCCAAGGTTAGTAATAAACTCCCATTGAAACCAACAGTAACGCCCCGACCCCAGTTACCCAAAGTCGGTGCATTATTACGTTACATTGGCATGATCACAAAAGATAAAGTCTTTAAAGACCGATTAGTTTAGTATCCTTGGAAACAATAGATACATTCATAAAAGTTACATTACATCATACAGAGAAAAACTAAAATAACATGGTCTCCATAGTCCACACTCATATCCCCTTCTGACTATCCCTGTAGGTCATTAATAAAATACATCTTCACATCCTGGAAAATAATAAAACATTGAAAGGGGTAACCTCTGATGCTCAGTAAGGATAACAATATTTCAAAAGATTTCATAAATAAACATAAACATTTAAGGCAATGTATAACTAAAACAAAAGCCTGTTAAACTTGATATTAAGCGTAATATGGAAAAATTAAAATGAAATAGTTCCATTTACTTATTCACATGGATATTCTTCTAGTCGAATAATCACATGCGATATCAATAACCACTTTCATAATGATGGATTGCATAATGCCAGACTATCATAACCACGTAGCCAAGGCCTCGTTCCCAGACTACAAATAAGATTCCGTCAAGGCCTCATGCCAAGACACTATTTTGTCTCATGATACCTACCGATGCATCGAGGAGCTATAGCGGGCTCCACCCATCACTTATTATGTCCAATGCATTCCTCATATGAAGAGGTTTAAACATATCATAAAACATAACATAATCGTATCACATAAAACATGAATAAAGGAAAGATAACATTTCCACTTTTCAATCACAAGATATCAATACAACACATTGATATATAAAAAAACACTTTCAAAACCATTTTCAATAACAAAATAAAATAAAATTAAAACATTGTATTTATTTTTCATTTAAAAAAAGTTATGCCTTGTAGAGGAAGCCGAAACTCAAATAATGGCCACGGCGACAGAGAAGTAATTGTCGCCGCATATGTATGACAAAAACAACATTCCATTTTGTTGTTTAGTAATACATTTTGTATAAAAAATATACCTTTTGAATAAACGTAATAGTCAAAGGGGTTTATACACCATATAAAAGAAAGTTGTGTATAAAACAAAATTTTCCTCAGTGAAAGCAGATTAAGAAGAAGTCCCTTAAAAAGATCATTTTTTAAATAAAATAGATCTATTATGTGTATTCACTATAATTACACATAATGAATGTACAAATACTAGATATTACATAATAATATCATGACATAATTTGAAAGTAGGAGATTAACCCAAAGAACAGAAATAGGGTTAAGAAGTTCCCTTACCTCATGTCCGACTTCACTCGATCGATCTTTAATCTCCTGAATAATAAACTTGAGTTAATCTCTACTTGCTTAAGAACCTTTTCATGTTCATTATCCCATTTATATCACTTATTACAATGTTACAAAAAATCTATAATCATTTAAGTTAATAACGGTCGTTTTGTCGATCTTTGGTACTTGAGTCAACACTAAAGTTCATATATTTACAAGTTTTTTATGTGGATGAATATCCATTATCTCCAGAATTATATTCATTATGTAGATATAATATATATCATATATTTCCAGTATATACATTCATTCATAATATTATGTAACATTTAGAGGTAAGAAATAAAATGCACCGTTCATTGAGACGGTAAGTCATACGTACGCATGAACGCTACTTTTATTTCTATTTCATATTTAATGGAATGAAATAAAAATTATATAAAGGTATATTATAATTACAGTATAATATCATATATAATATCAATTGCTCCATCCTTTATACATCCCACATATTGCATTAATGATTCAAATCACTTTGAGGGGGCGGTAGTCCGCACTTCCTAAAATGAAATTATCGCGTTTACCCATAATGGAAATCATAAAGGTATGACATAAATGAGAAATACATAAGCATAAGGAAAACATTAACATAATATATATCATATACAAATATAGTTACATCTTAATGGCCACCATTAGAGGTGTTAAAAAATGATTGAACAATCTTCGTTTCGTGAGGCAGAAATTCACCAACCATAGAAATAGTATGTTATTTAACCAGTAGATGAAGGTGTGTGTAAGTGTAAATCAAATAATTCTCATAAAAATATCCTAGTATATTGAAGATACTGGTTTTTTTACAAAATAATGTAATAAAATGACATTAAGGGGTTGGATAAGAAAAATAAAACAAAATAAGAGAAGAGAAGACATTACCTTAAAATTAGGTAACTCTTTTTGATTTGAGCCAAATGCCTCCTTGGGTAGAATTATGCCCAAAGTGAGGCTTCTAGGAGTAAGAGAGGGAATTTGAGAGTGTATGTGGGAAGAGTTTGGTAGAGCCAAATGGCTTTGATGGTGTGAATAAGGTGGTAGAGGTGGGGGCCTATTATAGGAGGAAGGAGGGGAACTCTTGGAATGTAATGAAAAGTTACATTATTATGAAATACTTTTAGGATTTAAAAGGTCCCAAAATTATTTATTTCGGGGATAAGGTGATAAGGGATAGAAATATACTCATCCAATAGTTTTTTGACAAGTGAAAGTCTTATATTTTACATTATCATTTCATTTTATTTAAATCATTAATTAATGAGGTAATCGATGCATCATCATGGTGTCATAAATACATTAATTTATTTAATGTCTAAAAATAATATAAAAAATATCATGATGTAGGAAATCGTTTTATATTTCCAATTAATATTTATAGTCTAAATGTTAACTTATATAACCCCATGTAATAATTGTTTTAGTAAAACAACACATGTTTGTGACAATGTTATTTTTACTTTAAATAAAATGTTATTAATGTCATTTCCTTACCCAAGTGGCTCCTTGGGGCCCCCAAGATGACCCATGTATTGTCTTGGTCGGTCAGGACTCATCCAATATGTTTAGTACAAGTGTAAAGGTTATTTCATATTATTTTATCATTATATTTACCTTAAATTACACTAATTACCTTTAATCATGATTAATAAAACATAAAAGTTAGTATTCACGAAAAATTATTTTAATCCCATTGAACCACATTGTACTTCATAATAACAACCATGTACATCTGATTTTTTAAATTCAATACACAGAAGTGATAATGTTTCATTTAGATGAAAAATTAGTTTTTAAACTACAACATAGTGGTTTCACTATTCATCAAAAATTGATGTTTTTCAGAAAAATACCAAAAAATCACCCTAAGATATATTTGATATTCCAAATTCAAAAATGATGTCTATTTTACAAAATTAAAAACATATAAGTTTCATTAAAAAATTTTATAACTAATTCCCGCTGTCACAATAAATAGCGTGTTTTTAAGAAATAATATATATCAAAAGATTGACAATTGTTTTTGTCCAATTTCAAAGTGAAATTAATTTTAATGTCCCCCATTGGATAAAATGGTAAAAATATATTCTAATTATACTTTAAAACCAATCAATGGTATAATTTATCAATAAAAAATATTTTGATTAAAAATGTTGTTTTCATGTATTATATTACTATTCATAGAAAAGTGGATGTTCTCAGAAAATTACAAAAATTCAACTTAGGATAATTTCGATATTCAGAATACAAAAATGAAGTCCATTTTGAATTATAAAATTAATATAATTTAAAAAAGTTGTTATTACTATTCATAACGGCTACTTTGATTGGTCGCGGGGTGTTAGAATCTCGAACTTTCGTACAATGCATGCTATTGTATTATTGAAAGAGAAGTGTATCGTGAAAATTTGGGGTGTTACAGAAATCATAGGTCAATATTCGACAGTAAACTTGATCATTGAATATGATAAAAAAATATTATATATTCAAGGTATTAGATAATGCTTCATAACCATATTATTCATTAATTGTTATTAATCCACACATAAATTAATGGTCCGATAATAATTTTTGGAGAAAATACCAGGTGGTCACCCAAAATAAGTGTCGTGTACAATATAACTCCTTGGCACTAAATGCTCTTACAAAACCTTATGCTCATGGATCTCGGAAGCTTCCATCTTGTACTACTGAATGGAAATTGGAGATTCTCTTGAATTTAGTTCGATTGTAAACTCTACCACTCTCTGATGTAGAATGCTAGAAATATCCTCAGGAAAAATATCTCTAAAATTAACTATTATAAGAGTTTAATCAATAAATTGTAATTTTTGTTCAGCCATGAAATGAAATGATATCTGGGAGTTCACTCCGCCTAGTCCATGTCGCACTGGTCCAACTTTATAGGCCTTGACATCCCACTCACACTTATATTGATATGTACATTACTTTAGTAATTTAAAAGACTCCATTTAGTGATTTCATTCCCCAAAGGTGTGATAAGTGACCAACCAATATATCCGATGAATGAAATATAATCATTTAATCTTATGGAAAATGAGGTCACATAAAAAGGGGTAACTTTTTACCTCATGTGGTAGTCCGTAGATTTGCATATCCCCTCAGACCATACACCCTATAGTGTAAATAGTGTCATAAATCCAAATTAATACCATATTTACACCCACAGACACTCTATGTGGTAGAATATCAAAGACTGTGAACCACCTATGTCAAATTTTAGGGCCTATGTTAGATGGATAATGAATTTTTAAGTATGAAAATTCAATTTTTTAGTAATGTATTTTGTTGTCTAAAAGTATAAATAAATTTATAGTGTGAAATATATGGTAAATATTATTATTATTTGATTATTTTTATTTAAAAAAAATTAATATTTTTATATATAACTTTTGATCCATAAAAAATGACAGAAATGGGGAGAAAATATGTTTTCAATATTTTTTTGTTTCAATTCTAACAAATGTTGTTGCTGGAATATAGGGAAGTTTTAGTAATTTCTTTTGGAAATTTGATAATTCTGAAGGTGATCAATCAATATTTAAAAATCACGATAGATGGGGTTGACGAGGAATGTAATATATTTGGTTTTGAATAATGTGATTTCTAGTAGAATTCAGGTGATGCATTAACAGTCCATCAATGGAATATGACTGCATATCAGTTTGCAGGGATTTTACAGAAGCCAATGTTTTAGGTGGCATGGATTCTAGTGTTTTCAAAAAATTTGGATCTCAAAATCATGAATTTATTTTATTGAAAATGACGTATTTTTAAAAGAGGATATTGTGAAGCATTGTTCATAGACAATGACAGATAGTTCATAGACCTCGTAAGAGGTACATGGAGTAGTGAAAAAAATCAGTAAAGGAAGAAGACCATCACCACAATTTTATGTGGAATGTGAAGTATAATACACATACCATATAATGAAAACATTTCGTAGGAGGCTTATGGTTTGAGGTAGGATATGGTATGCGTAAGGTGTTTCATTCATGGAATAGAGGTGGTGATCCACATACTGATGGAATCACTAATGGAAGAAAAGTGGTACGAGGATTGTGAAGGAAAAAATAGTTCATGGGAGGAGTGTAATACATAGTGAAGCATGAAAAACAATGAAACACTAGGGAAATCAGTTTAGGGAAATTTATAAGTGTATTTTTACATATTTAGGATACAAATCTCATCATTATGTTAGAGATAATTTTATAATAAAAGATCATGGATGTGGGAAAAAATTTAGAGATGTTTGAAGTAGTTCGTGAAAGAGGATTTCATGAAGGGATGTAGTTCAAGGGGGATATTTTCCATGTAGTAAGAATTAGATCATGTGGGATCTGTTATGTGTTTAATATAGTTTATGAGAATAGTATGAGGGATATATTTTTAGGGAACTCTAGCCTGCAATGGAAAAGATACCATGTTGGAGTGGCAGTCTAAAGAGGAACAATTGTTTCGCGAAGTAAACTGGTCTCTTAAAGAATCAAGAATCCACAAAGAATGGGTTGTATACGAAATAGGAAGGCAGTCTGCAAAGCACTCATGCCCCACACTGCAACACATTTCGCATAGGATACATGTAGTCTACGGAGGGAGCATGAAAATTCATGAATGATTAAAGGATGTTCATAAAAGTTTATGGGTAGGAAAAAGAATACTTTTTTTGAAAAATAAAATTTATGGAAGTGGATCCAGAAGAACCGCAATAATATATTGCATCATTTTGGTCTAGAAAAAGAACACACACTATGGTATTATTTTCAATGTTTTACCCATGTGTATTAGAATATCCCACTCATTTCATTCCTCACAAAAGAATTGGTTTCTACTAGATTATTTGGAATTAAATTGTTTCCAAACCATACCAAAGATGTGGATTCAATTTTTTAGTAGTGCAACATATATATACTTATGTTATTGTGGGTGTGTGATTGAATCGTGTCCAGAAGGAAATGAATTAATTAATAAGACGAGAATGTTTATTTAAATTTAAGGAAATAAGAAAGACAATGATATCAGTAACTCAACCATCCCCCTCTTAGAGATATTTGAATCAAGTTAGGGAAACTACAATTGGTATCATAGTCGAAGGTTCACTTATTTTATTCATTGCTGATGTATTGAAGAGATGTTGTGTTGGAGAATATTAATTATATGAACAATAAGGGGATTCCTATACTTTATGGACTTAATTATCATATCCAGGAATATTTAATGATCCCTTAACTTATGTCTCTTGGGTTTTATGTTCATGATGATACAGTAGATGGATTTCCGTATATCGATGACATTGTTCCTAAAACATTGTTCAATAAGAAAAATCGTGAGAATTATTGATGTACTAAAAATTATTTACTCTCATCAATTTATAAAATTAAAATTTTAAGAATAAAAGATGTTGTAAAAACTAAAGCTATATAGTATAAGATGAAAAAATCAATAAATGAAATACAAAAGTGAATCAAGAAAAACAAAAAATGTGGAGGTTTGTCTCTGAAGATTTGAAAATGGGAGGGTTTGAATCATTCATAGACATCTTTACCTATGTAAATTATATTGATAGTAATATAAATAGTCATGTTGAAAATAATGGGCATTATATAGTTGTTTAAATTAACATAATAATACATCTCAATATGTTTTATGATAATGTTTCTTTATTGAATGATAAATACCCTAATAAATTTTCTCTTAATTATTTTCACACCAATTTAATCACTTTTTAAATTTGAAATAAAAATATTATAAAGAAAAAAAATTATATAGACATTTTGTTCCATGGTACCTAGAATGAAAATAATTTTAAGGAACATGAAGAATATCACATTGATGACATTGACTCTGAAAATGAGGTATGTAAAAATATTGATGAAACATTATCGTTATATTCTAAAAATTATAGAAGTAGTATAGGTAAATAAGAAAGGAACCTTCCATTGACATTTTTTAATTATTGAATCGTAGGTCACTTTGTGGATAATTTACCTCAGCTAATGAAAGATTAAGTCAATGTCGAAGAAGAAAAAATTTCAAGAAGGTCATGGATGAGAGAGGGTGATAATGATAAATATTTTTATAGCTGGAAGGATAAAAAATACTCCAAATAATAAAGAATAATTTTATGAACAAAAGATGGAGATGAAGATGATATTGAATTTGAATCCAATGAAATATATTATTGGATGTCATGGATAAAATAAATTTATTTTAGTATTGAATAATGATGACTTTAAGAAAAAAAATTCTATATAATAAGAAAATCACATTAAATTTCATCTGAAAGAAGAGTTGAATGAATTCCTATGAAAGATTACCAGGCCTGAGAAGGAAAACATGAAGTTGATAAATGAATATTCCACATTAAACAATCATTAAAGAGTTCCATATGAGAATGTTATACTAGTAAAAGAGATTGATGATTTGAATAATTATCTTAGGAATGAAAATAATCATAATGAACATCTGTAAGTAAAGTTGAAGGTAAAATAATAAGTGTTAGATCTTGTAAAAAACATTCTAAAGCTAATAAAATTAATATAAAATCTACCTCTGATGTTGTGGATGTACTTGTAATAATTATTATATGATGTATCAAGAAAACATACATTAAAATATTGGGAAGAAATCTTTAATTGGTTATATGAACAATAAATAATTAAAAGATATGTCTGTAGTGAAAGTTATCAATGCCAAAAAATCAGAAGTATCTAAAAATATCATGTCTTGGAAAGTTTCAATTTCATATGGTTCTAATAATTCTGAAATGAAGTCTGACTTGAATAAGAATGTTATCTTTGAAAACATGATGTTTTATGTTCAAAAAAGTTTTATTATGAAGGTTTCTAAGAAACATACTCACGACACCATTCAATCCAAAAATTTTATAGGAAAATACACTTTCTATGGGTACTTCTAAAATTGTGGTGTATATGGATATATGGAAAATATTTCTTTTTTCAATTAATAACATTACTAATATTTTACTAGTTGTGGGAAAAAATGATTGAGGGGAGTCTTAAAAGAAGAAGATGAAGAAATATGTTAAGAATAAATTTGAGAAACTTTCTATGAATGTTGGGAATATGATCCAACCTCTAGAAAGTATTTTTGAATGATTTGGGCAACCCAGACATCATTATAAGGGTTGTTCTTTTTTGAAACCATAAAAACAAAAGTTTCTTAAAAATATTCAGAATCATTAGGTGATGAAATAAAAGGAAAAATAAAAATATTTTATTGTTGAAATAGATTTGACAGCTATAAAATGAGAATGAACATGGAAACCCAATAGTGGGTGTTCATATCTAATGACATTAGACATAATGTTGTTAAACAATGTGAAAGACTCTAATGAATGAATTTTGACATTTGTAAATGTTGAATGATAGATAATCAATGGTATTGGATCAGCCATCACTAGGATTGAAAAGATGAATTCGCGAAAATCAAAATTGGTTGATGGGTTGAAACACAACCTGGTGACTGTTTCACAAAATAATGATGATTTTTACATATTTATATTTAGAAATGAAGTGTTTTATTGTGAAAAGTGAGAATGATGGAAATATAATAACCGAAGGACAATGTACAAAAATGAAACTTGATCCATGTGGATGAAATAAAGGACTATTGAAACATGGGTACTTTGGAAGAAAATCAATTGTTTCATAAACGGAATGTAAAAAAGTTTCATTAAAACAATATTATTTTATCAAAGATAGATAGAATTTGTGAAATTCTTGATGTTTTATAAAGAATAGAATCTTGTTGAAATATTTTCAAAAAAGGTATTATTACAAGTTTTGGGCACAAGAAAGTATAATTTTTTTCAAAATAACCCTTAGAGAGAATTAGTAATGATATCCATTGGAAAATGAAAAAACTATAAACTAAATAGATATAAGTACTATATCACATTCATTTTTTATTTAATCTCGTTATGTTTCTTATGTAAATGTGACCAAAGATAGATGCACTATTTTTTAAAATTTTTATAAATAATGCTGTGAATGAATGTGATTATTTAATAAAGAAGATAATAAATAATTTTTTTGGAGATAATAATAATTAATAATTTATAAATAATCTTCAAAATCAATAAATTTGAAATGATTTCAGTTTGTTATACACCTAAAAAAATTAGGGTTTCTGAAAGAAGGAATAGATGTTTGCTGGAAATGAGGAGAAAAATGAAACTTGAACATGGTCCCTTTCATTACTATTGTAGGAAATACATGAGTATTAATGTGTATGTTAAAAAATGATGTTTCTATTAGTAAAGATGAAATATTAATCCATATGAAATTTTTTATTCAAAAACTCTTAGTCAGAAACTCTAAATTTGTTTTGGGAGTCCACGCATCCTAACAATGAATGATGGAAACATTGGAAATCATGAATAAAGATGTAATGATATAATCTTATATGTATATTATAACATCCCAGGTAAATAAAGAATAGTAAATTTTCATACTCATTAATATTTACCAATTAAATATTAATTTTACTTTAAAGGGATTTCTATTTTTGATAGCGTACCAGATACGCAACAAAGAGTTTCTTTGAAATCATACGTTGGACACTAGTAATAAAATAATATTATTTAAAATGGTAGTTAACACGTAGTTGTTGTATTGGCGGGAATGAATATAAATAATTAAAATATTATTATATATGTTTGTTAAATGTTTTTACATTTATCTAATAAAGGATAAATGCTTAAAATATGAAAAGAATTCAATTTTAGGCATAGATACTCTAATATTCACTAAAAGGTCGAAATATCGCCTTTTGATGGTGAAACCTCTTTAAATATAGTTTTGGTCACTCTTATTTGTTATATTGGACCAAATAAAATTCTTCTTTAGAATCAGGACATCAAAATTTTCTTTGTGTAAATTGTTGGTATTTTTCGGATAAAGTTCATTTTTTAATGAATAGTTAAAAATGTTGTATTTTAATCCAAAACCTCTTTTTAATATAAATTATTTATATGATTAGATTATATTTTGAATTGGTTTTAAAGTGAAATTTGTATATATTTTTACCATTTAATCCAATAGTGGTCATTGGAATAAAATTCACTTTGAAATTGGACTTAACTAGTGTCAATCTTTTGATATATATTATTTCATAAAAACACGCTATTTGTTCTAACAGCTGGAATTAATTATTAAATTAATTAATGTAACTTATATGATTTGAATTTTGTAAAATATAAATCATTTTTGAATTCGGAATATCAAATATAGCTTAGGGTGAAGTTTTGGTATTTTTCTGAAAAACTTTATTTTTTAATGAATAGTGAAACCACTAAGTGGTACTTAAAAAACAACTTTTACATTTAAGTGAAAATTTACCAACTCTGTGTTTTGAATTTCAGAAATCCAACATACATGGTTTTCATTAATAATTAATATGTGGTGCAATGGGATTAAAATAATTATTTGGTGAATAGTAACTTTTATGTTTTTAATAGCGATTAGAGGTAATTAATGTAATTTAAGGCAAAAATAATGTTTTAATAATATGAATTGACCTTGAAACATGTCCTACCATTATTCGATGGGTTATGGACGACCACGACAAGCCATGGCCCAAATTGGGGACCCCATGGAGCCGAATTGGTTGGAATATGACATTAATAACTTTTTATTTAATGTTAAAATGATAATGTCACCAACATGTGTTGTTTTACTAAAACAATTTTTACATGGGGTTATTCAAGTAATATTGTAATGCCCCGACCCTAGTTACCTAGAGTCGGTGCATTATTACATAACATTGGCATGATCACGAGAAAGATCAAGTCTCGAATGACCGATTAGTTTAGTAGCTTTGGAATAACTAGATACATCCATAATTTTTTTACATTACATCATAAAAAAAACATTTTGTCTTCATATCCCCTCATACTATCCCTGCAGGTCATTCATCAATTACTTCTCTATAATCCTAGGAAAAATAAAAAATTGAAAGGGGTGAGCTCAGATTCTCAGTAAGGATAACATTATAGCAGAAGCTTTCATAAATAAGCATAAACACTTAAGGAAATTTATAACTAAAACAAAAGCCTTTTAAACTTGAACTTCAGCATAAAATGGCAAAGGTAAAATGAAATCATGCCATTTACTTACTCACATGGATATTCTACTAGTAGAATGATCACATTCAATATCAATATCCACTTTCATAATGTTGGAATGCATAATGCCAGACTATCATAACCACTTAGCCAAGGCCTCGTGCCAAGACTACAAATAAGATTTTGTCAAGGCCTTGTGCCAAGAAACTAGTTTGTCTCATGAGACCTACCGATGCATCGAGGAGCTATAGCGGGCTCCACCCGTCACTTATTAAGTCCAATGCATTCCTCATATGAACATGTTTAAACATAACATGAACATTCGTATTAAAACTAGCATACGAAATGTCTATACTTTTACCACAAACCATGAATGGTATAAAAACAGCTCATCCATAGTCAAACATGACTCATTCGATACAATATGGAAGATTGTATTGTATCACATTAACCTCAATCATGAATAATGAATGATGTTGACATAAATGAAAATAATCATCAAAACTATTTGAGAGAATTATCCCTCTTTTCTTGAAAACATTTAAAAGTCACACTATTTGTCAAGAAGCCATTTAAAAGTAGATTTTTGAATCAAAGTGTCCCATACCACTTTGAAACTTTTTAAAAGGAGTTTTAATTTCTAAAACATTAATGTCCATATAATTAAATCCTTAAAACCATTTTTAAAACATGGACATTAATGAGCAAGATTTAGAAGAATAAGTCTTTAAAACATTTAAAAATGGTATTTTAGTTAGAGATTTTAACCAAAAGAGACACTTGAATACAAATAATTGAGGTAATCAAAACATTGTAATATCATGAGAAAAAAGGGATTCATGATATACTATGTCAAAGTACATTATATACACCACATAAAAGTGATTTGGTGTATATCAACAAAGAAGTCTCAATGGAATGTAAATTGAGATGAAATCTCTCATAAAGGCCGTATCCTTAGGTTAAGGATAAATAAACGACATAATTATGTGTGACAAATATAAATACACTAAATATGATTGGATATTCAGTGTAAAACAATCAAAGGATATTCACACATATTCTTGTAAAAACAACACCAACGAATTGGATGTTTAACTCAACAAATGGTGAATGAGTTAAAATTACTCTTATCAAATTCATATCAATGACTTGAGAATTACCAATTAGTGGTTATGTGTATCAAACTTATATCCACAGGAAGGGGAGTGGAAATTATGACCTAATCAAATGAATAGTGATTCCACACATAATCATGGAGTAATATAATCAATGAAATATGGGTAAAGCCAAATGAGTGGGAATTGAAATCTCAAATTCCCATACCGATTAGGTAACATACGAAACATACACCCATGAAAGAAGTATCATACCATGATGATGTAAATACCCATAAATTAAAGTATATTACACAATGAATACAATCATGGGCAGTATACATACACCACATGCAATAATTAAGTGGTGATCAATGGAAATCTCACGAAATTAAAAGTGAGATAAGAAAATCCCTTACCACGTTAATCAACTGAGTCGTATGGCCAAAAGTTAATAACCACCAAATGATTTACAGAATAACATGAATATAAATATAATCATGAATATATATCAAATGGCAGTACACAATACACCACTTTCAATAATTTAGTGGCGAAAAATGGAAATCTCACGAAATTGAAAATGAGATAAGAAAATCCCTTACTTTGTACTTTTTCCTTGGTCTATGGTAGGTTTACCTCCTGTATAATGGTGAAATAATTGTTATTGAATTATAAAAGAATCATTTACTTTAATATGATATCATATATGATCTTTTAACATTGATTTGTTAATAATATCTTAGAATTATCATCATTTCGGGTGTTAACGGGTTCATTTTACTTTATATTCTTTGTTATGTGAGCCATATTTGTTATTAATGGGATGTATATTATTCATATCTATAATGATATCAAGTCCTTAGATACTATTTTTAAATCATCATATTATAATTATACTTGAATGGATATGATGGACAATGAATCTCATCACCTTCGTGGAGACGGTAGTCCGTACATACGCACGAGCGACAATATCATTCTTTTGATATTAAAATAATATATAATTGGATTTTATATCATATATACAGAATCATTATCATGTTATATTTTTTATTTACATGAGTTACACATCATTATTATACCCATCCAAATAATAATATATTGAATAACAATTACACCATGACGTGGAGACGGTAAGCCGTACGTACGCACGTATGGTGACATGTTATTCAAAGGATGGATAGAATACTGAATATGGTTTTACCATATTTATAATAACATCACAGTATATATATTATACTGGAGTTATTATTTTATAATGGAAATAACAAAGAAAGAGGAAGTGGAAGAAGAAAGGAACTTGAAAAGGGGTGGTGAAAACATTACCTCTTCTTCGGGTTCTTCCTTTTGATTTGATCAAAAGGGCTCCTTAGGTTGGCTTTCTGATCAACCTAAGGCCTCTAGGTTGTATTTAGGGCAGTTGAGATAGTATTTGGTCCGGGTTTGGATGAACCAAAGGGCTTTTAAGGTGTGAAGAAATGAGAAGGAGGAGTGCCCTTTTATAAGAGGGGTGAGGGGCACCTTTGGAAAAGCTAGAGAAATTAGTTTATAATAAATTCATATTCGGTTTCCAATGGCTCCAAAGTTGACTATTCAAAGGTTAAGGTGGGGATGGGTCGAAAACAACTCAACCAATATAATTTAGGCAGGTTTCGGTACTTATATTAACCTTATCTTTAAGTATTAATTCTAAGTTAATTAGTTTCACTTTTACAATGTCTCTTTGTATTTTTATATTATATGGTTAATAAACTTACCATATACATACAAGCGACCCCCAAGTGGTCTATTAATGATACACCTATCATTATATAAGTCTCTTGGCCGAACCATAGATTTTTAGGAATTTAATATCTATTAATAATATAATATTTGTTTTAAAAACTCTTTTATGTCAATTTTGACACTATTCAATAGTTGATTTTTGTGAAACTCATAAAAGATTGATTACTTCAAACAAAGTCAATTAAATCAATATTAATATATCATATTATCCTAGAAAATAATTTTAATTCATTAAAAGTTTCATATTATATTTATTTGGGTATTTTTAATATCAAATATTTTGATTTTTCACTATTATAGTAATTACTTCATCATCATTGTGTCATAAATAAATTAAATTATTTAATGTCTAAAAATTATAAATAAAATATAATTATGTAGGAAATCTTTTTATATTTCTATGAAATATTTATAATCTAAAATCCAACATAAATAACCATCTGTAACAATTGTTTTGTTAAAAGATATATGCTTGTGTCATTTTTGTATTTATTTTAACTTAATTAAAATGAAGTGTCATTATCACCTACAAGTGGATCCATGGGGTCCACAAATAGACCCAAAGATTCCCATGGTCGACCATGTATCAACCAATACGGTTAAGACACGTTTTAGGGTAATTTAGTATTATTATAATAATATTTTTTAACCCTTATTTACCGGATTTACCCTTAACGATGGTAAATAAAATATTTACCGCAGTAATTATTCAAAATGTCTAAAAATAAAAGTTACCTATTTAAACAATTTTAACATCCTGATTCCAAATATGGAATCCATTTTTCTAAATTCAAAACACAGAAGTAGAAGAAATTAATTTAAAATTAATTCCCGATGTCACAACAAAAAGCGTGTTTTTAAGAGATAATAACTATCAAAAGATTGACACTTGTTTATGTTCGGTTTAATTGTAAAATTATGTACAATGACCAAAATTATATTAAATGGTAAAAATATATTCTAAATATACTTTAAAACAACTCAAATTCATAATTTATCACTATTAATTATTTTGATTAAAAAATTTGTTTTTTAATTAAAATTTAGTAATTTTCACTATTCATCAAAATATGAAAGTTATCCAAAAAGTACCAAAATTTCACCCTAGGATAATTTCGATGTTACAATTCCAAAAGTTAAGTCCATTTTGAGAGATAGAATTTATAAAATTTAAAAAAGTAGGTATTACTATTCATAACGGCTAGTTTGATTGGTTATGGTGTGTTAAAATCTCGAAGTTGTGTATAATGCAGGCCATTGCATTATTCGAAAGGAAACATACCGAGGAAACATGGGGTGTTACATTCTCTCCTACATAAATAAATTGCGTCCTCGCAATTTTTAAAATTTTGCTTGGGAATATAATGGAAAGTCCCACATCGGAAAAAGAGCCAATAAAACTATCACTTTAAAAGAAAGAAAGAGAGGTATAAGGGTCATCCAAGATAACCCATACTAGGATTCCATGTAAGAAAACATAGATATGGATGATAAACTAAGTGTCAAGTTCTGATGGAGAGGGATAGAAATCATGATCAGGAGAAAGTTAACAATGAGAAAACCACAAACTTGTGTTGGGACAAACGACCATTAGTCTCCTAGTAGGAAAGTAAATGGACAACATTTTTTTTAAAGTTACATTACATAAGGAAGAGGAATTCATTTATGATATTGACTAAGAACATTATGAGATATACATACATTTTAAGTAAATTTTCATAAATTTCCACCACTAACTCAATTTTTTTTAAACGATGAGTATTCAAGAAGACTTGGTCACACTGGAAGAGCTAGAATAAACTTCTATAGAATCACATGATCCATGCAGGATAAACCATATATTTATATTGTCTTTGAAGATTAATCAAAACCAAAATGGTTAGTGAATGATCAAATGATCCCCCAAAAGGATATTCATTGAGATAAATATGCACTAATCTTAATTTCTAAAATTAAACCATCAATACCCCAAAGTTAAATAGATACCATTAAATAACCAATTTTCCTTAAAATCCTTTAATATAATCTAAACTAATATTGAAACCCAAATCATAGAAGAATTTGATTATGTAGTCTCCCATGTTACATTGTATCTCTAAATGACATCAAATACTCTTAAAGTCACATACTTAAAAGTAATTAACATCATCACATATTCTCTGTTATAGGTTAATA
This sequence comes from Viscum album, assembly GCA_963277665.1. Taxonomy (NCBI): domain Eukaryota; kingdom Viridiplantae; phylum Streptophyta; class Magnoliopsida; order Santalales; family Viscaceae; genus Viscum; species Viscum album. The sequence goes on along the minus strand of OY728161.1, from coordinate 1,684,639,142 downwards.
ATTTCCATAAATAACCCAAATCACTATAAATCAACAATAAAAATGTAGATAAAAATCCACCATTACTCTACAAATGAAACCCCATTGTAATCTATTTTCCTTGGGCATATAGTGTTTCCAACAAAGAGAACATCTTCCAAAATAACATTTATCACTTAATCACCAAATCATTTTCCTATACCAAGGGTATTAATTTGATAAGACATAAGTACACAAATCATCTTATTATTGATCAATAAAGTCATTTAACAAAAAAATAGTCACATTAACTAGGGACTTCACGTAGTCCAGTGGTAGGCGATAAATCCCAATCGCACTTTGGTTGTGGGTTCGATTCCCACAGCTTTGTCCGACGCGACGGGTTGTCACACGGTCTACGTGTTGTCTTTTTCCAAAAACTATATTTTATAATATTACCAAAATGAGATAAATTCCTCAAAATAACCTAATTTAATCACAAATGTTATATCATACTTTGCATTTTTATCCCAAATTATTATAACTTATAATTTTCTCAAACCCCAATGATCATATAAAACCAAATGGTTATTTATACCTATATCCACAAGAGAAGAGACAATTCTTCTTCAAATATCATTCTCACATGGCAAACTGCAGGGTTACAAATACAAGAGAAAATTATTCCAAAGTACCCATCAACAAGGAGTGATAATACTTTTTAAGTTTTTCTCCAACCATTTATTTCCACATATATTCTTCTTTGACCAAGAAAATATCCTATAGAATAGGACATTCACTCGGGTAATGGCCAGGTCCCCTACATTTACGGAAAATGACTGTAAATAGACTCTTGGGATCATTTTTATCTTCTTCCATAGTACTCTTCATTTTTCTTCGGCAATTCTTCACTTTATGTCCTTCCTTCCCACACATAAAACATTTCGTTGTCCCATTGAGACACTTTCCTGGGTGTCTCTTTCCACATTTCCTGCATGATGAAAATTGAGGTTTCTTTTCTCCATGGTCTCCATTGCTGGAGATCTTATCATTTATCACCTTTATCTTCCTTGTTGAGTCTGGGAGTTGGTTTATATATATGATGTTGATCATATTTTTGGAAAAATGATTTGGCATAAAGACGATATCTTTTACGCCTATCAACATTCCATTTTGTTCCCCATTTCCACCACTGTTCCCACCTTGTACATCATTCTCAAAGTAACTATGACTTCCTTGGAATCCAGCCATTGGCTAAAACCAGAAAGCATTGTGTGAGTAATAGTAGTCATAAAATCATTTAGAGATTAAAATGTGACCATATTCTCAATTTGAAACATATTAGGATTAACCAAGGTCATTTACTCTCATCTTATGTATATATTACATAAATCGGTTTGTAAAGAAAAAGTAAATTATCCTAAGCATATCCCCCGGGAGTGTCGTAACCAATAGTGCAGCAAGGCCCGTTGTCGTGCACCAGTTCCCGTTCGAGTCTAGCTCAAAGCGGTGTTTTCTGGTTTTACCCCTAGGTACATCTGTGCCAGAGTCGCCTCTACCTGCTCGTATCCAGACAGAGATGTATTGCTCAGAAAACTCACAAAATCTCTACAATACCAAAATTCTCGGAAGTTCTTTTATACTAATCCTCAATGTTCATCTTAGGTCTATGTGCTCTAATCAGAGTTTATCTAAATCTTGCTTCCAAGTTTTGTACTAAACTTCCTCTGATACCAACTGTAACGCCCCGACCCTAGTTACCTAGAGTCGGTGCATTATTACATAACATTGGCATGATCACGAGAAAGATCAAGTCTCGAAAGACCGATTAGTTAAGTAGCGTTGGAATAACTAGATACATCCATAATTTTTTTTACATTACATCATAAAAAAGCATCTTGTCTTCATATCCCCTCATACTATCCCTGCAGGTCATTCATAAATTACTTATTTATAATCCTGGGAAAAATAAAACATTGAAAGGGGTGAGATCAGATTCTCAGTAAGGATAACATTATAGCAGAAGCTTTCATAAATAAGCATAAACACTTAAGGCAATTTATAACTAAAACAAAAGCCTTTTAAACTTGAACTTCAGCATAAAATGGAAAAGGAAAAATGAAATAATACCATTTACTTACTCACATGGATATTCTACTAGTCGAATGATCACATGCAATATCAATATCCACTTTCATAATGTTGGAATGCATAATGCCAGACTATCATAACCACTTAGCCAAGGCCTCGTGCCAAGACTACAAATAAGATTTTGTCAAGGCCTTGTGCCAAGACACTAGTTTGTCTCATGAGACCTACCGATGCATCGAGGAGCTATAGCGGTCTCCACCCGTAACTTATTAAGTCCAATGCATTCCTCATATTAACATGTTTAAACATAACATAAACATTCGTATTAAAACTAGAATACAAAATGTCAATACTTTTACCACAAACCATGAATGGTATAAAAACAACGCATCCACAGTCAAACATGACTCATTCGATACAATATGGAAGATTGAATTGTATCACATTAACTTCAATCATGAATAATGAATGATGTTGACATAAATGAAAATAATCATCAAAACTATTTGAGAGAATTATCCCCCTTTTCTTGAAAACATTTAAAAGTCACACTATTTGTCAAGAAGCCATTTAAAAGTAGATTTTTGAATCAAAGTGTCCCATACCACTTTGAAACTTTTTAAAAGGAGTTTTAATTTCTAAAACTTTAATGTCCATATAAGTAAATCCTTAAAACCATTTTTAAAACATGGACATTAATGAGAAAGATTTAGAAGAATAAGTCTTTAAATCATTTAAAAATTGTATTTTAGTTAGAGATTTTAACCAAAAGAGACACTTGAATACAAATAATTGAGGTAATCAAAACTTTGTAATATAATGAGAATAAAGGGATTCATGATATACTATGTCAAAGAACATTATATACACCACATAAAAGTGATTTGGTGTATATCAACAAAGAAGTCTCAATGGAATGTAAATTGAGATGAAATCTCTCATAAAGGTCGTATCCTTAGGTTAAGGATAAATCAACGACATAATTATGTGTGACAAATATAAATACAATAAATATGATTGGATATTCAGTGTAAAAAAATCAAAGGATATTCACACATATTCTTGTAAAAACAACACCAACGAATTGGATGTTTAACTCAACAAATGGTGAATGAGTTAAAATTACTCTTATCAAATTCATATCAATGACTTGAGAATTACCAATGAGTGATTATGTGTATCAAACTTATATCCAAAGGAAGGGGAGTGGAAATTATGACATAATCAAATGAATAGTGATTCCACACATAATCATGGAGTAATATAATCAATGAAATATGAGTAAAGCCAAATGAGTGGGAATTGAAATCTCAAATTCCCTTACCGATTAGGTAACATACAAAACATACACCCATGAAAGAAGTATCATACCATGATGATGTAAATACCCATAAATTAAAGTATTTTACACAATGAATACAATCATGGGCAGTACACATACACCACATGCAATAATTAAGTTGTGATCAATGGAAATCTGACGAAATTAAAAGTGAGATAAGAAAATCCCTTACCACGTTAATCAACTGAGTCGTATGGCCAAAAGTTAATAACCACCAAATGATTTACATAATAACATGAATATAAATAGAATCATGAATATATATCAAATGGCAGTACACAATACACCACTTTCAATAATTTAGTGGCGAAAAATGGAAATCTCACTGAATTGAAAGTGAGATAAGAAAATCCCTTACTTTGTACTTTTTCCTTGGTCGATGGTAGGTTTACCTCCTGTATAATGGTGAAATAATTGTTATTGAATTATACAAGAATCATTTACTTTAATATGATATCATATATGATCTTTTAGCATTGATTTGTTAATAATATCTTAGGATTATCGTCACTTCGGGTGTTAACAGGTTCATTTTACTTTATATTCTTTGTTATGTGAGCCATATTCGTTATTAATGGGATTTATATTATTCATATCCATAATGATATCATGTACTTAGATACTATTTTTAAATCATCAAATTATAATTATACTTGAATGGATATGATGGACAATGAATCTCATCGCGTTCGTGGAGACGGTAGTCCGTACATACGCACGAGCGACAATATCATTCTTTTGATATTAAAATAATATATAATTGGATTTTATATCATATATACAGAATCATTATCATGTTATATTTTTTATTTACATGAGTTACACATCATTATTATACCCATCCAAATAATAATATATTGAATAACAATTACACCATGACGTGGAGACGGTAAGCCGTACGTACGCACGTATGGTGACATGTTATTCAAAGGATGGATAGAATACTGAATATGGTTTTACCATATTTATAATAACATCACAGTATATATATGATACTGGAGTTATTATTTTATAATGGAAATAACAAAGAAAGAGTAAGTGGAAGAACAAAGGAACTTGAAAAGGGGTGGTGAAAACATTACCTCTTCTTCGGGTTCTTCCTTTTGATTTGATCAAAAGGGCTCCTTAGGTTGGCTTTCTGATCAACCTAAGGCCTCTAGGTTGTATTTAGGGCAGTTGAGATAGTATTTGGTCAGGGTTTGGCCGAACCAAAGGGCTTTTAAGGTGTGAAGAAATGAGAAGGAGGAGTGCCCTTTTATAAGAGGGGTGAGGGGCACCTTTGGAAAAGCTAGAGATATTAGTTTATAATAAATTCATATTCGGTTTCAAATGGCTCCAAAGTTGACTATTCAAAGGTTAAGGTGGGGATGGGTCGAAAAAAACTCAACCAATATAATTTAGGCAGGTTTCGGTACTTATATTAACCTTATCTTTAAGTATTAATTCTAAGTTAATTAGTTTCACTTTTACAATGTCTCTTTGTATTTTTATATTATATGGTTAATAAACTTACCATATACATACAAGCGACCCCCAAGTGGTCTATTAATGATACATCTATCATTATATAAGTCTCTTGGCCGAACCTTAGATTTTTAGGAATTTAATATCAATTAATAATATAATATTTGTTTTAAAAACTCTTTTATGTCAATTTTGACACTATTCAATAGTTGATTTTTGTGAAACTCATAAAAGATTGATTACTTCGAACAAAGTCAATTAAATCAATATTAATATATCATATTATCCTAGAAAATTATTTTAATTCATTAAAAGTTTCATATTATATTTATTTGGGTATTTTTAATATCAAATATTTTGATTTTTCACTATTATAGTAATTACTTCATCATCATTGTGTCATAAATAAATTAAATTATTTAATGTCTAAAAATTATAAATAAAATATAATTATGTAGGAAATATTTTTATATTTCTATGAAATATTTATAATCTAAAATCCAACATAAATAACCATCTGTAACAATTGTTTTGTTAAAAGATATATGCTTGTGTCATTTTTGTATTTATTTTAACTTAATTAAAATGAAGTGTCATTATCACTTACATGTGGATCCATGGGGTCCACAAATAGACCCAAAGATTCCAATGGTCGACCATGTATCAACCAATACGGTTAAGACACGTTTTAGGGTAATTTAGTATTATTATAATAATATTTTTTAACCCTTATTTACCGGATTTACCCTTAACGATGGTAAATAAAATATTTACCGCAGTAATTATTCAAAATGTCTAAAAATAAAAGTTACCTATTTAAACAATTTTAACATCCTGATTCCAAATATGGAATCCATTTTTCTAAATTCAAAACACAGAAGTGGAAGAAATTAATTTAAAATTAATTCCCGATGTCACAACAAAAAGCGTGTTTTTAAGAGATAATAACTATCAAAAGATTGACACTTGTTTATGTTCGGTTTAATTGTAAAATTATGTACAATGACCAAAATTATATTAAATGGTAAAAATATATTCTAAATATACTTTAAAACAACTCAAATTCATAATTTATCACTATTAATTATTTTGATTAAAAAATTTGTTTTTTAATTAAAATTTAGTAATTTTCACTATTCATCAAAATATGAAAGTTATCCAAAAAGTACCAAAATTTCACCCTAGGATAATTTCGATGTTACAATTCCAAAAGTTAAGTCCATTTTGAGAGATAGAATTTATAAAATTTCAAAAAGTAGGTATTACTATTCATAACGGCTAGTTTGATTGGTTATGGTGTGTTAAAATCTCGAAGTTGTGTACAATGCAGGCCATTGCATTATTCGAAAGGAAACATACCGAGGAAACATGGGGTGTTACATTCTCTCCTACATAAATAAATTGCGTCCTCGCAATTTTTAAAATTTTGCTTGGGAATATAATGGAAAGTCCCACATCGGAAAAAGAGCCAATAAAACTATCACTTTAAAAGAAAGAAAGAGAGGTATAAGGGTCATCCAAGATAACCCATACTAGGATTCCATGTAAGAAAACATGGATATGGATGATAAACTAAGTGTCAAGTTCTGATGGAGAGGGATATAAATCATGATCAGGAGAAAGTTAACAATGAGAAAACCACAAACTTGTGTTGGGACAAACGACCATTAGTCTCCTAGTAGGAAAGTAAATGGACAACATTTTTTTTAAAGTTACATTACATAAGGAAGAGGAATTCATTTATGATATTGACTAAGAACATTATGAGATATACATACATTTTAAGTAAATTTTCATAAATTTCCACCACTAACTCAATTTTTTTTAAACGATGAGTATTCAAGAAGACTTGGTCACACTGGAAGAGCTAGAATAAACTTCTATAGAATCACATGATCCATGCAGGATAAACCATATATTTATATTGTCTTTGAAGATTAATCAAAACCAAAATGGTTAGTGAATGATCTAATGATCCCCCAAAAGGATATTCATTGAGATAAATATGCACTAATCTTAATTTCTAAAATTAAACCATCAATACCCCAAAGTTAAATAGATACCATTAAATAACCAATTTTCCTTAAAATCCTTTAATATAATCTAAACTAATATTGAAACCCAAATCATAGAAGAATTTGATTATGTAGTCTCCCATGTTACATTGTATCTCTAAATGACATCAAATACTCTTAAAGTCACATACTTAAAAGTAATTAACATCATCACATATTCTCTGTTATAGGTTAATAATTTCCATAAATAACCCAAATCACTATAAATCAACAATAAAAATGTAGATAAAAATCCACCATTACTCTACAAATGAAACCCCATTGTAATCTATTTTCCTTGGGCATATAGTGTTTCCAACAAAGAGAACATCTTCCAAAATAACATTTATCACTTAATCACCAAATCATTTTCCTATACCAAGGGTATTAATTTGATAAGACATAAGAACACAAATCATCTTATTATTGATCAATAAAATCATTTAACAAAAAAATAGTCACATTAACTAGGGACTTCACGTAGTCCAGTGGTAGGCGATAAATCCCAATCGCACTTTGGTTGTGGGTTCGATTCCCACAGCTTTGTCCGACGCGACGGGTTGTCACACGGTCTACGTGTTGTCTTTTTCCAAAAACTATATTTTATAATATTACCAAAATGAGATAAATTCCTCAAAATAACCTAATTTAATCACAAATGTTATATCATACTTTGCATTTTTATCCCAAATTATTATAACTTATAATTTTCTCAAACCCCAATGATCATATAAAACCAAATGGTTATTTATACCTATATCCACAAGAGAAGAGACAATTCTTCTTCAAATATCATTCTCACATGGAAAACTGCGGGGTTACAAATACAAGAGAAAATTATTCCAAAGTACCCATCAACAAGGAGTGATAATACTTTTTAAGTTTTTCTCCAACCATTTATTTCCACATATATTCTTCTTTGACCAAGAAAATATCCTATAGAATAGGACATTCACTCGGGTAATGGCCAGGTCCCCTACATTTACGGAAAATGACTGTAAATGGACTCTTGGGATCATTTTTATCTTCTTCCATAGTACTCTTCATTTTTCTTCGGCAATTCTTCACTTTATGTCCTTCCTTCCCACACATAAAACATTTCGTTGTCCCATTGAGACACTTTCCTGGGTGTCTCTTTCCACATTTCCTGCATGATGAAAATTGAGGTTTCTTTTCTCCATGGTCTCCATTGCTGGAGATCTTATCATTTATCACCTTTATCTTCCTTGTTGAGTCTGGGAGTTGGTTTATATATATGATGTTGATCATATTTTTGGAAAAATGATTTGGCATAAAGACGATATCTTTTACGCCTATCAACATTCCATTTTGTTCCCCATTTCCACCACCGTTCCCACCTTGTACATCATTCTCAAAGTAACTATGACTTCCTTGGAATCCAGCCATTGGCTAAAACCAGAAAGCATTGTGTGAGTAATAGTAGTCGTAAAATCATTTAGAGATTAAAATGTCACCATATTCTCAATTTGAAACATATTAGGATTAACCAAGGTCATTTACTCTCATCTTATGTATATATTACATAAATCGGTTTGTAAAGAAAATGTAAATTATCCTAAGCATATCCCCCGGGAGTGTCGTAACCAAGAGTGCAGCAAGGCCCGTTGTCGTGCACCAGTTCCCGTTCGAGTCTAGCTCAAAGCGGTGTTTTCTGGTTTTACCCCTAGGTACATCTGTGCCAGAGTCACCTCTACCTGCTCGTATCCAGACAGAGATGTATTGCTCAGAAAACTCACAAAATCTCTACAATACCAAAATTCTCGGAAGTTCTTTTATACTAATCCTCAATGTTCATCTTAGGTCTATGTGCTCTAATCAGAGTTTATCTAAATCTTGCTTCCAAGGTTTGTACTAAACTTCCTCTGATACCAACTGTAACGCCCCGACCCTAGTTACCTAGAGTCGGTGCATTATTACATAACATTGGCATGATCACGAGAATGATCAAGTCTCGAAAGACCGATTAGTTAAGTAGCGTTGGAATAACTAGATACATCCATAATTTTTTTTACATTACATCATAAAAAAGCATCTTGTCTTCATATCCCCTCATACTATCCCTGAAGGTCATTCATAAATAACTTATTTATAATCCTGGGAAAAATAAAACATTGAAAGGGGTGAGCTCAGATTCTCAGTAAGGATAACATTATAGCAGAAGCTTTCATAAATAAGCATAAACACTTAAGGCAATTTATAACTAAAACAAAAGCCTTTTAAACTTGAACTTCAGCATAAAATGGAAAAGGAAAAATGAAATAATACCATTTACTTACTCACATGGATATTCTACTAGTCGAATGATCACATGCAATATCAATATCCACTTTCATAATGTTGGAATGCATAATGCCAGACTATCATAACCACTTAGCCAAGGCCTCGTGCCAAGACTACAAATAAGATTTTGTCAAGGCCTTGTGCCAAGACACTAGTTTGACTCATGAGACCTACCGATGCATCGAGGAGCTATAGCGGTCTCCACCCGTAACTTATTAAGTCCAATGCATTCCTCATATTAACATGTTTAAACATAACATAAACATTCGTATTAAAACTAGAATACAAAATGTCAATACTTTTACCACAAACCATGAATGGTATAAAAACAACGCATCCACAGTCAAACATGACTCATTCGATACAATATGGAAGATTGAATTGTATCACATTAACTTCAATCATGAATAATGAATGATGTTGACATAAATGAAAATAATCATCAAAACTATTTGAGAGAATTATCCCCCTTTTCTTGAAAACATTTAAAAGTCACACTATTTGTCAAGAAGCCATTTAAAAGTAGATTTTTGAATCAAAGTGTCCCATACCACTTTGAAACTTTTTAAAAGGAGTTTTAATTTCTAAAACTTTAATGTCCATATAAGTAAATCCTTAAAACCATTTTTAAAACATGGACATTAATGAGAAAGATTTAGAAGAATAAGTCTTTAAAACATTTAAAAATTGTATTTTAGTTAGAGATTTTAACCAAAAGAGACACTTGAATACAAATAATTGAGGTAATCAAAACTTTGTAATATCATGAGAATAAAGGGATTCATGATATACTATGTCAAAGAACATTATATACACCACATAAAAGTGATTTGGTGTATATCAACAAAGAAGTCTCAATGGAATGTAAATTGAGATGAAATCTCTCATAAAGGTCGTATCCTTAGGTTAAGGATAAATCAACGACATAATTATGTGTGAAAAATATAAATACAATAAATATGATTGGATATTCAGTGTAAAAAAATCAAAGGATATTCACACATATTCTTGTAAAAACAACACCAACGAATTGGATGTTTAACTCAACAAATGGTGAATGAGTTAAAATTACTCTTATCAAATTCATATCAATGACTTGAGAATTACCAATGAGTGATTATGTGTATCAAACTTATATCCACAGGAAGGGGAGTGTAAATTATGACATAATCAAATGAATAGTGATTCCACACATAATCATGGAGTAATATAATCAATGAAATATGCGTAAAGCCAAATGAGTGGGAATTGAAATCTCAAATTCCCTTACCGATTAGGTAACATACAAAACATACACCCATGAAAGAAGTATCATACCATGATGATGTAAATACCCATAAATTAAAGTATTTTACACAATGAATACAATCATGGGCAGTACACATACACCACATGCAATAATTAAGTGGTGATCAATGGAAATCTGACGAAATTAAAAGTGAGATAAGAAAATCCCTTACCACGTTAATCAACTGAGTCGTATGGCCAAAAGTTAATAACCACCAAATGATTTACATAATAACATGAATATAAATAGAATCATGAATATATATGAAATGGCAGTACACAATACACCACTTTCAATAATTTAGTGGCGAAAAATTGAAATCTCACTGAATTGAAAGTGAGATAAGAAAATCCCTTACTTTGTACTTTTTCCTTGGTCGATGGTAGGTTTACCTCCTGTATAATGGTGAAATAATTGTTATTTAATTATACAAGAATCATTTACTTTAATATGATATCATATATGATCTTTTAGCATTGATTTGTTAATAATATCTTAGGATTATCGTCACTTCGGGTGTTAACAGGTTCATTTTACTTTATATTCTTTGTTATGTGAGCCATATTCTTTATTAATGGGATTTATATTATTCATATCCATAATGATATCAAGTACTTAGATACTATTTTTAAATCATCAAATTATAATTATACTTGAATGGATATGATGGACAATGAATCTCATCGCGTTCGTGGAGACGGTAGTCCGTACATACGCACGAGCGACAATATCATTCTTTTGATATTAAAATAATATATAATTGGATTTTATATCATATATACAGAATCATTATCATGTTATATTTTTTATTTACATGAGTTACACATCATTATTATACCCATCCAAATAATAATATATTGAATAACAATTACACCACGACGTGGAGACGGTAAGCCGTACGTACGCACGTATGGTGACATGTTATTAAAAGAATGGATAGAATACTGAATATGGTTGTACCATATTTATAATAACATCACATTATATATATTATACTGGATTTATTATTTTATAATGGAAATAACAAAGAAAGAGGAAGCGGAAGAAGAAAGGAACTTGAAAAGGGGTGGTGAAAACATTACCTCTTCTTCGGGTTCTTCCTTTTGATTTGATCAAAAGGGCTCCTTAGGTTGGCTTTCTGATCAAAATAAGGCCTCTAGGTTGTAGTGAGGGAAGTTGAGATAGTATTTGGGCAGGGTTTGGCCGAACCAAAGGGATTTTAAGGTGTGAAGAAATGAGAAGGAGGAGTGCCCTTTTATAAGAGGGGTGAGGGGCACCTTTGGAAAAGCTAGATATATTAGTTTATAATAAATTCATATTCGGTTTACAATGGCTCCGAAGTTGACTATTCAAAGGTTATGGTGGGGATGGGTCGAAAAAAACTCAACCAATAGAATTTAGGCAGGTTTGGGTACTTATATTAACCTTATCTTTAAGTATTAATTCTAAGTTAATTAGTTTCACTTTTACAATGTCTCTTTGTATTTTTATATTATATGGTTAATAAACATACCATATACATAAAAGAGACCCCCAAGTGGTACATTAATGATACAACTATCATGATATAAGTCTCTTGGCCTAACCTTATATTTTTAGGAATTTAATATCAATTAATAATATAAAATGTGTTTTAAAAACTCTTTTATGTCAATTTTGACACTATTCAATAGTTGATTTTTGTGAAACTCATAACAGATTTATTACTTCGAACAAAGTCAATTAAATCAATAATAATATATCATATTATCCTAGAAAATTATTTTAATTCATTAAAAGTTTCATATTATATTTATTTGGGTATTTTTAATATCAATTATTTTGATTTTCACTATTATAGTAATTACTGCATCATCATTGTGTCATAAATAAATTAAATTATTTAATGTCTAAAAATTATAAATAAAATATCATAATGTAGGAAATCGTTTTATATTTCTAAGGAATATTTATAATCCAAAATCCAACATATATAACCCTCTGTAACAATTGTTTTGTTAAAAGATATATGCTTGTGTCATTTTTGTATTTATTTTAACTTAATTAAAATAAAGTGTCATTATCACTTACAAGTGGATCCATGGGGTCCCAAAATAGACCCAAAGATGCCCATGGTCGACCATGTATCAACCAATAGGGTTAAGACACGTTTTAGGGTAATTTAGTATTATTATAATATTATTCTTTAACCCTTATTTACCGGATTTACCCTTAACCATGGTAAATAAAATATTTACCGCAGTAATTATTCAAAATGTCTAAAAATAAAAGTTACCTATTTAAAAAATTTGAACATACTAATTCCAAATATGGAATCCATTTTTCTAAATTCAAAACACAGAAGTGGCAGAAATTAATTTAAAATTAATTCCCGCTGTCAAAACAAAAAGCGTGTTTTTAAGAGATAATAACTATCAAAAGATTGACACTTGTTTATGTTCGGCTTAATTGTAAAACTATGTCCAATGACCAAAATTATATTAAATGGTAAAAATATATTCTAAATATACTTTAAAACAACTCAAATTCATAATTTATCACTATTAAGTATTTTGATTAAAAAATTTGTTTTTTTAATTAAAATTTAGTAATTTTCACTATTCATCAAAATATGAAAGTTGTCCAAAAAGTACCAAAATTTCACCCTAGGCGAATTTTGATATTACGAATCCAAAAATGAAGTCCATTTTGAGAGATAGAATTTATAAAATTTCAAAAAGTAGGTATTACTATTCATAACGGCTAGTTTGATTGGTTATGGTGTGTTAAAATCTCGAAGTTGTGTACAATGCACGCCATTGCATTATTCGAAAGGAAACATACCGAGGAAACTTGGGGTGTTACAAATATTTTTTACTATAAATATTAATTAGAAAGATAAAAATATTTCCTACATTATGATAGTTTTTTATAGTTTTTAGACATTAAATAAATTATATTATTTATGACACAATGATGATGCATCGATTACCTCATTATTTAACGATTTAAATAAAATGAAAATATAATGGAAAATATAACACCTACACTTGTCAAAAACATATTTTATGGGTGTATTTAGAAATATTATCACCTTATCCTAGAAATATATAATTTTGGGACATTTAAAATCTGAAAATAATTTTATAATAATGTAACCTTTTATAACTTCCAAAAGTGCCCCTCCTCTCCTCTTATAAAAGGCCCCCACCTCTACCACATTACCCACACCTCTAAAGCCTTTGACTTATCCAAAACCTTATCATTTTGTCTCTCCACATCCGTATCTTACTCATAGAGGCCTCACTTTTGACATAAGTCCTTCCGAGGAAGCCTTTGAGCTCAAATAAAAAAGAGTTACCCGATTTAAAGGTAGTGTCTTCCCTCGTGTTCTTATGTTTTATTTTGCTTTTCCAACCCGATAAACTCTTTATATTCCTTTATTTTGTAACAACACCAGTATCTTCAATATACTAGAATGTTGTTATGTGACGAATTCGAGCTACACTTAGACACACCTTCGTCTAATGGTTAAAGAACAAAATGTTTCTGTGGATGGTGAATTTATGCCCCACGAAACGATGATTGTTCAATATTATTTTAACACCTTTCATGGTGGCCATTAAGATGTCACTATATTTATATATGATATATTGTATGTTTATGTTTTCCTTATGCTTCTTTATTTTTCATTTTTGGCATACCTTTATGGTTTCCATTGTGGTTAAACACGATAATTTCATTTTAGGAAGTGCAGACTACTGCCCCCTCAAAGTGATTTGATTCGTTAATGCCATATGTGGGACGTATAAAGGATGGAGTTAATGTTATTATATATGATTTTACACTGGAATTATAATATACCCATATATCATTATGATTTCACTCCATTAAATATGAAATATAAATGAAAGTAGTGCTCATGCGTACGTAGGGCTTACCGTCTCCATGAATGGTGTATTTCATTTCTTACCTATAAATGTTATTTACTATTATAAATACATGTATATACTGGATATATATGAAATATATGATATCCAAATCATGAATATAATTCTGAATATAATGAACCTTTGACCACATAAACAACATGTAATTGTAAGAAGTCCATTTTTGACTTAAGTGCCAAATATCGACACAACGAAATTTATTAAATTAAATGATTACATAACATTTATAACATGGAAATAAGTTATATAAAAGGAATAATAAACTTGAAAAAGGTTCTTAAGCAAGTAGTAATTAACTTTAGTTTATTATTTAGGCGATTAAAGAGCAATCGATTCACGTCGGACACGACGTAAGGGACATCGTCTAATTCTCCTTTCATTGAGGAATATTTTGTTTTATACACGACATTATTTTATACGGTGTATAAACCCCTTTAAATTTAACATTTATTGAAAAAGAAATCTTTTTCTACAAAGAATTTACTAAACGACAAAACTGAATTGTTTTTTTTTTGGTCGTACGTATGCGAGGACAACGACTTCTCCGCCGTCGTGACCATTATTTGAGTGTCAGCTTCCTCTAAAAGTCATAACATTTTTTGAATGGAAAATAAATACCATGTTTGACTTTTATTTTATTTTGGTATTGAAAATTGTTTTCATAATGTTTCTATGTCAATGTGTTGTATTGATATCTTGTTATTGAAAAGTGGAAACGTTATCTTTCCTTTATGCATTTTTTATGTGATACGATTATGTTATGGTTCTTGGAAATTGTTATGAAGACAAGTGGTTCTGTGATAAACTAAGGGTGGGTGAGCCCGATATAGATCTCCAATGCATTGGGTAATGCGAAGGAGTTAAACTTTATGGTTTCTCCGAAGATATTTAGGGAATATACTGTGATGGGTATTCCAAACATAACCATGAGGGTTACTCCCTACGTAATAATGTTATGAATGCCTCAAGATAACTTTATATATTATGATTTATATGATTTATTCATGATTTGATGAGGTATGTGATTATGTTTTATGAGGAAAGTATGATTCCATGCATGGACTAATGTCTTTATTTTGTACAATTATATCCCTTACTGAGCTATTTATGCTCATCCCATGTTTTTGAAATGTTTTTCACAGGTCAAGGTAAAGGTACATGATGTGATGATAGTGTAAAGGAAGGGTCAAGAAAGAATCCATGTTTTATTTTAAATATGATGTCGTTGATGGGAAAAATGAGTACTATCTTTTATGTAACCACTCTATTTAATTGTGGAATGTAATGCATGTTTTATGATCTAATTCTCTAAAACTCTAAACCTGGAAAGATCCTCAACGTGTTTTCTTGATGTAACTCAATATTAAGTAATGTTTAAGGGTGGGGCCTTATAGATATTATCTATAAGGAAAGGGATATCTATTTCTATAAAAAAATGATAGTTTTTTGATTCCGTGGATGTGAGGGTTGTTTAATTTTATTTTTGAAATAAATGTTTTCTTCTCATAATATAGAAATTGTGTATGATAAGGAATGTTCTGTTAACAATTTTAATAATGCTACTAATAGTGGTAATCATACTAAAGAGGGAGAATCAAAACCAGTTATTTCCAGTGATGAGGATGAAAATCAAATAGCTCATCTGATGATAAATAACAAAAGTGGATTCTCAGAATATTATTAGTGATCAACACCATAAGTTTCAAATTAGATTAATAAAAAAATATATTACATGGAGTTATTTGTATTCAGAAGTTAAGACAAGTGATGTGAATTATGCATTTGAGAATCCATATTAGTTTTAGGATGTGAATGTAGAGTTTTATATTAGGGAATATAATGATACTAGGGAACTCGTAGCCAAGTCGGATGAAAAATGTGTTATTGGTACAAAATGGGTTTTTTGAAAAAATATGAATGAAGAAGGTGGAATGATAATAAATAATTAATGATTGGTTTGCAAATTTAATTCAAAAATTGGAGGTATTTATTTTGATGAAATCTTTTCTCTTGTATAAAGTATTGAAAAAATAATAATCATTCATTTAATTGCTGCAAAAATAGGTTACAAGAAAATTCAAATGGATTGTAAATATTAATTCTTAAATGCTTTTATTGATGATAAATTTCACATTGAACAACATTGAGTATTTATTTTTGGGAAAAATGAATGTTATATGAAGATATTCAAGAAGTATTTCTACTGTATATAAAATTCTCTATGTGAATTGAATTCAAATTTAGGAAATTTCATAGGGAAGATGAATTTCATGAAATGTATAGTTGATAGTAATCTTTAAATCAAGAATAGTTAGGAGTTTTCCATCATTGTAATTGTTTTTGTTGAAGACATTATCTTTTTTGGTAATGATGAATGGTATTGTGAACAATTTTTTGAAGAGATGAAAATGTTTTTTGAAATGACCATGCTAGGAGAAATTAAATACATTCTTGGGAAAAAATCATATAGAAGAATAAAAACGTTATATTTGAATAAAATTATGTTAAAGAAAATCATTAGAAGTTTTTAAATGGTATCTAGAAACTAGGATACACACCATGTTTAGTCGGAACCATGATTGCTAATGATATATAAGTATTGTAAGTTGAACATAAAGTGTTTTTGGATGCCTATTAGATGATTATTATATATGAATCCCTCAAGGCCTGAAATTGTTTATATTGTTACTTTATGTGAAAGTTTTTAAAGTGCTCAAAATGAAAATCATTTAATTAGGAGAAAAATAATTCTTATATATATCAGTTAATTTTTTTTGATTCATGTAATATATCTTGAAATATATTGAATTTTCTTGGTCTTTAAATAATTATTTTAAAGGAAATGTTGGTGATAGAAAACCACATATGGTGGAGTTTTTATTATAGGGAAATGATATGTTATTTGGAATAAAAATAATCAATATGTAGTATCTTTTATCATTGTTATAGATGATTATATTGCTTCTACTAATACTACTACACAATATATGTGGATGAAAACCGAATTTTAATACTTACTTGTTGATGTAATGTTACCCTTGCTATTGGGATGTGTTAATCACAAAATCATTACCAAATGATCCCTTTTATAAATTTAGGTTGAACATGGGTGTCCAAACTCATTGCAATTAATTTTAAGGTAGGTTTTTCTATCCCCTATCTCATATTACCATCAGATATTTGTTTTCATGGGGTTAATTGTTTCATAAATCAATATATATTGATACAATCAGAAAGGGAGAGTTGTAGGAATGCATTAAATACATTTTTGTTGGAGTGTGAACTATTCTGATAGTTTCTTGGATTAGTTATAAGAATTAAATTTTTTGTATTATAGGAATGTTGATGAGGTGGAGAAATATGGCTAAGCAGGAATGGAAGAAATATTAGTATTTATTAGGTAAGGATGAGGAAGAATGCCTGAGAGGATTCATAATCACAATTTTTCAACAGCATGGTTCTGCTATCAATAATTCATATTTCCTACAATGTGTTAGCAAATGTTGGATTAAAATTGTTAATAAGTAATACAAAGAATTAGGTTAAAATTTTCAATGATTTATGAATCTCGGTTGACTACAAGATCAAAAGGGTGGGATTGGTGTGTCCAATTTTTTGGATATGGTTATTGGATGTACAAAAAATATTATTTTAATAAGTATTTTTTATGTTAAAAGGGAAAAATAAATTAACATTGTGAATGTTATGGTAAATATGACATTACACTTCTGATTTAGATTTAAAAAATATGATAAATTTTTTAGATAACTAGTAATGCATGCCTTATGAAATGAAATGGAGATAAAATAAGTTTCCCTTCATTTATAGTTTTAATTTGAAAGAATGATGTTGCTGGAATACAAGGATATTTCAATACATTCCAATGAAAATATAATGATTCTTCACGTGATAGATCAATGTTAAAATATCACAATATATATTTTTCATTATTAAAAAAGTAAAGTGGTTCTAGAATGGAGTAGATTCTAGTAGAATTTGGATGAAGCATTAATTATGCAACAATTATAGACTAGAATAATTTAGTTTTTTTAGAGTTGTCTGAAGCATGTGTTTAAGGTGGCACATTTTCCAATGTTTTCCAAATTTTTGGGCCTTTAATTTTTGAATTTATTTTAGTTAAAAGGATATATTTTTTCAAATAAGACTATGTAACACTGTTCTTAGGAAACAATGGACAGACTGCAGACCCCATAGGATACACATGGAGTAGTGATGAAAAATCATCAATGGATAAAGATATGCATAGCAGCCTTATAAGGTCAATGAAGAATGATACCCAAACAACATATGGAAAATAGTTCATGGGATTATTATTATTCATGGGAGTCTCACATTACATGGAATTTAGATCATTCAAATAAGTTATTTTGGGATCTATTGGAATATGGTATCAGTTGTCGTGAAGGAATAATGTCGGTACATAGACCATGAAGGGAAAATGGTTTGCGGGAGGAGTGTAGTATGGGCTGAAGGCTATACATCATCAAAACATTGGAGAAATCATTTTAGGGAAATTTACAAAGAAATTTTCCTATATAAAGGACCCTAATCCAATCATTAAGATAAAGATAATATTTTAATGAAAGTTAATAACTGCGAGATGAAATTGGGAAAATTATGAAGTAGTTTGCAAGGGAGAATTACTCAATGGAAAGCTGTTCATAGAAGATATATTTATAATAAGAAAAATCAGTCCATGAGGAATAATTTCTTTTATTCATGCAGTTATTCAAGAAAATATGAGGAATATTTATTCAGGAAATTTAGTGCAAAAATTAATAGAGATGATATAGGAGTGGCAACTCTTGGAGGAACCATCCATTCATGAAGTAGTGAAAGTCTTTGGGAGAATTTTGCTCTCACAAAGTAGGGGTGGTATGTTGAAGATTATGGGTTTTCATGAAGCTCTCAATCCATGCCATGAAACAACGTTCATGGAGGATATAGTTATTATGCATAGGAAGGAGGAAAATTCACGATAGAATGAAGGACGTTCCTACCATATTCTGATTTGGAAAGAGAATAAGTGTTTTGAAAGAATAAATTTGTGGAAGTTAATCAAGAAGCATCATATCAATATACATAATCCTTTATTTCAAAAATAAGAACAAACACTATTGGATTATTTTAAAATTACTATATGTGTGTATGGTAATATCCAACCCTTCTTATTCCTCACAAAATGATAGTTTTCTAGTGGATTATGATGAATTAAATTGTTTTCAAACCATACCTAGAACAGAAATACTCTTGTTTAATAGTGAAACTTATAAATTATTGCCTTTATGTGGATGTGTGTTTGAATTGTGTTTTACAGGTATGGAAATATTTTACATGAGGTGAACGTTGTTTCAAATGTATGTAAACAAAAATGAAAAATATATCGATGATGTATCCATCCCCCTCTCAGTGATACTTGAATCATGAATGAGAAACTTTATAAACATAGATGATACTACAATAGAGGATAATCAAAATAATACATCATAATATAGATAGTTCTAAACTATAATGCATTTGTATTTTTTGCAAAGCATTAATCTAGAATGATCCATGGCCCAATGAAATAGTAAGATTCCATATGAATGACTTATTTGTTAGAGTTTCTGATTAGGAGTCGGGCTACCATTACCATCACCTCCCCCTCATCAAGTACAGTAATTATTATTCCAACACCCCACATCACCTGGTATAAAAGATCATTCCCCAGATTGTGGAGCTAGTGATGATCCAGTTCCATTTGAAATAGGCTGAATAGTATGAGATAATATATCTGTATTTCCTATATAGCCTCAAAAATGACACACCAACATGTCTCTTTCACACTGAGGATTTATATTCCCTTAATATCAACATTGATGGAATATAATATAGTTGGTATTTCAGTTACTCTGAATTAAACAAATCTAACATGATTCCTAGAAGGAACATTTCCTACAACCATAAGAACAAATAGCCTTCCACAACCTTGATCCTCTATGATCGGTACAATTTCATTCCATCAGGTTGCACTCAGTAATAAGATCATGATAAAATATATCATTGAATGTAGGTAGGTGAAAAACATTCACCAATGTATCAATTGAATTCTAGAACCAAATTTTTAATTTTTTATTTATGTGATATCTCAACACTGAACATAAGTAGTGAAAATCAGTGTAACATAAAAAAAGTTTAATGTTCCATAACTAACACAACACAATTCTATTGATGCATAAACTCTCTGCATCAGTCTACTCTTAATTTCTGAGGAAAAAATTGAACATAAAATACATTTTGTAAATAATCTCAAATCATTCCTTTATAATGACCGTGGTGGGTAATCACATCCAACTAGTTCTTATTTAAATCATGCAACATGTAGCTGGAAAGCTAGAAACTCAAATGTTATGGTGTATCTAGATGTTGTGAGATAGATGTAGTATCCTACACCAAATTCATAGCATCCTCTAAATCACTGTCACCCGAGAAGATGTATGGATGTTTCTGTTTTAACTCACATCTTAGATCAAAAAAAATAAGTGTTGTTCATGTACCACCATTCAATACTGCGTCAGACATAGAAAACCATCAGGAATATAAGAAGTAGTTCCAATATCGGGTGTACCAGGTGGGTCCATAGGTTTCCCAACAGGAGCGATCAATAGTGGATTATGGTTCACCACCTCCAAATCATGGTCATCCCCACCGTACTAGAGCATGAAATGAGGTCATCAGAGTGGAATGAATTAAAAATTACAATAACATTCCTCAAAAAAATCATTCAACCATATAGATACACCAGTAGAAGTTGAATGTAAGAATAATGGTTCACTACCGTATATATAATACCATAACTACCCGCTTATACTCCATTATAATGGTATGTTATAAAGTTAAAGGTTTTGATGTTCTAATAGGTAAATGTTTTAAATTCTATTGCCTCTTCATTTACTGGAAACCAAAACCATTATACTCTTGTTTTTTCTCCTTTTTATATATGAATTTTCTTATGTACATATGCAATGGATTTTTTATAAAGGGCATTCATTCCCAATAAATCAAGTCTATTACAAATTATCATTGATATCAACACCCATTTAATTTATATTTTACCGAGTCTACATTAAATATTATAGTATAACATGTTATATACGATAGTTTGTCCCGGTAAACTCTTTATTCCCACCCATAAGGGCCCATACAACTCGTAAAATGAAACTATAAATAACTTAATCACTCTTAATGACAATAATATAAATATATATATATAATGGTCACTAAAAAATAATAATATGTATACGTAAAGAATATAGTGAATTATACTAATATGGCATGTCATGTTCAAGGAATATGAAATCATGGATCCTAAAATGATGCATGTTTGAAGATACATTCTCTCGTCTCTACAGGATAAGGATAAAATGAAAACTAAAATGAAAATAATTATAATAATCATCACAATAAATCTATGTAAAATAATTGTGAAATATTATCAACCGTAATAAGTGAAAATGGATCAAAAATTATTATTGAGGATGCTCCTAATTTACCCTAAATATGGGTTATAGATGCCCAAGCACTGCAATAACCAAATTTTAATGTGTTTCTAATATTTAATATATTGTTTTGAAATAGTAAATAATTAAAGGAAGCACTATAATACCTCTTTTCAATGTCTTAACCCACATTCTACTCCATTTTTCCCCAAAGTCAGTTGGCCACATGTCCTCAAGCACATCTCCACAAACAACTGACGATGCTGACTGGAAACAAGAAAATATGGTGTGTCTGGGGGAGACTATTCTGTCATTAGTAGAGTGTATCATATTTGATAAATATAATAAAAGGTAAAAAGAAGAATCACTATATTTATAAATGTCACAACTGATAATGGACACCATAACACTAGATTTGTAACACTCTATTGAGGATATAGAAATGAATACTAAATAATGAAACAACTGATGATTTATGTCATGTTTCTAAATAAATATAAAATAGTTATACATGATGGAAGAGAACACTTACAATACAAAATATTTAAGAAGAATCCAAAACTATCCATGCATTTTGAGCTCTAACTCAGTCATCTAATATCAAGACACATCCTATGCAACCATTAAATATCCAGTGTCAAAATCTGGATGGTTCTGATTTTCAAAACAAATTAACATGTAATATGACCATGTACCAATGGTTTTATAGTTATAAAGTTAGATAAGTCTCAATATACCACCACAAATCACATCTATGACATCTAGTTTTTGTAATATAAACTGAAATAGTATAGAATAACTCATATATAAAAATAAAGTTGTGAGTTAATGTAAGTACCTCGATACCTAATTAAACCTCAATTTGTAATTTCTACGAACATGAGATCAATTAGCTATTTCAATAAGTTTAATTATATAATGAATCATTTGAGGTTTAACCAACCCTATCATCATGATATGATGATAATATAATTAGTGGTAAATGAAATAACGAGTCCTCAGATTATGATTATAATAATGAAGATGATCCAATTTAATGACCTTGAAATCCTTGACCTTATGGATATATACAACATAGTAATAAATGAATCATGGGTATATGGGATCCCAAGTATCATCCAAGGGGAATATCTCAATTAATTCCATTATAATATATTCTAATAGTGTCTAAGGAATTCATTTTTCATAACACCAGATAAGTAATGACTGGGATAAATGAGAGTATCACCGGTGCTCTATGTCTAATACGACATGATGGATACTTGGTGTGTATCCAAGGTATAAAAATATATGAATTATAATGTAGGAATCCTAATTTTTATTTCCAAGAATACACTAGTAGATAAGGATCAGGTTTATTGGTGGGCACTTACCTTGGCAATCAGCACCCTATAATAAGAATGGATCCCATCAGTGGGCATGGTATTCCTTTTGGAATCCATGTCTCAATCGAGATTGAAAAATATTATTAATAAATAATGGTCTATATGAAATAAGAACCTTAAATGTTATTTATTGTTTAAAATATGATATGTAATATTGGTACCTTTTAATATTTCATTGTGCTCATTCTGTTACCATTAACTATTTTGAAAATTTTTTAGGGATAAGAAAATATTTTATACATTAATTTCATGTTCAATTATTTGATCCTCACATTGAACATTATTTACATTTCAACACCTGATAGGTACAAAAAACCATTTATTAGTTTATTTAATTCATAATCAATTCATTAGGATCAATTTGTTACCATCTATTTGACATGAAATGGAGTGCTATTTATATGATAGTCATACATTTACATATAATTAGGAAAAGTGATATATATATATATATAATTTCTGATTACCATTTAAATGTTACATTATTTAAATCAATTACCTTAGAAGTTTCATGTGATACATTCAAATGTAATAATGATTAAAAATTCATTGATTTAATTAGTCCCTAACATTTATCAATGTCAAGTCACAGAACACCCAAATGGGGGAATGGATAGGCTCACCATATACAAAAATCATAATTATAGGTGAACCATACATGGGGTGATCAATGATGAGATCAAAACCTTTAATGATGAAGAATATGTATGGAAACCATCTTAGAATATGATTATAACAACATTATGAATAAGATATGAATTTAATATAAATTTTTTTATTAAATATATGTAAACAAAACTACAACTATTTATACTTGAGGGATGAGTCATAATCTACCTAACCTATACCTAGAACACTCACCTCATCTAGTATTAGCCATTAGTTTTTCTTAAATTAGATGAGATCGAATGAATGATCAATAGATTGAATATAGGGGAAATTTAACATAATATAAATATCATCCTAAATAGATATTAGAGAGAATAAAAAATCTAGATAATTGGAGATATTACTGGGGGGTAATCTAATAAAACCAACATTGTATCGATCTCACACTAGATGAAGTGTTGGGATCAATATCTATTGAAGAGGAAAAAATGGATCTCCAATGTGAGAAAATGGCGCTTCCATTAGTAAGAATATAAGAATGATGATGGGTTTTTATAGTTTAAAAATTAATATAAATTTTCCCATATCACCAAAAATATTACGGTTGTGTGGTTTGGACGCATTGATGGCCAAATCATGCACCAAATGTTGAAGGCTTATTTCTTAAGGAGGGTAGTTTCATGATTAAAAAGAACTGTTAGAGAAACTACGGGCTAACTATTTGAAACACCTCTGCTATATTATTTGACAAAATAACACTAGTAGGAGGCCTCTAGAATACAGGTAGGGTAAATAATGCACCCTTCCAAACCAAAATATCTTTCTTTACTTGGTTTGGGGTACCAGTGAGGCCTTTCCCAAACAATTTCACCTTACCGTCAGGCTAGTCTACATTCCTAGAAGCCATAGATTGGAGATATTAACAATCCATCGAAACCACTGTAACCCTTATAAACTAAAAGGGAATCCATAATTGGTCCATAATAAAAAAATATTTCAATTTAAATGATCTATACTCTAATTAAAAATCATGTTATTAAACTTTAATATAAGGCTATGGGTGAATTTTTTTCTCCAATTATTAAAGAATCAGTGAACATGTTATCTTGTTAATCAACCAAAAGGTAAAAAATATTCATGATAATATTTAAATGATGGTAAATGGTTTTTTACTATAATCCATGATGATTTGAATAGATAAATAAAATAATATATTACATAACTGAAAAATTGAATCCATAGTTATTGACATCAGAACAGATGTACAATCATTATCCCAAAAAAATAAACTATACCAAAATCGAGGTATCATTTATATCAATTTAATAATGAATAATATTTCACTTTGACATTATAATGAAGTGAATTGTTTAACATCTCTAAAAAATATTTGACTGGGGAATAATATATCATTAATTGAATAATAACCGAAGGAGAATGGGTTATGAAAATTTTTATTACCCATGTTGTAGCACACCTGAATTCAATTACGTACCAATTTCATTAATTTTTTATGTATGAAAATCATTAGGGGGAAATTTTATAGGGGTTTGAGTACTTTATTAATGTTTTGGTTATTTTATAGAGGTCCATAGTTTGAGCATGGTTAGCACAAATCCTATCAATACTATAGTAAACCGTTTAATGTAAGGATGTGGGATCTCGATAAGAGAATGGTTAAGAACATGTTTTGGCAAAATAGTTTGGCCACCAAACCTTTAATATGAATTTTTCTATGGAGGTATTTTCTTGGTAATTTCACGGTTAGAGAAATTATGCAAACTAATCAGGCAAGGAAAAAATTTGATAAAAAAATTGTGAATATGATTTTTATTTTCATCTAATCCATAAGTTTTTTCCTTTGTGATTTTCAATATTCCCAAAGTCTATTTAGACCCGTCATCTTGATCTACGAGTGATCCATTGATGATTATTAGTGTCGTAAAGACACATTTCCTAGAAAAGTCTATGTTCTTATTTGTTTTTTCTTGAGTTTTTTCTTCATCCATCTGTTAGATTCACAGATCTAATTCATTGTGTGCCGATCTATGATATTTGATGGCCTTAATTATACCATTTGGTTCTGATGATGTTAGGTAACAAGGTGTCAGTTGTGTTTTTAGAGTTTCAACTTGGGATTTTTGATTAACTTTTTTTCATTCATTGTTTTGTCTATAGTTTTCATGGTTGGTGGATTCACTATTAAATCCTCTTATTCGATCATGATGCATCCACTCCAAAATTTTCAAATTAATTGATCATTATTGTGATTTTATTTGTGAAAATCTTGTTATAAACCTTTTTTAGTGAATGTTTTTGAAATTGTGGAAATGATTTGCAATGTGATTTGTTGAATTATTTAAAAATGATTATTTTAAAACATTTAAATTTGTTTGACTCATAAAAATGGATTTAAGGAGTGGTTTTTAATAAATTTTTTTAAATATTTTGCCACAATTGTTTTGGAATTATTGGATTACAATTTTTTTGAATTTTTGAATTGAATGTGTAAATTTACATTAATTTGACACTATTGGAGGGGAATGTTCCATAAGGGAATATGTATATAGTTACCCTGTGATGGCATGGTAGATAGATGAGAGACACCTCATGTTAATGGTACTATCACCTATGTATGCTTGTGTGGATGTGTCATTATGTGGAATGTAATAGGTTATGCATGATGGATTTGTGTAACGTTTCTAAAGACATATTTGGTTGTTTTCCATAGAAACTGTATTGCTTCGAAAAAATGTGGATTTTATTCAATCTTTTAAATTTGTTTCAATGTGTTTTCTGTAATTTTTTATATAAATGTTCTAATATGTTATATAATCATAGCGTGATTAGAGAAGTCATTTCTGAAAAACCTACTTTTATTCATTAAGTACCCCCTCCTTTAGATGTTCAGTGAATTTTTAGATATTTTTTATTGAGATATATATAATGGAAATGTATCACATTTTATTTTGGATACATCATATTACATTCAGATGTATTGTGGAGTAAGATCTTGGAATAGTTTTAGATCTATTGGGAATATTTCTTTTGAGACTCAAAAATGTGTGGTATTTTCATCCAACATATACTTTGATGTTGGTAGTCTTCAAATTTGGTATTATGGTATATTTTTGTTTTTAAATCATTTGAGATTACATTGAGTTATTTTTCACTATTTTCAAGCATCATATAGTGGTTTAATTTTTTTAATGATTTGTCATGTATGTTTTTTAATGTAACCTCATCCCTCAATTGTATTAATGACCATCGAATTTATTTCTAGACGTTTTCATTTTGGGGATTTCACCTAAGGCTAAGTATATTTGTCACCATGACACAGGTCCATGAAAAAGGATGGGATGTTACAAGTTGTATTAGTTTTTTAGTCCCTATATTTATGTTCGGTCCTTCAGGGCGTTGGAAATATTTCTTGATAATTTCGTCAGTTGGGATGATTAAAAAGTGTAGGATTATCAAAACCTGGAATGTTGAGAATAAAAAGTTATAGATAACCTATTAATGTTGAATCTAATGTCAATTGGGAGTATGTTTAATGAGTGTCTTGACACACTTAGAGGAATATATAACTCATTATCATGGGTTTTTTTAATGATAATAGAGTTGGAAATTCATTGTAGAAATGACCTCCAACAATGACAACATATTTAATTTCTAGTAATGATTTATGATTTTTCACTAAAGTTTTATTTTTTAAAAAAAAATTAAATTCTTTTCCAATTATATATTTTGGAAACAGAATGGTTGAGAGACTTCAAATATGATTATATTTTCGAAATCATGGAAGAATTTATAAAAATGTGTTAAATATTGAATGTGTGGATTATTGGAATGCCTTTTTGAGATAGGTTTGATGTGGTGAATTTGAAAATGTTAATACATCAAATACTAGAGAGGTAGGATTATGTAATTTGTCTTTTATTATAGAAATTGAAATCGGTACATGTATAAGAAAAATACATGATGAAGTTTTTGAGAATGAGTTTGCACATAGGCCATAGGTTTCTAAAAAATGGTTCAATGTATAGTAAAATCCATTTAGGTGGTTTATATTGGAAAAATAAGGCATGAAATAGGGAAAACATATCATTTCATTAAACATTTTGATCAAAATACATCCATCTTTTTGGGTGATTTTTAACCAGAGAAGAAAGAGGTGTATCTGATTAGAATGAATCGAATAATCAATTTCATTATCCCTCTAATAGAGATGAATATCATGTTGTGGATGTATATGCTGGATGGTAATTCAACCCATTGGTGGGTTTTAGTTGTCCATGCAAAATTATTCAAATTACTTTAATGGGAGGGTTTTGAATAATTGGTAACAAAAAATTATATCCAAACACATTTTTCATTACTATAATGATGAAATTTTTTAACTCGAGTTCGGAGAATCTCTCAGTGACAAAATATATTAATAAATTTCTAAATTCAAACTTTTATGCATTGAACGTTACTATTAGTTCATCATTAAAGGAACACATGTATGAATCAATACTGAGTAATGAAATTCAATATAATATTTTCATGGTTTGTACAATATGTTATACATAGATGGTCAATAGAGTGATTTTCATATAAAGGGACATCTCATGAACTACGGGTGGACGAAACATGTTAACACCTATAAGAAATGAAATGAACTCTAATTTTGTGAAATAAAGGAAGATGAACACTAATTTCAATGATAGTGGTATGACATAGAATCAGATGGGTGGATTGATTATTCTTCCTCCAAAACCAAATTAGTAATATTGGATGATTTCAATTTTTTTCTTTTGATTAAATCATGTGAGACTTTAATGCACTGCCCAAATAATTCCACAATTGTAAGTAGATAGTCCAGCTTTGATGTATTTTCATAGTGCTTTAGGGATGGGTGGTCATAAAAAATCTCATGTGTTACAAACACTCATTGATTCGATAAGACAGGTGAATTAGTAAAATTTTTGTCAAAAATACTAAGATATCCATGGTGATTATTGGAATAACATGACTCCTTATCATGGTAAACCTAAACAGAGTAATAAAAAAAAAGTGCAGAAAATAAGAACTTATATGGAAATGAAAATGTTATTGTGGATGAATAATATAGAACATCGATGGTGATATGTAATATTATTTTGAGTTCTACCACAATGTAATATTTATTTTGTTATGGGTTTTTCAAAATCAATTATTTATTCTCTTCTTTAAGATCATCTGGTTTTATATGTAGAGTTTATGCCTTCATTTTTTAAAATTCAAACTCTTTTTTGTCAAAGGGAATAATAAAACATTATGTGAAATGTAGGTTCTATTACAATTTATGGAGCTGAATTGATATGAGTTTTTTATTTTATGTAAAATCATTTCTATGAGATAATACTGAGTATGGATTGGTTGACTATGTTCGAAGCCTACATCAATTGTTATACACAAAGGGTTATATATTCGACTGATTATAGTATAGAGAATCACATTATAGGAGACCAACGAGTCATGATGGGTGAAAAAGTATTTTGGGAACAAGCAGTTGAAAATATCATCAACCAGTTTGTAGCTTTGACTTTGAATGTGATGGATGAGATTGATAATAGTTGATTTCTAGTGGATTTTAATAAGTTTTTTGATGTTTTTCATAAACATTTCTCAAGTTTTCCACCCATAAGTGAAGTGTAGTTTTTGATTGACATCTCTTTATATAATATTTTTATTTCTATTAAATCATATAATATGGGACCATATGAATTAATGGAATTTAATGTGTAGTTGGGACAACAAGAATGAAAATGGGTTATTTAGCCAAGAACATCATTGTGGGAAGAACCAAACATTTTGGTCACAAATGAGGATGTTACTCTTCAAATTTTCATATATTATCATAATTTAAACATTTTTAGACAATTATTTTGTATAAACTTAAACACAATTAATATTTATTAGATTAATTATGGTTATCATAACAGTTCTCGAAAATTTACTTGCTATCAAGATATAACCAATTGAGTGTTCAGAAGAAGTATATTCCAAACAAAACATTCTAGAGTAGATATAGGATGTACGACTATCTGAAAATATATTTCGGTATGACAAATATCCCAACAAACGTTTTGGAATTAGTTAATTAGATATATCAACAGTATCTGGATTTTTTATAGTGGTGTTTGCTGATGAAATAATGTTGTATTAAAGTATAATGGCTATGTATGAATAACACATAGAGAAGAAGTTGGTAATCTTATGGGATTATCATATGTATGAAAATTTATAAAAGATTGATTTTATGATACAATATTATTGT
Source organism: Viscum album (assembly GCA_963277665.1). Taxonomy (NCBI): domain Eukaryota; kingdom Viridiplantae; phylum Streptophyta; class Magnoliopsida; order Santalales; family Viscaceae; genus Viscum; species Viscum album. The sequence goes on along the minus strand of OY728161.1, from coordinate 1,684,608,918 downwards.
TTCTTTCGACATGTTATCTCTAAAAGAGATGTATCTGTGGATAAAAAAAATAGAATCAATTATCTCTTAAAAACCACTAAATAATTTATTTGAGATACACTATTTTTATAGAATGTATAGATAGTATATGAAAATTATTGATGATTATTCACAAATAGGTTTTCATATGGATGCATTTTAAATGATAAATTTTCAATTCCAATTGAATGATGATTGTCATAAATCTTATTAAAAGTTTGATATCCACCTTACATCAATAGTGATATCAATATTCTCTAAATTAGGAAAATGTTACTCTAGGTATTGTGATTATTTTGGATAAGGTATGAAATTTTTTCTCATGTAGGGATATCACTTTCTTCATATAGCTCATAGTAGTTATGTTTTCCATAGAATAACTTGAACCATATTAATTGGAGTTAGCTATGATAGTGTATTATTTGAATACATGGCACCGTTAAATCTTTGGTGAGAAATTTACTATTTATACTGACAAAAAAGATATTAAAACACATTTTTTCACAAATATATTTTGGTCTAAAAAATAAAATTGATTTAGTATATTCAACTTTTTTACATTAAATTCATGTATACATTGAATAAAAGAAATTATGTGGAAGATTAATTAAGGAAAAATACATATGATCATTAAAAAATTTGTCTCGAAATTAGAGGTAGTTGATTCCCATTATAAATGACATGTATATGGAATGTGAAGACTAAGGTAATGATGTGGATCTATTGACATTTTCTTTTATTCCAGATTTGGATTAAACAATTAAAGAGGAACATACATCTATCATGGAATTTGTGAGATATGGTTAAAAATCAATGATGGGGAGACAATTGAGGGATGGAAACTGGATGAGGGTTTAGCATTTTAGTTTGTAGATCTCATGGTAGTACCAATGACTTATAAGGAACAACATCTTCATAAATTCCAACAATCAAGATGAGGTTTTCATCCTAGAATAAAAATGATTTAAAAGGACATGAAAGAATTGATTTGGTGTGATGTCATGAAAATGATGTTGTATGAGTTTGTTTTGAGATACATAAATTTTCATCAAGTTATGAAGAACAATTATTACTAGTATGTATTTAACAGAGTTTACATTTTATTTTTTGGAAATGATAGCAGGTAGCCATTGATTTTCCAGCTGGCCTCCCAAGAATGGGTTGGAAACACGATGAAATATCTGTGATAATGTATCTTCTCACATAGCCTTCCAAATCAATCATTATTCATGAATATCATGCAGTATGGAAATTTTAAAATTTTATATATGAGAAGTTGTAAAGGGGAATGGTGTACAGTTTTGATTGTATCAGACAATGTTTCAACGTTTACATCTACTTTATATAAATCCATACAGTAATAAAACATGACACAATTGGTATGAGAATATTGTTTTATCCAAAAATAGATGGAAAATATGAATTGGAATTAAAAAAAGTAGAATTCTGGATTACTGATTCTATAATAAATTTTGGTGGCTCATGGGAGGATCGTATACCATTAGTGAAGTTCATTTATAACAAAAGCTAAAAAGTATCAATAAGTATGTTTCCTTTTGAATCATTTAACGATTTCCCATTCCATTCTCCACATTGTTTGGTTGAATTCGGTGACATATAATATTTTGGGGAAGCATTTTCCAAGAGTCAACCTAGAAGATTAATTTGATAAGTAAATGGATAAAGATTACTAAATTTCATTATAAATCATTTGTGGATCATCATCAAGATCCGTTTTTATTCGAGGTGAGTAATCAAGTCTGCTTGAGAATCTCTCCAAGGCTTTGGAATAACCATTTTTGGGAACATTGAATTTTTATATCCTTCATACATAGTTCATTTTGAGATACAAGAATAGGATGGTGAGTTGGAATATAGGTTTTATTTTCCACCATTTTTTTACGTACGGAAAAATATGATTTATGTATATTAGTTAAAAAGGTATAAGCCTAATCATGAAAATGTGATGCTATGTGATCACCTTAACCTAGAGTCAGATGCATCAATTGTTCAAATATTGATAATGATTTTGGATAAGTAATAAAAAAATTTTCAGGGTAAGTTAACTTTTTTATTGTGGTTATTAAGGAATTGTGTTCATATTAATGAAAAAATGTAGAAATGGGAGAAGGAAATGGTTGAGAAATAGACTAAACTCTTTTAGGGAAACATCGTTTTCCTACATTTTGGGGATGTAATGGATAGAGGTAGGGAAAATATATAACCTAGAGTTTCAATTATATATATATATTTCATTATTTGTAAGGTTTTGTAATTTATTTTGATGACATTTGGGTGGGTTTAGAGGAATTTTGAATGTTTTTGGGGATTTTCTAAAATTGCACAGTTTTAGCATGGTTATTACAAACCCTGAAACTCCAATTTAGAACCATCAAAATGGAGGCAATGGAATCTATGTTGGATCATGGTTAGTAGAATATTGGTTAAAACTATGAGGAGATGTTTGAGAAACAATGCATTTTGTGACAGATCTATTTTCACAGTGAGCACACAGCTTTCCAAATTATGTTCACATATCGTCTATTGTAAAATAAAATAAATGAAAAAAGTTTATCCAAATAAAATTTTCCTTTAAACCACTCATTTTTTTCATTTTTCACCCTACCACATTTTTCTCTCTCCATAATGGTTGTAGAGACACTTTCTCTAGATCTGATATTGATCTATTACTTTCTCTTGGCGAATGAATCGTGATTTTATTTGTAAGTATCAGTTAATTATGGCTTTCACTTATTTTCTTCTTATTCCCGATAATGGTTTCATATATCTAGTATATTCGGGATATATTAATCATATTTTATGCTAATCAAGATGATATTTTGATGTTTGGATGTTATGGAACAATATCTATGGACTCTTTTTGAGGTTTAACCCAAATTTATTGAATAATTATTGTTTTTATTTGTTTTCTCTATAGTCTATGAGGTAGGAGGATTCTTTATCTTCTCCACTTATTAAAACATGAATTATTGGTTTCATATTTTTTTATTTTATTTTATTTCATTGGGAATTTTTTTTCAATGATTGGTATAATCTTTTTTGGGGATGGTTTCAGAAATTGTTGCATTTTTCTGCAATGTGTTTTATTGAATGGATTTAAATGATGAATTTAAAATTGGTTTTCTGATTGACTTAGGGAAAAATTTTGAAATGGTTTTTATTAAAAATAATTTTTTATTAATTATTTTTCCACCATTGGTTTGAAATGGGTTAGAAAATGTTATTTGGAATTCTTTTTACATAATTGGTTATGGGGTGTTCATTTTCATTATTTTGGCCCTATATATGAGGTGTGACACATTTTGGCACTAATATGTGGTTTCCATTTGGCAAACTAGTATATCAATTTAATAAAACTAAGGACTATTCAACTATCACCTAGTTAAGCATCCGTGGATGTCTATAATGGAATTGGTTATGCCAAATTGAATTTTGAAATGGGATGAAAGGATTTCTTTTTGGTTTTACATGGAAATAGATTTGTTGTGAAACTACCTATATTTTATATAAACTATTAATTTTTTAATTATTTTATGCTAATAATTTCATCTAAAATTTTAAACATGTTCTATCCTAGTGTCCTGAATAGGGTTGTCATTTGTAGAAAACCGTCTTAGTTTCATTACAAACTCCATACTTTGTAACACATGTACTTTTATATTTATTTATTATCGGAAAATAATAAATGTAAAAGTTTCTCATTTAATTAGTGGTTCATGGTGTTACTTTTGATATATTGTAGAGATGGATCATTGAGAATATTGGTATAAATAGAGTTTCTATAATTGGATTCTTTGAGTTGTGTGATTTTGTCTTCTCCTTTACAATTTGATGTAGGTAGTCTTATGCATTATTACTTTGGTGTATTTTGGCTGGGATATCAATGGGTATTAAATTTAGTTTTGTTAAAATATTATTAGGAATAATATATGGGTTTTGGATATGGTATTTTTGGTTGTGGTTGTTTTTATTTTCAAAAGGAAAATCATCCCCCAATTATATTAAAGCACTTTTCATTTTCTTCAAGGCATTGTAATTTTACGTATTACATCTAAAGATAAGAAAAAATACCTCCATGACTCAAACTAATTAAGATGGATGCAATTTAAAACATGTGAACATGAGATATCAAATATATAAGAGTCCAATCTCATGCCCATCCTTCCATTTAAATTCCCTAAGATCCCAAACAAAAACTAATATCCTAAGAGTCCCATCTCAATGGGAACAACATATATCAAATTTAAAAAATGATAAATCCCCACTATCATACCCCATGCATGTGATTTCCATAAATTTAAAATATATGTGGATAACATAAAAGGATCATCAAATTGTATAATAAATATGATAACCCCCTAGAGTTCCATTCTATCAATATCTCTCTAATTACCATGATGAAATGGACATGAGGTACCATGTTTACTAAGTATGTGTTGAAGGGGTATTTTCATGGTTTATATTTTCTTTAGTCATTACATAATAATTATTGAAACATGAGTTTATTGTATTATGAGTATTTTTACTCCCATAATAACACCCTTATATCTTACGACACATTATGTTCTTGTAAAATGATGTGTTAATTTTATAACCACCTAACACGTAGATATTAAACCTTTATCTATAATTGCGAAAATGAATATCAAGAAACATAAATGACTAAATCTCTTAGAAAATAACATTTTATGGATGTATAATTGTGGTTAGTTTGATTACCAGAGGAAACCACACTCGGGAAACGATAAAGAATAATAATTCTTCTAGATATCCACTATGAAAAATTTTAAAGTTAATAAGAGAAAAAATGTGTGATTTTTCAAACATAGATATAATGAAATTGAAAAGAGGGAATCAACCATTCATTTTTGAAAGATAAAAAGATATTTACAATATAACTATTTAATTTAAAATTTATTAACTAAAAAAATAATAAAATTTAGTTGTATTTTACTCAATAACTATTACACCATGATGAGTTCCATGTTTCTGTCTATCTACATGTATAGGGGCCACTTTTATGTGAGTGGCCCATCTCGACTAACCTCTTGGGCTACGTAAGATACCTAATGCCTGGTACCAGCAAAAAATTACTATCTTTATTTATCTATCACAAATTACAGAACTAATGATACAAGATCACTTCCAAAAATACCAACTCACAAATTCTAACAGAATCTATATTAATTTCAAATGATCAACTTACTAATTATTAAACAATAAATATGTTATTTTCATACCTTGTTAAGTATGAATCATTATAATGTGAAACATAAAAAACATAATCAATGATCCCAAGTGTGTTTCATTTATTTTGGTAATCCTTTATGATGATAAAAATTTATCAAAATAAAAATTTATTCGTATTATTTTTTTTAATTTTAATTAGGATGTTATATTCGTGTATAGATAATATTAAATAATGATTTATACAATTAAATTAAAATTTAATCAATCCTAATTATCGATTAAAGATATTCATAAATAAAAGTTTTATTATCATAAATTTCTATTATTTTATTAATTTTAATCCCAAAATATTATGATAAATGACTATTATATTTTAATTTCATAAAGAAATATAAATATATGGACATATTGTTTTTGAAATATAGATATATGGTTTTTAGGCATCTAAAATATTTATTTTTATTCCATTTTTAATAATTTTATATGTACATGAATTTTTGTAGAATATTTCTAAATAAGATCAAATTTTATTTATACTATATTACAGAAATTAAAAATAGAATATGAATCTCATGATTAAAAATATTGGTTCAAATTTGATAAATAGAAAATTTTCTATTTCTTCAATTTCAATCTATCTTTTTATAGTCCTAACAATTAAATCAAATATAAAAATATTCATTTATATGATACATATGAGGGGTATAAACTACATTAGAAATTTTTTTCCCAAATAATAATTCATCTCATTATGTTTACTATCTTGTTTTATGGTAATAAGGATCCAAAAATGGTTGTATGAGGATGATCTATGCAGGCATAGAAACTATCTTATATTTTCTTAGATGGTGTTGAACAAGAAACCAATCCAATTCTATAGTGAAATGGTCCATGACCAATGTCATAGGCTCAATATGATTACGTTTAGTTGATAATTCTGATTAGACGAGTTGTGGGGATATACAAAGAGGATAATATGATCTTTGGAATATAGAAACATCCTATTCAATCAATTATTTCTATAAAGCTGATAGAGTATATATATGTAGTGCATGGGGGAAAATTATAGACTAGCACCACATATGGTGTTCGTTTTGAAGCCACATACTAGAGGATATATTATGGGGAATGTGGTAGTGGAGGGTGGACATGGTTCATATATAACATTATAAATTCTTTTCCACTCCTCATGAAAATATAGACTTAATTTAATTTCACTTATTTTCATTTTGGGATAATTTCATAAATAAGAATATCTTATCAGCTGTATTGATATTTTGGAAATTTATGTTTAATTTTACTAAAGATTATATTCTATGAAATTACAATGTTACTAACATAGTTATACAATTTATGACCGATTAACTCTATAAAGTGATATTGATATGCATTTTCTGACCATAAAATTAAATTCCAAGAAAATTATTTTTAAAAATTTTCTTATTGATTTTTATATATTAATTTATAAATTAATTTCCAAGATGATTTAACATTTTAATTTTTTTTATATTTATTAGATAAAAATCATAATAATAATTTGAATTATTTCAATGTGATTCTAGTCAAGCATAATTTTTTATTTAAAATTTACAATAACAATTAAGTAACCTATTATATTTTTTTAATTAATCAAGACCTGACAATTATATATGATAGATATGAGGTGGGTGAATTATTAACAAATTTAATTGTATTCATTATTTCATTTGGAATATTAAAATATATTAAATTAAATATTGGGAATTTAGTTTTGTATAAAAAACATAATATTGTGCAAAACATAAGAAAAAATGTTGAAGTTAAATATTTTTTATTAACATTATAAATGTAAATGAAAATTTATTGCCCTCCAATTTTTTTGAATTATATATGTTATTAGGATGTGTTGAAAATTAATGAAATAAATGGAAATATATATCACATAATGACAACAGATTTTTGAAATGATATTATAAAAAATAAAATATTATTATGTGATTTAATGTGGTGTAATTTGGTTATGGAAAATCTTGGTTCAATTTAATGAGAACATATATAATAAACATTAGATAAAAAATAGTTTACATTAAAATATAATAAAATATTACATTACATTTAGGAAATTAGTTACATACTAAAGTGAAATAAATTATTATAGAAGCTATGGAGATTTTAATGAGAAAAAAAATGAAAATACATATAGTTATATTGTTATCATAAATATATTTATATATATAATTTATTAAAAACATAAATTATAATTATGACAAGAGATAGTTGAATACCAGTGGTGTGAACTGTGTGATAAAAAATACCATGCTTAGTAATGACGAATGGTTTTCATTGGGATGATGAATATTTACCAGGACAAGGTTATAAGTATTTATATGTAGATATACATTTCTTATGGTGGAAAAGAAGAATAATAACATGAAAAATGTTAATTATGAAGCTGGGTCCATTTTTAGAATTACTAAAATGAAAAATAAATGTGTGGGAAAATATAATGAAAATACATAGGATTTGTTTAAAAGTTGTGGATATGATATGTAGTATATATATTGATATTGATTTAGCTATTATGGGTAAAATTTAATATCATAGTAACTAACAATTAGTTAATAATATATTTTTTGTGGTCCATTCACGTATAATTTAAGTGGAGAGATATGATTTATTGTAGATTTTAGTGTGGAAGCTTCTTATAATTGATAATTATAATTTTTATTTGGTTGTGTAATTTTTTATTACTCTAATCATTACAAAATTCATTATATTATAGTGATTAGTCAACATTGATTTAAATGAAGTAATATCATCTATACCTTAATACACACCAAATATCGTTTTTTGAGTTAAAAAACATCATAGTGTTTATTCATTTCATACAATATTATGAGTAGAGGATTTTGATGTCCCATACAAGTTTTTTCACTAACCTTACGAAAATTGAATCTATTTGTGATATATGAAATTAATATATATTAGTATTCACCTATTTCTTATAATATGTTATTCCACAGCACTGGGATTGAGGTGGAATGTGGTGCACAATAATACAACAATTTCTTAACCACTCATTTGGGTTTTCATATATGAGATGATTATTGTCTTCGACTCAAATGATTTTCAAATATATGTAAATGTATATTTATAGTATTAGAACATTTTCTAGCCCACAACATTAGGTTAAAATTTATTATATATAAATATTATATTAGTCACCCATAACTCAAAGTGGTTGTGATCTTGATATTCAATTTATACACTTATATGATATGGTTATATAAGTAATTCCCTAACATCTCAGCATACTGCATATTAAGTGAATCACATGGAGTGATATCTTATGACAATATGTAAGATATAATTTTGGATAAATTATTTTTTACATCAATCATATATATTTGGAGTGGATGAGATGAAACATTAATTGATATTGGACATTGAATGAGGTTATAAACTAGATCCAAATTTTTTTAGGGTTATGGCATAGTCATGTGTATATGGTGTCTCTCTATGAGGATGTAGTCCAACAAGAAACTTTTCTTACTCTTATATACAGAAGTGTGGGAAGGATAAGTATTAATATTAAATCATATTAATGTAGTAAGCATGATGAATGTGAGACATTGATACCATGATAAGAAATTTTCTTAAAAGAGTATTATTAATGATAACGTGATAAGATATTGTTTTTTCTAAACATTATTTATTGCCAATTCATGTAAAAAAGTTATTTGTAACCATTACATGAACACCCAAGTGTTTTTCTGTTATGTACAAAGAGATATGTTAATGTAGATGTTTTTTTCCACTAGTGCATATATATAGAGAGTGGATGGGGTATATGGTGGCTAGAAGACATCATTGTGATGAGAAAATTATTTTTATAGATATTTAGACTCATATTAATTTATGTGGAAGATATGGTATATGTAAACATTTTTTTATTCATTATACATTAAATTTTATTATTGGTATATTTTTATATATTCTTGATTTTTATTTTATAGTAGTCGAATGTTTTAATTCAATGATGACAATATTCCAAGATAATAATTGAGATGGTCGGTTTTCATGTAAAGCCCTTATTCATTTTACCGGATACAAAAGCATTGATCGCTTCCTATTTCCAACTAAAGTAGGTCATTATGAGTACACATATAAATATTTTACGAAGGGGATTTCATTCATTTTTTCACCAATGAAAAATTACAAAAACAATGAAACATTTGTTACATATTATGTAATTATATAATTATCTTGGTGGAGATATAAATATACCCTTCCATTTTCTAGACACCTTTTCCTAGGATAAAACTTGTGAATTAATATGTTATTTATGTTATTCAGATATAATCTTCCATTAAACAAATCCTTGAAAGCCGTGTCCCACCATTTTTAATAGTGATCAATGAGTATAAGTAATGAAACCATGATAGTTTATGTCTTTAGATTTATAAGAAAATTAATTATCTTAAAAATACACTCTAGTAACTCTTCTCCAAAATGATAACCAATAGAACATTTAGCGACCAAGGTCTATATTTTTAGAATTACTATATATGATCACCACCTTTATCTATGATATGATCAAAATTTAATTCCACATGATATATATTTTAGAAAAATATATCATAAAAAAATAATAAACATGAATATATACATATTTCAATGTTATTATAGCACTCTCCTGAGGGTTTAATAATATCCTTATGAGATTAATGACTCTTTTTATTTTTTTAAAACATTTTATTAAAAATTAATAATTTAATCTGATTCACCAATGAGTATTGTCACCGCTAGAGGGTGTTTTATAGAGTCACGAATTTGTATTCTTGACCCCTTATTATTAAAACTATAATTTTATTTCATTCCAATATTAACTTTGAATCTAAACCATTGGTATTAGATTAAAAATTATTTATTGTTTGACCCTTTTGAATTATTGGTTTGAGAATTTAAATTTAATGAAAGCTGACAAAAAACAATGAAAAATAAATTATTAACAAATTCACTTTAATAGGTAAAAAATTATATTTAAAAAAGAGTTAGTGAATCACTTTTAGAGGTTTTCTTCTCAAAATAATATTTGTTCAATAAGATTTTTAATTGAATGAATTTTTTTTCTATAAAATTCATTAAATTTAATTAACAATCTCTAGTAAAATTTGAACTAGTAATACATTAATTAATTAAATCCATTATGTTTTAAGTAAAATATTTATATTAATATTCATCATAAAAAAATTAAATTTTAAAAAACAATTATTACTCTCACTATCCCATTCATTCTTATCATAATAGAAATGTTTATTTAATTACTAATGAAATTATGTATAACTATGAAATGAAAAAAAAAATCGAAATGAAATAGAAGAAAAATAATTCTATAATTAAAATAAATCAACAATATTGTATCATCATCATTTTGGTACTGATTCAACATCCATTGAGAAAGTAATTACTTATAAAAGAAAGAAAACATGTTATAGATAAGAATGTAATTTACAATGTTGTAAATACATTAGTACGAAAGAAATAATAAAATCCTGAATCAAATATAATAATGAAATATTAACTATAATAGAAGATATTAATTATAATATCTATAATAAGATTTATAAATCATGTTAGACTATAGAAATGTCAAAAAAAAGGGATATTCTCTAAAAAAACCCAGTCAAACAGAGTATATATAACCTTAATCTAGGACACAATGCTATAGGTTTCATTGTCACATGATGTTTAAAAACACTTATTTTTTATCTTTAGTATGCAATTATTATCATTTAATCATAATGGTTAGGGAATGATGGAGAAATACTTAATCCCAAAATTTATTCATTTCCAAGTGAGTATAGTGAAAACATTCAATTTTTCACTTGTATTTTTACATTCCTCTTATTATCAGATGAATGCATCACTATATAAAGTGGTATCAACTATGGAATGTGATTTTAGTGCTCTACTAGATATTACTAAATTTATTTTATTGAGGGGACATGTATCACTGTAAAATTTTAGTCATAAAAATAATTTAGAATTTTATATTTCATTACCTCATGGAATGGGGAACAGTTCAATTTAAACTAAATTCTAAGATCCTTAAGTTTACTATTATGTAGGGATATTGTGGAACAACACTCATGAAAAAATATAAGGGGATATCTTTTCATAAATCCCTTTTGAACTAATTCAATGTATCCCAACTTCCAATACTCTATTTGAAGTCATGAGGACATGTTCTATAGTATTTTAATAGGGTTCCACCTCCCATTACAATTATAATATTGCATCACCATCATTCTTTCATCACGATGGGGGTGAACTATTCTATAGACGTTACAATGTCTTATGAGATCATTTTTTTAGTTTTTCATACTTCTCGTGTAAGGTAGTTGGATGTAAGATATTGTATGAACATAGAATGGACTTATTTATAGGGGTAAATTATATACATATACAAAAATTGAATGTCATCATGGATGGTATTTTTTATTGTATTAAGTGTTATCATTTCATTATATTCATGTATATGATTTTCAATTTATTGTATATTTTTTTACATGTATATTGATGTTGAAGTATGTGTGTATTAATGCATCATATTTTACACATTCGACTCACATAGAATTCATATGTTGGTTTTTGGTTTGTCACATAGATTGTGATATGTGGATTAATTATTTAAATTGTGTGTATAACATTATATTGTGATTTATTGTATAAATTCATTACAAAAATATACATGGATACATTATGTTCTAGATTTTTTTACTATCTAGTGATCATTAATTTAGATCCAATGTGTCTTTTTGATCCATAATAGAGAGTACATATAGATATATGTTGAGAATGATTAATATGGGTAACATGAATGCATGGGAATGTGAATAACATTGTGACATGTATTTAATAATACTTATTATACAATATGTAATATAATTAATTTTGTAGACATGTTCTATGGAATGTGATCAGAAATATAGAGACATGAAATTGTGACATCGATTTTAGTTCTACGAGGCCAATGATGTTATTTATCCCACCGAAACATGAGATGAATTACCTAGATATTACCATACCTCCTATTGAATAATTGCATTAAAAGAGACTTATTCATTGTATTCCGTCAATGAGACATAGTAATCTGAGATGGTTTTCTTCAATTACAAATATATTATAGGAGTTTTGGTTGTAAAATCAATCTCAATAGACTTTAGAGGGAACACTATAGGCTACTATGTTCATGCTCAGGTATATGAAAGATATTTTTGAAAATATTGAGATACCCATTGAGATAATGGTGAATCTATAGATATATTTAATTCATAGACTAGTAAAGTATTGTTGACACATCCTAAGCCATGATGAACAGTTCATGGAGCTATTCTAGTTTCACTTTTAGGATATTTTATTTTTGTAGTTGATTGTAGAGATAATAATAGGTTATAGGGATGAAGAGTTCATTTATCTCATTTAGGGGAGCTTGTTAGTGGTGAAATATGTTCCATATTTAACCAAATTAATTAGTATTTTATTCTAGAATGTGATAATATTTCCATAATTCTATACTTCATGAATATTTTGAACCATTACATAAGGGTTAGGGTAAAAATTATGCACTTGAGTTACTTTTTTATAGGTAGAGAAACATGGACTCATTAATAAGGGGGGCCTAAAATGTTGTTTTATACAGGTTATCCTATCAGGCATTATAGGACTTGGAGATGGTCCTTTTATTGGTAAAAGAAATAATATATTTATTATTGAGAAAGTTGTTATTGGAAGACAATAATATTCATGGATCATTTTCCTCATAGTGGTGTAAGAGGCCCTCATATAAGATTGTTTTGTGGAAAAAATATTCATACCCAACTGGTGATATATTTATCACTAGTATAATATTTTTCATCAACAATGTTGGGGCATGTGAAAATATTTTCCCATATATCTTCTCATATACATAATGGTTGTGGTGATTTACATACTGTAGGATCTTGCATAGGTTGAGGTGATTTACATTAGGATGGTTTGCCAAGTACCTCTTATCATTTAGTATGTAGTGGAAGGATATATTATTAGTTTCCTTAAAGGGTGAATGGTTTTTCTTAAGAGACTATATAGGCCATTCAAGATTCATAATATTGAGTTTAGTTCACATGATCAGAAGGAGTGGCTATCAATCATTTGAGGTATGATTTTAGCAAAAATCCATCCAAGATTTATTTTTCATTTTATACTTTTAAATAACACTCATTTATATTTTGATAAAATGGTTTCGTATATGGGGTTGGGTGAGGTGAATCTGTATAGAGTACGGAATTTTAATACAATCATAGGGGGTGTGATCTATGTATAATCTGGTAATTCCATAGTCTGTTACTATGATCAATGGATATATGATTCTTTTGGATTTATTCATATTGGATATCTGTAGGTTCACTGTGAACCATGGAATAGATTATTTAACATGGATTCATGTACATATCGACAACTATCACGTATGGGTACAATTAATAAATCATAGTTATTATTAATCTCTTTGGAGAGTGTGATTTGAAAATACTTCACTCCCAAACCACCCAAGTACAGATGGGGACAATTTCATCCTCATTTACAAGAAGTATTCAGAGAGACATGGAGATGATAATGACATCCATTACAATTCTTTATGAACTTTTCATATAATACTTTCACAATTATTTCTAAAGGTTACCACCCAAGAGAATAGGTGAGTGAATAATTACATTGATTCCTAGTGTAGATACTAAATCCATTACATTATAAAATAATGATCATATAGACCATTGAGAGCATAATGTTATTCCCACGAACCATGAGGAGGTGTTATAAATTATCTATAGAACACCACATTTTAGTGATTTTTTATTCATTTATATAGGTGATAATTTTTTGAAATAATTATTGGATGACATAAGTTTAAACAATGTAATGTTAAACAACTGATATCCTCATCCAAATATATATTATTGTTATATTATTAATGTGATAACTATTGTTCTCCATGATTGACATCAGATCTGGGTATCATAATTTTTTTGTTAGTCTATATGATATTCCACAAATTTTATTTAGTATTATGTATAGTCTCTATGAATATATAATGATTCCTTATGCCTTAACAAGAACATCAATTATATTAATTGACCTAATGAATGGAGCCATCAATCATTATTTAGATTAATTTCTAGCTGAAATTGTTGATTTTATTATTATAAACTCTAAATTCAGGGATCATGATGCTTAATAGTTAGTTTTATTACTGATTATGATGATAGAGAATCAACTGAATGTTAATATTTTAACATGTTAGTTTTAGATAAGAATGGTATGCTACTTGGTGAAATTGATACTAGAATCAAGAAAATTATTGAAACATGATAATACAAAGGAAACTATTCATTATGAGTGAGAAAAAACATTTAGTATATATATAAGTTTCTTATTATAATAATTATATTGTTATATAATTTATTACTCCCCCATTTAAAAATACAAATGAAAACCTCAAATAAGATGTGGATGAATTTTTTGGGGACTGATTCTGATCAAATATACCAATTAGATCATAAGGTATGGTTGAGTTATACACTAAAATTAACATTACTAGATTTAGTTAAAAATTATATACTAGAATATAATGAATTAGGGATCAGGATTTGAGTATTATGGACATAGGAAGGAAAAGTAGTATTCTATGTATCATGGTAGTTGAGTCTGAATAAACTAAATTTTCTATGTCCTGACATAGAACATATGGAATTATTGAACAAAGTAATATTTCATCATAAGTAGATTATATATTATTGGATTATTAGGTATATTTATACCATGTGGAGACCATTTCGATGAATCCATGTAGTCAGATGTTTGTTTAACAAATTTCTACGATAGTTAGTGGATGACCAATGTCATCTCAAAAGATCCAATCCAATTACTAATTATTTTATTATACATATTAAGGTTTTCTATGCTTTAAAATATTGAATGATTGGGAATTCATCGAATAGAAGGATTAGTGAAATTTATTAAATGAGGAAACATGGAATTAATAGTATCTCAATCTCTTAAAGGGTTACATCAATCCATAATTTTCATTCGTTGTTTTATATAATCAAATCAATAAAAAACTCATTATCATTCAGGGTTTACCGCCATCTAAAATTAGTGGGGCACCAAATGATTCTTGGGTAACTCCTCATCCCCACAAACCTGCATCACCCGTGGAAATGTGGCAGTGAACACTACTCGACCATGGCATTCACCTACCCAATACGCGAGGCCACATTATACCATTGAACCCTGATTCCAGTAGATAATATCATATAAAGAGTAGATTGAATGATGATATTTATAATTGGTTTTAAATAAGATATACTCATATTAACTGATATTTTACTCCAAGTTACATTTTTTGATTTTCAAATAACACTTTTAAAAGGGGTAACTGTGAAACCTAACAAATTCAACCAAATGTAACAAAAAAAGTCATCCAGATTAAGACTAAAAGGAACTACACCCAAGAATCAAAACCATTATTTAAATCCTCCACCATCCCCTATCCACTCAAAAATCTATACAGTGCAGTATTCACATGCCTGGTACTGATGGAAAAAGATTTACCAACTGGTTCTTCCAAATCTAAATGTGTATTCTCTTGTTAGTGCCTCCTGCCCTTAAACCTCATCTAGAGGTTCCCAAGTTGTGTGTCTGAAAACTTCCACTCAAAAATAAACATAGAAAAACATATAATGTACAATGGATATCTAAATCAAAATCATACATCTAAAAAAATGAATACAAAGCACTGACTATTATGCGACACCAGTTTCAAATATCAAAACATCAAACAACAACATCGATAAAATGTAAAAACATAATTCCTTAACAGCACCGTCAAATGGATACCATGTGCTACAGACCAATAGTAGCCTACGATGAGTGCCCAACAGAACACATCACATCCTAAATCAACACCTCATAACATCTTCACTATCACCATCATCTTCACCGAATTCTATAGTGTTACCACATTGAAAAGGGTCCATGAAAGGAATACACCGTTCTCATCATCTCAATCCAAAATCCATGCCAAGTACAAAACACCAAGCTATGCAGGGAGCCCCATTGACTGCCAGACCACACCTCCCAAACTCTATGAATTCCTACACTCCTAATATACTGTAGAAAATTGAAAATATGATTAATGGGAGGGCATGAATTTTAAAATACGTGACCCCCTATGTGGTGTAGGAACTGCAAGACAAAAAACACAAAACCCTATCGAAAAACTCAAGGCCACAACTAGGCTTGAGAGACCCTCGAACACCACATCTCCAAACCAAAAACATAGAGTGTTCCTCACTCTCGATATGGCCTGGATTGGCGTGTTGAACCTCAAGGCCAGAGAAGTGAGGGGAGAATGAGTTCATCAACAATAATGACCATAAAAAAACCTCCCTTTGAAGCATGTAATAAGAAGACATCACCATTGAAAAATGATGGAAATAAAGTAGAATGAAAAAATAATTTGGGGGAAGAAATGGGAAGAAGGGGAGGAGGATCTCTGAATAGTTGCTAACCCCAAGCTATTAGGATCTCAGAGAATTGAAAATAAAATAATTAAAATTAAGTATAAGGACTTCAAATCACCACGGATTCCAACATGAATTGTCACTAAAGATATATTATCATGATTATGAACATTAATATCCACATGAGTATAAATATAGAATAATAAATTAAGATACTATAAAATATTATATAAATAATAATATATAAACATATACTTCTTCAAACTCATGCTAAAGAGTTCAAGAATTGAAACCCTTTATAGGTTAGAAGTGGGATTGTTTATAAAAGAAGTGGTGAATCATCAGTACACTGTGGATAAATTCTTTTAAAAATAGATGATAGGGAATTGGTTATATATATTATTGAGTCTCAATCATTCTACAAAATTTTTTAACTATCCAAAAATATTTTTATTCCCATTTTGGATGATTAATTAACCGTATAAATCAACATGATTATTCCTCAATCTGGTAAGGCTATGAAAATTTACGGTTGATTCTGGGTTAGTGATGTGCATAAAAAATTAAGATGGATTTGAAGACCCCATATTTCCTAGGAAAACAAGTAGACTCATGAAACTACATTGATGGTTATGAATAATATATCATAATTTGATAGTTAATTAAAAAAATGAATAGATATTGAAATATATTTTACCGAGAATGCATTGGAATCCTAGTTAACATTATGTTTGGAGCATTGTAGTTCATTATTTTCGCAAAATCTATTGAATTATGGGATTGAGTTGTGTTTTAGTGAAGTTGGATTTGGATCAAAGACTGATGAGTGTATTTTTATTCTCTAACTCCCCCGAGAAGAAAGGATAGAGAATGTAATGGGAATTTGGTTCTCCTTATTATGTGCACTAGGTGCTATGAAAATATTGGTCTAGTGATGTAGTGTGTTTTATCACTCCTGATTACATTTTAACTATAAATAATTGTGAGTATAAACCATGAAACTATGTTATATGAGAGACACAATCAATTTTAGTTTGTGAGGACTCCATTTGAGGGTATTTGTCACACCATATATTCTATTATAATAAGTAAATTTTTTTATTTGAAAGAAACTATGACATAATTCACATAACATTATTAAATAATTCAAATAAAGAATAATTTCAAAATAAATTAATATAATTTTTATAAAAAAATTAATTCATAATAAAATTCATTATTTCATAATTAACATTTGTTGATTTTTTATATTTTTTAGAAATCCATTAGTTATAGGGTGAATAGTGAAAACAATACTTTTATAAATAAAATAGCATTTATGAAATTAAAATGATGTAAAAATTTATTTAATTCCAGTGAAAAAAATTTTCATGACCAAGTATATATTTTATATCTAATTTAATTCCTCAAAAAATCGTCATGCCTACCATAGTAATATATTCTAAACATTATTGAAATATATGTTATGGATTTGTTAAAAAGAATATTATTTTTGTTCTTCTTTCTTAATCATGAATTTAGAAGGTTAATTTTTGTATTTATTTGTTATGGAATAAAAATTAGTATTATATGATTCAATATAATTCATTTTATTCCATAATAATATAGATTACATGTAATTTTTTTGTTAAATCATTTTTATGCTTAAAATATATATTTTTTAAAATGGGTTTTGTTGTGTTTTGTAAATATATATTAATAAAAATTTTAATCATATTTAAAAATTAAATATTTTCAATTGAATAAAATATTTTGAATAATCAAAATTAATATTTGGAAATATTTTCATCTTAATTTAATTATTATCATTCGTATCTGTGGAAAAATATTTATCACTTCAAATAAGTGTAAAATCAGTGAAAAGTGTTAAAATAAATTGTTAAAACATAATGTCAAAATATTACAATCAAAAATCTAATTTACTGGTTTTATTTGTAACATAAATTTATAATCTTCAATGACATTTTAATTCGGATCCACATTGCTTTTGAAAGTAATATATTAATTAATAATGTTTAAATTATTTACTAGTATTCCATCCACCTCACTAATAATTGGGAACCACCTGTCCTCAATTATCAAAATTTCATGAGTCGTTGATATCATCCAATACCTAGACACCCATTCTAATAATACTTAACATGTATTTGAGGTCATTTTCCCTCCATAATACCACTTTTTGAAGGCTTATGGTGTATTCTAAAGCGGTTACCAAAAGAAGAGTTAAATGATATTAATGAGATTTTCACATTAATTACATATTAAATTTCAATAATCTTTTGAAAAAAAATATAAAAGTATAACCATTATAATCAGATTTTTTTTAAGTTTATGGAACATCTATTTTATATCTTCTTTCCATCATATATAAAATAGAAACATCATTTTTGTGTCTGTATGACCTACCACCTCCACATAACTGTGTAATTTATTATTTATCAAAACATTAATTATACGGTTATAATCATGTAATTAATTAATATATGTTTTATGAAAAAAAATTGATTTTGTAAATATAATACGGTATTTACCTTATTACCCTTCCATCCATCATAAAATGATAATGTTTCACTTGTGTAAGTATGGAATACGACCTCTAGGAGAAGTTGTGATTGGTTATTCTATTTCTACATTGTATGAATTATTATGAAATTTTATATAATTAATTAAAACATTATTCAGGAAATTGTTAACATTATTTATATTATTTTTCCCTTGAATTACACTTTTAAGTTGGGAAATACAGAGAAGTAATTTGTAAAAACTGACTAAAACACATTCTGTGGTTGACATAATCAAGAACTATATAATGAATAATTTTAAAATGATTTTAAAAGGTCCTAAAAAATTAAATGTAGATAGAAAAGGTTATTAATAAAATATAAAAAAAATATTAAATTCATTATATTGTATGACCAAACATGTACGACTAGGAAGAGTCCCAAAGTTAGTGTTTTTTTGTTACGAACTCATTTTATTTTGAGATTGTTTCTGGTCAGATATCATTCAAAAACATTTATATTCATAATTTTCTAATTCTAATTTCATTTTTTATAATCTTTTTATGATTGTGGTTTTTATTTTTATTTTCTCTTTATCCTTTTTTGGTATCATGAATTAACCAATATGTTAAATGTAATGGTCCTTCTTTCAAAAACAAGTTTTATCATTTTCATTCAAACTCATTTTTTCCATGTTTAAGTTAATTTAAAATATTCAATTATGTTACTTTTTATAAAAAATTAATATTTGAGGAAATTTTCAACAATGTTTGACTCCAATTGCATTTTTTAGGAGGAATCTTCTTATCATTTTCCATGTGACAAACTTTTTTACTTTTTATCATTAGTGTGAAAGTTATCTTTATTTTGACACTTACTTCACAAATAGATTTTTAATTATGAATGTTATTTTATTTGAATATTAATTTACATTTTTTCATGGATATGATAAAAAAACTTTCTACTCAATAATTTTTAATTTTTTTTTAAAAAAAATTCAAAATAAAATTATATTATTTTTTAAAGGAATTAAAAAACAATTGAATGTAATTTATATCATCATTCATGAAAAATGTTATAATTATGTTAATTATAATTTTTTTTAGTTATTTTATTATATATTTGTCAAATTCTTGGTATTACTAAAAAATCATCATTATTGACGAAATGAATGACTTCTTTAATTTATTAATAATTCCCGATTTTATAGAAATTTGAACTATCATGATCACATTCAATATCACTCTCCATAATTCAATTGCGAACTATTTTCTTATACCATGAAATATTTTATGTATAATGGATTTATATAATTTGATTTATAGAAATTATATTTTATCTTAATGTTAAAAAATTTCAATATATGGAGTGAGATGAATTAATATTTTTGTGAATGTTATTTCATTGTCTCAGGAAATATTCTATATTCTTCATTCAATATCGATAAATGCTTATTAATTATATATTTTGGAAAGGAATAGTATTTATCATTATGTATATGAATAATTTATTGGGCGTACATGTGATTAGTGGGACCCGTTAATGGAGAACCCATCCGTGAATTGATAGTTATTGTTAGACAAAAAATAAAACATTCTTTATTAGATGTATGTTTTATTTATAAATAACCATTTATTAAGAATGTTTTATTTAATTCCCTGAGAAAATGTTTTATGATATTAGTATTTGAGAAATTATGGTACGGTCACAAATTTCCATATTTATGCATTTCTATTACAGAAAATTTATATCAAATTATTCATTTAATTTATATATTTATATTATTGATGGATTTAAATGTAACTAAATTTCTTTATTGGATTCATTGTGTTTTGATTATCTACTACACCATGTTGATTATTCCTTAATTACTCAATATGTATTTCAATGTTTGTACCCCTTACTAATTATCTAATCTCACCATTTGTAATGCTTTCCCCTATGATATGAATAATTGTTTTTTTGAACGAGTTAATGATTTAAAGAATGTTTTTATAATATTTTTTAATACTTACAATTTTATATGATAATTTTTTAGATATCCTATTTTTTCAATTATAATAATCTATTCGACCATATGTGTTATAATCAATTGTATCTTGTACACATGTAATAATTTAATCAAAATATCCATGTTAATGGATTTAGGATAGTTATTGTCAGTATCAATGGTTTCATAGTATAAACTATGAGAACAATATTATAAATCCACAATCATAGCATATAAAGTATATTAATCACGTATGGTATTGGATATCATTTTATAGGATAGGGGGTTTTATTTTATTACTCAGTATTCATAATCATTATGTATTAAGATAATGAGTTATATTATATATATAGATCCTAGAAAATAATATATGAATCAACACCGTGGGATTTACCCATTGAAACAATAGATGTGATTTTAGTGCTATAAGATAATGGTTATAATTGGACCACTAAGCCATATTATGATAATTAATCTTTCTTGTGTGGAGTGACATATTTTTCAACAACATGATCAACCTATACAAGATCACATCATATAAAAAAATCCTATATTTTTAGTAAAACTATTAATCCAACTATCAAAGAAAAATCAGTTGAGTCCCTTAAAAATTACTTATATAGTTAGTATGCAATGGAAGTAAATAGGTTATTCTAGAAATGTGTTATATAAATTTATATTAATATAAATATTATTGATCGACCTAGAACAATAATAATGTTTTTGAATTATATTGTATGGAATGGTGTAATAATCAAACCAGGAATACCATCTAATTCGATATCCAAGCCGATTCGCCACTAACCCGAATAGACTTCTCGATCACCGCGAATTAGGGACATGTATCTAGGAAATAGAAAAATAATTTTTGGGAATGATTTATCATATAAATTACAAAAAAATAAAAAATATATAACAATGAGGAAACATCATTATATATATATGTTAATAAATACATTCATAACATGTACAAGGATACACAAAGAAAATTAGAAGTAGAACATGACCACTATAACCCATATCCTGGTCATCCATGACCACCCATCATGTATCAAGTCATCTAAAAATAAGGAGAGCACAGGAACACCTGTTATAAGATAATAAAGTGTTCCAAATAGTAAAAGGTACAATAAAGGTGTGATCTAAAGGGAAAAATTGGATTCCACCAAAGAATATAAAAAATTACTTCATATGGTAATTCAAATATACAAAATGGATTAGTATAAAAATAATATTATTAGGATTATATTAAGAATATATTATACAAAATTTAAAAAACTTTTATTATAGTAAGTATTTAAACCATTCCATTTGGTCATTTTAAAACTAAACATATTCTATTAAATATTTTAACACCATTTCATAAGCTATGGTAAGGAAATACAGAAAAGATAAAAATATTCTCCTAAATTGTAAATATAAACAAGAAACAAAAAAATAAATTCAAGATGCACAATAATAATAAATGAAGAAGAAAAGGAAACTATATTGCCAGACAATTTAACATCCAAGTAAAAAGATTTGAATATTAAATACATTTTATTGTTATATAAAAACAAAATTTAAACAAATAATAATTTATATTTAAAATGATTGAATATTTATAAAAATGGATTAAAAACCCTTATATATAAACCAGTTTATATAAATTCTAAAGGCATGTTCTATATTTCATAACAATGTAATATATTAATTTCAAAAGCAAAAAAGTGAGATACATGGTTATGTTCAAAATAGTTATGATGGATCTAGCCTATAGGTACCCAACAATGTGAATATAGGAAGGTTTGTATATAAAATCCTTGAACAATGGCCAAGTCAATTAATCAACATCTATTAATGTTTGTGATGTTTTAGATTGTTGTAATTTGTGAAGTGTTTTCCATGATAATGCACTAACTTCCTATGGCATGTATATCTTCTAGTATAAAAAAACAATGGGAAATTTATTTTAAGACTTCTTAGAATAATATTATATACCATAAACCATTTCAATATGAAAATTTTTAATTTAAAGATCATAATGATTTTTTAATATCTGAATATTTATTTTAAAAAATATTAACCCACGATATTTCCATAAAACCCTTTTTAATCTATTTTTTATAAATAGATATTTGAAATTAATTTCCCATAAAATTTCACAATCGAATTTCACCAATAAATTAAACAATTAAATTTCCATTTAATTCAATAAATGTTATCACAAACCCCTAATTCACTGTAATTTGTGTTGTTCTAAATAATTCATCAAATCAATTTCAGTAATTTTATGTAATAATTTAATTTATAAAAATTATATCAAAAACATGAAATTTCTATTAAAATTAGTTTAATGAATTTAAAAATTTAAAAGATTATCCATACCCTCTTTCCATCATTATTATTCATTAAAATTCCAAACAATCCATTAAAATAATCATAAATTCATTCTAAACCCTTTTAAAAATATCAGTATTTAAAATGTGTTATAGTAATTTCTTAGTTTCACAAATCATCATTAAAAATAAAAATTTTCTATAAAAAATAATTTTTTTATGCATCCCTGAAGCATTTAATTTAATCATTAAAATTTAAAATGGAATGAAAAAAATATAAAAACGTGGGTTCCCACCATCTTTACCTGAATATAAACTATTTATTTTAAATAACCTAGGAACACCATTTTCCAAAATGAGGGAAAATAATTCAAAGTAAGTTCTTGGTCATTTATTAATTTCACACATTGAAAATTATTTTATAATTTCTATGAGTTCAATTAAATTAATTAAAATCAAGTATTTTCATATTATAATTTAATCCCTATACCAAGGAACTCAATATCAAAAAAAATTCATCGAATTTTTTTGAAAATAAATCCAAACAACCATGAATTTTTAAGAACTCTTTTTTTGGCTACAAAGGACATTGGAATATTCTTGATGTTATTCCATAGCAGCGCCTTCAGATGGCATGCGTTTCCGATCCCTGGAGTGGCCAGTATTAAATTTTCAGTGCATTCACATTGGGTATGCCAAATAAATGGGATAACACTTAAACGGTTATCGGGATCATAGATCTGAGTGTACGGATGGGTCTGGAATGAGGTTCTTACCCTAGGAACGACATAAATTTTGTCGGCACGGGATGTTTGGACCCCTCGCTCGGTTTCAGAATGTTAAATGGATAAATTAATTAGTTAATTTTTTGTTTAATGGTGAAACTCAAGTATCCCATAAACAATGGCTCAGATTGGAAAACTGAGGGCACCGTTGGGTTCAGAGCGTGCCGTTTACCCTAGAAGGGGTATACGTTTCGTAGGCGCGGGTCGTCTGTGGAAAATGGCCCAGGGGCATTTTTGTAATTTGGCAGACTCGGGTACTAAGTTTGATAACATTCAAACAGAATCTCAGAATCCAATTCAAATACCACCGTTGTGCTCGGGGGGTGGTCTTTACCTTAGGGGAGGTTTAATTTTGATCTTGCCAAAGGTTTCGGATGTGAGGAAATTATGGTTTTAAATTTATTAAAATTTCCTTTTAATTAATTTAAACTGGTTCCCCCTTCCTCGCTTATTCTCCCCTGGAGAAACCCCCCTCAAGGCATCCCCTCAATCTCCCTCTCCTCCTCTACTCCAGAGAGGTAGCTCTGGAAAGGCGACGTCACGGCGACAGATCGTTCGTGAAGCGTCGGGCGAAGCCCAACAAGGTAGGAGTGTCATTTCCGTTTTATTCTCCTTGAACCTACTTTGAGCCCATATAATCATGTCTAATTTCTATTTGATTATCTAACAAACCCCATGAATGCGTAGTAGAGTTTTTTTCCTTTCGAACGCATCTTTCGGATTCGAATTCTGAGCTCCGTGGCGTCAGCATTCATCCGCCGATGTTTGCGGGTTTTCATAGTTTCCGGCGTGTTTCTATGGATCCAGTGAGCTGGGACGGTGGTTCGACGGTTATCCCCGGGTGGCTAAGGTGGTTCCCAGCTGGGTGAGGCAGCTTGGAAGGCCGAGCGGCCAGCGGAGGCGGCCAGGGCGGGCGAGGGTGTCGACGTGGCTGGTATAGGGCCACGGCAGGCGGGCGGCTGAGGCGGTGTCCCAGCGGTGGCCGCCTGCGTAGGGCACAAGGGGGAGGGGGCCGCGAGGCGCATGGCCCAGTGCAGTGCAACCGCGACCCATGTAATGCAGGTCGCTTCGTGAAAATGGACCGACCATGATGGCCGGTCAGTGGCGGCAAGCCGCGGCCAGCCGGCCCATGGGGGTTTCCCCCTTTTAAGTTTCTGACGGTCGTAGCTTTCGCTACGAGCGTCCGTTTTGTGCGTCGTCTATGGTGGCCCGGACCTGACGTATAGGCGGACCATTTGAGGTGGTTCCGGGAGTTTTAACTTCTGAGACGTGGGGCTTGGGGACATGGCACGTGCATAAAGCAGCTAAGCAGGCTTCCTAGGAATTCTTGTTTCGGACTGCGCGGACGCGTCCGATGTCTATTTTAAGCACATTCATTGGTGTTGGGACCCTGGTGCCAAGGTGGGGCTTTCCAGGGTAGTTTCAAGCTCTGAGACCGAGGTTGAGGCGTGGGCCCCATGGCCCGTCTTTCAAGCTGCGTGCAGTGTTGCACGACTTTCTCATCGGGCGTCCGTTCGGGGCGTGCGAGAAGTCGATTCGGGATGTTTTTCTGAGGGGATTACAATGGTGCAATATGCCCGCTCTAATCGGCATGATGGTGCGGGGCCCACGGGGGTCGTTTGGGCGTTGACGGTGATTTTCCAGCTTTATCCCCGGGTGTCGGTTTTGGACAAGGGAATATTCCATCTTGTGTACTTTTTCGA
Source organism: Viscum album (assembly GCA_963277665.1). Lineage (NCBI taxonomy): Eukaryota > Viridiplantae > Streptophyta > Magnoliopsida > Santalales > Viscaceae > Viscum > Viscum album. Next base: position 1,684,582,849 of record OY728161.1, on the reverse strand, counting down.
GAGGATCACAACAATGAGATCCGTTCATTGTGTTTCGGGACTGGATTGCGTGTCCCACGAAGCACCGCTAGTGTGCGGTGCACTGAAATGGACCTTTTTCTCCGGATATCCATTACACTCAAGTGAGTAGTGCTTTTGACGTGTTTTCCGGAGGGGATCACAGTGGTGCGATGCGCCCGACTATTTTCAGGGTCGTGGCTCAGGATCACGGGACGATGTTCGGACGTGAGGCAGTGTTGGTGACTTTTCAATCGAATATCCGTTTGAGTTGAGTAAGTAGTCTATCTCACATGTTCTTCAGTGAGGATTACAACGATGTAATCTGTTCAGGCAGACGGAACCTTTTACGCGATATTATTGAATGTGGAAATGTGAAAAGTTCTTTGAAGGTGGTTCGTCTCGCCGTGTTTGCAGAGAACCCTTGGTTTTTGATCACTTGCACTCCCGTGTGAGTGAAGAAAAGTGGTTGGTTGTGCCTCATTCGTTGAGGGGGCTGGTTTAAGATGTTATGTCATGCCTTCGCGTTGATGTTGGGTGCAGTGTGCATGATAGCCCTTGGGCTAGGAATGAGGTATACTCTGGGAGTATACAGGAGTGCTTGGAGGTACGTGTGGATTTTACCTGAGTATGTTTGTGTGCTTGGTTGGGTATTGACTTGGGGCCACACACCGTGTGGGCCCCAGTGACTGTCATGCTCTTCTTTGCATACTTTTTCCTCTTGCAACGTAGAGGGTCCCTCGGTTCTCGTTTGTTGACCAGTGGGGTTGAGTTCCCCCCCCCCCCGGCTCTATGCTCGAAGGTTTTGATCAGCAGGGTTGAGTGGTTTCCCCTGGTCTTGTTCCAGAGTCAGATGGTTGTGAGATATCCACTCCGTGTTTGGTTGACCAGTTTTTTACCATTCATTAGGGATGGCCAGAGATGATCAGGGTTTACCCTCTAGCGGGGCTGGGCAGTGGGTCACCCGTCGACTCCTCCTAGGGTTTCCCCTCCAGCGGGGCTGGGCAGTGGGTCACCCTTCGACCCCTTCTATGGTTTACCCTCCAGTGGGGCTGGGATGTGGGTCACCCGTCGACTTCTCCTAGGGTCTACCCTCCAGCGGGGTTGGGGAGTGGGTCACTCGTCGACTTCTCTTATGATCTACCCTCCAATAGAGACTGGGCAGTGGGTCACCTGACGACCTCTTAGGGTCTACCCTCCAGCAGAGACTGGGCAGTGGGTCACCCGATGACCTCTTAGGGTCTACCCTCCAGCAGGGCTGGGCAGTGGATCGCCCGTTGTCTAGTTCCAGGTCTACCCTCCAGCAAGGCTGGGTAGTGGGTCGCATGTCTACTTATTCCACGTCTACCCTCAAACGGGGCTAGGCAGTGGGTCGCCTGAGGATGTATTAAGGTCTACCATCCAGTGGGGATGGGCAGTGGGTCGCCAGATGAGGTATTAGGGTTTACCCTCCAGTAGGGCTAGGCAGTGGGTCACCCGATATTTGGTTATGAATTACCCACCAGTAGGGTTGGGCAGTGGGACACCTGTTGGCATTCCAGGCTCAGTCCTTTCTACTTGGCTAGCCCGTGGCATTCCTCTGTGATTACCGGAGTGGGATCCTTGGTTATACAGGTCAGTGTTGTGATGGCTTTGACTTTGAGAAGACCTCTCGACTGCAGGGCATGGACAAGGTGTGGTTTGACTTTCCATAGAACTCTCATGTACAAGGGGCACATTCCCCTCCGAGATGCGTTGTTGTGACTCGACCTAAAACCGTGTGGGTGAGTCAGTTCCTCCCAAAGAGGATAGTCTCTAGGTGCAGTGATTGTGCCCCTTGGATAGTGGTTTTGGGCAGACCTGCGGGATGATGGGTTTCGATGGATTTTACTCCTGGGACTGTTGGCGACTCACATTCTAGGGCTAAGCTACGGGATGGAGATCCCCTTATGATCTTGTTTTGGATTCTTTTGGAGCATACAGATATGTATATACCTTGTTTCTGGTACCCACTTCTTGGGTTTGGTTACTCCCCTTCCAATAGAGACGATGAAGCGTGGGGTATGCCATGTGCTTTCCGTTTCTAGCATCTCGTGGTTGGACGAGTCTACTCTCCTGCTATAGGTAGTGAATACTCGATGAGAAGTTCATCTTCTCACTGTTTCCATATCCTTGTGCCTGGACGAGTCTACCTTCATTTCTATTGTTTGGTTGAGCTGGAATCTTTACTGCTCTCTCTGTTGTACTCCTTTACTTTTCCTGTTCGCTCTACTGCTCACCCTTCGGTACCTCCTTTGTTTCTCCCTCAAGCCTTCAGGGGTATCCTACTGAGTATTTTCATACTCACCCCTTCTTGGTCATTGCCCGAACTTGGTGTTCCCATGCAGTTGATGGACAGGTTGGTCATGACTTCATAGGAGTTTAGGAGTTCGGGAGCTTGGACCACGTGTGGTGGTCATAGCCAGGTTCTAGGTGGGAGACCCGTCAGCTGTTTCCTTTTGTTTACCTGCTGCTGGGTTGTGGCACCTTTTCTGGTTGGGCACGTGTTTTGCCCCCTTTTCCTTTTCAGCACTTTACTTGTACTGTTTAGAGGTCGATGCACTCTTGTGGATTTTTATAGCATTTTCCCTTTGCTTTTCTTTTTTAATCTGAAATTTTGTATTGAGTGTTCTATGTGTGTGTGTACAGGTACTTAGGAAAATCCCTCCCTAAGTTATTGTGCCTTCGGCGCTGGTCGCCAGCCCCTGGCCTATGGAGGCGGGCTTGGGGTAGTTGTGGCTCGATCCTGGGTAGGGTTAGGTCATGACAAAAATTTATTAATTCACAAAATATGTGAGATAAATTAAGGGCCAACCAATTTAATTCATTCCATAACCAATTAAAAGGTAAATTAGTAAATGTAACATTTATGAAGAATAAATGGTGAAAATCATATAAAAAGACTTGGAAATTATGAAAAACATACATTTTAGTTATGTAAAAATAGTGACTCCATAAATGAAGGAATACCATAACACCACATACTTGGAACGTTAGGAATCCAACCACAAAAAATCAAGGATGTGTCACTATCGATGGTGATCAATGATTCTAAGTAGATTGATGTTGAAATATGAGAGAGGAGATACTAGATCAAAAATTCAATAAAAAATATTTAAAAAATTAAAGGTTGGCATGGCCTTTAAGAAGAAGGAATCATGGGGAGAAGGGGGGGGGGTCCAAGATCTAGTATAAAAGAACTCACCGAAATATGAACACCACTAGGTTGGCACTTCAATCACCCAAATGAATGGGTTTGGTAGAGCAGAAATGGCTCCGGAGGGCTCCCAAAAGACAATTAATCGATATAGGGTCATCTAAGAGGAGTTTGGGGTTATTTAGTGTGTGTTTTTACTTTAATTAATATTTTTGGAACATTAATTAGCATTTTCATGGTTTCCTAAGGCATGTAACACATTTTTCACTAACCATGCACAAATCATGGGCCTAGGAAATATCCATTGAAGGGGATCATCATCAAGATCCTTTTTTATTCGAGGGGTGTAATCAAGTCTACTTGAGAATCGCCCCAAGGCTTTGGAATAATCATTTTGGGAACATTGAATTTTTATATCCTTTATACATAGTTCATTTTGACATACATGAATAGGATGGTGAGTTGGAATATAGGTTTGATTTACCACCATTTTTTTATGTAGTGAAATATATGATTTATGTAACTTAGTTAAAAATGTATAAGACTAATTATGACATTTTGATGCTATGTGATCACCTTAAACTTGAGTTAGATGAATCAATTATTCATATACTGATAACGATTGTGGATAAGTTATAAAAATTATTTCAGGGTAAAATAATTGTTGTATTGTATGTACTGAGGAATTGTGGTCAGATTAATGAACAAATGTAGAAATGAGAGAAGGAAATGGTTGAGAAATGGCCTAACCTATTTTAGGGAATCATCGATTTTCTACTTTTGGGGGATGGAATGGATAGTGGTAGGGAAAATATATAACCCATAGTTCCAATTATATATATATATATCATTATTTTTAAGGTATGTAATGTTTTTGGATGAAATTTTTGTGGGTTTAGAGGACTTTTGAATGTTTTTGGGGATTTTCTAAAAGTGCACAGTTATAGAATGGTTATTACAAAACCAGAAACTCCAATTGAGAACCATGAAAATGGAAGAAATGAAATCTAGGTTGGATCATGGTTAGTAGAATATTTGGTAAAACTATGTGGAGATGTTTGAGAAACAATTCATTTTGTGAAAGATCCATTTTCACAGTGAGCACACGGTTTTCCTAAATATGTATCCATATTGACTATTGTAAAATAAAATATATGTAAATAGTTTATCCAAAAATAAAATTCCAATAAACCACTCATTTTTACCATATTTACCCTAACACATTTTTCTCTCTTCCTAACGGTTGTAGAGAAAATTTCTCTAGATCTGTAATTGATCTATTAGTTTCTCTTGGAGTAATGAATCCTGATTATATTTGTAAGTATTAATTAATTGTAGTTTTCACATATTTTCTTCTTATTTCCTGTAATGGATTCATATATCATGTATATTCAGGATATATTAATCATATTTTATGGTAATCAAGATGATATTTTTATGTTTGGATGTTATGGAACAAGACCTGTGGATTCTTTTTAAGGTTTAACCCAGTTTTAATGAAGAATTCTTGTTTTTCATTATTTTCTCCATATTTTATGAGGTGGGAGGATTCAATATCTTCTCCAATTATTACAACATGAATGATTGGTTTCATATTTTTTAAATTTATTTAATTTCATTGAATTTTTTTCCCAATGATTGGTATAACCCATTTTGGGGATGGTTTCTAAAATTGTGGAATTTTTCTGCAATGTGATTTGTTGAATGGATTTAAATGTTGATTTTAAAAATGTTGTTTTTATTGAATTGGGGAAAAAATTGGAAATAATTTTTAATAAAAATATTTTTTTATTAATTGTTTTTTCCACCGTTGGTTTGAAATGGGTAGGAACAATTTTTTTGGAATTCTTTTTTTCATAATTGGTTATAGGGTGTTCATTTTCCTTATTTTGGCCCTATAGAAGGGGTGTGTCACATTTCATCACTAATATGTGGTTACCTTTTGAAAACATATTATATCTATGAAATACCACTAATGAGTATGTAACTATCACCTAGTCAAGCATCTGTGGATGTCTATAATGGAATTGGTTATGGAAAATGGAATTTTTTAATGGGATGAAAGGATTTCTTTTTTGTTTTACATGGAAATAGATATTTTGTGAAACTACATATATTTGGTATAAACTAATAATTTTTTTATTGTTTTATGTTAATAAATTTATCTATATTTTTAAACATGTTCTATCATAGTGGCATGAAAAGGGTTGTCATTTGTGGAAAACCGTCTTAGGTTCATTACTCACTCTATAGATTGTAACACATGTACTTTTATATATATTTATTATCGAGAAAAAATTAATGGAAAAGTATCTCAGATCATTTGTGGTTCACGGTGATACTTTTGATATATTATAGAGATGGGTCATTGAGAATGTTGGTAGCAACATTGTTTTTATAATAGGATTCTTTGATCTATGTGATTTTTTCTTCTCCTTTATAATTTGATGTAGGTAGTCTTATGCTTTAGTACTCTGGTGTATTTTAGCTTGGACATCCATTGGCATTAAATTTAGTTTTGTTACACTATTATTAGAAATCATATATTGGTTATGGATATGGTATTGTTGGTTGTGGTTGTTTTAATATTCAAAGGGAAAATCATACCCCTATTATATTGATGTACTTGGCTTTTCTTCAAGGCTTTGTAATTTTTGATATTACATCTAAAGATATGAAAAAGTAACTCCTTGATTCAAGCTAATTAATAGGGATGATATTTAAAACTTTTGAACATGATATATCTGATATATATAACAAAATCAAGGGTAAAAAATTAATCACAAATAAAAATACTATATTGAAGGGTGAATATATAATACCATTATTATTAAAAATTATATCCTAATAATAAGTATGGTGGAATATTTATTACCTAGTTTATTTATCCCACTATTAGTAATAACTCACTAGGATAACCAGGCTCAAACAATTTTACGACAAAAGAGACATAGGTCAGGCCCAGCATTCCATTGGAATTCCCTAAGATCCCAAAACAAAATCCTAAGAGTCCCATATCAATGGGAACAACATATACAAAATTAAAAAAAAATGAATCCACAATATCATACCCCATGCTTGTGATTCCCATAAATTTAAAATATTGATGTATAACATACAAGGATCACCAAATTGTATAATGAAGAAGATAACCCCATAGAGATCCATTCTATCAATATCTCTCTAATTTCCATAATGTAATGGACATGAGGTACCATGTTTACTAATTATGCTTTCAAGGGGTCTTTTCATGGGTTATATAGTCTTTAGTCATTACTTAATAAAAATTGAAACATGAATTTACCTTATTATGAGTATTTTTACTCCCACAATAACACACATTATATCTTATGACACCAAATGTTCTTGTAAAATGATGTGTTAATTTTGTAACAACCTAACTCGTAGATATTAAACCATTATCTTTAATTGGGAAAATCAAGATGAAGAAACGCAAATGACTAAATCTCTTAGAAAATACCATTTTATGGATTTATAATTGAGTTTATTTTGATTACAAGGGGAAACCACAATAGAAGAAAGATAGAGAATAATAATTCTTCTAGAAATCCACAATGAAAAATTTTATTGTTAATAAGAGAAAAAATGTGTGATTTTTCAAACATAGATATAATGAAATGGAAAAGAGGGAATCCAACATTTATTTTTGCAAGATAAAAAGATATTTACAATATAACATATTAAATATAAAATTTATTAACTAAAAAAATAATAAAATTTAGTTGTATGTTACTCAATAACTATTACACCATGATGAGTTCCATGTTTCTTTCTATCTAAATGTATAAGGTACCCTTTTAGGTGAGTGGCCCATCTCAGCTAACCTCTTGGGCTACGGAAGACACCTAGCGCCTTGTACCAGCCAAAAAATACTATCTTTTTTATCTATCACAAATTACGGAACTAATGATACAAGATCATTTCCAAAAATACCAACTCACAACTTCTAAAAGATTCTATAGTAATTTAAAATGATCAACTTACTAATTATTAATCAATAAATGTGTTATATTGAAATCGTGTTATGTATGAATCATTATAGTGTACATCATAAAACACAGAATCAGTGATCACAAGTGTGTTTCATTGATTTTGGTAATATTTTATAATGATATAAATTTATTAAAATAAAATTATTCCAGTATAATGTTTTTAATTATAATTAGGATTTTTAATTCATTTATAGTTAATATTAAATAATGATAAATAAAATTAAATTAAAATTCAATCAATCCTTGTTTTCAAATTTGGTTATTCATAGAGAAAAGTTTTATTATCATATATTACCATTATTTTATGAATTTAAATCCCAACATTTAATGATAAATAACTATTATATTTTAATTTCATAGATAAATATAAATATATGGACATATTTTTAATGAAATATGGATATATGGTTTTTTAGGAAACTTAATCATTTACTTTGATTCCATTTTAAATAATTTTTTATCTACTTGAATTTGTGTAGAATATTTCTTAATATGATAAAATTTTATTTATCTTATATTACATAAATTTAAAATAGAATATGAATCTAATGATTAAAAATATAGGGTGAAATTTGATAATTAGAAAATTTTTAATTTCTTCAATTTCGATCTATCTTTTTATAGTCCTAAGAATTAAATCAAATATTAAAATATTCATTTATATGATACATATGAGGAGAATAAACTACATAAGAAAATTGTTTTCCAAATAATAATTCATCTCATTATGTTTACTATCTTGTTTTACGGTAATAAGGATCCAATAATTATGGTATGAGGATGAGCTATGCAAGCATAGAAACTATTTCATATTTTCTTAGATGGTGTTGAACCAGAAACCAGTCCAATTCCATAGTGAAATGGTACATGACCCATGTCATAGGCTCAATACTATTACGTTTAGTTGATAAACAAAATTAGATGAGTGGGGGTGGTATACAAAGAGACTAATATTATCTGTGGCGTATAGAAACATCCTATTCAATCAATTAATTCCATAATGCTGATAGAGTATATATATGCATCGCATGTGGGAAAATTATGGACTAGCACCACAAATGGTGTTCTTTTTGAACCTATATACTAGAGGATATATGATGTGGAATGTGGTAGTGTGGCGTGGATATGGTTCATATATAACATTATAAATTCTTTTCTACTCCTCTTGAAAATATAGACCTAATTTAATTTTATTTTTTTCCATTTTGAAATAATTTCATAAATAAGAATATCTTATCAGCATTAATGATATTTTGGAAATTTATGTTTAATTTTACTAATTTTTATCTTCTAAGAAATTAAAGTGTTACTAACATAATTATAAAATTTATGACAAATTAACTCTATAAATTTATAATGATATGTATTTTATAACCATAATATTAAATTCCAAGAAAATATTTTTTAAGAATAAACTTATTAATTTTTATATATTAATTTATATATTAATTTCAAAAATGATTTAACAATTTCTTTTTTTATATTTATTAGATAAAAATCATTTAAAAATTTGAATTAATTAAATATTATTCTAGTTAGGCACAATGTTTTATTTAAAATTTATGATAACAATTAAGTGAACTATTTTATTTTTATAATTACTCAAGTCCTCACAATTATATAAGAAAGCTATGAGGTGGATGAATTATTAACAAATTTAATTGTTTTCATTATGTCATTTGTAATATTAAAATATATTAAATTAAATATTCGGAATTTAGTTTGGTATAAAAAACATTATTCTTGTTCAAAACATAAGAAATAATGTTGATGTTAAATATGTTTTATTAACATTATAAATGAAAATGAAAATTTATTGCCCTCATACTTTTTTAATTATAAATGGTATTAGGATGTGTTGAAAATTAATGAAATAAATGGGAATATATAACACATAATGACAATAGATTTTTGAAATGATATTATAAAAAATAAAATATTATTATGTGATTGAATGTAGTGTAATTTGGTTATGGAAAATATAGGCTCAATTAATGAGAACATATTTAATAATCATTAGATAAAAAAAGGTTACATTAAAATATAATAAAATATAACATTGCATATAGGAAATTAGTTACATAATAAATTGAAATAAATAATTATTGATGTTGTGAAGATTTTAATGCAAAAAAATTTAAATACATGTAGTTATATTGATATCATAAATTTATTTATATATATCATTTATTAAAAACACAAATTAAAATTATAACAATATATAGTTGAATACTAGTGGTGTGAACTATATAATAATAAATACCAAGCTTAATAATGATAAAGGGTGTTTATTGGGATGATTAATATTTTCCATGACAATGTTATATGTATTTATGTATAGATATACATTTCTTATGGAGGAAAAAAATAATAATAACATGAAAAATGATAATTATGATGCTGGGTCCATTTTGATAATTACTAAAATGAAAAATAAATGAGTGGGGAAATATAATAAAAATGCATAGGATTAGTTTAAAAGTTTTGGATATGATATGTAGTATATATATTGATATTGATTTAGCTATGATGGGTAAAATTGAATATCCTAGTTACTAACATTTAGTTACTACTATATTTTTTTGGTCCATTCACGTATAATTTATGTGGAAAGACATGATTTATTGTAGATTTTAGTGTGGAAGCCACTTATAATTGATAATTATAATTTGTGTTTGGTTGGGTAATTTATTATTACTCAAATAATTACAATTTTTTATAGTATAGAGATTAGTAAATATTGATTGAAAATAAGTAATATCATGTATACCCTAATACACACCAACTATATTTTTTTGAGTTAAACAAAACATCATAGTGTTTATTCATTTCACACAGTATTATGAGTAGAATATTTTGATGTCCTATACAATTTTTTTTCACTAAACATACTAGAATTGAATTTTTTTGTGATATATGAAATTAATATATATTACTATTCACCTATTTTTTATAATATTTTATTCCACAACACTGGGATTGAGGTGGAATGTGATACACAATAATACAGCAATTTCTTAACCACTCATTTGGGTTTGCATATATGAGATGTGTATTGTCTTCCACTCCAATTATTTTCAAATATATGTGGATATATATTTACAGTATTACTACATATTCTAAATCACAAAATTAGGTTAAAATTTATTAGATATAAATATGATATTAGTCACCCATAACTCATAGTGTTTGTGTTCTTGATATTCAATTTCTACTCTTATATAATATGGTTATATAAGTAATTCCTTAAAATCTCAGCATAATGCAAATTGAGTGAATCACATGGAGTGATATCCTATAACAATAAGTAATATATACTTTTAGATATATTATTTTTTACATCCATCATCTATATGTGGAGTGGATGAGTTCAAACATTAATTGATATAGCACATTTAATGAGGTTAGAACCAAGATCCGCACTTTTTTAGTGTTATGAGTAATGTGTATATGGTGTCTCTCTATGAGGATGTAGTCCAACGATAAACTTTCCATAATCATACATATAGATGTGTGGGAAGTCTCAACAAAAATATTATATCATTTTAATGTAGTAATAATGATGAATGTGAGAAATTGATACCATGATAATAAATGATCTTAAAAGTGTTTTACAAATGATGATGCGATAAGATGTTGTTTTATCTAAACATTATTTAGTGTTAATTCATGTAAAAAAGTTATTTGTAACCATTACATGCACACCCATGTGTTTTCCCTTATGTACAAATAGATATGCAAATGTATATTTTTTTTACTCTAGTGGATATATATAGAGAGTGGATGGGGTAGATGGTGGGAATAAGACATCATTCAGATGGTAAAATTATTTTTATCGATATTTAGACTCAGATTAATATTTGTGGAAGATATGTTATAGGTAATTATTTTATTCATTATACATTAAATTTTATTATGGGTATATTTTAATATATTCATGATTTTTATTTTATGGTAGTTGAATGTTTTAATTCATGGCGGACGATATTCCAAGATAATAATTGAGATGGTAGGTTTTCATGTAAAGCCTTTATTCATTTTACCTGATACCAAAGCAGTGATCAATTATAATATCCTACTAAAGTAGGTCATTATGAGTACACATATAAATATTTTACGAAGTGGACTTCATTCATTATTTGACAAATGAAAAACTACAAAAACAAAGAAATAGGGGTTAAATAATATGTTATTATATAATTATATTTGTGGAGATATAAAAATACCCTTGCATTTTCTAGATAAATTTTCCTAGGATAATACATCTGAATTAATATATTATTTATGTTATTCGGATATAATCATCCATTAAACAAATCCTTGAAAGCTAAGTCCCATCATTTTTTACTCTGATCAATGAGTATAAGCAATGAAAACATGATATTTTATGTCTTTAGATTTATAAGAAAAGTAATTATCTTAATAATATTCTCCAGTAACTCTTCTCCCAAATGATATCCAATAGAACATTTAGAGACAATGGTCTATATTTTTCGAATTAATATGTATGTTCACCACCTTTAGATATGATAGTATCAAAATTTAATTCCAAATATTAGATATTTGAGAAAAATATATCATCAAAATAATAAAAAATAAAAAGATATACATATTGGAATTTTCTTATACCACTCTCCTAATGGTTTACTAATAACCATATGAGATTCATGAACAATTTATTTTTTAAAAACATTGTATTAAAAAATAAAAATTTAATCTGATTCACCCATGAGTATTCTCACCCCTCGAGGATGTTTTATAGAGTTACGAATTTATATTATTGACCCCTTATCATTAAAACTATAATTTTATTTCATTTCAATAATGATTTTGAATCTAAAACATTAGTATTAGATTAAAAATTATTTATTGTTTGACCATTTTGAATTATTGGTTCGAGAATTTAGATTCAATGAAAACTAACAGAAACAAAGAAAAATAAATTGTTAATAAATTCACTTTAATAGGTAAAACATTATATTTCAAAAAGAGTAAGTGAATCACTTTGAGAGGTTTTCTTCTCAAAATAATATTTGTTCGATATGATTTTTAATTGAATGAGTTTCTCTTCTATAAAATTCATTAAATGTAATTAACATTCTCTTGTAAAATTTCAACTAGTACTACATTATTTAATTAAATCCATTACGGTTAAAGGAAAATATTTATATCAATATTCATCATAAAAACACTAAATTTAAATAAACAATGATTACTCTCACTGTCCCATTCATCCTTATCATAATAGAAATGTTTATTTAATTACTAATAAAATTATGTATAACTATGAAATGAAAAAAAAGAATCAAAATGAAATTGATGAAAAATTATTCTATAATTAAAATAAATCAACAATTTTCTATCATCATCATTTTAGTACATATTTAACAACCATTAAGAATGTAATCACTTATAAAAGAATGAAAATATTTTATATATAAGAATGTAATTTACTATGTGGTAAATACATTAATACGAATGAAATAATAAAATCCTGCATAAAATGTAATAATAAAAAATTAACTATAATTCAAGATATTAATTAGAATATCCCTAATAAGAGTTATAAATCACGTTACACTCTACAAATGTAATTTTTTTGGGATATTCTATATAAAAAACTTATTCAAACAAAGTATATATAACATTAATCTAGGCCATAATTCTATAGGTTTCCTAGGGATATGATGTTTAAAAAAACTTATTTTTTATCTTAAGTACACAATTATTATCATGTAATCAGAATGGTTAGGGAATGATGGAAAAATATTTAATCCCCAAATCTCTTCATTTCCAAGAGATTATAGTGAAAACATTTAATTTTACAATTGTATTTTTACATTCCTCTTATTATCCCATGACTACATCAGTATGTAATGTGTTATCAACTATGGAATGTGATTTTAGTAATCAAGTCTGCTTGAGAATCTCCCCATGGCTTTAGAAAAACCAATTTTGGGAACATTGAATTTTTATATCCTTCATACATAGTTCATTTTGACATAAATGAATAGGATGGTGAGTTGGAATATAGGTTTGATTTTCCACCATTTTTTTATGTAGTAAAAAATATGATTTATGTATCTTAGTTAAAAATGTATAAGCCTAATCATGACAATGTGATTCTATGTGATCTCCTTAACCTAGTGTCAAATGCATCAATTGTTCATATACTGATAACGATTGAGGATAAGTAATAAAAATTATTTCAGGGTAAAATAATTGTTCTATTGTGGGTATTGAGGAATTGTGGTCAGATTAATGAACAAATGTAGAAATGGAAGAACAAAATGGTTGAGAAATGGCCTAAACTCTTTTAGGGAAACATCAGTTTTCTAATTTTTTGGGGATGGAATGGATAGTGGTAGGGAAAATATATAACCCATAGTTTCAATTATAAAAATATATTTCATTATTTTTAAGGTGCGTTATTTTTTTGGATTATATTTGTATGGGTTTAATGGACTTTTTAATGTTATTGGGGATTTTATAAAATTGCACTGTTTTAGAATGGTTATTACAAAACCTAAAACTACAATTAAGAACCATGAAAAGGGAGGCAATTGAATCTAGGTTGGTTCAAAGTTAGTATAATATTTGGTAAAACTATGTAGAGATGTTTGAAAAACAATTCATTTTGTGACAGATCCATTTTCATAGTGAGCACATGGTTTTCCTAATTATGTTCCCATATCGACTACTATAAAATTCAATATATGAAAATTGTTTATCCAAATAAAATTTTCCAATAAACCACTCATTTTTTCATTGTTTACCCTAACACATTTTTCTCTCTTCATAACGGTTGTAGAGACACTATCTCTAGATCTGAAATTGATCTATAAGTTTATCATGGAATAATGAATCCTGGTTTTATTTTTAAGTATCAATTAATTCTAGTTTCAAATAGTTTCTTCTTATTTCCTATAACGGATTTATATATCATGTATATTAGGGATATATTAATCATATATTATGCTAATCAAGATAATATTTTGATGTTTGGATGTTATGGAACAAGATCTATGGATTATATTTGAGGTTTAACCCGTTTTTATTGAAGAATTCATGTTTTTCTTTGTTTTATTACATAGTCTATGAGGTAGGAGGATTCACACTCTTCTCCACTTATTGTAACATGAATTTTTGGTATCATATTTTTTAATTTATTTAATTTCATTGTTAATTTTTTTCATAATGATTGGTATAATCTGTTTTGGGGATGGTTTCTGAAATTGTGTAATTTTTCTGCAATGTGTTTTGTTGAATGGATTTAAATGATGATTTTAAAATTGGTTTTTTGATTGAATAAGAGGAAAATTTGAAATAATTTTTAATAAAAATATTTTTTATTAATTTTTTTCCACCATTGGATTGAAATGGGTTGGAATAATGTTTTTGGAATTCATTTTTCATAAATGGTTATGGGTTGTTCATTTTCATTATTTTGGCCCTGTAGAAGGGGTGTGTCCAATTTAGGCACTAATATGTTGTTACATTTTGACAACCTAGTATATCAATGAAATACCACTAATGTTTATGCAACTATCACCTAACCAAGCATCTGTGGATGTCAATAATGGAATTGGTTATGCCAAATAGAATTTTGAAATGGGATGAAAAGATTTCTTTTTGGTTTTACATGGAAATAGATTTTTTGTGAAACTACCTATATTTGATATAAACTATTAATTTTTTAATTGGTTCATGTTAATAATTTTATCTAAATTTTCAATCATTTTCTATCCTAGTGTCACGAATAGGGTTGTCATTTGTGGAAAACCGTATTAGTTTCATTACTCACTCCATGAATTATTACACATGTACTTTTATATTTATTTATTATCAGGAAATAATAAATGGAAAAGTATCTTAGTTCATTAGTGGTTCATGGTTATACTTTTGATATATTGTAGAGATGGATCATTGATAATATTGGTAGTAATAGATTTTCTATAATTGGATTCTATGAGTTGTGTGGTTTTGTCTTCTCCATTATAATTTGATGTAGGTAGTCTTATGCTTTAGTACTATGGTGTCTTTTCGCTTGGATATAAATTGGTATTAAATTTAGATCTGTTAAACTATTATTAGGAATCATATATTGGTTTTGGATATGTAATTATTGGTTGTGGTTGTTTTTCTTTTCAATGGGAAAATAATCCCCCAATAATATGGAATCACTTGGTATTTTCGGCAAGGCTTTGTAATTTTTGGTATTACATATAAAGATATGTAAAAATACCTCCTTGACTCAAGCTAATTAAGAGGCATGATATTTAAAACTTGTGAACATGAGATATCAGATATATATATCAAAATCAAGGGTAAAAAATTAATCACAAATAAAAATTCTATATTAAAGGGTGAGTAGATAATACCATTATTATCTATGTAGGTCATCATATTTATTTATATGAATTCCAATAGTACTTAAAAACATAAATACAATTTCTCTGAAAATGAATATTTGTAATAGTTAAACAGAAAATATTCATAACAAAAAATATGACATATTTGACACATAACATAGGCTATGTTATCAATTTGAAAATTATTTAAATTATTAGATAATAAATCATTTAATAGAAAAAAATTAATTATTTGCATGAAACACTTCATAAGTAAAAAACCGGATCTCCACACACAAAAATGTGATGGAACATGTTATTTAAAAAGAATAAATTAAATTGTATATGTCATGACCTGTCCCCTGGGGCCCATGCCATGACAACCCCAAACCCGCCGTATATAGGATAGGGGCTTGCGACTAGCACCGAAGGTGTATTCCCTAAAACATGAAAGGCATTGACATTATAACCTATATGAACATGTACCAAGAACACATCAAGATACAAACTTATGTAAACATAATAGTAAATAGATTGAGTGTAGTAAGTAAAAGGGCATAGAATACAATCCCAACTGGAAAGTACAAGAAACTGAAAGCACAAGTAATCTGGAACAGCTGCTGTGAACCCACCAAGGATCCTACATGAAGGGTAGGTACAAATCTCAATCGGTCATCTCTGCGGTATGCCTCGTATAAGATCCACCTCTGAGGTACCTACAATCTTAGTACTCTCATCCTCAGTCAGCGCTCTCCACAGTCTTCACCAAACACTACAAAATGTGGTAAAATCCCATGCAGGGGAGAGTATAATGATACTCAGTAGAGACCCCGAGACCCTCAAGGTCTCACAAAATCCACAAAGGATAAACCATAAAGCATGAAATCAACGGTAAACCCTACATAGTTATATGCTCATACATATACCTATGTTATCAGGTATACCGATCTCAATCACGAAGAAACACATAGTCCAACTCAAAATCCCAAATTGCAATTGTTCCAGAAAGTAAGGAATACCCCAAAGATAAGTACAACTCAGGTATGCCACATTGAAGAATACCGCCAAGGTATTATCACAAAGGAATGTACTACTCAAGTAAGAACTCATCTCACACTAGGTATAACGTATGTACAGTATTTGAGATGATTAGATGTAACTAATGAATCATATTACTCTATTAAGAGGCAAACCCAGAAAGGATCTCTAGATGATGACCCAAACAAGATCTCTTGGTGCGTACCCACATAAGATCGCTCAGTGCTAACCCACATAGGATCGCTCGGTGCTGACCCACAAACAACCGCTTGGTGTGGACCCACACATGACCGCTATTCATAATTCACATCACATCCAACTATTGGTCTTCCACGCTAAGCTTGCTCGTCCCAGAGAGGGCATGATCCTCAAGATAATGGTCGATACTCCAAATTCCACGAATTTCAAAGATGAAGTATCTCAAAGGACTACCCCATCATAGGGGTATCAATGCAACAGTGGCTGCATCAATCAGACGCCCAGTTTGTAAGTTATTATCCATTTCGTCCAGAGGGCTCGGTTGGATTCATAATCAATCCAACACGATTGTATCCCAAAATTATCCAAATATCATGTGGTGTATACCAAGGGGACCATGTCGTTACAAAGATTACAAGGACATTAACAGTTTTTCAAATTGGCGCCTGCTGCCAATGTTATGGCCGATGGAGAGAAAAGCTTTTAGCTGGTCCGGGTCCAGTCCGACCCGGCCAGACCGACCTGGACCGAGCAGGCCTGGGCCGACCCAACCAAGTTTTAGTCGACCCAACCAATTTTTTCCAGCCTGTCCCACATTGGGAAGTGCAGGGGATCCAGAGCAGCGCGAGATCGCGAGTGCGGCGAAGCCGTGAGGGCCGCGGAGGGCCGCAAGGGCCGGAGAGGGCTGTGGGGCCACGAATGGCTGCGGGGTGACGATTCCTCCAGGGCAGCGGGGCACCAAGGCCGTGGGGGTCTTGAGGCCATGGGACGGTGGATCCACTGGGGGACCATGAGACCATGGGAAGACAGAGCCATGGGGGGTCGCGATGACCCAAGACGACAGATCCGTGGGGTCTGGGAGGCCGCGGGACGCCGAATCTGGGGGGGGGGGGGGGCGTGGGATGGGGGATCCATGGGGGGCCAAGAGTCCGCGAGATGACGGAGCTGCGAGAGGATGCGAGCAGCATAGGGTGCGGTCGACAGTATTCCCAGGGTGAAACAGAAGCCCCGAGGCACTATAGAGGCCTCGTGCGGCGGAGGCCATGGGGCAACGCAGAGGCTGCGGGGCGGCAAGGAACTGTGGGGCCAACAGCTTCATCGTGACCAATGATGTGCCAGTCGACACATCTGTTCTTCACCGTGCCACAAAACTGCCTTCTTCCATCATGTAAAACACACCATTCGAAAATAACGGAAGAGGGGTCGGGCCTTGTTTGTTTGGACCACACCCTCCGCATTAGAGAGGTAGCATGCTGCTCAACAAAAAAAATGATTGAATAAAGTCAAACCATATAACATCCCATAATTTATTATTCCCAAACCAGAAAAACAATCATCTATTTGTTAAATATTAAGAGAGTTGATAACCATTCTTGGTTTTATAATGGAAGAACAAGGGAAACAACAATCACGCATAATTAAACCCCTACCTCAAATGTTCATTCATGTTGACATGTGAAAGAATTAAAAGATGTCGATGTTCTTCATCCCCACCACAAACCTCTGATTGCAGGCTCATTCATCGGTTCGTCGATGTTTATGATGTTCCACATAAGAGGATTTCAAGATGAAGAAGTTGAAGTCATGTGTCAGCATTCTTCATTGGAGGATCATTCTTCGTTGGAGAAGTAGAATTCCTCCACGTATCTCCACATCTAATCCTTTCTCCCAATTCCACTGAAAAATATAGTATCCAATATGTTATTTTTCATCAATTTAATTGTTCGCACAAAATAAAATTGATGTCAGTAATTAAGATGTGGTTGGAACCATTAAAGTGGGTGGATACTATAGGTAATTTCCCATTAAATTGGAGTTAAGAGTTATCACCACATTAAATAATGAGTTTAATGGGTTTTGGTGGTCCCCACCCATAAATTAAAATTGGGAGGTTTTGGGCTCAGTGGTCCCCAGATCTATATCCCATGTTGAGGGGTTTCAAAAAAAAATGTTAGACATTTATATTTTATTTTATTCTTTCATGAATGTCACAAAAAATTATTTTTTACCCTCGAGACACTACGATCGAGGTGAAGGTATCCATAGAAAAAAACCGGCGTTGTGAGTTCAACGGTGCAATTAGATTTCAATTCTGTTCACAAGTTCAAAAGATACAAAAACCCCCTCGCACATTTATTGAACGTACCCAAAACAATTTTTAGAAATTTATTCAGGGCACTCTGGGCCTCGAAATCATGTGCCGTCAATTTTCACAGACTTGTTAAAATCTCATTAAATTAAAAATAATAATGTAAATTCCTGGTCTTTTCATTCTCCCCACCTCAGGGGTTTTCATCCCTGAAAGCTACATCCCAAAACTTGGAAAACATGTGGGGGGTACTGGGCACAAATCTGAGGCTTCCTCTCCCATGTTCTCTCAAGGAGGTTCCCATGCTGCCAGAAAATGTGCAACAGAGGTATTGCCCACCCATGAAGGACCTGCTCATATCGATCCTCAATCTCTACTGGAACCTCAGTAAAATTTTTCCCATCGTCGACATCAATCTCTCCATGGTTGCGGATGTGGGATTGGTCATGCATGTATATCCTCCGCAGGGATACATGATAGACGATGTGCCCACGGTGCAATTGAGGAGGATGTGTTAAGCGGTAAACCACCTCACCAACTCAACTGAGAATTTGAAAGGGTCTGATGATCCTCAAAGATAACTTTCTGCCTCGGGCAAATCTCTATAAAACTCATCAGGGTGAGACCCGTAGAAAGACGTGGTCACCATCCTCGAACTCCTGAGGTCTCCATCTATTGTCAGCATAAGACATATGCCTGCTATGTGAAGTCTTCATCTACTCCTGGATGATTTGAACTTTCTCTATGGTAGCCCATACCATTTTCGGTCCCATGAGTGTTGACTCCCCTGAGTCAGTCCAGCATTAAGGCAATATGCTGGGTCGGTCATAAAAGGCCTTGATAGGTGCCAACCCAATGGTGGAGTGCTATCTGTTGTAGAATGCTAACTCTATAAAAGGAAATTGATCCTCCCAGAAATTACCGAATTCGAGGATGCAAGAACATAGAAAGTTCTCACGGGTATGAATGGTCCGCTCAGTCTGGCCATCCATCTGAGGCGGGAATGTGGTTCTCGAAAGAAGCTACATCTAGAGAGACTCATGTGTCCCCTTCCATAGCTGGAAAGTGAATCATGTATCATGATCAGATACAATCAATGAGGTTACTCCATGTATCCGCACAATCGTCTACACATAGAGGCATCCCAATATCCCTGAATAACTCTTATCTCTAATCGTTAGGAAGTGGGCCGACATGGTGAGTCGGTTGACGATCACCTAGATAGAATCATGACCTCTGGATGTACATGGATGTCCCATCATGAATTCCATGGATATCCCATTACTCTTCCACTGTAGGACCTCTACAGGTTGTACCATGCCAGTTGGTACCTAATGCTCTGCCTTCACTAGCTGAAAAGTGAGGCACAGATATACAAACTCTACTACTGCTTTCTTCGTTCCCGAAAACGAGTGTTTTCATCGCATTTCCTTGTATAAAATTGGGAATCTGGGTTTTACCACTAGAGGAGATGTGTGAAACACCCTCAACACTTCCTCTTTAAGTGACACGGGTACCATGGTACGTCCTCTGAAGAGGATGACATGCTCCCCACCTTCAAAAAATCCATCAGGTGCCTGCCATGTGGATATCTGAGCACGTCGAGCCTCGCAGTTAGCATCTCCACGTTGTGCATCCCTTACTCACTGAAGAAGTGGGGAACTAACTATAGTATACTAAAGGAAATTTGTTCCATCTCGATCAATAAAGGATATCTGCCAAGAGGCCAGCTACTTCGTCACCTCAACTAGAAGCCATATACCAGATCTCCTGCTGAGTGCATCTATTATAACATTCCCCTTCCCAGGAGTATAGACTATCTCTAAGTCATATTATTGTAGGAACTCAAACCAAAATCATTGTCTTGGGTTCATATTTTTCCGAGAGAAGACATACCTGAGTCTCTTGTGATCCGAGTAGACTGTAAAACACACACCCATTAAGTAATGTCACCACATATTCAAGACGAATACCACTGCAACTAACTCCAAGTCATCAGTAGCATAGTTCCATTCATGTTTTATCATCTGTCAATAACCATATATCATCACTCCTTTATCCTAAATCTGAAAACTTCTGAGCCCGTACCCTGATGCGGCGCAGTTGACAACGTACCCTACGCCTTCCTACTGAAGCCCCAATATGGGGGCACTCATCAGCCTCTACCTTATCTCTTGAAAACTCTGTTGTAATCTCTCTGACCACACGAAGTATTTTCCCTTCTTCGTCAATGTTGATATAGGTGCTACAACTCTAGAGAAATCAAGAACAAACCAGTAGAAGTGTCCAGCCAAGCCATGGAATCTTTGTAACTCCATAATACTCCTGGGTGACTCCAAAGCTAGTACCGCCTCAATCTTCGCAGCATCTACTGCAACTCCAGCCTTCGATATGATGTGTCCCCAAAAGTGAACTTCTCGGATCCAAAAATTGCTCTACGAGAGCTTACCATAAAGCTAGTGATCTCGGATTGTGTCCAGAACTACCTACAAATGATTGCCATGCTACTCCTTAGTAGTCGAGTATATTAGAATGTCATTGATGAAGACTACTACAAATCGATCATGGTATGGATAAATAATCATGTTCATGAGTCCCATGAACACTGATGGAGCATTTTTCATGCTGAATGGAATAACTAAGAACTCATAATGGTTGTACCGACATCTGAAAGTCATCTTCTGCACATCCTCATCTTGTACTCTGAGCTGGTGATAGCCTGATCTGAGATATATCGTTGGGAACCACCATGCTCCTTTCTGCTAATCAAAGAGGTCATCAATCCTTAAAACTGGGTAATTGTTCTTCATGGTCACCTGGTTCGGGCACCGATAGTCAACACAATGTCTCAATCTCCCATCCACCTTCTTGGAAAAAAAATTGGGGATTCCCAAGCTGAAACACTGGGATGAATGTATCCATTCCCCTATAAGTCCACTAGTTGTACCCGTAGCTCACAAAACTCAGCATAAGCCATCTGATACGCTTGTGTAGATATCGACTTCATCCCAGGGTACAAGTCAATGTAAAATTCCACCATTCTGTGAAGAGGTAGACCCATAACATCATCAGGGAAGACATCCATGTATTGGTCCACCACTACAGGATAACTTAGACGATTCACTTTGACAACTCCGAGGGCAAGGCTAGCTAACTGCTGAGTGATCGGCTACACTCTTTTTCATGTTAGTCCATCCGGTGTCATAAAGGCTCCCATATTGTCAGTGAAGTTAAATCTGGACCCATCAGTGCAGACACACCGCAAATTGCACCTAATAGAGTCTATCTGAGCATTGAATTTAGATAAAAAGTCCATACCAAAGATGGTGTCATAAGGCCTCAACGCCGCTACTAGGAGATCCCAACAAAAGCTATCTCCTCCTAGATTAATGTCACACTACCGGAACCAGTGCGTAATCGTCAAATCCGCTCCAGTAGGGGTCTCTATCGATAAGGATCGAGCCAATGGATTTGTCGGAAAATACGAGCTCCAAATTAGGGAAGTGGAAATAAAATAATGACAAGAACCTATGTCTACATGTACTGCAGCTAAGGTGGAGTAGACACTAATAGTATCTCGTATAATCTCTTCTGCTTCGGGGTCGTAGGCCTCAACTGCATGGAGCTGAGCTAGCCCCTTTCCACTTGCTCCCTATGATCGGGATAGACCACTTGGTGGTGGTGGTGGAAACATCTTGAATCGGCGGCCACCACCAGCTGCACGACCAACTCTTCTTACATGACCTCTGGCTCCCTGTAGACCTCCTTGGTCAAACCACTCTCGCTGCTTAGGTGGTCCTTCGACCATCTGATGATCATCAGTACGACGAGTCAGATAGTCACGAGCCATGTGACCATGCCCGCCACATATGTAACACTGCTCGCTCCTGGCATGACTGGATCTACCTTGGGTGCCACATACAACTATCCCTGACTCCTGTGGTTATCCATCTGTAGGTCTGGTCTTCTTGGGCCTCTACAACATCTATCTGTTTCCAACGGTAGAAGAATCCACTACGTGATGAATGGTGGTGAGTCTCACTGCTGGTGACTGCTATGCAAGGAAACTATCCACTAAGAGTGATCTCACTAACACCCCCACCTACATCGGGATGCTATGAGAAATCATTGTAGCTCTGATATCTTGTATGAGTCCCTGATCAATGGTCCGAGCCCTGAAAACTGTGTCCTGCACCATAGTAGTGGATTAGAGTGAGAATCCTGTGAATCTCGCTGAGTACTGAGCCATAGTCATGCTTCCATGTTGCAGATAAAGTAGCCCTTGAATGTGCTCTATGCGAAGAGTCACTGGAAGAAACTATGCCCGAAATAGGCTCTCGATGACTTCCTAGTGATGTGTCACCTCGTCGTGAGCCTGGAGCATCAAGCTCCCCCATCTACCAGCTGCTACCTTTAGAAGACTGGAAGAATGGATAAACATGAGATCGGATGGTGTCCCTAATAGTCGAAAGACTCTCACCACGACCTCCATCAAATCCTCAGCCGCCCATGGGTCCGTTTCTCCCCTGAACCTAGGTGGCCTATAGCGCTAAAACTCGTGCAATGCGTTCCAGAGTTGTCAACACTCTGTTGTTGGGGATGGTGGCATCAGTGTCCCAACAGTTAAAGGTACTGCTGGTGCCTCTACTGGAATAGGGCCATGCACCAAGGCTTCGTCACTCGATGGTCTATCAGTGCATACTATATCCAGAACCCTAGTTGGCTGCATGCGTGGAGGCATCCTAAAAAGAAACGGGTGCACCACGGTTAAAAATTTATACCTAGTGAGCTAACTCGACGAGATCACAATGAAAACTCTTCAAAAAACACACATAATCAGTTTTTTCGTTCTCTAAGTCAAAAATAAGAAGTCATTGTCCTGGTGTATGGATATGTCTCCTACCTCACCAACAATGGATTCCCTAAACTGATAACCACACTCACTAAAGTTAAAACTATTTCCGTTAAAAAGATAAGTGTCCTATGTTCTATGCTAGAACCAACTCCTCTGAAACCAATTTGTCATGACCAGTTTTCGAGGGCTTGTGCCGTGACTACCCCATGCCCGCCTTCCATAGGCTAGGTGTAGGAGACTAGCACCGAATGCGTATTCCCTAAAACTGGGAAGACATGGCCATTAAAACCTGAAATCACACACAACCAAGCTCACCACATGATGCAAACTCAAGTAAACTGATAGTAAATAGAGTGATTGTATAATTTATAGGGGCTATAATACAAACCCAACTAGAACGTACAAGAAACTAAAAGTACAAGTAAACTGGAACAGCTGGTGTGAACACTCACCATGGATCCAACCTAAAGGGTAGGTATAGCTCTCGATCGGTCTACTCTGCGGTATACCACGTCAAAGGTCCTCCTCCGAGCTACCTCCAGTCCTGGTACTCTCATCCTCAGTCAGCGCAGTCCGTCGTCTGTAATAAACACAACGAAGTGCAGGCATAACCCGTGCAGGGTTGAGTATAAAGATACTCATTAGGGACCACGAGACCCTCAAGGTCTCACAAAATATTCAAAGGATAAAAAAACACATTAAATCAACTGATAACCCAGATTAGGAATATTCCCATCCATATAACTATCTTATCAAGTATACCCATCACTATAATGAGGAAACACAGAGTCCAACTCAATAGCCCAAAGATCAACTTTTCTACAAAGGTAGGAATACCATGAAGGTAAGTACCACACAGGTATTCCACATAGAAGAATACCACCAAGGTATTACTACAATGGAAGGTAACACTCAAGTACGAACTCAGTTCACACCAGGTATAATTTAGGTACAGTATTATAGATTATTAGATGTAACTAATTAATCATCTTACTCTATTAAGAGTCAGACCTACGAAGGATCTCTAGATACTGACCCACACATGATCTCTCTGTGTAGACCCACACAAGATCGCTCGGTGCTGACCCACACTGGATCGCTCAGTGCTGATCCACATAGGATTGCTCAGTGCTGACCCACAAAGGATCGCTTCATCATGACCCACACAGGGTCCCTCAGTACTGACCAAAATAGGATCACTCGGTGCTGACCCACACAGGATAACAATTCGTTCTTCATGTCACTGCCAGCTACTGGGTTCCCACGCTACGTCGTCTCATCTCCGGGAGGGTCCTCACCTCAAGCCATTGGTCGATACACCAACTGCGAAGAAGTAGCAAAAAGACATATCTCAATGAACCGCCATGTCATATGGGTCTTAATGCAATAAATGGTGCGTCAATCAGACGCCCAGTCTGTATGTTATTAGCCTTTTATTCTCGAGTGCTCGGTTGGATTCTTTCTCAATCCAACCTAAATGTATTTCAACATTACCCAAATCTCATGTGGGGTACACCAAAGGTATCATATCACTCCAAGTATTACAATTACATTGACAGGTTTTCAAACAGATGCCTGGTGCCAATGTTATGGTCGATAGAGTGAAAAGCACGTAGCAGGTCCGTGTCCAGTCTAACCTGACCCAGTTTGGGTCAACCCAAAGCGTACTGGGTCCAGCCCAGACTGCGCTGGGCGTCGCTGGGGATGTGGAGCGGCGTGAGGCCATGGGGGTTGTGGAGGGATACGAGGTAGTAAGGGCATGGGGGATGCAAAGGGTTGCGAGGCGGTGATACCATGGAGGTCGCGGGGCCGCGGGACGTTGGAGACGTGGGGGGGGGGGTCGTGAGGCCGCAGGATGGAAAGCCTGTAGGGAGGCTACAGGGCCATGGGGCCGTGGGACAGCAGAACCACGGGGGGATGCGAGGCCTAGTACAACATAGCTATGGGGGGCCGCGATGCCGCAGGACAGTGGAGCTGCGAGGGGGTCGTGAAGTCATGGGACGTCGGAGCGGTAGGGGGCCGCGAGGCCGCCGGATGGGGGAGCCGTGAGGGGCTGCGAGGCGGTGGGATGGAGGAGTCGTGGGATGGGGGAGTCGCGGGGGCCCGTGAGGCCACAAGATGGAGGATCCGTGGGGGGGGGGGTGCGAGGCTGCAAGACGACGGAGCTGCGGGGGGCCGTGAGGTCGCGAGACAGTGGAGACGTGAGGGGGGGGGGGGCAAGGCCAAACGCGGTGGAGGCACCGGTGCGGTGCCGAGGCCATGGGGCAGTGATGAGGCCGCAGGGTGGTGAGAACATGAGCAACAGAGGACGCAGGTGGCCCTATGGCCACGGGGTGGCGAAGACTGCAGGGCACCGAAGAGGCCGCCGGGCAGTGAGGAGCCTTGGGGACGTCGCCTTCTTCGCATCCAGTGATGGGTCGGTTGCCACATTCGTTCGTCACCATGGCACAAAGCAGTCATCTTCCATCGTGAAGAACACATCATTCAAGAAGAACGACAGAGGGGTTGTGTCATGTTTTGTTTGGTCTGAACCCTCCGATTTAGTGTGGTAGCAAGCGGCTCAACAAAACATTGAATGAAGAACGCCAAACCCTAAAACATCCGACAATTGATTATACCCAATCCCGTAAAAGAAATCATCTGTTAATAAAATAGTTAAACAGTTGATCCGCGTTCTTTGTTTTAGATGGGAAGAAAATGGGAATCAATAATTACACATAATTAATCCCCTACCTCAAAGGTTTATTGATGTAGGTGCGAGAATTAATTTGAAAATTACATTGAATCAATTATGTTTTATTTGATAATATAGATAAACATCCACTCTGGTGAAATAAGGGAGATATATGTGGAGGATGCGAGTTTTAAGTTTACCTTCTCTTAGAAGGATGTGAACAAGAGGAAGAAAATAAGGTTGTAACTACTCAAGAACTACGACATGTCAATAACCTACCACAGTGTAAAAAATATGTTTGTTGATACATTAAGTTTATGGTTCTATGGTGTTCGTAACATGATGATGATTAAAAACTATTCAATATATAGATATATAGTAATTATAAATATTGTTATTAATGGGAAATGATTACTATCATTACATTTTTAAGAAATTAGTAAAATAGCTATATAATAAGGATAATAAATCTATGTAAGATGATGAGAACATATAATTTATTATTATAGTAGTGAGTAATGTGAAATTAATAAACATTATCTAATGAGATATAGAGTTATGTTTTGGGAAGATGATATATGTTCCATCCATACCAAAAATGAAGAGAGAACTACTAGATGAATCATAATGCTCAAATTTTACCATACACCCTAGTAAAAAAAATATGTATAGGTATATAAAATAAAAATTCTGGTTGGATGGATTGATGATAGAAATTAGGGACAATGTGTCTAGATAGATAGTAATCTGCATGTTAATGGAAAAAATGAAACATACAAAGGGAGTAATGATACCTCTACGTCTACCAATATATAAATGAGACAATATGGTATTTGTTTTTTCAATGAACTTTAATAGAATCCATAGAAGAATTATTCAATATGGGTCATCATTAACCATGTTTCTAAGTCTCATCATTCTATAGGCATTTGATAATATTTACCAATTACACATTTTTCCAATCTCTATATTAATTGAATTGTAATAATTCATGGGGAACCTCTATCCATTTTATAAGAATGTGAACCATGATTCAAATCAAAATTATGGAATTTTGATAAAATTAATCTAAACCCAGAGATATATTTAAGCACCACGTTTCATCCCCATACTAATGGTATGGCTGAAATAACTATCAATTCATTATAAGGGTTTTTTAAAAGGATTTCTCTTGACATACATGGTTTTTCGGATCACTACCTAAATTATTATGGCACTCATACTAAAATATCTTCAACTCAAGAATCAATATAGAAATATTCATATCATAGTATATGGAATTGCTGTATTACATCAACCTGTTGTGAAGAATTTTTTAATAGAATGCTAGTTAGCTCAGATCGTATGATGGAGATGAAGGTTAAATTATTAACTACTCAGGATCATATTATATAATCCTCATGAATATAAAATCGACATATTAATAATCAATGGAATAAATTTTAATTTTATATGGAAAATTATTTATTGTTGATGGGTTTTCCAAAGAATGGAGTTGAATTATTTTATAATAGTTGAAATTTAAGCGATAATCACAAATGGTATTTTCAAATATTATAATAAATCGGGGTTATAGCTTATTGATTGGGTATATATCACAATCATTATAAAGAACTTGTTTTATTTTCTGTTTTTATCTAGAGAAATAAATTCCACATCAAACATATGTTTTCGCATTAGATGGAATAAATTTGATATTTATTTTCTTTTTAAGAAGGCTTCTATCGAGATTCATGACATTAGAGATCATGTAATATGGAATCCGGAAACTTATTTGGGGAGTATACATTATAGACATCACAAATTAAAAAGTGTGAAACTATTACCTAAAAGAAGATATATTGTTATAGTATATAGGTATTTCCAATCTCAACTCTATAAACCATTTTGATTAAAAAATATTTTATAGGGGGGAATATAAAAACCAAAACTCTACTATAGAAACTAAATAATGTGTCCTGAACAATTACCAAAATTCGTCCCTTAAACAACCATTTTTCAAAAATTATTTAAATACAAAATCTTCTATTTTAATGTTTTTTTAAACTAGCTATATTTTTAAATTCATCATATTAAAATTATCTATGATGGATTTTTATTATTATTAAAATTTCATATTTATTAAAAAAAATATTATTCATGAAACATATAATGTGTACGTAATTAATATTATATAAGGGTGGCCTAGAAGAATATAATCCAATTTAAAAAAATATGAATTTTTGAAATGAAATTGTATATTTTAAATTTTCATTGTACTTATAAAACCTACAATTTTTTTTAAAACAAATTAAAAGTCACCATAATATAAAGATAATTATTCTCTATTATCAATCAATCAAGTATTTTCAAGGGAGATTTAGTGTTGGATTTTCTTGGATCTTCATAAAATTTGTTCATTTTTTAATAAATCAGATTAATTTAGTAAAATAATGAACCGAAAATAATATTACAATATATATAAAATTTATATTTAAAATGTTATTTCTCTAAAAACAGTTTTTATAAGATTAAAAATATTTATTTTAATTTTGAATTCTCACACATTTTATTTGAAAAAATTATTTTAAATATATAAATATGAATGTATCAAATGAGGAAAAATGATCAATACTAATCTTTTTCATTAAAATTAACTACTAATTTTAATAATTAATTACAATGATAAATGTAATAAATGGTTAAATTAAGATTAAACTATATTAAAACTCCTAAAAGTTTTCAAAACATGAATCCATTTTAACTATATATATTTTGATCAACTAATACATGTTTCCACTAAATATTTGTGTATTTTTTAGAAAATAAACATTGAATAGTGCCTGAATGTTTTGAAAAATGTAATGGTGTTCCCAAAACAGACCTTCCCTTATCCTATAAAACGGGAACATGTTTTCAAAATTAATATAGAAAACCCATTGTAATTTCTCAGTGAAACTATTCCATTATTTTCCTAATATAAACCAATATTTATACATAATAATATTTTCAATCACTGCTATCCTAATCCACACAAATTCAAGGTGACTTCTAATAGGAAATGAAGACATCAACATGAGTATTATCAACAACTAAGGTTCATAATTAATTATCTTCATTAAAATTTAGTCTAGCCATCGTAATAAAATTTTATTGATTTATTTTATATATTTTAATATTATTAATATAGTTTTTATAATTTTTTATTCATAATTAAAATAAATTATGTATAAAAAACCATTGTTAATGTGTTGTGAAAACTACCAGCTCTATGAAATGACATGTTTTCTTCATCACTACAATACGAGGTTGGATTCATGGGTAGTTTGAAAGCGTAAATACAATATTTAGGATGTAATTATCGATATTTTATGACAAATTTAGGGACATATTAATGATATAAACCATAACGAATCATCATTAGATTAATATTTTAATATAAATGTAGTAATAGGTAATCATTTATTCATATTGGGTATTGTTTTCATATAAATTACATTTCCTAATACCACCTTATAATTATAAAGTATAAAACTCAATAAACAAAACCATTATACTCCTAGTATAATTATATTATAATAAAACAACCACATATTCAATCATTAGACTAGTGATGAGTGATGTTATTATTTTCCAAATAATTACAAGATAAGGAAGTAGATGTAATACTACAATTATAGAATTATAATTTTTTCACAATTATAATATATAAATATTAAATCCAATATAATTACATTCCATGGAATATATTAGTGGAATGTTAACTATATCTCCATGTGGAGGTGATAAGTAGTATGTATACAAAAACAATATATTTACTTCCCATTTTAGGGGAAATTGGATTCATTATAGTGATTTACTAGTATTATGGAATTTCAATATATTTCAGAAAATTATTTATTTATTTTATGATAAATAACATAGATTTATAGGATTTGCGTATGAATTGAAAAATGAAACTGATCAGTTAAGGTGATTACAACGTTTTTTAAATAACCCCTGTTGATCTCCTATTAAGAATCACAGGGTTATAAATTTTGGAATATCAACACCTCTAAAATGTGTATTAGTATGTATAAAAATAATCTTTTTAGTGTATTTCAAATATATAAGGCTCATTGTGGTGTATGTAAGCAAGGAACTTGATTCAAAATTATAGTTAAGGTTATAGGTCCTTTGGTGTTTCTTTTTAAAATTAATATAAAATGAAGTCAATATCTTTCCACATCATCAAAATGAATAAAATTGTGAATTAAATAAGATATAGTGTGGAAATCACATCAACTAACTATATTTTTACAAGTTTATGTCATGTTTGAAAACACATTCATTAGTAATCCCCTTAATTTAAATATTTTAACAATGAATGTGCAATGGTTTTTCTTAAATATTAAAGGGTTATAATTTTACATATAATGTAAAAATTGGCACAAAAATTGATAAGAGATAACATTTTAGACTATATATTATCCACCATATCCAATATCAATATTCATATACTTTTTAAATATTTAAAAAAATTATTAAAATGGTGAAATATCATTAATGTCAATTTTAAAATGATTTATTTAAGTTTACATAAAACCCAATAATAGAAACTTTTAGTTAAATTATAATACCTTGAATAAATAATAATATTTAATACTCATCAAAAAAATTAATCTAAAATTATAATTAATTAAATGTATATGACATTAAAAAAATATAATATCATTAATTATATTTTTTTATTAATTGAATAAATATTTTGTTGGCATTTCATAAGTATTTGAGATAATTTTATACTTAGAAAAAATTATAAATAAATTTCCATCATAAAAATAAGTTCATTCATATAATAATACAAATTTATATTCATTCATTATATTCTAATGTCCCTATATAAAATCATAATAAATATTTTAAACTAGGAGGGGGACATTTTGTAACATTCATTGATTAAACTATTATATTACTCATTTTCAAATAAAAGTGTCCATTAAATAATAAATTGTGATAATAATGTGGCAAGGGATTAATTAACTTTATCCAATAATAATTAACATGAAATATTATCACCTCATCAATAATTTTTAAATAGAATAATTCAATTTACCAAGCCTAGGATTCTTAGGTAATCCAATGAAAATGTATATTGTAATGTCATTCCATTTCATGATTCATATTATCCCAAAATAAATGTCACTAAAAATATCTATACGTTTTTTCTAGGATGTTTAATAGGGAAATATTATCCATGAACATTATATAAAAATTACTTTTTTATCTAATGTATAGATAGAATAAATATTCTGCTTCCAAATTTTAGAACATCATCTTTATATATAATGTCTATCAACTTTCTATAAACAAATGGATTAATTTTAATTTGAAAATTCAAATAATAAGGAATAGATCTTTTATATTTTCTAATAAATATGTACTCTAAATCATTTGAAAAATTAGTGAGGATTACCCAACATTAATAATTACCACATCTATATTTATTAAATCCATTAACATAAGATCACTCTCATTATTAATTTTTAGTACTCCATTATCAGTCTATATTAATGAATGAACTATACTATTTTACTTCCATGGGTGATATAATATTAATAAATGATAATCCATGAGTAACTCAATTAATCTCTTTTGTCCCTAGTGTATCACTTTATATGAAAAGTTTCATTTCAAACTCATTTATTATGGTTATACCTCAAGTATTTCACAATATAGATAATGTATCCTTATCATTAAGGAGAAGATTACGGATTAAAAATAAATAAATTAATTTGGATAGTTTTATTCATGATTCTTTAACAATATTGATGAATGTATATTGTCTTTAACATAAAAAAATTGGATACAACCATGTCCCTTCTTAGATACATCACTATATATAAAAAATCCATCATTTACAGATTGTAGAGTCATGTTAGAAGAATTAAAAAACCTATTATTTTATTATTTTAAAAATTATTGACATTATATTATCCAATGGAACCTATCTTATTTTTTAGTAATCTTTCTTGATGGTATAGAAAAGAAGAAAAAATTTCAAACAAATCAACTATTGACACATTCCAAATCAATGAAGTGGCATACCGTTGTTATGATTTTGGAGTAGCCCATTATAAAACTACATTTTTTTATGTTAAACTAATATTCTATCATTGTAGACTATTTTTATAGGAACAAAATATATTTAAAGCTAGAATTAAAAATTTCAAAAAGAATTATATTACTATTTTATTCTAGGAGTATCAGGATTAAGCCATAAGTGAAAATCATGGTCCTCATATCTGACAAAGAACATAAATATACAATCAATAAAGACCACATAAATATTATCAAAATATTCAAGAAATAATATATTCATTTAATCCAAAAATATACAAGGTGATTTAGTCAACAGATGTTCAATTAATGTAAAATCATAATATCCATACCAAATATAAAATATTTTCTCCATTATTTCTTTCTTCTTCACATGTAGTTGGAGATACCTAAAATGATGGTTAGTTTTTTAAAAATAATGTTCTCTATGAACGTGGTGAAAGAATAAATTAATGAAATTTAGATGATACTTATATTATATCATAATAGCATTGACTACTCAAAAATCAATTCACTAACTCATAAATCCATATTCCATCTTAATGAAAATATTATGGGCTCTCAATGTTGAAACACATGGGTTTTTAAATATGAAAAATTAGAATTGTTCTAGTTTTTTATTTAACACCACTAATTTCATCGAGGGGATTCTATAAATAGTCATTGATATTGGTCTTGAACTAGAGATCAATAAAATGGAAAACGAAACATCATGCCTTATTGGATGTGTAGTTTATTCCAATGGAAATACGTCATTTTATTCATGTACAATGGGAACATCCTTATTTGGAGGATTTCATTTTCCATCCATATATTGTGTATATTATTGTTCCACACTAATATCATTCATAAGAGACACTAAGTGTGGATTAATTCACGAATCTAATGATGATGTCTCACCTCAGAAGACATGTTATTATATATCCTTATCATAAATCAAAATTTCATTCTCAGTGCATTAAATTATTTTATATTATATTAAATTTCTTACAATTGTAAGGATTATTATGGAATAATCCATTGATAAAAAAACATGTGGATAATATGGCATATTTATGTGTCATAATGGGAACTCACTAACACATCCTTTTTACAGAGGGATTTATACAATGAGTTTTTACTAATAACACCATTCTTATGTTCTAGTATAATATCTAATTTTCAAGGAAATCATAAAACATATAAAATAGGGTAAAGAATATGAAACAAATAAATATTTTTAAAAATTTAATGATATTATTAATGTTACTTTATCACATATTTAGGATTATCATTTTAAACTATTTTGATCGCACAATACTGACCTAGCTCCCTTGGCCTTTTATGGAAGAAATTACAATATCTCATGAGATAATGTCATTCAAATTTACCGTAAAATTATAGTTAATTAATTATTCGTTAATAGGTTCTCCCATATCCTTTCATTCGGGATTGTGAAAACATTATTCCCAATAATTGATGTGATCTTATTTTATATTTCAAAACGTACCTTGGTAATTCCATCCATTAGAATCGCATGTCCGGAAAATAAAATTTCACTACATCCCCTTATAGAATTTTATCTATTAACATATTACTATTTATATTTCATTTTCTTCTATAATAATTTTACAATTATTTTTCTATCTTCATAAAATATGATACAATATCCTCGTAGGATGAGAATATTAAAGGGACGGTTTCCCTCAGATGGATTGTATTTAGCCATTAAAACACCCCAAAAAAAAAGTTCGGTTTTCGAAAATAGTCTGAAGAATTCATTATTAACCTTATTGAGATGAATTGTTACATAAAAAAATATCGACTTCCTTTTATCCCAGTCTCATGAATTTATCCTATATATCCACTTGTTGTTATTGAAAAAATTTCATTCCCAATCAAATATCCTTAAAATTTATTCATTATATTCTCACTATTACCCCATCATCCTTAGTGATATGAATCAATAAAAATAATTAACTTTTATCCCATTAAATATGTAAAATATACCTTAAAACCTTATACCATTAATTATGTTTCAATGTGAGAAATATTTTGAATAATATACTTATCCATTAATTAGATAAAATGTATTTTTTTTGTTTCATTGAATGATAGAGGTTGCTGATGCACAAAGTGGTACAACATTATAACACAATGTTGTGGATTAGTAAGTTTTCCTAAATGAGAAATGTTATTGGTCATAAAAAATTCATCTACACCAAAATAATTATAATTTATTTTGTAGAAGCCACTATTCCATTCTAAACATCATTATCTGACCTTGGAGGAAAATCCCATCAAGGACATTGTGCATTGATATATATTCCAATCCTACAACTGAGTTACATTTATATATAATTTCATACACTAGATTAGATAATAAAATTAGGAAACGTGATGTACAATTTTAAAATAAGTGATATAATAAACATAAATATACTATTTATTTATAAATAATATCAAAATCATAATCTTGGTCTATTTGGGAACAATATCAATGTCAGTCATACGATTATGTTTCTGAATATCTGTTTTACTAAACATACTTTCTGTTGTTTCTTCTAAAATTCATTCTATACTAGTAATAAATATACCAACTATACCAATATAAATTTGGTGGTTACATTTTTACATGAGCCCTAGATACAGTCACTCAGATCCAAAAATACTATATAGTTTACCGGTATTGTAAAAATACATACAAACATGAATCTCACTTAATATTTAAAATATTAAAAATACAATATTGTATTTTCATTGAGACCACTATTATTTTCTTTTATCATATATGAAAATTACTACCGTAATAAATTCCATTCCTAATAGGATAAGGAATCATAAGAAATGGGTGACAAAAGATACTCAGTATGGATATTCATATGATGGGAAATAATATAGCTTGAAAAATATGGAAATAATTAATGGTGATCAAAAAATTACCTGTTAATAATAACAAAAGATATAAAATTATATATTAATTTCATAAAAAATAGAATAATTTCATGGGAATCAACATAATGATGGAATACATAATTTAGGACTTTTGAAACATTCATCAGGGCTGTGTTCCAAGTCAGCTAAAAATACTGTAAAGGCCTTGTGCCTAAACATCATGATAAATGGGAAAGGCCTTATCCATAATGCATATATTTTTTCTCATGAGTCTGTTCAATGCATCAAGTGTATATAATGAGACCCTCCCATAACAAAAATATTCCAATGCATTCATCATATAAATTAAAAATACAACTTA
Organism: Viscum album; assembly: GCA_963277665.1. Classification (NCBI taxonomy): domain Eukaryota; kingdom Viridiplantae; phylum Streptophyta; class Magnoliopsida; order Santalales; family Viscaceae; genus Viscum; species Viscum album. Next base: position 1,684,547,146 of record OY728161.1, on the reverse strand, counting down.
TTTAATTTGTCAAAAAAATCAATAACTATATGAATTGAACAAAGTATTATATGAAATATAAATACATTTCAATATAAAAGTATTCATAAACTAGAAAAAACATGGTTGATCATATAATTATAGTATAATATTAATATATTTTTCAATAAATAGTGTTGACATATATAAAAATATATTAGAAAATATTACAAAACATTTTCATGAGGAAAATAGAAATTTCCCATTAAAATCAATTATATAATATATATTTTATTTCCTAAATATAGAGGAATAATATTTTGTGGAAAGTAATCATTGATACATTTAAACTAATCATCAGTGTGTTATGGGGTATGGATAGTGAAAAATATTTGTAAGGCTGTATGTGTTAAAAACATTCAATTATCATTTTTGAAAAAAGTAATATATTACATCATTTGGGAAAAAAGAATATTCATTTTAAATAATTTATTAAGAACTAAATCGTAGATAAATAATAAATTAAATTTTTTTATAATTATATCAAAAACATTTTTTAGAAATCATTTTTGTGTATGGTAATGGTTTTTTTAACATACCGTTGAAATAAAGTCAATTTTCATTAAAAAAATTATTTTCAGGGTCTGGTGTATGTATGTTGAGAAAAATGAAAGGAATAAAATATTTTAATGAAATGACTAGATTAGAATAGAATATATTGGATTTAATATTTAATTATCAAATTATACTCCTAATGATATCTTTAAAAATTTCAATCTCGAATAAATATAAGACTTAGTAACAAACCCTCACTACAAGATTGATATCCTTTGGATGCATCTGAATATCCAGAATATAAAATATATATTTATTATATATCAATTCCATAACCATAATCATATAAATCATACCATCTATAATTTACTTATCATCTTTTATCAGCCTTTTATTAATTATTCTTCATTAAAATCATTATTTTGGGTAACATTATAAATCAATACAATAGTCCTAGAACTGGTAAATTTTACATCTTATTGGAAAAAGGATCATGAAATTCCACTTATTTATCTCTCATATAATCTAAAACATTAATATATATCCAATTTACAAGCAACAAATATTGAATCAATGGACAAGTAAGCTGAACTGATACCACATTGTATAATCCCATCCTAGAGGCCACTAAAATGATGCCCAATGTGGGTTATCTATCAAACATTATGTAAACATGCATATGTACTGTAGGATATCGATAGTAATTAAATTAAATATGTATTTATATGTGGAAACTATACCGTCAAATATTATTGTTCAATAACAACATAAATAACCAAACATCATCTACATAAGACTGAATATAAATAATAAATCAACTGATCATGCCATGATAAAAAAATGAAATAATGACATGAACAATAATTTAATTCAAAAAATTGACCACCCATTAGGAATGATATATAACATATTAAAATAAGACAACCTAATAATAAGGATTAATAACATCTTAGAGGAATATCTCATGAAATCTCAAGATACCATATAGAAATCCTACCCCATCTTGAAAAACGCACCCCATGATTCATCACAAACATGTGTCTCCAATAAATATGTGAGTGATGCTTTGGTTCCCATCAGTAGTGAAAGCCATAGTACAGGATGAATAATACTCATTATGCAACATCCGATGGTGTATAATGTAAATATAAGTAATACAATCCCTTTATATCGATAAACAATGGAAAAAATAAATAGTACAAAAAATGAGGTACATTTTCTCAAAAACTATACCTTATCCAATGACCACTGGCTCTTGGGTTCAATTTCTCCACCAAGAAATCCAAACCAAAATCAACCTAAACATATCATATATTTTATAAAACCTGATTTTATATGTACTATGAATAAAAATAGGTCTTTTATTTTTTTCATTTATCTCTGTTAGCATATACATCACTATCAATCATGATTGGAACCTTATTCCACCAAAATAACTTTATATACGACCATCATTACTGATACTGATAATTTTCAAATAAACTAACTCATATGTGTCTAAAATCATATGTAAATTTTTTAAACATTAATGGGGAATTCCATGTAATAAAACCAAAATAAATTTCATGTAATTCTATTTACATATCACAACATCATTTTGGGAATATCACTTCTGGCATCCAGAACAATCCCATGGCTTATCAAAATATATTTTTTATAATTTATATAGAAAAAATTCAGAAATTAACAACTAATAATTTTAAACCCATATAAATTATCACCGTCTTTGTGGGCCTTTAACACACAAAACCTGGATCAAAATAAAAATGCGTTTTTCATATTAATTTTTTTTAAAATAGTGTGTAGAAAATGATGGATCTCACATCAAGTAAAAAAATTAAAATACATCATGAAAATAAGGGTCTTTACCTTTATCATCAACATGTTATAAAAAATTTATTTCCAATATTTTTTAAAATTATATATTGACACCTATCACTACTAGATTAAGCACCAATAGCGACCGCCAAAAGCGGTCGCTAAAGGTTTTTAGCCACCGCCTTGCGACCGCTTTTGGCGGTCGCAATTGCTCCGTCGGTAAAAACCAATAGCGACCGCCAATGGCGGCCGCTAAAGGTCCTTTTAAAAAAAATCATGTTTCATGTCCGCGGGATAGTGTGGGTGCGACACGGACGCGCGGGGGCACGAGGCGGAACCGGAGACCTTCAGTGGTCGGCCATGGCGGATCTACGGCGGCGGAGGGAGGGGCGGGTGTGACGGCATGTGAAGGAGGGGTGGCCGGAGGGGTAGGGCGATGGCATGTGAGGGAGGGGTGACTGGATGGCGGTGACCGAGGGAGGTAGCGCGACGGCGGGGCGCGATGGCGGGCCGCGACGGCGGGGCGCGACGGCGGGCCGCGACGGCGGGGCGCGACAGCGGGGCACCAGCGCGGCAATGAGGAAGAGAGAAACGATAGGGCGGGAAAAATCCCGCCCATTTATTTCCGTATTAGCGACCGCCTCTGGCGGTCGCTAATACTATCAGTAGCGACCGCCAATGGCGGTCGCCCGTACCCAGAGGCGCAGAAGCCAGTTTTTGTAGTAGTGTATGTAGCATAGGGGAATCCACATACCCATTTTAAAAAATCATTAGAAATACATTTCAAACCCCTTTTTTGATTATCTGTAGTTTAGCAACTCATTTGAAAACTAAAAACACTATAAAAAAAATTCCACACCCTTGTAATCTCAAAACCAACTCAAATACAAACAAATATAGTAAACCCCTTTTAAGAGATTTAGATTCATTTCACAGAATTCTATATATTAAAAATTTCCATTTACAATGTTGGGAACATCTCATGGATGTCCATAACTCCACTCTCATAACAATAAATGGAACCAATGGGCTCCATGGAGGGTCTAAAGTGTCAATTTAAGTCCAAATACCATTAAAACAAGCCATATAATATAAATTACACCAATTTTCTTGATATAAAATATCTTATACACATGTAAATTAATTATAATGACTATTGTTAAAACTGTTTGACAAAAAACATAGACAATAATGAATTTCAAAATATTTCCAATGTTAGGAAGCCTTCCCAAGGCCCATCCAATTCTCATCCCATATCCTCAAAATTTATTTATTATGATCTCAATGACCCAATCAATTTACTTATTCCAAACATCAAAAAACACTATATCATAGAATATAACAATTTATATAAGCCATTAAATATAAAATTCATAATGGTCCCCAAGATCATTAGGCACTAACCTCATATAAAAAATCCATGAAACCACCAAGGGTGGTCCACAATAGACTCTAAATATTTCCCAATAAACAACTAACAGAGTATATAATTTAAAAAATTTACAAATTTATTTCATTAGGTTAAACATTATAAAATTATCTAAAATCTCAACCCATAAAAACATAAATAAACAAATTTTTATAGTCATATTGGGATATCCTCTATACAGGCTTGCAAAATGACCCATGAGAAATGGATTATTGCACTATAATATGGTGGTGTCGTAAACCAACCTTGAAGAATATGACCTCATAATTAGAGAGGGTGATGAATAGAAATGAAGGAATCCACTGGAGCTCCAATATTAAATAAAACAAAAAAGATTCACAATGAAAAACCCCTGAATTAAGGGTTGAAGATGGATAAATTAGTTTGGCACGCCCTAAATTCATGTTCACCAAATGGGAGAAAATATGGATGTATTATTATAAAGACCCAAGGGGTAATTTCGGTAAAAGACCACTTTTAATGATGTTTTGTGAAACTAGGAATTTTAACCGTATGATTTTCTAGAAAGTGCATCAAAAATTCTGTTAGGACTATCCAAAACCAACCCACATACATGATTTTTATAGTTTGAAAAACCATAATCTAGCCTTCAAAAATCACATCATACCCCTATTCTGCACTATGTATGGTTCTTCTCAAATCATGCATATGTCATTATTCAAGTCTGTGGATCTCCCCAACCTCATAAAATTTCTCATTTACATCACACTATTTACCCCATAATTTTCTCTAACAATGAATCCAATTTATTCTTAGTTAAAATTAATTTTTAAACTCCCTTAGCCTCAAAGATTCACATAGTTTCTCCTTAACCATGCACCCCAAACCATATATCTTGACAAGAAAACTCCAAATCTCCAGAAAAATAAATTAAAGACTCTAATGTTTATTCAAACACCTTAGCTACACCTAAATAATCCTTCCTCATATCAAAACACCACATTGATTTATTCTAACTCATTGAATTACATTCCAATTATGGATTAATAAATTTACTTATCCATTAATGAAAATCCATATTATATCTGTAGTTTTGAACTCGTAAGGATTCAAGATCATTAAACAACCCACCCCCACACACACTATAATACTTATCATCCTTAATAATTCTTAACGGTTATAAAACCATACCACTAAGTATACATGAACCACTAGTTAAAAACAAAAACCTCGGTCATCTTTCTAAAGAATAATAATTACCTAGTAAAACATCCATCTCAAGAAACTCTAGTAGGAAAAAGGAAATCCAACACCCCTCATAAAAATCAAAAGACACAGGTGATGCTTACTTGATCCAATCCAACTTGAACATAGATTTTTTAATTTTCCAAATACATTTAAAAGATATGGAACTCCCCACCAAAAGATTCATCTTATCACTACCACCTTCCCAAAGTTTGTAATCATGTAAAAAAATTTCAATGGGTCCATGAACTAATGCTCCCACAACACATCTGATGTGGTGTCCGAGTTTTGACACTTAAAAACTGATGTTAACGTCAATCTATATCATCACCCATCCTTGTAGTGAAAAACAATAGAAGTAAACATATACATTCCATCCATTCATGAGATAAAATTAAACTATATTTCCCTTAAAATCCATGGGAAAATTATAAAACATTAACTCCATTTACAAAATGAAACTCTAAATGTGAGTTATAACATTGTTAACCATATTTCTTTTCTATGGAAAATACATACTATGTTCATCGTACTTTTTTTTATAATTCTTAACTCCAAATACTAGAACATCATTAATTCTTACAACCATGATTCTTTCAAACCTAGATGAATTCCACAGCCACCATAGAATTCCCACTATTTTCCATACATGAATATCAATGAAAATCTATAGAAATATTCTCCACTAACTCAAAACATTCTTTTTTCCCTACCACACCATCGATGCATATCACACAAAAGCACATCACATTAATTTTGGGATCCACATCAAAAATAAATCCAACACTCAGCTCAGTCAACAATAAAAATAATGTTATTATTTGAATTCGTTATAGAGTTCAAGAATGAAACTTGTCAGCTTCTCAATGCAATCTTAGTTCCACCACAGTCAATCCATAGTCAATTATACACACCTTCCACCTTTATAATAAGAGGATCTCACCACTGTGACAAACACATCAATCCCCACTATAATAGAGTGGTTTTCACCACCTCACTTAATAAAATAAAATTACCATATCACATGATCATTCCATTAATGAACCCATGAATGGTACATGATCATATCACTCTCATTAGAGTGGGAAAACAATACATAAACCACCATGAATTCCCTACCATGAATGCTACCCATGATATTCATTGATATTCTATCCACAATAATGTGTTCCATTCAATGGATGATTGTGTACCTCTCACCATATGGGTTCACATGCACCACTCTACAAGATCTACCTCCAATGAGACCCTACATCAAACCAAAAAACCATTTAGCTTGAATGGTTTTTAGTCAATACTCTCTCAATATACCTTGGATTATGTCAAGATATTGAGCATGGTCAACTCTACATTGGGTGTACAATAATATGTCTTCAATGAATACCCACAAAACCACATTTTTTACATAAAATCTAAAACTCTATGTGAATTTTAAACTCATTTTAAGGACTTAGGCATCACTGCCTACAATTTCATCATCATACCCAAATTATTTCTCAAAATTCTCATCTATTCTTACTTAACTCAAGCACCTTTGGTACAAATTCCAGAAATTATTGATCCATAAGAAAAATTAAATATCATGTCACTGTATTCTCATATATACAATATCTAATTAAAACAAAATCATTACATTCCCTCTTTTAACCCAACCACAAACTCATTTCCAACTATAGTGAGTTTCATCTCTAGAAAAATCATCTCAATATACCTATGCAATAGCCATTTATTATTCGTAATTCTATTTCTCCCTGCATAGAAAACCCATTTTGTTTTTTAAAACCAAAGAAAACTCACTAAACCAAAAACCACGAATTCAATCATTCAATGCCATGTTTTGTTTAAATATTCCAAAAAGTTCAGTTATTATTCAACAAAATTTCAGAATATTCATCCAGTGCGAATAAGGTATATAAATCAATTAGACCTACCATAAAAAAATACATGTTTTATGAGTTATAATAACTCTAGGTTATTTCCATTTTAAGGAGACCAAAATTAATCTTGTGCCTCACCCTGCAAAAATTAAAATTTGAAAACACCTATATAGTTTTTTCCCAAGAAAACTCATGCATTAGAAACCACATGCACTCAAGAACAACAAGTGATATAGTTCAAACACATAACTACTATCAACATATCATTTGATCAATTTTTACCCATTATAAGAACCTAAACAAGCCTCCAACTCATTAGAGAAACCAAAAGGTTGAAAAAGTAGACCACAATTACTAAATATCCAAATATATAGTACCCAAGGTGCGTAGAACCCATACCATATTTCACCCATCACGCATAATTTAAAAAATTGAAAAAATTTCAAATCATTCTTTCCACGCCAAAAATAGCACGAAACTCCACCGATCACAGGCACGGGTAACCGTAGAATGTAACATGGAACTAACTACCTAAACAAGAGTCACGTAAAAAAATGTTACAAGTTTATCACACATGGCCATAACAGCCATGTTTCATATCTTCCACTATGTCCAACCACCAAGGTATATGATAAATAATAGAAGGAATCAAGTCACATGGAATAATATAAATTGTAATCCCTACATCACTCGAACTCAATATGTCAAAAAAAATCTATAGGTTCTCTAATAAAAGAAAAACATCCCACCCATAATAATGGAAGCCATACTATCTATGAATACTCACATCAGAATGATCCATGGTGTACTAGGTTACACAACCAACATTAATGGTATGAAGTTCATATACTTTTATTATATTCACCCTCTCGGGTCACTACACATAATGTTCATGAAGACGGTGTTATAATTCTTACTGAGCATCACAGAATTTATCCAAATAAACTACTATGAAAAACTCATCAATATACATGTTATTAAAACATTGAAATATTCCACCGATTAATTATATGATAAAACTCCATATAAGTAGTTTTTTCACCTTAAAAACAATTTTCCTTAGTCAGTTGCAAGAATCACCTAGTATGATGCCTATAGAATGTGGATACTACATGCCAATCATGAGGCCTAAGACACCTCTCACCTCTTTTTTCCAAAATTTACATCCAAATCAAATGAATCTAATTAATAGAAAAAGATTAGAATATTCCTAAAAAATAGTCAAATATAATCCACATGTGTTTTTCAATATGAAAAACTATATACAACCATAAAACCATAAATTAGATCAATGATTTCATCCCTAGTAGTCGGGAATTACTATCAGGAAATGTGTTCATGACGGAACAACCTACTATCCCGTATAGGATTCAATACATTACTCTATATCTAATCTACAAGATACTAAATAGTCAAACAACATGAATGTAAATGGATTTTATACTACTAGGTATCATCTTAACCTAAACACCAATGAATTGATGCCCTGATCTGGTTCCCCACATGACCTCAAGTGTGCCTCCTCATAAAAAATAGACTTCCAACTAGCTCTGGGGGAATTCGATAGTACTTTGAGGAGACAACACCACCATTCCAATCTACATAATAATATTTAAAATATCCAAACATTATATTCATCAGAGTATGTATAATGACTAAATCAACTAAGCATTCCATGATAAATAAAATTTAATAAAATCTTGAAGAGTTATTTCATATAAAAAATTTAACACCAACTCATCCAAATACACGAAATTCCCGAAAAAAATAAACCCATTAGAAGGATCAATAGAATCTGTATGAAACATGTCATACAATATCACATTTCCATCAAAGAAAAAGACCCAATCAGATAAATATATTCTCAGGCCTTAGCTCCAAAATATAACCTCAATATGAATGAGATATCAAATCGAGGGCCCTTGTGCAGTGGTAGAATGAGAAAGGTGGGATAAAAAATTTATAGACTAACCATGATGGTGTCTAAAGAAAAAAAATCATAGAATTAATGAATAAATATTAATATTTTATTAATTTAATAGAATCTAAAATAAGACACATGCTCAGGAAAACAATTGTTTATATAGTACCCATAGGTCCTTGAGTTCTAAGGACACACTCAGGATAACCAAACCATTATCAACCAAAACTGATCTTCAATGGAATTAAACATAGGATGATACACATTATTAATAAAAATATATATTTTTTTTATCATTTATATCAAGATTTCATAATAAGTCGTATCGACATTACCTATAACCAGAGTCCAGCACCCAAAACATAAACAGGACCATCAGAACAGATTCAGATCATTTTCTAAAAAATATTACATTGGGTATGGAACTCCATGTCTAAAATTATTAACCTCAAATATAGAGCACCATGTAAAAAATAAAAAATCATACATGTGTAAATCCTTGTTCAAATATCAATCTAAGATGTTTAATTTCATGTCTGACATGTCAAAATTTTAAGTATATAAAAATATAAAAATTCAAATCCAACCCTATTTAAAGCATTATCAATTACCTAGTCCCCAACTAGATTTTAAAACCCTTTACCTGGATAGAAATAATGATCCATTATTTGACATCAAAAAATATTCCAACACCCTTTTGAAAATAATGGATATCATATCAATTTAAAACATTTCAAATCCAACCTAAAAAACAGTCATTATAGTTATCATATAAAACATGTATGGAACCTTTATTTCCAATAAAACATTTATAAGTGTCATTAAATACATTTCATTAATGAAGAATCCACATAACTGTTTCAAATAATTCTTTCAAATACAATTCAATCCACAATATTAGATTACATAAAGTTCAACAAATCATTTTAGACAAATAACATAAAATCAAATATTTCATCCATTTGATCTAAATACTGGATTTTAAAAACCAAACATCTAGAAAACCATTTCAAGAGACAATAAGAAATTTAAAAAAATTAAAATATAAAAAAATTATTTTTTAGAGGTTAGCATCCCGAAAAGGTTTCTACTTGTCTGGTCTCATAATAAAAATTTGACTCAACACAGTTTGTGGATGGTAGAAGGTGAAAATCAATTTATTAAACAAAGGAAAAAATTATAACAATAATGGTATTTAAATAAAAATATACATTAACATGTAAATCAAATATCCCTAATCTTACTAAATATCATAGAGAACCATCACCATCAATGATGCTTTCCAAATTATTTCCAAATATCAGTGGCCTTTCCCAAACCCATCTGGGTATCATAAAATATCCACATCAACCAAGTGAGTTAATCTCTAATACCATTTCTATATCCCCAGGATAAGAAAAAAAAGTAGTTAAATATAAATACATTAAAATTAACATAACCCCTTATAATTAAAATTCAATAATGGTCACCATGTATAATGGGTGCTCAAATATTATTGACACACCCTGAAACCACCACGGGTGGTTTAAATTTGACTCTAATAATATTTTGCGTCAATTACCTAATATTAAAAATCATTAAAATAAATAAAATTTTAATTACAATATAGAAAACGTAATAAACATTACAATGATCTCTTACATTACTTTAAAGTCCTGAAATTACCTTTGGACGTCATGTTGGGATATCCTCTAAGAAATATGACCAAAATTCCAAGGATAAATGGAACACTCTACATTGATCATGTGGAATTTTATAAAAAATAGAAACTGAAGAACCATAAAAACGGAGAGGATGAAGAGAATGAATAAAGGAAGCCACAGGAGGTCGAATCATACCTTAAAACTCAAAATAACCTCCATGAAAACACCCCAAATATAGGTTAAAGAATAAGGAACTGATTGGGAATACCCTTGGATCATATAAAAAAATGTGGGGGAATGGGGGTTGAGTGTCCTAAACACATGAAGGGAAATTTCGTAAAATATACACTATATTGAAGATATATATAGACAAATAATTTACCAAACAGTTCACACCCCATTAATTTGGCACTATCCAAAAATAACCCACATGAATAGTCTATCCACATGATTTCACAGACCATGTACCCACCATAAAAAATATATGATACCAATTTATCGTCATTTCATGTCTCAAAACAATACTTTTGAATAAGTCAATCACCCAGAATTCAATTGGGAGTCTTGATTCAAAAATTGACACATTATAAGAACCCATATATTCTTTTCAGTTATGTTTTTTACTGGTCGTTTTTTAGAAAAAGAGGAAATTAATGAAATTTTCTAAGTACACACCATGTACTTTTTGAGTACACGCCGTGTACTGCCTTGCTGCAAAAGGACGTGTGCTAGCTATGAGGTAGCCACACACACAGCTGTGTGGGAGTGATATTTAAGCCACTTAATGTGGAGTAAAGAAAAGACAAGTACACGACATGTACATCCTAACTGCACGCCTTGTACTTTCTTTTTTTCATTAAATGCACTAGGGTCACGTCTAACGAACAGAACGCCGTTCTTCTAGGTCTCATTCATCCAAGAGAATTCGTACAGTTCCGGATCTTCACCAAACCACCGAGCCTTCATCCGTCCTCTGAATTGAACACCATTAGTTGCATTGGAATTGCATCAGTGAGATATCACATCTCCTAGATAATCATCTTTTGATTTCTCCTCTCTTGTGAGCTATCATGGGTTAAACTTTTTAGACATTTTTGTAGATCGTTGACGTTATTAGGTGATTCAAGCTTCAAGGTTCACATATAGAGATCTCCTAACGTCATGATAGGTGGTTTGTGCCTTTCCGTTCAATATCCTCGAGTATTATGTGCAAATCCCACCAATACCCTTGAACATGGTATTTCATGTTTACCATTTTACCCCTGATGTTTTCCTTCCATGATTTTATGCATGTGTAGTGGTAATTTGGAGATGATATTTTTGATTTATATGCTTTGGATGTATTTCCCTTGCGTGATATGTTTACGAATATTTGGTCATGTTCAGCCAGTTTGGATGCCTTTCATTTTTTCCATGTCTGTTACTGTATGATGGAGTGTTTGTAGTCCAACATGATTGATATGGTGTAGAATGTTTATCCAAGAAGTTTTTAGGTTTACTTTGGCCATATTACACTTATATGATCATTGACCTACACATGGCCGTGAGAACTTTGTGTAGTAGACTATAAGGGGAATTGATCGAGTGAGATTCGTCATATAGTCTTTGACCACTTTAGGCTATAAGAGGGATTAACCTAGTGATCATGCTCAGAGAGCCTTGAAACACTTGGGGATAAAAAAGGAATTGACCATGTGATATTTCACAAAGAGTCCTTGATTGAATTAGACAATATGGGTATTGATTGTGTGATCTTCCTTGGAGAGTCATTGTTTTAATTGAACGACATGGGCTATAAGTGGAATTGATCGTGTGTGCATCCTCAGAGAGTCCTAGACCTTGGGTATATAAGGGTAATTGACCGTGTGATATTCCTAGGAGATTCTTTGACTACATTATACTATATGGGGAATTGACTGTGTGAGCTTCCTCAGAGTGTCTGGCATTACATTTGACTATAAAGGGTATTGACTGCGAGAACTTCCTTAGAGAGTCTTTATATATTATTATGACTGAACAAGAGGGGATAGGCTTAGTTTACTTCCCAGAGGGTTGCATGTAGTTATTATGTAGGACCATATGGGTTGGTCTAGAGTAGTTCCCGGAGGGTTAGCTGTTTGAGGTTTAGCTGTTTGTTTCACTATTTCGGGATATTGAAACTATGGATTGTTTAATGCTGAGCACTTTTGTGTTTATAATTTTCTGTACTTTCACCTTCCATATACTCAATAATAGTTAGGCACATATCTTTAGGTGGTTTACTACTTGTATTTTTTCTCTCACCTTGTTTGTACAATGTTTTTGGGAAAAAACAGAATATATTGTTGCAGGTATAGATAAGGGCAAGCACCCTTCAACATCAGTTACATGATTTGTGATAGAGATGGAGAGAATTGGACCATGATATGGGTTGTGATGTTGAGGTGTTTATCTACTTTCTTTGGAACTTTGGTTTAGGCCTATTGTATTCCAGCATTGTGACTTGTTTGGATGTTTTCCAAGAAATATGTATCATGCATCATTTTATCTATATGTTCTCTAGTTTATACATTCAGTCTACTATTGTTAATTTTGTATGTCATTATTAATGATTCCTCTCTTGTATGAATTATTTTACATCTTCTGGGTACTCTTTCAATGAGGGCATTGTTTTCCCACTATCACACCAAAGGCCCTCAGTGTTAGTCGGCCTTTTCTAGTGTTCGGGGAAATGCACTTGAGGCCATCTGTCCAACCAGGTACATGGTGCCTTTGGGTGGCATCCAGAACCGAGACATTACAATGTTGTATCATAGGATTTCTTTTCTCTTGACTTACTGTTAGCAGCCTATAGGTCAGGATAGGATTGAATAGGTATGTGGTAATAAGTTGTGGCCAGGAGTAGCTAACCCATGTACAAGGAAAAACCAATCTACCTCGTTTAATTGCAATTTTTCTGGTTTTGTAATTATTAAAGTTGATTTAATTTCACCTTGAGTGATTCACATGATTTGTGTTGTTATTGTTTATTTTATTAAGGTTCCATTTCTATTTCAACCCAATGAGATGAGGGTATGCCATCTCATGCATCAAATAGGAACTTACTAGAAATCACACGTCATGCATTTTTTCCATTCAATCTATGGTGAATTAGTGATAACATGTTTTTATGATAGATGATGTGTAAAATATTCATGATTTTGTTATAGTTGCCTTGATAAAAATACATGTTGTTTGATAGGGTATTTGTAACACCCCAAGCTTCTACGGTACGTTTCCCTTCGAATAATGTGATAGCGTGTGTTGTACGCAACCTCGAGTTCTAACACACACCACAACTAATTAAACTAGCCGTTGTGAATAGTAATACCTAATTTTTGAAATTATATATATTTTATATTTGAAAATTGACTTCATTTTTGGACTCGGAATATCGAATTTAGCCTAAGGTGAAATTTTGGTACATTTCGGATAACTTTCATATTTTGATGAATAGTGAAAATTACTAAATTTTAATTAAAAACAACTTTTTTAATCAAAATAATTAATAGTGATAAATTGTGAATTTGAGTGGTTTTAAAGTATATTTAGAATATATTTTTACCATTTAATATAATGTTGGTCATTGGACATAATTTTACAATTAAACCGAACATAAACAATTGTCAATCTTTTGATAGTTATTACCTCTTAAAAACACGCTTTTTGTTTTGACAGCGGGAATTAATTTTAAATTAATTTCTGCCACTTCTGTGTTTTGAATTTAGGAAAATGGATTCCATATTTGGAATCAGGATGTCCAAATTATGTAAATAGGTAACTTTTATTTTTACACATTTTGAATAATTACTGCGGTAAATATTTTATTTACCATTGTTAAAGGGTAAATCCGGTAAATAAGGGTTAAAAAAATAATATTATAATAATAATAAATTACCCTAAAACGTGACTTAAACCTATTGGTTGATACATGGTCGACCATGGGCATCTTTGGGTCTGTTTTGGGACCCCATGGATCCACTTGTAAGTGATAATGACACATTATATTAATAAAGTTAAAATAAAAATTAAAATGGCATAAACTTACATCTTTTAGAAGAACAATTTTTACATTGGGATATACATGTTGGTTTTTCGATTATAAATATTCATTAGAAAGCTAAAAAGATTTCCTACATAATTATATTTTATTTATAATTTTTAGACATTAAATAATTTATTTTAGTTATGACACAATGATGATGCAGTAATGACTAAAATAGTGAAAAATTAAAATAATTGATCTTATAAATACCGAAATAATTATAATATGAAACTTTTAATAAATTAAACTAATTTTCTATGATAATATGATATATTAGGATTGAGTTAATTGACTTTTTTCGAAGTAATCAATCTTTTAGGAGTTTCACAAAAATCAACTATTGAATAGTGTCAAAATTGACATAAAAGAGTTCTTAAAAAAACTATTATATTATTAATTTATATTAAATTCCTAAAAATCTAAGGTTAGGCCAAGAGACTTATATTATGATAGGTTAATCATTAATGGACCACTTGGGGGTCTCTTGTATGTATATAGTATGTTTATTAACCATATTATATAAAAAATACAAAGAGACATTGTAAAAGTGAAACTAATTAACTTATAGTTAATACTTAAAGATAAGGTTAATATAAGTACCCAAACCTGTCTAAATTCTATTGGTTGAGTTTTTTTCGACCTATCCCCACCTTAACCTTTGAATAGTCAATTTTGGAGCCATTAGGAACCGAATATGAATTTATTATAAATTAATATTTCTAGCTTTTCCAAAGGTGCCCCTCACCCCTCTTATAAAAGGGCACTCCTCCGTCTCATTTCTTCACACCTCTCAAGCCACTTGGCTCGTCCAAAATCTGCCCAAATAAGCTTCCAACATCCCTCTACTCCTCCTTGAAGCTTCCCCTTAGGCAGAAATCATTTCAAGAAGTCCTTTGGTTCCAACCAAAGTGAGTTACCTAGATTAAAGGTAACGATTTCTCTTAAATTATTTTCATTTATTTTGCTTCTCCAACCCCCAAAATCTTTTTATTTCCTTTCTTTTGTAACAACACCAGTATCCTCAATATACTAGGATGTTGTTATAAGAAGTTTTCAAACTACACATACACACAACTCCATCTAATGGATGATGAACATAATGTTTCTGTGGATGGAAAACTAACGCCTCACGAAACGATGATTGTTCAAATACATCTTACCGCCTCTCATGGTGGCCATTATGATGGCACTATAATTAAATATGATATTAATGATATATATTTTATATATAAGCTTCTGTAATTCCATTTTATTTCATACCATTATTCGTTTCATGTTGTATATACATACGATAATTTCATTTGAGGAAGTGCG
Organism: Viscum album; assembly: GCA_963277665.1. NCBI lineage: Eukaryota > Viridiplantae > Streptophyta > Magnoliopsida > Santalales > Viscaceae > Viscum > Viscum album. Next base: position 1,684,531,362 of record OY728161.1, on the reverse strand, counting down.
GACTACCGCCCCCTTAAAATGATATGACTCGTTCATACCACACATGGAACGTATAAAGGATGGTGTTAATGAACTTAAGTAACATATATAAAATATTATATTATACTGTAATAGTAATATACCTATGTATCATTTGGATTTGATTCTTTTAAAATAAAAATTAAATGGAAGTAGGGTTCGTGCGTACGTACAGACTACCGTCTCCACGAATGCGATGAGATTCATTATCCATCGTATCCATTCAAGTATAGTTATCATTTAATGATTTAAAAATGATGTTTAAGGACTTGATATCATTCTGGATATGAATAAGATACAACAAACATGACTTATGTAACAAAACATATAAAGAAAATGAGTAAGTTAACACCCGAAACGGCGATAATACTAAGATATTATTATCAAATCAATATTAAAAGATCATATATGATATCATATTAATGTATATGATTCTTGTATAATTTAGTAACAATTATTTCACTATTATACAGGAGTTTAACCTACCCCAACCAAGGAAAAGTACAAGGTAAGGGTTATTTCACAATCTCTTCATTATCCGAGGTTGTATTATACGTAATAATCTACTGGGATCTCTTTATCATCCACATCCATGTTTCTTCGAAATGTATTTCAAAACATTTTTACTATTTACATGAATATGGGTTAAAGTCATTTATACCCTTGTTTGACTTTTTATAAGAGGTTTATAAAGGAATCTTTCCGTCGTTTTCAAAACAAGGTCTTTTTTAACCTTTTCGACAGAATTGAGGTAAGAATGTTTTTTTTAACTTATACGGCGGGTGCGGTTATTTTCCGCCGTTATAAAATCGTCGAAGCTTTCCATACAAGCTTATAAGAATATTTTCAAAGAAAATGTTTTATTTTATATGGATCTTAAATGATTTCAAAATAAAAGGAGATACTTCTTTAAAAAGAATTTTGATTTCATCTATGTCAACATCCTTTGATGGATTTTAAGATTATTTAAAGTTGATTTATTATGATACAAAACTTCTATATTGTATTGAAGTTTTTGTGATATGTTTGACTGTGGATGTGCTATTTTTATACCATTCATAGTTTATGGTGAAATTATTGACATTTCTTATGCTAGTTTTAATACGAATGTTTATGTTATGTTTAAACCTTTTCATATGGGAATGCATTGGACTTAATAAGTGACGGGTGGAGCCCGCTATAGCTCCTCGATGCATCGGTAGGTCTCATGAGACAAACTAGTGTCTTGGCACAAGGCCTTGACAAAATCTTATTTGTAGTCTTGGCACGAGGCCTTGGCTATGTGGTTATGATAGTCTGGCATTATGCATTCCAACTTTATGAAAGTGGTTATTGATATTGCATGTGATTATTCGATTAGTAGAATATCCATGTGAACAAGTAAATGGCATTATTTCATTTTACTTTTGCCATACTATGTTGAAGTTCAATTTTAAAAGGCTTTTGTTTTAGTAATTCATTGCCTTAAATGTTTATTCTTATTTATGAATGTTCCGCTATATTGTTATCCTTACTGGGCATTTGAGCTCACACCTTTTCTATGTTTTATTTTTCCCAGGTAGTGAAGAAGTAATTTATGAATGACTTGCAGGGATATTATGAGGGGTTAATAGTGTGGATATGAAGACTTTGTTGTTGTAGTAGTTTTTCACTTTGAAATGTAATGTAAAACTTTATGATTATATCTAGTGTTTTCAAGGCTACTAAACCAATCGGTCTTTCGGGATTTGATCTTTCTTGTGATCATGCCAATGTTACGAAGTAATGCACCGACTCTGGGCAGCTGGGGTCGGGGCGTTACAGTATTGTTTTATGTGAATATTTGCTTGATTTCACGCCAAACTTTTGTTCTTGGTGTGTTATGGGCCCTCACGAACTAGAATATGGTAGATCCCTGCCTTGTCTTCCATGTTATAATGTGTAAAAGAGGCCAATCATTTATTTGTAGGGATTATGGGCCCTCACAGATCGTAATTTGGCACTTTCTATGTTTGTTTCAGTGTTTTTCGGGGTTTCGAACTAGTTTTTGAGGATTACTGTCTAGAAAAATCCAGAATACACGCCGCGTAATGTTATGTACACACCATGGGATCTTATATTCGGTAATAATATGTTTTTCTTATGTACACACTCTTTACTTTATGTAAACACCATATAGTATCAGACCATGTCATAGGCCGTGCGGGAAGAGACATAGGATGGGGATAGTCATGTGGGAACATATCGTGTACAGGTCGAACACGCCGTGTATAGTTGACCAATTGTATTCCCATGTAACCAACAACATGGATAGATATGACCTTAAGCAATACATGTTGTGTCCATATTGATCATGCCATGTAGTCTGACCAAGGTACCTGGCCGTGTCACGAACAACAAGGGTTGGTGTCTTCCTTTCATGTACATGCCATGTCTGCCTTGAACACACCATGTAGTCTGACCTAGGTATGGGGCCATGTCACATACAACACTAGTCAGTGTTATCCGTTCTCGTACTCGCCATGTCCATCTGGAACACAATGTGTAGTGTGATTCGTGTGTCAGGTCATGTCACTAAAAACACGTGACAAGTGAATCTTGTCTAGTACACGACGAGTAGTAACTGTACATTCTGTGTAGTATTGCCTTAGGAGAGTCGTGTGGATTAACCTTGTAGAAGGAATCAGGTAGGGGAAGATGATTCAAGTACATGTCGTGTGTTAAGACAAAACACCATGTGTGTGGGTTGTTACATGACCAGTTTAGGAAGGTGTACACACGAATGAAAATGGCTTCAGGTAAGATGACATTTAATAAATATACAAGTCGTGTACTCGTGTTTTTTTAAAACATAAGTTATTTTTTCTCCTGTTCCCTTATTACACTCCTTTTTTCAGTACTTGATAATATATATCTAATGTGTGAATTTGACCATGCAGAGTCATGCCACCGAGACGTCCTCCGGTTGTGGGCTTGTTGCCAGGCAGTGATCAGTCATCGAATATGGCTGATCAAGGACTACCTGCATATCCTTCCATTGTGCCAGTCATGACACCAGCCATTGGACCTGACATAGTTGTTGATGCACAGTTCAGGGAGGGATTTTTGAGGATGATGCAGACCTTTTAGGGATCTCCACCTCCTACCCTATCGATGGCTGATTTGACACAGGTCTTTTAGCAGAAACATCCTCCTACTTTCTCAGGGGATGGTGGACCCTAGGTTACAAAGTCATGGATATAATCCATGCTTATGAATTTAGAGAATCTAGAGATACCTCCAGTGAAAAGGGTGAATCTCAATAAATACATGCTTCAAGACACCGCCTAGGTGGTGGAATGTGATCTCATTGGTGGTACGCCAACAGAAAATGTCTTGGGATGAGTCTTGGCGTAATTTATATGATTACTTCTATCTGGATAGCTTGATGGCCGATTGAGCCCGAGAGTTCATGAGTCTAGAGTATGGTACTCATTCTGTTATGGAGTATTCTACTCGCATTACATAGATGAAGTGTTTCACGCTTATTCCAAGAGGTGATGAGTTGTTCCTTGCGCAGACGTTTGATGATGGTCTAATGCAAGAAATATGATCTTGGGTGAACATCTTCATGTTGACTTTGATATCTTCTATTGTTAACCAAGAACTGATATCAGATTTAAATCTAAGGGATTCTGGATTTGTGAGCCACGGTGGTTCGACATCTAGAGTTAGTGCTCCCCCAGATGATAGCAGGAAGCACTGTAGGGAGGTTGCACGTGGAGATTAGGGTTGGTGGGATGCATCTTCTGGCAGCCAGGTGGTGTGCTACCAGTGTTGGAGATACAGGCATATGAGGCCACGTAGCCTGAGGGACCCGGTGGAGTGCCGATCTTTCTACAACATGGGTCACCATCAGATATTTTGTCAGTTTATCTCACCAATAGTTGGTGACACAAGTTCTTATATGACTCATAGTTCTAGAGCAGCACCACAAGTTTCCCACCAGTCTGGGAACTGGAGTTCTTCTAGCCGTTCTGGGCAAGGTGGAGGTCGTGGTCATGCTATTCAATCACCTGGTTTTCAATTACATCGGGGTGGATCATTTCATAGTGGTCAGGAACTGTCACAAGGGCGCGGTACAAGCCAAACATTGGTAGTGGAGAAGATCCAGTAGGAGAAGAATCCCAGACCGCTATCGTTTGAGGTACGATCTTAGTAGCCTCAGTTTTAGCATCTTCTCTTTTTGATACAATTTCTTTCATTAGATTTATCTCTATTTCTGTCATAGTGAGCATTGGCCTCACAATCTTTTCTTCCGATGATATTTTGATACTAGACACACCGTTTGGGACTAGAACGACTAGTTTACGTCAGGGAAATGAGTTCCCTCTACAGGTTGGTGGATGTCACATTCTGTGGGACCTATATGTCTAACAGATGACAGGCTGTGATTTCATTCTCATAATGCACTGGCTAGTTCCCTCCCATGCAGTCATCGATTTTTATCACCATAGGATGTGTTTCGTATCACCAGAGGGTGGATCCATTCTTCATTGGGGTGAATAGGATGTCCAGGAAAGCTGAGCGGGTCCAGAGCATCATGGTTTGGGAGGAGATACAACCTAGACTTCTAGTCTATATCTGGATGACCAGGAAACTTCACAGTTAGACTTTCCTCTTGTGGTGGATCATTTTAGTGATGTCCTTCTAGAAGACATTTCAGTTTTTCCTATTGATCTTGAGTTAAACTTTTCTATTGAACTTGTGTCGGGAGTGACACTGGTGTCCATTCCTCCTTATAGGATGGCTACACCTGAGTTGCAAGAGATTGAGGAATTGTTGGAGGATTTTTAGGTAAATGGTTTTTTCTGACCCAGTACATCTCATAGGGGTTCACCAATCCTGTTTGTGAAGAAGGCAGACGACACCCTTCATCTTTGTGTGTACTATTGGAAGCTGAACCAGTTGACGGTCAAGAACTTATATCCCTTTCTGATAATTGATGATCTCTCTGATCAGCTTCGAGGACCCCTGGTGTTCTCAAAGATTGACTTGAGGTCTAGTTATAATCAGTTGCGAGTTACACCATCAGATATACCTCTTACATCTTTCATGAGTAGGTATGGTATATGATAGTTTATACTTATTCGTTTAGTTACATGAATGCGCATGTAGTTTTCTGGGCATTGATGAACTAAGTGTACCATCCATACATGGATTACTTTGTAGTTGTTTTCAAGGATGATATCCTAGCGTACTCTCACACCCTACATGACCATGCTACACATATTTATATTGCTTTGAGTACACTAAGAGAGCATCAGTTATATGATAAGCTCTTTAAATTTCACTTTTGGATAGATCAGATTCACTTCTTGGTACATGTTATGACCGAGGATGGAGTATCAGTAGACCAAGAGAAAGTTAGTGTTTTAGTTTCCTGGGAGCAGCCGAAGAACTTCATTGAGGTGCAGAGTTTTTCTGGGCTTGTTGGATACTATAGAAGTTTCACACTGGATTTTTCATGATTAGCTGCATCGCTGAAAGGTCTGACCATGAATGCTGCCAAGTTCTTCTGGTCAGATTCTTGTGAGTCAACCATATAAGAGCTAAAAGGGAGGTTGGCTTCAGCACCCATACTAGTCTTTCCCTGGCGAGGAAAGATCTATTCTATTTACTGTGATGTGTCAGGTATCAGAATGGGAGTTGTGCTTATGAAGGAAGATGGAGTCGTTGCATACGGGTCTCGACAGTTGAGGCCACATTAGAGGAATTACCTGACACAAGATCTAGAGTTTGCAATTGTTGTTCATGCCTTAATATATTGAAGAAATTATATTCTGGGAGGGCACTTTGTGGTTTTCATCGATCACAAGAGTCTCAAGTACATATTCACTCAGCATGAATTGAATTTGAGATAGTGTAGGTGGGTTGAGTACATAGAGTCCCATCACTTTGAGCTTGCCTATATTCTTGGGGAAGGCAATATTTTGGATGATGCTTTGAGAATATGTACTAAAATACAAGCAGTTCAAGAGGCCATCAGCGAGTGGTAGCTTATGGATATGTTCTCTGAGATGCATTTGAAGGTGCATGATAGATAGGGGAATACATTTCTCTTTTCTGTAACTGTTACCTCTACTCTTCTAAATCGAGATTGAATGATACACCTATCAGATTCTGAAGGCCTAGTTCTATGAGAGAGTGTGTCAGGAGAGGACCCTAATCCTGGATTAACCATAGGATATGATGATATCATTCATTTCCCGGGGTGCATATGGGAGCCAGCACACATACGCGAGGAGCTGATGCAGGATTTTCATTCCCCAGTTTGGGCAGTTCATCCTGGCGTCACCAAAATATATCATGATCCACACCAATAGTATTTGTTTCTAGGTATGTAGTGGGACATTTCTAGTTTCTTCATGATAAGTTCCACTTGATAGAATGTGAAGGCGAATCATCAGCAAACAAATGGGATTTTATAGTAGTTACCCATTCTTGAGTGGATGTGGAATGACGTTGCGATAGAAATCGTTGCCAATTTGATGAGGTCGCCTCGAGGGAATGACACAGTTTTGGTTGTCATTGAAAGACTCAGGAAGATCTCTCACTTCTTTAAGATCAAGGATACCTTCAATGTTGATGTTCTTAGACGGTTTTACATCTTAGAGACTATACGTCATCATGGAGTTTAACACTCCATTGTTTCAGATAGGGATGCACATTTTACATCTCAGGTCTGGCTGGGGATTTAGAAGGATTTGGGTATATAGGTACATTTGAGTATAGCTTACTGTCCCCAGACAGATTGCTAGTCCAAGCGTACGATATAGGGGCTTTAGGACATGCTCCGGGCATACATCTAGGATTTTGGAGGCTCCTGGGGGAAGCATATACCTCTTTTCGAGTTTTCCTACAACAATAGTTTTCAAGAAACTATTCAAATGGACCCTTATGAGGATTTTTACGGTAGTCCATTCCAATCACCCTTATGTTGGATAGAGGCCGAAGAGGCAGCTTTGCTGGGACCTCGTCTTGTTTAAGAGACCACAAAGCAGATATAGTCTATTTTGAAGAGGATGGCTACTACATAGTCTCGACAGAAGTCTTATGCTGATCAGTATAGACAACCACTATAGTTCAAGGATGGGGATCGAGTTTTCTTATGTGTCTCAATGATGTTGGGACACAAGAGGATTTGGAGACATGGTAAACTTTCACTGAGGACTGCCAGGCTGTTTGAGGTATTGGAGAGAGTTGGGATGATTTCCTATAAGTTGCAGTTACCTCAGATGTACTGGGCTATGCACGACATCATTCATGTTTCTCATGTTCGACATTACTTCTCAGACTCGTCTCATGTCATTAAACCTCAGAAGGGTGGCCTCGAAGTGGGTTCTTCGTTTGAGGAGGATCCTATCAAGATTGTGGATCACTGTAAAAAGATTTTTTTGGGTCCGGTCTATTCCTCAGGTACGAGTGCTATGGAAGCACATGCGAGTACAAGACGAGACTTGGGAGAGGGAGGCTGATGTACGATCGCAGTGGCTAGAGCTGTTTGAGGATTCTTCTTCTACACCGTGCTAGGGAAATTTGAGGAAAACTTTCTTTAAGGGGGGGGGGGAGAAGATTGTATGCCCCCAGATCTTTTTCTACTGGTACGTATTTTCTTTTCTGGTCATTTTTGTTAAAAATTGGAAAGTATTGAAATTTTCTAAGTACACGGATTGTACATTATGAATACACATCATGTACTACCTTTCCGCATGAGGCTATGTTCTATTCATGTAGTAGACACACACACATCCAAGTGGGATTTAATTGGAGGGTGCTTAAATCTAAGTATAGAAAAGGTGAGTACGAGCTGTGTTATTCAAAAGTGCACGCCGCATATGTTATTTTTTCATTAAACGCATCGGGGTCAAGTCTGACTAACAGAACATCATTCTACTAGGTCTCATTTGTCCGAGATAATCTTCCCTATCACGGATCTTTTATGAACCCCTGAGCCTCCATCTGTCAATAGAATCGAACATTGTCAGTTGCGTTGTAATTACATTATTGAGATCTCTCTTCTCATAGAGTTTCATCATTTGATTTCTCCTCTCTTGTGAGATATCGTGGTATGAAAGTTTTAGATGTTTTTTTAGATATTCAACATTCAAAGGATATTCAAGATTCTAGGTTCACATATAGTGACCTCCTAACATCAGTGTAGGTGGTTTGTGCATTTCTATTCAAAGTCTCTGAGTATGATGTGAAAATGCCACCAATACCCTTGAAAGGGGTATTGCGTGTTTACCATTTTACCCTGGTGGTTTTCTTTCCATTCTTTTATGTTGGTGTAGAGGTAATTTGGAGATGATAGGGTTGATTTCTATTATTTTTATGTATTTCCATTACATGTTCTATTTACGATTTTTTGGACTTTTTTATCCAGTTTGGAAGCCTTGCCAGTTTCCCATGCCTGTGGATATAGGATGGAGAGTTTGTATTCTGACATGATTGATATATTGTAGTATATTTATCCAAGTAGTTTTGTAGGTTTTATTTTTCCATATTTCACTGCTATACCTTTTGACCTACACGGGGTCATGAGAACCGGGTGTAATAGACTCTAAGGAGAATCGACCAAGTGAGCTTCCTTAGAGAGCCTTTGAGCACTTTACGCTAATTGGGGGATTGACCGAGTGACCATCGTTAGATATCCTTGAACCACATTGGGATTTAAGATTCATTGACCGAGTGAGCTTCCTCAGAGAGTCCCTGATTACATTATACTATAAAGGGATTGACCGTGTGACCTTCCTCAGAGAGAAATTGATTTAATTGAACGACTTGGGCTATAAGGGGAATTGACCGTCTGAGCTTCTTAAGATAGTCCTAGACCTTGGGGCTATAAGGGTAATTTACCATGTGAGTTTACTCAGTGAGTCCTTTAATACCTTAAACTAGACGGGGAATTGACTGTGTGACCCTTCTCATAGTGTCTTGCTTTACCTTTTACTATAATGGGAATTTTCTGGGAGAGCTTACTCAGAGAGTCATTATATATTCTTATTAATGAACTAGAGGGGTTAGGCTGAGTGAACTGCCCTGAGGGTTGCTTATACATCTTAGGTAGGACTAGAAGTGATAGATGTGAGTACTTCCCAGAGGGTTACCTGAATGAGGTTTAGCTGTTTTTTCGTTGTTGCATGATATTGATACTATGGATTGTTTTCTGCTGAGCACTTTTCTATTTACTATTTTCTATACTTTTACCTACCATATATTCACTAACTATTAGGCATAGATCATCATGTGGTTTCTAACTGGTACTTAGTCTCACACCCTGTTTGGGATATGCTTTTGGGCACAAACAGATTATATTGTTGCAAGTATAGATAAGGGAAAAAACCCTTCAACATCAGGTACATGATTTTCTACGGAGATGGAGATCATGAGACCAATATATGGCTGGTGATTTTGAGGAGTTTATCTACTTTAATTTTCACAATGGTTTATCACTGTTATATTCCAGCATTGTGACTTGTTTGGCTGTTTTCCTAGACATATGTATCATGCAAAAGTTTATATATATTATCCCCAGTTCAAAATTTTAGACTTCTACTATTACTATTGTATGTCATTATTACTACTTTTTCTCTTGTATGTATTTTTTTACTTCCACTGTGCACTCGTCCAATGAGGGAATAGTTTCCCCACTATCACACCCAATGCCCTCGCTGGTTGTCAGCAGCATCTAGAATTCAGGGAAATGTGCTTGAGGCCACGTGACCAACCGGGTACGGGGTGCCTCTAGGTGGCTTCTGGAACCAAAACATTACAACCATCTAGTAAAAATAATTAAAATTAATTTAGGTATTTTCAACTCATAAGGATGTGGTATCCCAAAATAAAAATTTGGATAAAAATTAATTATAACTATAAAATTTTACATTCTTTTTATTCTATGGAAATCGTGTATAATGATGATGTATGATTTTTAATATAGGTTACAAATGAATTTATGATTACTATATTATATATTTTTTCAATATTGAGACACCATTTTTATTTCATGATCAGTTTATTCATGAAAATATAACATAATATACCTTTAATAAAATTCATGATACTCTAATAGAGTATAAAAATACTATATCCAAGATAATCAAATGTTGCACTATATATAGTGACATTATTCAAATATACATAATATTGTATAAATTTTTCATATTAGAATTATATTTTTGTTAAATTATAATATTTTAATTCTTCATAAATATATAATACAATGATAAATTTATAGTATTTTCTAAAAAATTGTGTTTTAAGTGATTAGTGAAATATAGCAATATTACAATTACATCTAATTTTATATCATTTTTAGTAATAATGTATGGATTATTTATTTATGAAACCCTTAAAAATTATATATATATTATAATTTACATTCTACATTAAAAAATATTAATTATAATTTATGAACCCATGATGGATATTTTAGAACTCAAGAATCATTTTTCTCAAAAATTGTTTCACTATATTACATATTTTTTATATGGAAATTAATTTTTTATAGTGATAGCAATTTTTTCATGGAAAATTGATTTAAAATTTTAATTTATTATTTCCAAATTTTATAATAAGGATTTATTTATTTTTATTCATAAATATTATGTTACCTTTGGTAAAAACTAGTTACCACTAAAAAGTATGAAATGGTAAATGTAAATGATATAAGTGTAGTAGACATAAAACATGTTTAAATATTGTATGGGAATGTGTGGTTGTATAATTTATTGACCATATAAGTTATCCAATATACTATTGACCATTTTTGGATCCAATTTCCTTTACATGTACTTCCAATTTTAAAAAACCCATTGATTTTACAAAAAAACCCATAAATTTTTTAATTATATAATGGGCTCTACTATGATCACTTCTAGGGTATCCAAATAAAAAATATATCAGAAAAAACTCTAAATAATACTATCCTACACACTCATATAAACCTTAATGATTTTTTTGGTCTTCTTAAAATATAATCCCACAAATTCTTAACTCATTTTGCAAAGGATACAATCCATGAATTGAGGTATAAATTTCTAACCTCACATTTATTTTTTTATTTATTATGAGAATTTATTATTATATAAATTTCAATTATTTATATTAAAATGATAAAATATCAATAAGTATTATATTTAATGTTATTACAGTGATTTTATACTAATAAACCACTTCCCCCTCCCCCTTAAGAAAAATACTTGCATTTGTTTGTTGTGTAGACTACCACCTCGACAACGCAACATGTTTTATTTTACATTAATACCTTACAATGATAAATATAAGGAAGATATTAATAAAAATAAAAATTTTTATCATATCATAATGGTTATGGAATAATATATTATTGGACCTATAAATGATATGATCACCAAATGATAATAGTTAATATATTTACTTCAAATAATCATACTAAGAAGATAATCTTTTTTTCAAAATGTGTAATATTTTAATAACCATTAATTCATAATATTAATAAAATATATTATTATATATAACACTAAGAAGATGTAAAATATCATTATTCTTATTGTATATCAATGTTACAATATAAACATACCGTAATCATTTATTAAATGAATGTATTTTCATGTTTTGCTCTATTTAACCACATAAATTAATAATAATATAAATTTATATATTTTAAGTGTATGGGAAAATAATTAATAGTATAATATAATTTAAAAGTGGAAATAATGATATTTTATTACGAATGATTTTATATCCCTATTTAATTCATTATATAATAAAATACCCTTTTATCGTGAAGAATCATTCTAACGTACTTGTTGTCGATTTTATCTTATAGGATAATGAGTAATAAACATGAGAATATATTTTTAAAAATAATAAAAAATTTTAATAAATCCTTAAAAGCTAAATTAATGATTTATTAATCACTAATTTTTAGAAAATAATTATCTTAAATACCACTATTACGAAACTATTAAAACCGATCAAAATTGAGAACACATAATTTGGAAAAATGATATAATTTGTATAAATAATGGATATTTAAAATGGGTATTTGAGGGAATAGATATAATTAAACTATTAAATTATAATATTAATATAGTTGTTTTATTCATGAGATTAATGAACAGTCAATATATTTACGATAATATGTAAGGGGTTTCAATCTCAATTTTCTCTCTTGATGACTTGTTTTAAGTAATGAACCTAATTTTCTTTATATGGTGTATATATAATTATTATGTGACATTTAGTATCATGAAATTAATTTATACAATATATTTTTAATGAAATTAAATGTCTTATAATTCAAGAAACGTTCACTGAATCACTATAATATCAATATGTAGGGTTTTTTATCTCAATTTTTATTCATTGTGAATCAAGTTATATTCACCACCTATATCAATTTGTGTAGAACATACATTTACAAGAATCTATTTTAAAAAATTAAACATTATATTTTTATGATTTAATGTTTGATATATTTATCTATCTCTCATATTATTTTGACTCAAGATTCACGTAATCCTTTATAAAACACAATATTTCGTAGTGTGGAAAAATTCTTACGTTTTTGTAATTTCTTGTATCGTTTGCCCAAAAAATAGCAATGTATTAATACATTAATGTGGTTGTGACTATAACATATATGTTCTTAAGATTAATTTCCATGAAAATGGTGGGTTTAGCATATAATCCATCATTACACAAATTCATGATGAATGGGCCTGATACTTGAAACTTGTTTAGACACTCCCATGGGATATTCTATGGAATATTCACATAATTGTTATTAAAAATGATGATTAATATTTCCTAACATTGCATAGATCTTGTAAAATTTCATGATATTTAATTTAATTAATATCAGCCATAGATAAAAACACAATGAAATTACACAGTCTCCCCTATATATCATTGATTGGGGTACTCCAAGTTTCCTTGAGGATACACAATTACTTCCATAATTATAATGGGATGTCCTCCTAAAAAATATTATTTTATTGAATAGTGAAGTATTTGAATTCGTTATTTTTCACTTTATAGAGAAACATGATTTATCCCATAATAGGGTCCTTATAGAATGGTATGATAAGTCATTATTACTCTTTTAGTTAATAAAATTTGCTTAATAATTTCATTGAAGGGGGCCATAATTAAATATTATCTCGATGCATCGATAGGTATCCTAATAAAAAATAGGGTGGCATTAGTTTTATAATTCTTCCTATAACCAAAAAGTGTCTACTCTAAACTCTTTGATAACATATTTTAATGTTTGGTATTATGAATTCCATAAATAAGATATCATTGATTATTATTATTTTTGATTTTATTTATTTTCATTGATATTGAATTCATATAGGGATTGTGAATATTTCTTCATTTTGATCGTTTATTCCTACAATATTACATATCATAGGATTATTCTATAAAATATTATGTTGTATATTACACAATAATAAGCATTTGGGAGCACCATTATTTTTTTTTCCATTCTTTATGATACCTAAATGGAGGCTATGTTTAATTTATAAGTATAATATGTAGGATGAAATAATATGCTTGTAATATGTTCATGGTATATACTATACTTTGAAATGTAACGCATGAATGTATCTTGTCATCCCTGACTACATAACTTTTGGATACTTTAAGAACAACTGTATTATATAAAAATTATTTAATATAACTTCTTTATTTTGGTATTAGTTGTCCTTGTAATTACAAGTAATTATAAAAAGTACATTTTAATCTTCCAAAAAAAATTTACATTGGGTTGATGTGTAATGTTTTCCCATATTTCATATATAAATTGACTATCATGTTTTTAGGTTTTTTAAAAATTACAAGATCGTGTATTTTTTTTATCACATAAATCATTTTTTAACATAATTTCAAAAATAAAATTTCTTTGGATCATTTTGATCATATAAAAAATCATATTGATGTTCATATTATTCAAATTGGTGAAAATTTAATTATTAATAGAGGTAATCAATGTTTTAAAAAATTAAATAATTTTTTCTCATATTTGATATTTAATCACACATTTATTTAATGTAAAGGTATATTAATTATATAAATTAAAATTGGATCATTCTAGTAACATTACCTGTTATATAGATGTGCCAATTGTTTGAGCAGTCCTAAATTAATCCATAATCATTGTATCCAATTTTTTCAATATATTGATCTCATTTTATCAGGGATGATACATTGATACATATATATATATATAAACCCATATATATATATATATATACTAACATTTAATTATTCCATTATCATTAAAAAATAGATTGATAAAAGGTTTGTTCGTATATTTTATAGATGTGTTAATGACCATTTCCCAAAATAATCATGATAATTGGAACCAATTTCCCTATTTGAAATATTTTTACTAGGATTCAAATAACATGAAATAATGAAATAAAAAATGATAAATTTAATCATTTATGTCATATACAATATTAAATTTATTTTTTAGTTATATTAATTGCTAAAAAATGAAATGAAATTAATTTTTTAAAAATATTACTTCAATTTGATATTTTAATTTTTTTTAAAGGTTGGGGTCGAAGCCTCAATTTATTATTAATGAAAAGACCTCTTTTGTGTGGGTAGAGGGAGACCCATTACATATCCTGAAGGCTGAAGGCTAAGTGGCCTGAATACAAGGCATGAAACTCTTTTTTGGCCCGAAGGACCCATTAGTGAATAGTATTGCTACAGTACCCGCACTCCAACAGTGCCACATCTACAGTTCCTGCTACAGTGCCTCTGCCTATACACTTCCACCGCTACTACAATACTACAACAATTCCCTACTATAGTCATGCTACAGTCCGAGAACATTAGTCCCTACCATGATTTTATCCTAGGTCTTTTAGATACAAAGAAGGATCCTATATCACTAGGGTACATGATCATTGGTGAATTTTCTATTTTGATTTTTTTAGTCATAGGATAAAAATTTAGAGAACATAAGAGACTCTTAATGTTTTTTAATTTTTTAATTTTTTTTTATAAAATGTAAAGACGCGGAAATTTCAAGAAATTTTTTTTCTTAATTTTGTTTGGAATTTTACAAGAACGCAGTTTCTGACGGCGCCTGATTCCGAGGCTCGGTGTGCCCGGAATTAATTTCTGAAGTTTGGCTCGGGTACGTTCAGTGAACGAGGGAGCGGGAATTTCTATCTTTTGAACCGGTGCTCGGAATTGAAATATGATTGCACCGATGAACTCGCAACACCGGTAATCGCTTAAGGGAACCTTTACCGTAGTTGCGTTTGTGTGGGAGAAGAAGTTAATTTTTTGGGTTTATTTTAAAAAAAGTGAATAAAATTGTTAAATCAATTTTATTTCATGTTAAGTTGTTAACTTCTCCTATGGGAAGTTGGTGGTGGGCCCACATCCATCCAACTTCCCATGTGTGGATATTTGAATGGGTGGGGCCCACACGAACCCCTTCCCGCCTCTTCAAAATCCTTAACTTTCCTAACCCCTCTAAACCCCCCATTTAATCTCCCTTTAACTCTTGAACATCTCCCCCTCTTAAGTTCATGCCAACACATTTTAAATTAATGAAGTTATTTGAATTTTGGAAATTGAATTGCTAGGCATGTGTTAATAAAATAATGGGAGGGATTTTTTTATTAGGTTGCTTGGTTAAGTGAGATTGGGTGCCTTGGGAGAGAAAAGGCTAAGTCTTCTTCTTCTTCAACATCGACGAAGAACGCGAAGAACATCTCCGCCGAAGAACGAGATGTCTTCGTCCAACGACGTTTCCCCTTCGAACGCACCTCGACGACAACGGAATCGACGTTCGATTACCGTGACGCCCGACCTCTGCGACGCTTGTCTTCCGCGGCTTGTTGGCATGCTCCGCTCTTGAAACCGAGGTAGGGGTTTGTTTTCATTTATTTATATTTGTTCGTGAATTTCGGACTTGAAGATATTCGTGGTTAAAAACCAAATGATATCGAATAACGTGAGGGGGGCCGGACCGCACGAACACGGCCGACCCTCCTCCTTATTTTCGTTTTGGTTTTTTTGTGGTTGGTATGAGAAAACGTCGTGCTGTCGCACCACGCGGTTTATGTGGAAGGATACGCGTGGTGCCGTCGCACCGCGCCGTGGAAGGAAGTTTAAGAACACGACGCCGTCGCGCCACATAGAAGAAAACCAAAGAATCGCGGTCGGAGTTGGTCCATGGCGAAAGGGTGCGGCGCCAATGGGTCGCGCTGGAAAACTACAAGACAGCGGTAATCGTTTTGACGTGCGGATTGACGGGCGACGACGAAGCAGGCCGTTTGGGAGTTTGAATCCCTTCGTAGTGAAGATGAGGTCCCGGGGGGACCATAGGCGAAGACAACAGGAAGAACGGACCACCGGAGTGCATCCGGTGGTCCGCGGAAGGCGGCGGCGTTGCGCAACACCGGCGCGGCGGCGCCGGCGACCTGCAGCGGCGGCGCACCGCCAGAAAAGGGGCGGCCGGCGAACCACCGACCTCAATTAGCGGCGAAGGGTGGCAGCCGCGTGCACCCCCACCGCTCCGCGGCGACCGCCTGGCCGCGGCCAGCTGATCGGGCCGGTTCGACACGGTTCGGCCGACCTCGGGGGGGGGGGGGGGGGGGGGGGGTCGGGCCGGGTCGGCCCGGGTCGGCCCGGGCCCGAACCCCCCATTTTTGGACCTTTTTCGGTAAAATGCCAGTAACATGAGCTACGGGCCTCGGAACGATGCGCCGTCAGCAGCAACGCGATCCTTGGATCGAGACGGTCCTTTCGGTATATCGCACTCAAGGTTTCGGATTATTTTGTGTTTGGCCGGGTTGGTTTGTACACGAAACCAACCGGGCCCTCAGAGCAGAAACGCTCATATCTTGAGCCACGGACGTCCGATTGACGTGCCGTCAGCTTTGTTGAAATCTTTTAACTGATACGGATCTTTTGGGTTACTCCGCTCGAGGTTTGGATACCGTCGGAGTGTGGTCGGGTTGGTTTTAACATAAAAACCAACCGGGCCCTCGGAATGAGAAAGCCAATAAGTTTCAGACCGGGAGTCCGATTGACGCGTCGTCTGTTGTGTTGCATTCCTGTTGACGATATGGAACTTTTGGCATCCTTCGCCCGAGATTTGGATGCAATTTGATAGTGGCCGGGTTGGATTGCACCCAAAATCCAACCGGGCCCCTGGAACGGAAAAGCTGATATCTTTCTGACCGGACGTCCGATTGATGAACCGTCAGCGGCGTTGTTGATCACAATAAGAAATGGTCCCTATGAGTATACCCTATGAGAGTTCGGGGTACAGTTGAGATACGTCCGGATATGGTTCATTCACGAAACCAACCGGGCCCCTGGGACGAAAAGGCTAGTAACTCACAGACCGGATGTCCGATTGACACGCCGTCTGTTGACCCCTATGACGAGGAGGTCCTTTGAGATACTTCTTCGTGGGACTTTGAGATACTTGGTGTATCGACCTGTAGCTCGTGGAGCGGACCCTCCCAATGACGAGCGTGGGGAGTACGGAGACCGTGTAGCTGGCTGAGACCCGACGACTGCTGATCGAACGACTCGGTGTGTTACAGAGGTGCCCTTGGTTGTAGCGGCACATGGGAGCGCTTGGTTGTAGCGGAAGACCCACAAAAGAGGTGCGCTTGGTTGTAGCGGCACATGGGAGCACTTGGTTGTAGAAGTAGACCCACGACAGAGGTGCGCTTTGTTGTAGCGGCACATGGGAGCGCTTGGTTGTAGCAGCTGGCCCGCACTACTCGATTGGTGGAGTTCTTCAGCAGTCTTAGGTTCGTGAGCAGTACCTCAGATTCGTGACAGGACCACTGTACACTCCAGAGATGGAGCTCTTCAGTAGTTACAGTTTCGATAATGAAAATCCTGGTTTGAGATGAGACTTTTAACCTTGTGTTTACCTCATGATTGAGATGGGTCACTTTCTAACTTAGGTATATGTATGGGCATATACCTGGGTAGTGGTTATCCATTGATTTCACAATCCTTGTGTTTTCTCAGGATTGAGATGGTTTACTTGATAACTTAGGTATATGTATGGGAATATACCTAAGTAGATGTTATCTGTTGAGATCTTCTTTGTGGTTATACTTGTTGGTTTAGTGAGACCTTGAGGGTCTCGGGATCCCTACAGAGTATCGTTATAATCACCCCTGCACGGGCTATGCCCACACCACATTGTGTTTGTTGCAGACGACAGGCAGTGCTGACGGAGGCTGAGTGTTCGAGGACTGGACGGTACCCGGAGGTGGACTACATGATGAGTCAGTACCCGGAGGTGGACTACACGACGAGTCAGTAGCCGGAGGTGGACTACACGACGTGATGACTCTCAGAGGAGGTTGACGGACGAGAGCATGGAAGAGGCTATCTGTACCTACCCTTCAGGTAGGATCCGTGGTGGACGACCCAGTAGCTGCTTCCTTCTTCCAACTGTTTGCCTTTTGCTGTTTTACCTTGTTCAGTTGTAGTTGTACTTTCGGTTGTGTTTGTATTCTGGCTCATTTACTTTTCAACACATTCTTTTGTACTTTGTGATTTGCGTCCGCTTGTACTCTGTGGTGTTTTGTTTACTTTTATAAAGGCAATGCCTTCCCAGTTATCGGGATTTTCACCTTTGGTGCTAGTCTCCAGCCCCTGGCCTATGGAAGGTGGGCATGGGGTAGTCACGGCATGGGCCCTGAGGACGGGTCGTGACATAAAATCTAATATCATTTTGAAAAATATTTTTTTTAAATGTTGAATATAATTGGAGGAATTTGTTATTTATATTTTCACAATGATTCATGTTTGGTTGTTTATATTAATAAAATGATTCATATTTTAATAACATAAATAGATTTTTATTCTTAATATGCACTTTGGATCATTCGATTAACATCACATATCATATTGATATGTGGTTTGTCCTTAAATATCTCAAATGAATAGATATTACTATTATAAATTTCAATAATAATTTGGTATTGTATGTATTGGATTGATTATTTTTTCCATGTCTATAGAACATTAAATATATTTAATATTAAATAATTAAATTAGATTATTCTGTTCATATAACACAATGTATTGGTTTTTGGTTTTTTTTATATATTTAATAAAATAACTAGAGATCACTAATTTTTTTTTCAAAAACTTTAAGGCTTTGTTCATAGTTTTTATCTTATGATACACATTTATAATACATAAACCAATCATAATATTAAAAAAGAACAATTTTTAATGTTGTTGAAAAAGAAAATTTCAAATTAATGGTCAATATTATTTACATGTATCTAATTATTCAATAATCGTTTTACAATATTTTATTAATAACATTTTATTTTTTTGAGTTTTGATCATTTTAAATTTGAGAAATTTTAATGATATATGTTTTTTTTCACTAGAATTCAAAATAAACAATATTATGGGTTAATTTGTGTCTTCAGTTCTTATTTTATTTCATTAGATGGTGTACATTTATATGAATATCACAATGAATATGTCAAAAATCCATGAGAATAAAATAATACCAATAATTATTTATATATATGGAGTCATGTTGATTTTGGTTGGTTAACTGCATAGGTCTAGTCCAAAGATCATATTGTAATGGTGTCTACGTATAATAGAGGGTAACACTAGGGATTTCAATTTTTTTTTAAATATATTCGATATATTGACTATTGATCATGGGGAACTCTGTATTGTTATCTTTTTGATCACCTATTTTAGAGAATAAATAAACAATAAATGTGATATGTGTATTATTTCATATAATATTAACAATATGAAAACCTCAATTTATTAAAGGGTGTTTTTTGAACATAAATTCTAACTTCAATTCCAGGTATTCAACATAATTATTCATAAAGGAAGATTCTCTCTATCATCCTATGTTATCCATGTTTGTCAATAATAATTAATTTTATGTTTTTTATATCTATGCACAACTCTATAATAAAACATTTAATCTTGTTATATGAATTAAAAACTAGGAACCCACATAGTGTGTCTTTAAAAGTACCCATTGTCCACCCATTAATCCACCACACTCACTTTAATATGAGAATATCATTAATTAATAGGATTTTTTTTATTATATTTTTAAAATTTATTTAGGAAAATTCTATGTCCAGTTGCTGAGATAGTGTGTTATTCTGAATCATGGTGTTCTTGGAACAATTTGTTGGAATATATAAACATTTTAATATCAAAAACTTGTAGACTTCCATAAAAAGTAGAAAATGTTCTAAATGGGTATCTGGATTAGAAATATGAAGGAACTATTGAGCTAAAATTGAGGATTTACCCAATGAATGACAAAATGTTGGTCAGTGTAGGTCATGTAAAGAAAAAGTCACCAATGGTGTAACAATACATAAAATAAATAAATAAAATTATTTTGTTTAAAAATAATAATAAATCATGAATAGTGAATTGTATTGGAAATATGATACCACTATTAAGTTCCTAATGTGTTGTTATTCATAGGTGAGGCCTACCATCGACTAATGCGGGTCACCAATGAATATTAATTTTTGGACATTTTAAATATAAAATAAATTATTATTTATTTTATATAACAATAAATGATGAAATAACGACATTTTCAATTTAATAATCATTTTTTAGATAATTATATATTATATCCACATCCCTTGAATTTATATATAGTTTGCAGAAATAATCATATCCAACGAAGGATGTGGGATCATATATCGGATCGTGGATTATCGCACCAATGGATTTGGAGAATATAGTCTGTGATGATAATGTAACTGACCCTTATCAGTGACTTATCCAACCCAAGCTTGGGAATTTGGTTACTTTATGATTCCTAATTTTCTAGTTTAACTGTGAATGCAATCCAACCCTCCAACAAGGTGATCTTTGGTTAAATAATTATTTTGGGATGGGTGTTATTATAGGTTTTTAATGTGAGGAATTTTTTTATTATTACTTCTTCATTCATTACTACAACTAGAATGATTTGAGAATGAAATTAAAAATGTATTAATTTCATTATTCTAGGCATTAATATGATTTTTCTATCCCCTAGTCATGGTGTCCTTCAACATTAGAACCTTGTTGTCATGACTCAAATTATCCGGAGGCTCCTAAAGGAATCAAATCCCCAGATTGGTGGCAAGACGATGAAATGGACAGATCAGTGTAGATGATGACCCAAGAATCAAGGAAGTGGTCTAGTTTCAAATATCATAACACCGTAGGAGCATTGGCGGCTCACATAATGTTCCACCAATGCACTGTCCCGTGAAACCAAGCCGTGTGGACTAGGTTTCCCAATTGCATGGGAGTCCGCAGTAGCCGGCACATGTGGGGGATAAGGATTTTTGCAGTTACTGCATTCAAGAGATCATATATGGGGTGTAGACATATCATGTGGGCCATCCTGGCCGAGTCTGATAGGAATCAGTGATAGGGGCTGGGACATGTCTCCTTGGATGGTTCATTGTGACAAATAAAATCAAACATCGGTAGTCAGAACGGGCCATAGTCGACCGAGATATCGCACGACCACGACAGCTGGGTTGCAGTCAACCGCCCTGTCGGTCCACAAGTGAGTGGACCCCCTTCTAAATTTTAAAATTCTTATAACATTCAAAACATGTGTCCATTTAATGAAACATTTATGGTATTGGCACCCTTGGGAGGAGGTGGTCCTTTTGAGAAATCATATGTTGGTTTTTTGTGGATGTTTTCATACATCCTAATGGATTGAGTGGTAGGTTATCCTGGAATGAGATGGAAATCATAAGAATTCTATGGATGGCTGTGGCATAGAGAATATGAGTCTCATAATGATTTTTGACTCCCATAGTTTGTGTGTCATATAGGGAAAGATGGTCTCATGGAGACAGTGTGACTCCAAAAGATGGTGTTTCATTAAAGACAGTGTGTCTCATGGAAACTGTGTAACATCAAAATATTTTGTGTCTTATTGAGAATGTGTGTTTCATGGAGACTGTGTGTCTCATTAGAGATATTATATCTAGATATTCATGATATATGAGATATGTGAATATATCCTTAATAATTTTAATATATTATTCCATCATTGTATTTTAAATGTGGTATTTCTTTCAGGGTATTTTTGTTGTGGTATTACCTATTTAATATTCAATTTTTCACATTTCCTAGGAGGTGTTTTATATGTGGTATTTAATTTATTGTTTTCTATTGTGGTTTTGGGGTTCTCTATGGATTATTTTTTCAATTCACCCCCGCATGGGCTTTGTTCGTCAATGGCGTGTCCTATATATATGGGTGACCTTTTATCATAGTCCAGGGAGGAACAATACTGGATAGATATTTGTGAATCTAGGTAGGATTAGGTTTTCCAATAGTTTCAAGTAACTTTACAAATACATTTATCAATAGTTTGTACTTTATGGCTTATAGAAATTTCATTTGTTGGGCTAGAATTCTAGCCCAGTATACCATACAGTTTTTTGCATTCTTATTATACTCTGTTTCTGGGATATATTTTATTCAGGAATTTGATTACATAGTGTTTCAAAATTTCATCTCATTTATCAAGGAGACATGTTCATGTGTACATGTACTTTGGAAAATGCCTCCAATTTGTGGGATATTCATTCTCGATTCTAGACACCATCAATTGGTCTACTATTGGAGAGCATGGGGTAGTCATAAAATGGGTCCATTTGGGATAGGTTGTGATATATTATTATCAAATGTTGTCAGTTCTACCTGAGGAACAAGAGTCTAGGTATTTGGTTTGGGGAAATCGTGGTAAGTGTTCAGAGATCAGCATTCAGTCTAGGAAATATAGTATTGGTGCAACAACTGACATATCCATAAACCTGGACTCAATATTATGATTTTCAAAATGGTATATGAAAACACTAGATTTTGGGAAAAATAATGGTATATGTATCATATATAAATAGGTTGTATTTACCATCTTCTTCTTGAGTCAACTCTCCAGATATAGTTTATTTATCGAGTTACATAATGTTTTAGTACAAGATGACTCCATATAAGAATCTAGCAAGGATTCAAATGTGTGATAATGAGGATGATAATTATAGAAATGATACATCAATAGAAGTAATTGAATGAGATATTGAACCTCTAGGAGGTTTTTCACGGATACCACCACTCATCGAGTAGTAGTTACTACCCTCATTACCAGCTGAGGACACCCACATTCCGAGTGCATTACATGAGTACTAGAGGTAAATACCTCTCATGTTTTCAGATGATCTAGACCCCCAGGCTGCTGAGGATTGGTAGGGGAAATTACAACTATCTTCACCCTTCTAAGGATTCCTCAAAACCATATGACTACCATTTTTCAAGAGTTTTTTCAGAGATTAGTATGGATATGGTGAAGCAAATTTACCCAGAAACATGATGAGATGTCTACATCTTGGGAATTCATCATGCATCCCTTTAGTGAGGAGTTCATTCATTCAACATTTCTATTAGTGAGATTATAAAAGCTTCTTCATTAGAAACACTATAGTCTGGATATTGGGGTGTATAGGTAAAGGATTACAATTCATCCAAATTCCTCCATAGATATTAAATAAGCCTAGATCTTTAGAGAATGGACCGTCAATAAGCGTCTATCATGGGATATGAGTGCATCGATGATATCTTTTAGAATTCATTATTATAATGGTTTACTTCAGCGAGCTCTACTATGGACGAGTTTTCTATAAGAGAATACATTAAAACTACCACATACCCGAAAACACCCAGTTGTTGAGACCTCAATAGTAGGAAGATGATAGTAGTTGTATGGACAAAAATAATTCAAGCCAATCTTTGGTTGATCCAAGGGCCTAGGATCTATTGTAATAGGATAACATGGAGGCTCTAATCAACTGAGGGACATGTTGTGTTACGTGTGTGTTGGTTGGGGACATCTAGAATGATATTTCCTAACCCTTCAATCCTATTATCATGAGACAGTTAAGGGAAAACCAAGGTAGAGTCATAGGGTGGAGCATAGTTGTCTATAGGGTAGTAGACATGTATGAGGAGTAGGTAAGGATTCTAGAGGTGGGTGGAGGTTCGAGGTAGTTCCAGATCCACCCACATGTGGTCAATAAAAGGATTAAGGATCAGGTGTGTAGGGATAAGGAAGAATTCTTATGATTAGATGTATAATCTATGACTTTTCCACAACATCTGTAGTTTTGATAGACACATGTTCCATTAATAATTTTCCTTCTAGGAACCTATTTCAATACTCAATGATTTTGGTGGAATATTAGACTCGACCCTTTTACATATAAACTCATATGGGAGACGTTTTGACACTGAAAAAATGGTGTCGACTGTGTCCCCTTAGATTTGGAGGTGTTACTTTCATTTGGGGTTTTGTGGTAGTATCGTCAAGGCCTTATGATTTCATTATTGGCATGGAATTTCAATCCATAGTTCAGGATTAGATTTACTATTTTAGGGAAAGAATGTAGTATGTCGATAGAGATGGAACAAAATTGACCCTCTTTTGGTTAAAGGGAAACAAATGCTGTAGCAGATGGACTCACAAATTGGATGTTGAAGCCGATTAAATAGTAGTTGGCTTTACTCACCCCTAGGGTAGAGGTTGATATGAGTCCTAAACTATTTATAGATGTGGCTAAGAATGAAGGCCTAATTCCCAAGGATATTTACAGTTTGTATTCCCACCGTAAGATAGGAATATACATTGATCGATACCCCAAAAATATTAGAGATATTTAAACGTACATATCAAATGTCACTCGTAGATATTTGTGAGATGTGGGTGTTGTCGGAGGACATCCAATGGATGTTCTTTCTATGATCTGTAGTTTCACATTAGGTTACCAATGTTTTTTATTCCATGAAGGATGACAGGGGAAGAAGGAAACATGTGGACTTCTAGCTCTTGAACCTTATGACCATTAAGAACAAGTATCCACTACTGAGGATCTAAAACCTATTTTATCTATAGATTGGGGATAATTGGTTATCAAATATTGTGGACATATATATCTATTAACAAGTAATAGTACGAGATGAGTATCTACAAAATATATCCTTCTGATGTTATTGTGGCCATAATGTATACATGTTGATAGAGTTTGTCTTGATGAATTCCAGAGTTGTGTTAATGGGAATAGTGAATGTGATCCTTCGACCTTACATAGACTGGATCATTGTGGAATTCATTGATGAAATCCTAGTGTAATAAATGTCTCAAGAGGAGCAAGCTAGATACAGGAGGATGGTCCTAGTCATTATGAGATAACCAAATGTATGTGAAGATCTCAAATATTATGTTCTAGATTCATGAGGTCCATTATCTGGGACACGTGATTTTAGAGGCTTGATTTTTAGTGGATCTATTGACGGTTGAAAAAATCCTTGTTTGGGAGCCACCGAAGTGTTTTACCTTGGTGTGTAGTTATGTTGGATTGGTTGGATACTATATGAGGTATGTTACATAATTTTCATAAGTGGCATCATTATTGAATTATTTAACAACAAAGGGAAAACCATTCACACAGATAGAAATGTTCTAGAAAATATCTACATTGTTGAGGAAAATGTTGAAGAACCCTCCCAAATTGAGATTCCTAATGGAGGGTACATCATATGTTGTGTTCTGTGATGAATCAATAACTGAACATGTTTGTGTCATGATGCAGCAGAATGAAGTGATTGCCTCTGTTTCCAGATATTTATGAGCACCTAAGCAGAACTACATTACCCAGGATCTCGATTTAGAAATATTTGTCATCTCTTTGATGATTGGGTGTCGATAATTGATGTCTGAGAAGATTATCATCTATTATTACCATAATATTTTCCTTAATATATTCTATCATAAGGTTATGAACCTGATATAGATGATATGTCTTGAGTTATTCTAGGACTATGAAATTGAGATTTTCTATACTCTTAGGAAGGGTAATGGGGTGTGTGATGCTGTCAACATGAGATCTAGTTAGTAGTTGATGAACAAGGCATCCGAGTAGTTGGCCTCATTTTCGATATCCCTTATAGATGGGGATGGAGAATTTAACCTTCATTAGATGGTTTTTACACATCAATTCAAATATAATTTCATGTAGAAAAATCATTGGGGTGAGGATTTTGATACATTACTTTCTCGGATGTCCATTGGGAATGCTCATCATGGATATTCAGAAGGTGGATACCACATCATTATCATTAGTGGTCGCATAGTAGTACCTGTGGTGTTGTTGGTGGAGGTTTTGACAGAGATTTATACATACAATTTTGCAATATATCCTTGTATGGAGAAGATATACTATGACCTATAATGTTAATTTCTGTGTTCTGGGATAATGAATGGAGTCACATAGTTTGTTTATTGATGCCTCATTTGATAGCGGGTGAATCCTAAGAACCAGGTTTCCATGAGTTTGTCTCACACACTTTATGTCTCTTAATGGATGTGGGATAGGATATAAATGGACTTTGTGACAAGATTACCACATACACCTAGGGAACATGATACAATCTAGGTAAAAGTTGACTGACTCGCCAATTCAGCCCACCTCATATATTTTTAGAAGAGAACTTCCGATGATATTTTGGGATGCCTCTACATATATGAGATTAATTAACTACATAGATTTACATTGATGATAGTCTCATATTGTGATGATAGAATTATATTATAGTTGTGGAAGAGATTATTAGAGGTATTTGGAAATCAGTTATGCGAGAGTATGGTGTTTCACCTCCCGAAGTATGAACAGACTTTGAATACCATTTAGGAACTAGAGGACATGATTCCGGCATGCATGTTGGATTTTTTCCACAGCATGGAGGATCACCTACCACTGGTTGGGTTTTCATTCAACAATAGTTATCTCTCCACCATTATTATAGCACCATTCTAGTCATTGAATAGTTGAGACTTTAGGTCGACAGAATGTTTAAAATTCCTTGTAGAGCTAGCTTTCATGGGCCCAAAATTGTTCTGAACTACCAAAAATAAGGTGAAGATCATTTAGGGTCAATTAAAGACAACGTGGAGAAAATATAATTCATCTTTTGATATGTGGAAGAGGTCATTGTTCTTAAAAAAATTAAACCATGTAATCATTTGGGTCTAACCATGATGAATATTACAATTATTTGGCTTGGGCCATAAGCTATCTATGAGGTTTATCAGACCATTCTTAGTACTAGGTAGATTTGGGGAGGTGGAGTACCACTTGGATATACCTCCTTAGTTAGAGTGGGTACACAAATATTTCTATATTTCGGAACTATGATGGTACATGGATGAAACGTCTCACATCATTGGATATGGTGAGATAGACATCGAGGATTGGAAGACATTTATAGAGTACCTGTTGGAGATTGAGGATCATCCAGAGTGGATCCTTCATGGGTTGTCAATTCCTCTGGTCATGTTTGGTGCACGAATGGGAATCTCTAGGAGAGAATTTTGGAGTGGGAGGATCATATTCATCCCTATTACACTATATTGTTTGCATACCCCATTTTTCATTTTTAGGTGTGTAAACCCACAAGGTGAGGAGAATTTAATAATTCATATTTTATTGATTTAATTTTGATAAATTGTTATGGAAAATTAGGAGAGAAGGCACTGAGAATGTGTGTTATTCGGAGGTTCAATGTTCTGAAAACAATTAACTAGAATGGATTTTTTTTTTAAAACACAAGGACACAAATTTACCTAAAAAGTGGAATATCATTCAATCATTTTCCTAAATCAGAAATATAAGGACACAATTGGGAACAAAATAGTTAATCTACAGTATGTGGGACCTATGTTTGGTCACCACATGTCATTCAATGAAATGGTTACCAAAGACATAAATTTTAATAAATTTTCTATATAAAATTATTTTATTTTAATAACAGAATAAACAATTAATGGTGACTCTGATTTGAAATATAAGACCACAGCTGAGTTCTTAATGTGGTATTTTCTTTAGGAGAGGCCTATAATTGGCTCGCTCGGGTTAGTTATGAATTGCTATTTTTTTAATTTTTTTTAAAATAAATTAAACTATGTTGTTAGTTATTTAATGATACATGATGACACATAAAAATTCACATTTTAGAAATCCTTTTTCACAGAATTGAAGGTTTTCTCCATAACCCTACAATTACTATGATTCCTGGAGATGTAACCCCCTTCAATGAATGATGACAACTCAAAGATCATATCGTGGATTAATACACCATTGTGTTAGAAGGATCTCATAAATGATGTAAAATAAATTTATCCTCATAAAAGACTAACCCAACCTTATGTAGTGCATTTTTTTCTTCATGATTCACCATTTTTTAATTCAATGATGATCACAGACCAACTCGTGATTAGGTTGATCTGTGGTTTGATCATTCTAATAGGAATAAATGGAGGTCTATATGAACAATGGAAGAGGTTCATTCCTATGGTGATTATTATTAGTCTTCTATACACATTCATGGAGTACATCAAATTTGGACCCTTGTGGTTGTGTCTAAAAATTCTAGGGGGATATGATTTCTACAGGACTCACAGATTGGTGCAACAAAAAGTGGAGGCTGGATCAGTGTAGTTGACAAACCAAGGATCACGGATGTGGTCATGTTTTAAAAATTAGACAACTGAATGAGGTGAGGGGGCTTGCAGAAGGAGAAAATGTGGTCTTTTCACTATTAGTGGCACAAAGTGGTAATTGTGCATGTTTGTGGAGATGCATGGATGTGGCCACTTGACCACAAGATGCAATCCTCATCTCAGAGGGGATCGTTTCTGCGTGCTGCAGACGTGGTGCTTGGTCTAGACCAGCTAGGTGGTTTAGGGGCCATCAAGAATGTTTAGGCCAAGGTTCTTTTGGCTTAATCGGATCAGTTAGGGGCCAATGGTTTGGATCGACCCACTTCAAAGGGTCCGACCTGGCGGGTTGGTCGCAACCTCTATCGGGTCGAACATTAGTGGCCGAACTAAACCTCCGTCGACCGAACAACCGCATGGCTGCAGAAGTTGGTTCGTGATCAACCACCATGACATCTTGAGCTACCACAACACGATTAACTAAGGGGACAATCGACCACCATGTTCAGTTCATGACCTAGTGGACCCCTTCCGAATTATCAAATTCCAATAACATTCATATCGTGTGTCTATTTGACGAAACATCTTCGATGTTGGGACTATTGAGAGGAGGTGGTATTTTGAGAAATCATATGTTTTTGTTTATTAAAGTGTTCATATGACCTATTGGATTGAAGAGTCTTTTCTCACCCAACCACTGTGATTTGACAGGATTTATGTGGATGGTTATGACATAGAGACTAGGTGTCTGATGTAGATGGTGTGACCCCTTATGAATTTGTGTCTTATAGATATTTGGTGTCTCATGGTGACTCTATGACATCAAAATAATTTGTGTCTTATAGATTCTTTGTGTCTCATAGAGACTGTGTGACTCTACGAGGATAAGTGTCTCACTAAGATTATGTGTCTCATAGAAACTGTGTACCTCATTAGGGAGAGAATGCCTATATATTTTTGATATATGGGCGATGGGCTTATATCATTAAGGAGTGGAATGTACTATTTTTTCATGGTATTTATTGTGTGGTATTTCCTTCATGGTATATTTTATGATATTTATTTTTGTTGAATTTCCATTATGGTATATCACATGAGGTATTTTCACTGTGGTATTTATTTGTGGTTTCAAGGTGCCTTACTCGTTAATGTTTTACTCACTCATGAACAAGATTTTTCTCATACATGATGTTTGTTGTGCAGATGAGAGACCATTTGACAGAGTCTAGGGTGGAACTAGACCAGGAATATCTTTTGGTGTCCAGGAAGGTTGGGGAGTTCGTATGGCTTCGAGTTGTAGTCCATGTACCATTGGATATATGTTGAACATTTTGGTATACATAAATTTCATTAGGTAGGATTTTATTCTATCAAATATTACATAACAATAATTACTTTAATATTATAGTACATGGGTTGGGATATAGTGTATGCATGCATTTATTACTAATTTTTGTTTACATTTCAACATTTTTGTCTTGGAGATGTGTGATTGTGTTCAGGTACATTTGAAAATTCCTCCCATTTGAAGGATATTTATTCTTGTTGATATTCACTATCCTCTAGCCTATTAGATGTCGGTTTGGGGTACTCACAATACGGGGGCCTTTGTGACGGGTTGTCACAATAACAAGGACTTTTGAAACCCTCTAGGATGACCGTATTAATAAGTTATTCTCCCCAAGAAATTCCCCTATTATGAACTACATCAGAATGACTAAAACATGTAAATCCATATACCATGACCAGAAATTTTATATATTCAAATCTCCCTTCAAAACACCTTTCTCCATTTTTATCCTACACTAGTGAATTAACTATATGGATCTTCATACTGAGAAAATTATCATTCATAATATGGTGTTTCTCAATTTCCAATTATTTAGATATTTCTATAATTATTATATAATATTTTTTATTCTAGTATTTAGGCTCCACATATTTCAAATGGATTATTATAATGAAAAAAATATATTTGTTATGTCATTGAACACAACATATTGCCATTTTAGAGTCAATCTCTTCTTCAATAAGGGCACTACAACGTGCTCCATTACACGAATATAATGATCTCATCAGACACATAATCAACAATGGTGTCACTATAGTTCCCATTTTGGACTGAATTGAATCAATATGTTAATGATATTAGAAATGATTACAACTTAATTAATATAGTGGTTTCATGATACACTATAGCTTACCAGAATCACCATTGTGGGTTTAATGATGTGGTAAAGGTTTCCTTCAGCATTATACTCACCATCATATTATAATTTCTTATATTATTAATCCTTATTCAAATTTTTCAACTAATAACATTCCAATTACAAATATGAATCATATTACATATTTTGAAATAAATAATCTCCCTTAGTTGTTTTTTGTAAAAATATATATTATTAATAAAAATGGTCTATTTAACCGTGATTCATGGTCACGCTACAATTATATAGTTTTTTTCATTCAAACTCTCTTCGCCAGTGATCACACACCAATTTAGCATAGTATACACTATCCTTGAGTTATATATTCACCATTACATCTCACTATCTCATAGTTATAATCATGTATTGAAAATAAAATTTACAAGATTTTCTATTACTATTTTCATAAAATATAGTAATTGTTGAAACATATGATCCTTTAATTCTTATAAATGAGCATTAAACCTGTTCACTAAGCTAATGTAAGTAAAATCATATTACATGAAACTGGGGAAATAATATTGTAATTATATTTTTACTACAAATAAATTATCAAAAAAATGATATTATTCCATTTTTTCCATCGATTGTGTCTCCCCATTTATTTTAAAATCCACGAAATATATGATCCAATAAATATAAATAGGGTCCATATATAGGATCAAATAAAATGGGTAGGGGGATCATTAAAAACTCATAAAACATTGGCATTGTTTGAACGACAAATGTTAACCTATTATTCTCAAATATTGTTTTGTGTAGTATTTTTTTAAATAATTCCTCTACTTATTTGTTTTTACTCACATTCCCCAATTTGATAAATCCAATGTCTACCATCTATTTGTTAGTGTAGGGATCATCAAAATTATTAATTGTGGCTACTCCAAAGATAGTAATTGTTGGATTTTATTTATCATTCCATGTTTTAAAACATATTAATGTTATAACTATTAAATTTTGATATGTAATATTTAAAAGAAGGTTTTTGGGGCCATGAAAAGTTCATTCTATGTTTAACATATAATTAACAATAAATGTAATGTTTTTTGGGGTACAATATATATTATTTTATATGGAAAATGAAATTTAAAATATATTTGGATCATTCATACATGAAATGTTAAACTATATAAAAAAGAAAAAAAAGAAAAAAAATACTAAAATTAGTCATAAGATACACCATAGAGCAATTACAATATCATAATACAACCTCACATGGTTTGGATAAAGATTAATGAGTGGAAAATACATCCCAACTACATGGTGTATCCACAATATTAACTAAATTTTTCATTACAGGGGAGGGATAAATCCTTCCATTAATGATATTCTAGAAACTCATATACAAATATGTTTGAGAGTGAGAGGTATGGGACATGTCATTTATTCTAATGACTAGGATCATATATATTAAATTCATCACATGGATGTATTTTATATACGAATTCAAGTTGAATCATTAATTTCTTTCTTATTTATTAATTTACTAAAAGCATGAATAAATTCCATGGTTGGTTTCTATGTGTATAAATGCATCCTAGGAATTTACACCATATTCGAATAATCTTATGAAACATTTTTTGAAAGTGATAACCTTGTTTAAAAATGGGATAGGTTCATGAAAAAATAATAATAATATACTACATGCATGAAAATATTAATTTTTAGGTATGCCAATATAAATTCCATAAATATATCACATATAAACATGCTTTCATGGAATATATCATTCAATCGACCACTTTTACTATTGAATAGAAAGACATTGTGTATTTTCATCTTATATTGTATCATATAAAAAAATCAATAAAAAAATATCAAAAAATCCAATTAGATATCTTCCGAATAAATTTTTGATGGTAATAAATAAATTCAAATTTTATCAAAATATATGTAAAATTATGTAAATATCGATCCCAAAAACATTTTGATTAAAAATAAGACACTTTAAAAGTGGATATATAATTAAAAACCCTTCCCTATTTAGTCACCAACAATATGTGACCTCATGGGCCTTTATATGATTTTAAAAAAACCAATATATAGATATATATATATATATGTAAAAAATACATCATCTAGTATATTTTCAATGCTTCTAAAGATATAAATGGATCTTTCATCATCCCCATCAATCACACATATATCTATACCTTTTTTCACTACTATCCATCAAATGTAATCACATATTATCATATTTTAAAATTTTCAAAGTCCCGGTGGGACATTTGAACACCAATAATTCCAATCCCATATAGATGTATATTCTATTTTTGCATCTTTATATGCAGAATGATCCTATTTATGAATAAATAACATGAAATTCCACAATATTTATAATTTCATAACATGTATCATATCCATATACATATAAAATAGCTAGTTGTTACTGCACACTCTGAAAATCTATATTGATATAGGTCCCAAATTTCATAAGCATTAAAAATATGACAAATCCCATCGTTGTTCGTCTCAAACAAATGAAATATTTATCAACATAACCAACCAAACAAATATTATCTAAGAAAATATAAATTCATTGTTATGTAGTGTATAAAATTATAAAGGATCATGTAATAGGAATCCCACAAACACAGGTAGTGGGGACTAAAATATAATCCATTTACCACTTGTATTCCAAATAAATATATATGAAACATCATGTGGTATATTTATTAGGTCCTTCAGTGCAAACAATGAATAGTATTCATTGTTTTTTTGTTTCTTTAGTTTTGTTGATGGTGATTTAGAACATATTATTTGAGATATGGATTAAATGTATATTTTAATTCTATAATATTAAAAAACATATAACTATATATTTTTAACTACTCTATATTACATTAATGTAATTATTTATTATGATATATGTTACATTGATAAGTTCAAACAAGTTCCCCAATATGAAGAAAACCATTATGTGCCTTGATGATATCATAAATATAGTTATGTGGTCAACTGAAAAAATATTACAGGACACCTATATTATTCATGATTTGTGTGAGTACTCATAATAATATGAGACTTCTTTTCATGAATCATTCTAATAGAAATATCCATGACTAGGGTTCAATGAATTGACTCTCCATTACTAATTCTATATGATCTATATCATCAGATGATTTTATCTATGATTTTGTTTAATTTTAATATCTATTTAAGATTATTATTAATTCATATTATGACTCGCACACAATTATTTATAATATAAAACATGACTATAACATTCATGTTCAACTTGGATAAATTGTGTGTGTCATCCTGATGTGTTATTAATGAATAAATCATAGAATTATTTGTCCTCCAATATTTACAAAAGTTGTCATATCTTACCATTGATTAAAATAAAAACATCACCTTAAATATCATGTTTGTGGTTTAACAACATGTTTACATTAGATAGTCAAAGTCATACTTGTTGAGAGTATAGGTTTACAACACTATTATGAAACATACTGGAAGAGATATTATAAAAAATGGAAAATGATAAATATTTAGAATTCATATGTGGTTGTCAACATTTTTAAAATAATTGTTTCTATTGGATTCCTTGTCCAAATTTTTAATAGTAGAATTCGGTTTTCGGCATCTAAAAATAATTATAATAAAAAATTATCATATAATGCAATACACTATGTGTATTCATTTATCTCGATTAAATTCCATTTTTAATTTAATTATTAGAATAAATATTATTCACAATATAGAAGAGTCTTATTATTCTAGTTTTATTGATCACATAAATAAAATAAATAATTATTAATTTGATCGTAAAGAAAATATATTTATTTTATTTGTTTAATATATATTACACATATATTCATTATTTGAAAACAATTTATTTATTTATGAATAATTTTTTTTGGTATTCAAAAAATATTGAAGAGTCGTAGTGAACCGAAATCATGTCGGGTGATAATTATTCATTTAGAAGCATGTTAATTAATATTCTTCATTGTTCCAATTAGTCCAAACTATAAAATAACAATATTATTGTTTTTATTTGATTAAAAATGGTTTCATAAATATTTTTATATTATTTAAGGATCATTATAACATTAAATTATATTTTATCCTCATCCATATCTTTAGAAAGATAATGTTTTGTCTATTGTGTTTGGGTTAATTGAAAAATTGAGATTTGAGATTCATTATGCACAAAAGACTTCCCTATTGATTTTTAATTAACTACTCCTCTCAAGAAATGAGAACAAATCATTCAATATTTATGAATATTATAATGATTGAGATGAATAAAAAATGGTTGATCCTTGTGCAAGAACTTAATATTCAAATGGAGATTGATCAAATATAGAAAGAGAATTCTTGGAACACACTAAGAGGGATTATACCATTGGATTATATAATAAAAATGAAGGTAATCATAATATTATTTCAAGATGATCTACAAATCCATATTAGAATGATGCTCAGATTAGGTGTTCCTTATTGAGATCTAATTTAAATTTACTATAAATTAAAATGAAAATAGCACTATAGGTTCTGTGTTTTCCTGTGTCAATATTCATCTGAATTTCTTTGTTCATGTCCTCTTTTTAAATCCTAATTTTTGAATGATCAATAAAATTGACAGAAACATTATTGTTATTTGTCTCACTAAATAGATTATGTTTTTCCCAGAACATTCAAGTCGTATCATAGTGAGGAATATTTTTTATTTTATAAAAAATTAATTTATTTTCACTATGTGAAAAATACCATTTATATCATTATTTTATAAATTATTTATTATATAATCTTATTTTAATTATATTTTATAAAAATTTAATATCATCATTACATATTCATATTTTCATAATTGTTAATGAACACATCAAGAATGACTAGAGATTTTACTAGGATGTTAGATGAATTTCTTGCCAATAAGAGTTAGTTAAATGATATTTAACTAGTGTATATGGTAGTAGATACAACATACTTAATAAAACATGGTACATAATAAAATATAATCCATCAGGGTTGAAAATTTTGGCAATAAATCCATAACTTGTTTCATATTCATTCTTCTTATGAACCGACCTTCAGGAATATAAAATTGAATTTTATTAATACCATATTAGAAACCTTTATCAGCTATATTTCATTTCATATAGAACACCTGTTATCAATTTTTTATTACCTAGATATATCTAATGTTTTCCTGAAAATTGTACATATATCAGCTTATTTTGTTAATTTTAGGAATCTAATATGATATTTTAATTATGTATAAAATAAAAAATATAAACATTCTCAAACCCTACCTTCTAATGAATTTTTTATTAATATATAATAAAATACTTATTTATTTTCCTATAGTTTTAAATTATTTTTTTTATAAAATTGTTTCAGTATGTGGTTATACAATCCCAAGAATGAACAAACCATAATTTGATTTGTGTGATTGGTTTATAATTTATTTATTTTGTTAATATGTCATTATAAATAAAAAAATTATATTTTTTATATATTTAATATTATTTTAATTGGTTTCACTAATAAATTAAAACCGTGATTAAATATGAGAAAAACCTTAGTTAATGGAAGTGGTAGTCCTCCCAACTAATAATTGTCATTACTTTTTTTATAATACGATGAGGAGGAAAAAATATTGGTTAATAAATTTATATAATAATCATTAACATAAATATTACAATTAAGTTAATATGTAATTTTTTTTATCATATGTTTTTGAAATAAATATATCAGTAATGAATAATAATGAGGAAGTAATGCTCACATTGCGACCTTGAACATTATTTTGAAAGTATCATGGAAAATCATTGGATTAGGATAACTAATTGAGACCAGGTAATTATTTAAATGAGATTATTTTTTATGGGGATAAAAATTTTATTGATTTAGAATGAAATATGAAATAATTTTATTCTCATTAAGGGGCTTTCATGTCCCCTTTTATAAGTGAAGTCATATACACTTTTGGGAATACCCATTACTTTTCAATAATGGAACAATGATATTCCAGGTAAAAATTCTATAAAAGTTATAAATAATTTTTAATGGAATTATATAGGGTGTATAAGTCCACAAAAATGTATATTTAAACTTATTTTAATCATTTTGGACTTCATTTTTTCTTATTTTATTAATTTTACATGTTTTTATTCTTTTAATGTGGTAACATGTTTTTACCCAAGTAAATAATGTTATAGAAAACATATAAATAAAATCCTCTTACCATATTTCTGTCTTATGAACATATATACTCTATATTTAATATAAATCTATTTCTAACTAATAGATCATTAAAATTAAAAATTAAAAAATAATATATTTTGAAACATTATTTTGTGGGAAAATGTAATTTTTAACGTTAAGTGATCTTTATTTAATAATGTAATCTATAAAAAAATAAATTATTTATAAAATATTAAAATAATGGATTAGAAATTATATTAATTTACCTTTAATAAGTGATTAATTTATTTAATAGATTAAAGTTACAAAATATTAACAAAACCAATTAATAAAAATAATAGTCTTACAATTGTAAAGTCCATTATCATTAATCATAGTAATTATACAATTATATTAAAAAAGAAATTGATATTATTATATAATATAATCATATTTATTTATAATAGGAAATACATTTTTTCAATTAATTATTACAAGTGATGAAAACTAATTTTATATTATATGTTAATAAATCAAGATTTACAGTAAAATAGTAAATATGATTCCAAAAATATATACATGCATTTTATATATAAAAAATTGTAATATTATATTATTTATGTTACATAAAAATAAATATATTTTTCATTACATCTTTTTGAAAACATTTATATCATTATAGTATCATAAAATTAATGTATAACCACTATAATTTGTTACAATTACCACAAAAATAAATTATTTAAGAGGAATCAAAGATTATTATCCTTAGATAATTATCGTTATTTAAAGTCCACCAAATTTATACCATTTTAAAATAATCAATATAAAATTTTAAAACATATATTTTAAATTCAAAATATAATAAACAACTATTTTTAAATAAATGTAAACATTCATTCTAAATTAGAAGACAAACTGTCAAAAGTTTAAAATTCCTGTGATAAATTAATATAATATTTATAATTACTTAATTATATCTTCAAAATGTGAGGTTACATACCCCCTTCTGATATATTTATATGTTCTAATCCTTATGTAACATATAATGTAATTTGTGGGTGGTTATTCTATAAGAATAAATCTCATGGGAATTTCAAAATACATGAATTTCTCTATAATATTATATATCCAATACTATAATTATTTAAGTTCATATTGGTATGGGATGAACTAAAAACATATTTGAAATATTTCTTATATATAATAGTTTAAATGAGCTACAAGAGGTAAACAATATCTCATTGATTTTATTTAATTCCTTTTTCATTTTTGATTTC
Source organism: Viscum album (assembly GCA_963277665.1). Lineage (NCBI taxonomy): Eukaryota > Viridiplantae > Streptophyta > Magnoliopsida > Santalales > Viscaceae > Viscum > Viscum album. Next base: position 1,684,493,128 of record OY728161.1, on the reverse strand, counting down.
ATAAAATGATAACATGCTTTTATACTATCTTATTTAATATATACTATTATTGTAAAATTTTATTTTAACAAAATAATATTTTTTTGGTTTACTGTTGAATTTATAAGATAATATTAATATAATATTTATTTAGATATATTTCACAGTTAAATTATGGGACATTATAATCTATTTAAGAAATTATTTCTTTTTCAAGGTAATGTTATTGAAAAATTGTTTTAAAATTAATTTTTCTTATGGATATTTTTAATTTAATTTTTTCGAAATATTATTTTGTTTAATAGGAATAATTATTGATATTTCATTGAAAATATAACTTTTTAATATTATTTTGTTTGAATATTTATAATGATATATTTCGAAATGTATTTCATATCATATTATATTTATTACTATGTTAGGATATTTTACCAAAGGATACTTTTATGATTTTCATAAATCATCAGATTTTAACCATAAAATAATTTTCTCTTATGTGGTTATGTTTTTATAATCAATTTTTAAATATATTTATAAAAACCCCCATTTTGGAGATAGATTTTTTGTGATATAATCTATTTTTCCCTATATTCTGGAAGTAATTATATTTGATTTACTTAGTTTAAGGAATACTCATTTAAGGATTATCGTTATTAGATAATATAGGGTTGATTACCACATGAAACAACTAGGGTCTATCAAATCACCATGATTGTTTGTTTAAATATGTCTATGATACTCTTTCTGATATGTAAATCATTGAGATAGTTTGGATCTAATAAATACCTATGTTGGATTTGGTAATAAAGATCTTTAAGATTTTTTGGGTCTCAAAAATCGATGAGATTTTGTTGTATTGTTTAAATAACTCTAATAATTTGGGAAAAAATTTATATCTCAGGCGTTAATGTTGTTTCTACATGACATGATATGTTATCATAAAATAAAAGGTAGGAATATATGAATTTTTTCACAACTTAAAGGGTAGGCATACTTAGATTTTGTCATAATGTATATGGTAGAAGTTAATAGATTTTTTCAAAAACATTATTGGTGGACATAAAAGTATTTTTTTTTCTCAACATGAAGGGTGATATGGATTAGGTTTTCTGACGATATAAAATTTTCATAAATTTTTTGGTGATTTTTTTAATTCATGCCTCAGGATTATGGTCTATATATTTCAAACATGTTTTGTGTTTATATGTCATTATATCATTACAGTGATACATATATTTTATATATTTTAATAAAAATATTAATTACATTATATAAAAATCCCCACTATAATCATAAAGGTATCAATATAGTAGAATCATTAATAAATACACAGTTGGTTCATAAAATATCAATATCTTCTCCCAAAAATTTAATCATAACTATCACCATTAATATGAAAATCGTACATAGTACCATTCAAAAAATCTAGGTGAACGAGAAAATTATAAAATGGAAAATTAGGTGGTCAATATGGTTAAATGACTGATCTAACAATGGTTTCATGAGCATAACATGAAAATTAGGGTATGAGATCAAGATAATTACATTTGACAAAAACCATTCCTAACATATTTAAAATATTGAGTCACGTCATAAATATTGTTAGTTAATAAGACATTAAACATAAAGGAATCAAAGAACATGATCCATAAGAGAATAACATTATTATAAGATATTATTTAGTGGAATAAATATTAATTATAAAGTAGTCTCAATAGAAATAAAGTATCATTGACAAAACTATCATAGTAGAATGGGCTCACTCCCGAAACCATAATAACAGTCATAGTTTAATCCCAAGTTTATCATGGTGGAAAAATTATTTTATTAAAAATATTGGTTTTCATTCACATATGATCATTTCATTTGAACATAACCCAAGGAAATTGAACAGTTTTATTAAAAAAATCATATCATAAATATAAACCTTTCAAGGAATTAAAATGAATGATATACATGGATTAGATACATTGTAAATTACAATTAAAATAATGGGGTTTTTGACTCTTATGAAAATAAATCTCAATAATATAACATTTAAACATTCTTATGTAAAATAACCTTTCCATTTTGAAGTGACATTATTAAATGCTAATAATTTCCAAAATTTTATGAAAAAAACTATTTTATAACCAAAAATTAAACCTGAAAAGGAAGCTTCAAATAACTAATTGGTCATGATGGCCCAGAATTCCATTCATTCCATACAATATAAAAGAAAATCATCATTTTATTGTTTTTTTACAAATTGTTCAATATTCATAAATTTTATGACGATTTATTTTGAATTTTTTGTGAAATGTAAAACATGCGTAAAAATGAATTAAATAAAACATAGTACAATGGTAAAATCCTTATTTAAAAAATATTTAGAAAACACATATTTGAAAGAGAATAATTTTTCGACTCAAAAATGAAAAAATGTCGATTTCCAATAAAATATATTTTCAGTATCATGAAAAATTATGTTGAGTAAAATGAAATAAAAAATTTATTTTAATGAAATAACCAAAGGATAAAAAAAATTAATGATTGGTATAGAAACATATTTTATAATATCAAACATATTCATAAAAAATCATTATAAATAATGAGATTATAAAGTAAAACCCTTACCACATTGGTAAATTTTTAATAGTAATCTACAGGAAGTAAAATGACATTAAATTAATATTTAAATCCAAAAATCATTCATAATAATCGTATTAAAAATAGTCATGTCTATTATATAAAAAAAAGAAAATAAATAAGTTTTTTATGATGAATGAGTCACACATAAATAAAGGTGAGATGTAAATATATTTCCTTATGCACAACATTTACCATATATGTTAGAACCTATTATATAATAAATATAGGTTTAGTATACATATATTAGATAACTATTAAAATTTATATAATACCATATATGATTTATGTATAATCATATCTCACAATTTTTTTCAAACATTTTATTACAATAACTATTCTGAGTGATATCTAATTCATTTTTATGTATGTTTTGGTTTGGTGGTTTTAGACCATATATGTCAATCATGGTTCCATCATGTCCATTATTTTATTAACGATATTAACATCATATATATTACTTATATACATGATTATTTTCATTCATAAAATATAGATATAGAAAACATAATTACACCATTCATGGAGACGGTAGGTGGTATTTTAACATGTTTTTCGTTTCCATTTTTTAAATGATGGAGTGAATGAAAGATAGATAAGAAATATAAATTAAAATTTTTTTATGTAATAATTAAATTTCATATTTATTTATTATTTCTATATTTATTACTATCCATGAAAAATGAAATTGATAAAATAACCACATATCCTTGTGAAGTTGTTAGTATACACATACACACGATCTATGTAATCATTTCACAATAGATTGGAATATAAGAAGGTAGAACATACATGATCATCAATAAAACACAATTATTTTATAATTATCATATATATAAATATTAAAACTATCATAATACACATCTAAAAAATATTGTGTTGAGAAATGATTCTTATCACTACATTGAGATAATAAGACCTACGTACACGTGAACAATATTATTACTTCTCATTTTTTGGAAAATGGTGAATCAAAGAGTTTCATTAATAATAATGACATTTAAGTATATTATGGATACATAAATTCTAAATTTATGGATAATATAAAATATTTAGATGATTTAAAATAATAATTAAATGTAATTTGATCGTTTAGTGTGATTTCTTCTTCTTTGATATAATTCATTAAGATCTCCAATTAAGGGATTTAGGTTTTTTTTGGAATAAAAAACCTATATTATATGAATAGTTAACAAGATATAATATATCATCATAGTTTGGTTGATATATATTTCTCAAGTAATATCATAAATAAGAAAGAAGGGGTTCTCTTTTATAATTAATGGTAGGCGACTCATGGAATTTATTAAAATATTAAAATAATATAAATTAATTTTGATGTAATCATGGTACCAAATTGATTGGATTAAAATATGAGATGATTTTTGGTCAAATTTCAACCATATAATAAAAATTCTCAAATTTCAAACCCATTTGTACAGTTATGGTTTTTTTAAACAATTTTTATCCCTTTTGACCGATTATGTAATATTAAAGTATTCTACAATTTAAGGATAAATATTGTTACTATAAAAATAAAAAAACTCCATAAATTGACTGTGGACGATTTTTACAACTATATAAAAATAATTTAGGCCAATATATGATTTTTATTAATTTTATATCATATAATTACATATTATTTTTTACCAAATATCATTAATTTCATTGTAAAAACAATTCAGTTACATTGATTTTAAATATATTAAAAAATAGGATAAAAACTATAATTCCTTTAAACCTCTCTAATATATAACATATGTTTATAATATTTGTTGAACATATTAAATCATTTTAATTTTTAAATTTTTAATTTTTTTAAAATCATTTACATTATTTTTCTTTTAATAGAAAAAAATATTCTATTAGTGTTGGAAAATAATTTAAGGAAATTATGTAATTTTAAAAAATTATAAATATAAATATATCATGAAAATAAATTCATTAATATCATTATATAAATGTATGTGGAATCAAAAAAAATTTCATTGTCTACATATAGGATTTATTTGCATCCAAGAGAGTGGATGTTTGGGAGATTTAATTAATTAAATATTAAATTTTCAATTTTCATATATAATTGTTCATTAAACAACAAAATTTCAATAATATGTTGATAATGTTCTAATTTATATAATATAATAATAATTAAGAAGAAAATATTTGGCATTATCACTTATTTTTAATCTAGATTAACCCACTTTCTACTCTAATGAGGGGATACATTTTATCATGGTTACAATTCATAATAAAAAAATAAAAAGGGAATGTTTTAGAAAATTACCTTGTAATTATAAATATGAAAACAATTTTTTATAATTCAATTTCAATAAGTTTTGGAAAATAATTTTAAAATAATGACTCAAAACATTACAAAAACCACATTATAAAAAACTGCAATTTTTATTCATATAATCTAATATATTATTGTAAGATGATTATAAAAATAAATAAAAAATGTTATATGAGGATTATTTAAAAATAATTATAACAATAAAAAATTTATTCGAACTGATTTTGTTTCAACCAGAATATCAATTCCTTCATCAACTCATAAGAATCAAAAGAGTTCTTCCCACTAGGTAATTCTATCTATCTCTCTTAGATTTACTAATATGTCAATAATAATCAGTTGATACACATTTTTTATCTATTCATACTATAGAAATAAATATTATTATCATATAAAATAACATTATATGAATTAGAATCTTTTTGACCACTGAGTGGGTCTACCAATGTATTCATTAACCAAAATTTTTTTCTACCAAAATCCTTTGAATCTCTACATAACCTGGATAGTTGAAACCCCTATCAAAACAATATCAAACACATTTTCTATATATAAGATACCCATGAGTGAACCCACATTAAAATGAATACAACTTAATTTTCAATTTACCGTAAAATAAAATTATGTTTCATTGGAAATCCCTCCAAAAAATTTTTTTCCATGCTCACAATACCTTGATTAATTAGCCATATAAATCTCAATACTCAAAATATAATCATATATTATGTTGTGATTATCGGTTTCCCATCATTAATTGAGGTTATATAATGCAAATATGGCATCTAAAATTGCATTTTTGGCCTCCCCATGTTTTACATCAATTCATACCAAGGGATAAAAATATACGTTATGTTAGGAAACACATCATCATCCAAATTCAATGTCACAATGTTCTGGAATTTGGTGACTTAAATATTTTCCATTTTGTAGAGGTTATGTCATTAATTTACACATCATAATCTATATTGGGTCTAGTGTGATAATTCAAAACGAAATTTCATAAAAAAATTTAGAATCTACAAAATTCTTATAACATCAATACTCTTGTTATTTCCTAATCCCCTACAGCTCATGTAAATTCACCATTCTTGTTTGAATTATGTTGTGAATTTATTCTTCACCAATTTACACAAAAAAATATCATAACTTATTACATGAATAATTCTTTTTCAAATGTGTCGTCCAATAATATTCTAACTTAAAAAATCAAACATATTGGAACATGTGTCTTAAATAATATTCACCTTTATATTATTTATACACCAATATATTTTTATACCTAATATTCTTCAATAAAATGCATGATTCTACCCTTATAGATAAATAATATTTTTATCCATACTCTCTCCCTCCTTCTAACATCACCATGGTATCCCTACAAGAATTGTTCCAAATTTATATATTCAAAATTTTTCCTCATTCTTCTTGACGTATACTCCACCTTTGATAAAAAAAATTCAAATGGTTTGGTTCTACTAATTAGAATAAAAGTCATGAATTATTTAAACATATACTCCTTCTATTATGATAAAATAACATTCAAATAATTTTCTAATCCTATGATAGTAAATTTTATTTATAGTACATAAGGTAAATTATTATGTTCATCAATACCATATATAAAAAAATTATAATATGTGTTAGATTATTTCATGTATCCAGGGATAGTGTCTTCACCATTAATTTCACATATGAAAAAATAAGATCATACAATCATAAATAATGTCTACATATAACATCATATATACTAGGTAGAGTAAAACATTAAAACCTCTTCCAAATAAAAGGTGTGTTTTAAAACAATGGTTCAATTGATTATTTTCAAATATAGTTTTTCTCTAATTTTTTATAAATAAAAACTACATAATTTTATTTTTACCCAATTGAACCAATTTGATAAATTCATTACCAGCCTTATATTTTTTTGGGTTCTGTACATAGATGAAGTCCTTATCATGCCCGATTTCAACCCAATAATTGTTGGGCTTGATGGATTATTAGCATGTTGTTTAAGAGGTAAACATTATGAAAATAAATTCAATATAATATGAAAAAATGTTTTTAGAACCATGAGAATATACATAAATATTAATATCATAATTAGTCTAAATAGTTAATTGTTATAGACTGATAAAATTATTAATTACAGTAGAAGAAATTTTAAATAAATATGAAGATCTTCAATGCAAGAAATATGAAACATCATATAAAACCATAAACTGTATAAAATTTGTAAATAATATTTTTGTACACCAATGTGAATATAAATAATCTTAAGAATCCATCACATGGGTTCGATGATGGTAAATATGTGGAAAACAAATCCCATATTTGTGTTCTATCGATAGGAAAAATTAAATATCACATTATTGGAGAGGGATCCATTTTAAAATTTATGAAGTGATAACATCACATATGAAAAGAAGAATCATAAAGAATGATATGGTACTCAGAGAGTTTTTTCTAAAAATGAGTATCTCATATGCAATACTGATGGTATAAAAAATTATTTTATATAGGTAACCAAGAATTATCTATTATTGTTTCCTCAATTATTCATGTGCAATACAAAATGAATAAATGACATGGAGATATTGTGAATGTATAATTTAATCATATTCATATACCCACTTACTATTTTCTATTATGAAACACTTTGTGTAATTTAAAACCATGGTGGAGAGTGGTTTGGGATCCTAATAAATAGGGAATAATATACCCAATGCATGAACAAAAATAATTTATGCAAGATGATATGTAGCCCATATACATATCATATAAAAATTTATATTTGGGACATAACTCCATAAATATCATAGTTCAACCAAATCCTAAAATGTCTATGTGTTATTTGAACATGTATTATATTGTATTCAATCATTTATAAAATCATTTCAAAAAAATACATTTGGATATCTCTAAAAAAATCATTTGGAAATCTATCATTAAGTTTACACTTTATCACATCATATGTAATAACTTGAGGATACCAATTAGAAAAAATTGAATTAACTATACAACACATGTAATGTGGATCTGTAAATAAAACTCATTTCCAATTTAGAGAGAAACAATGTGAGACCCTAAAATCCATAATATTATTAAACAAATATGGATATCTAGATTTATATCTATGAAATGAGTTTCCTCTGGAATATTTTCAATTCCACTTATGATATAAAGGGATCATTCATGACATCTATCATACACATGTATCTTTATACAATGTACACTACTATTTATCTAATGAAAACATGTATTCTCATATTTTCCATTTCTCCCAGACATATAGTGACCATTAGACACAAAACATACCAATCCAGCATAGCCAAATCATTTATTCCTGACACATTATGTGTATACTGATCTAATTGAGGAACACATGTAAAAAAATTCCTCCATCAGAATAATCACTTCACATGTCTCTTATCAAGATAGATATAAAATATATTTTTGTTTCCACACACTCCCATAGTCTATCTCAATCAAGGTCCCATATTTCATAATTTTCCTATGAGAGGAAAACTCTCATCATGGATATGCACCAATAAGAAATATGATTAGAAACATACCCAACATCCCTATTATTAGATATGTCAATATATAGACATACATACATTGGTTATCAAGTGTATTAAAGATCTTCTGATAGGTATATGAAAAAATAGTTTGTGGGGACTAAAATATGATTTCTGAACACCTAGTATGAAAATATATAATTTTTTAAGCCTTCTGAGTTTCAGACTTGGTTTTATAAAACCATCATTATAAATATGTGATTAAAATTATATTTTAAGATTTTAATATTATTAAAAATAATATTACATGATGTTCTTAAATTTTCATGGCTTTAATGTAATGGGTTTCTTAAGGGTTGTGTCCCATTGATAAGGTTATATATTTCCCCTATATATTGAGAACCGTGAAGTTTAATCATGATATTCTTAAATATTGTTAACCATTTTGATAATATAATTTAATATTAAACATATAATGTTGAATATAAACTGTGACTATTGATTAGTAGATATGACTAATTTTCAATTAAAATTTAATATGGACAACTCCATGATTATAGATTGTGAGAACAATCCCACATGTAGATATTCTATATATTCTGTGTCATCAAATATTATTATATGTGATTGTGTGTAATGGTATTTATAATATAATATTATTTTTAATTAATATAAAAGCACGCAGTCATATAATTACTTCATAATCTATCATAATGCAGCTCATGAATAAGATGGAAACAATTGGTATGTCCTGAGTGGTATATCATTGATGAATATATTAATAAATGAATTTCCCCTTTCCTATTTATGGAATTTTATTCCTCATCCCATATATTAAAAATACAACCCTCATTAAATTCCATTTACATGGCCTATTGATGCATTAATTTTAGATAGTCAAGGAATTATGTATCATTTATATATTTTTATGACATGGTTATGAAACCTCATTGATAATATATTAAGAAAAATAACTTACATTAAACAGTGAACATTCATAAGTGGTTTTTGACATTGAGACAATATGTCCATTCTCAAGGATTACATGGCCCTTTTCTATATAGTAATCTTATATAATAGGCAAGTTCACCAAATGATAATTTGAAAGAATCAAAGATGACCAAACACAATACATTTCTATTGATCTTTTTAAATTATTTATTAATTGAATTTATGGAAAAAATAATATTCTCAAGAAATAGAAATAAATTTACTCACTTTTTATTGATCACATAAAATAAATAATTATTTATTCACTATGTTGTGAATAAAATAAAATAATTTTATTTCAGGACAGCTTAATAAATATTTATGTACATGTTAGTGGAGAAAATAATTTTTTTATGAATACAATATATATATGTGTATTCAATAAATGATGAATATTTTTAATCGGCTATGTTAATTTATGATTCAAATATTAATTGACAAGCTAGAATAATAATATTTTCAATTTTTCCAGTTAGCACAAACAATAAAATAATAACAATATTTTTATTATTTTTTATTCGGATTAATAAATATTATTAAATTAATGAAGGGATGAAATTCAATAAAATAATATTTTATACAAAATAATAGTTATATAAATAGTTTTTATTGTCTATTGCGTAGGCATAATAAAAAAATTTATTTCTGAGAATCATTGAAAAAAACATACTTCCCTCTCTAATTTTTCATTCTCTCATACTCTCGTTAATGAGAAGAACATTTTCAATTTTTAGGTTTCATAAAGGGAAATGGTTGAGTAACATGATGTGATTGATCTAACATGATACCACCCATAATTCCAATGTTGATAGAACATAGATCAATGGGAAATGCGTGAATAACCTCTAGAGGGATTCTATAGTTGGATCCTACAAATGAAATAATGGCAATTAAAAAATGGTTTCGGATGATAAATTACATAATGATTAATATATACAAATTTTTTGTATTATTTTTAAGATATAAAATGGATTAAATAAAAGTTTAATATGAAAAGATCTTATTTGGGATTGGGGTTCTCCTAGGTCAATATTTTGTATAAAGATTATGTTGGTCATGGACATTACATCATGATAATTTATGGAATGACCAATAAAATGGATTTTTAGGTTATTTCACCAAAAAATGCACTTCTAGTGCACCTGGAAGCTTCATGTGGTATTACAGAGAGGTTTTATATTCATTTATAATTATTTATTTTATTTTTTATATTTATTCTCAATATTGGTATTATATTTCATTTTTAATTTTTTTAATTTAATTTAATTTTATTAATATTATTTGGACATTTTAATTTATTCATTCGGGATTAATAAATTTTTAATGGATAAAGAAAACATGAATTATGAACATATATTATACTAGGAAGTTCCAAGATTCTTTTCCTAGTAATTCATGATTATATTACATGTATCTTGAGTACATGTCATTTACCCATGTTCAGTTCACTATGCCTTATAGCAGGATTGAAGACACACCATGAAATATCTACATGTGATGAATTTGTTTCATACCATGTGTAGACCAGACTAATTTGGATAACATATTATTAGAACACACATCACATAATTAGATTCCACATTGTGTTTCCCTAGGAGAAAATAACTAATCGAGTCCCTCAATGGTTTTTACAAACATACAAACAGTGTGATACATAGAATGTAGCTAGATAGTATACATTGTCTAGTCCAACCTATGTACACAAGGATGTACAATATTCTTAACATAGGTACACAATAATTTAACAGAAATACATGTAACTCATTAATATACAACATGTTCTCACTTAATAAATGATATAATTACATTATATTAAATTAAAAATTAAAAATTAAATTATTTTTATATTTACTTTTAATTAACGTGTTTTAAAATTTTACAATCTTATTAAATAATTAGAAAGGCCTAATTAATTAATTGTAGTTATCTCTAAATAATTGTTCTATTTTTTATTTTCTATTAATAAAATTATGATGGTTATTTCAATGTGATTTATAATGGTCTTGAAAATAATATGGAATTAATTAATTAATTAATTAATTAATGTATGAGTATTTATCGTAATGATAATGAATGAATATGAAATAGTGTTAGGAGGTGTACATTTTATTTTTTTTCGTATGTATCACAAATCATGATCTTGAAGAAGGCATGTCTATAGATTTGAATTATTTAGTTTAATACAGTTCATGATTTTGAAAATATATTTTATTTAATTATACCTGATAGTCTATGATTCAAACTTCACACTATTATTAAAGAAGATATATAATTATATGTTTATTTATTTAGTGACCATGTTTCTTAGGCATAGATATCACTTATTTTAAGATGAATATTCATTATAAATCATAATGTTCCCTGACTAAATTATGCAAGTATAGTTGTTAGGTCCACTAGGTTAGATACCCTGAGAGGGGGTGGGTGAATCATGGTATGACATATTAAAACAACAGCCCCTATTGATCTTGTCTCGATGTTATGAAAGACACTTATCTCTCTTTTCGGTAACAAAGTATAAACAAAAAACTAATGCATGCACATGACACATCGATTTTCACATTGTTCACCCTCATTGGGATATGTCCAAGGAGCATACACCGGCGATGTGGCGATGTACCAAAACCACTAAAAGCACACTTCTGTTTACAATGTTTGGAATAGATCACTTCTATTCCTAGGCTAGTTGACTTTAGAATGTTTAGGGTCAGCTCACTGCTTTCCCAAGGTCCACTACCTGTTTCTATCTCTCTCTCTGGCTCACTGCCAGTGGAGAGGATCACCTTCTTCATCTTCCATTGCTAACTAATTTGGATAGGATCCAATCACAATTTATGGACATGTAGGTCTCTTCATTATCACTAATGAATGAATCCTCTGTTGTATTTAGATGCTCTGTTGAAGTCCATATTTCACCCGTAGATGAATCTCACTTTTCACCAAAGGTATCGGGAAATCGTCCTGCTTTCACGCAGCCCTAAAATGACTGTCGTGCTTCTACCATACCTGGTGTACTTCTCCAACCTGGCGCGCATGTTTAGGAATTCATGTTCAATATGGAAAACAAGTTCACCTCAACCACTTGCGCGACACTTGCTTCTTCAACTCCAAACATGCGCGACTCACACCCTTTTACACCCAAACCAATTTTGGAACGCAACCGAAAGCTTTCATGTTTCTTCAAAGGTTGGAATGCAAGTGTCACCAAACCACCTGCATGACAACCCCTTCATCAACTCTAAACATGGGCGACTGTCACACTTTCTCTCCCAAACCACATTGGGTGCGCAACTATCAACTGGCACGAAACTTCTGAATGTCTTTATACTTGTACGACCACACCACCTGCGTGAATGGATCCTTTATTTTCTCTAAGTGTTTAACTCACACGAAATGGGGAGGGGATGACTTATATTTATAGGAATTTGGACACCCTGAGCACCGGGCACACACATTTCTTATCGGCGCGCAAGTCTCGCCGCCCTAGTCTCTGTCGCCCTAGTCACTCGTGCAAGAAAACCTAAAACTTGGGCGCACCTTTTTTCGTTTCCATATTTTGATGGTATCATCTTGAAAAACATATGATGCCACCTTGTATCTGCTCTTTTAGATTCACATTCAGATCGACCATTCCTTTATGGACATTCTTGAATCAATCTTGGATCATTAACAACATTCTTGGAACTCGACATGCCACCATTAAATCCCCAGTGTCAACAAATTTTTACGTCAGGGTTTTCTTTGTCAAAAAACAAAACACAAAGTTCAACATTTTTAACAAACTCAATCCCTTCAAAAATGATTCAATGATACTTTGAGAGATTTTTTCCCAACAATAGTGCATGATGAAACATTGACATATAAACAACTAGTCGATAAATAATATACACCATCTCCCACTATGTTCTTCTAAACTAGAACCCTTCATGGATATATCATACTTAGTGCACATATTTATATACTAAAGAAGGTAAGAAAATGAAATTATGATCTCATATGCATTGTAACAGCAAAAAATGATATATTAATGATCAACTGATTATAACATTAATATAATAAAATGAAAACAAGATCATAGAGTTTAAAAATCACACCCTACATTTCATACAATATAATATTGAGTCATGTAATAAATCATGATAGATCATATGACACGAATCAAAATGGAATAAAAGAATATGATCCATGAGAGAATAAAATTGGTATAAAACATTTTTTTTGAATAAACAAATGTATATAAAATAATTTAATTTTTAGACAAGGACAATTTCTGAAACAATAATATAGAAATTGGTTTACTCCTCAAACTGTCATATTGACAACGGTCCACTCGCTAAACTATAATAGTGGAAAAATCACTTTACTGAACTGGGATTACTCTCTATTATAGTCATTTTTATGTCAAGATATATTAATATTTACCCAATTCAATATTGGGAGATATTGGTCTCACCAATTCATGGATATAACTTTACCATTATCCTCAATTGTAACATAAATACCATCCATGGTTGTAACTTAACCACTATCGTTAGTAATAATGTAACCACTATTAGATAATCAAATCAATTCCTATATACAATGAATGAAAAAAATATAATGATCATATGATAACATCATAACTCATGTAATGAAATTGAGTTTCATGAACATTTCATGAATTCACAATGTAATAACCCATAGAAAACAAATATAATTCATAAAAATCTCATGAACAAACACATTAACCATCAAGATAAAGAGTAATAATAGTATCAATGATTAATTGCACAATTAAATAATAATAATCCTCAAAAAATGTTTTCATATATGAAATTTCCATTAAAATATAACTAAAATATTTCATTAAGAAAATAAAAATATAATTTTGATTAATTATAATAATATAAAAAACAAAAATTATATTATTTAAAAAACATTAATTGAAAATAATCCTTCATTCTATTACAAGAATGTTTTATACATTGAGAAATAATGATGTCTGGAAATTTTGTTCATACCATATAAGATAAAATAGAACATTTCATTAATTATTTGCTAAAAACATAAAACATACATTGTTTATAAAAATAATTGATGTTTATTTTTGAAAATTATAATAAAAAGTCAAAAAAAACAAATGACTTTTGAATATTATATGAAAATAGTAAAAAATTTAATAATGATTTTTTAGAAAACAAGTATATGGAAGAAATATTATTTTTCAACCAAAGAACTAAATATGGTTAATTATTATTAAAACTATATATTATACCTCATGATTATTTAAATTGATTAAAATTAATATGTCTCTTGAGATATAAACCATCATATTTAATCATTAAAACATCACCATAAACTATACTAATAAATAATGTGATTGTAATATAAAATCATTATAATGTTGGTAACATTTGAATTATAATTAATATGACAGAAATTACCATATATGGATATTGATAACCCCATAAAATTATTAATGACTAAAATAAAATTAATACATTGTAAATTTATATACCGTGTAAAAAGATAATTTGTGTGTAAGGCACGTGTCCTGTAGAAATAATGGTGAGATGAAAATCTACAAACATGGGTCCAGTAACCATCTAATGCATTGGAACCTGTAGTATGATAAATTTATATATTTTTTATAATATTAAAAAACCAAACAGATATATATCATAATATATAAGACCTACATATACCCTTTTATCATTCATTTTATAACACTTCTTTATTAAAATCAATATTTGGGGTGATATCAGCTTTTTTTTCAAGTATGCATTGGTTCAGTAGTTTTTGTCCATTTATTTTGATCATGTTTTCATCACATATATAATCTCAGTCAAGATATTAATATAACAAACATTCACTATATACTTGTTTAGAATCATTAATACTATATATAAATAAAAAATGAATTACACTATTTGTGGAGATGATAGGTCATACACATGCTTGGGCAATGTTTTAATTTTTTACAGAATGGAAGAATAAAAAGTTAAATAAAATATTTAATTTATAAAATAATTAATATATAATAGTTATATGCTATGTTCATATAATCCATCTTTATTACTATACAGATAAAAATAAATTAAAATAAATCACACCCCTTCAGGGACGTGGGAGTCCACACGTACACCTAATCAGCATTATCATTTTCCAACAGTGTAGGAATTAATAAGGTATATATGCTTCTATAATTAGAAAATATATTTATTTTCTTTATTATCATATATAAGAATTAAACTCATAATAATATCCATACATAATATATGGTGATTTCAAATGAATTATATCACTATGTGAAGAAGGTATGTCATATCTACAAATGATATTTTCACATCCCATTTGATGGAAACTGGGTGAATTATGATGGATACATAATAATAATGGAATTTAAGTATATTTGAGATATATAATTTATTAAATTATAAATGGTATGACATATTTATATGTTGTAAAATAATAATGAATAAAAAGTTATCAGTTAAGGTGATTACAATCTTTTTGAAAAATACACATTTACGTAAACTCTTAACGGCTCAAGGGTTGGACTTTTGGGAATCCTAGAATCCCTATAATGTTTTAATGGAAGTGGATAAAAGATATTTTTAGATTTTATTAATATTTGAGGATAAAATTTATGTTATGAAGTGAATGTATTTGTACCCTTTTATTATTGAGGTGAGGTGAATTCCTAGAATTTATTGAAATTAGATATTATTATAAATTTAATATGATAGATAAATGGATCAAAAATTATAATATTAAAATATAATATTACTACAAGTTTCAATCCTCTCATACAATAAAATATTAAAAATTTATATCACATTTTTAACAATATCTTGTTCTACCCCATTTGATAATTATCAAAATAATAATGAAATTTACTATTTAAAGGTTAACAATGTTACTCCAATATAATAAACTAAACATAAATTTAAAATGAATGATGTATAAAATTTTATCCCATTAATATTTATTAATATAATTTTTTTTATTAATTTTATATGACTTATAAAGTTTTTTAATAATAAATATCATTAATATCATTTAACATTATTCATTTAATTAGATTATAAATACATCAACGCAAATAGGGATTTAAAATACAATTCTTTCTACCCACCCTAATAGGACATATATATTTCTGAAATTCATCTTATATGTGAAATCATTGAAATTATATGTCTTTTAAAATTTTTAATATTATTTTTTTATTAATGGATTAAATATTTTAATAGCATTATGCAGACGTTCAGTGTAATATTATGATTTATAAAAATAATTTTATCCTGAATCTAATTTAAAATATATTTAATTATATATTCATATTAATTCATGATAATATTTTTCTCTATATGTATATATAAAATATGTTTAAATCTAAGAGAGTTCCATTTTGTAAATTTCATTTCATTATATATTATATAGATCATTTTCATTTATCAGTGTCCACTAAAAAACTTAATTTTGATACTACAGTGATAAAGGATTAATAAAAACCATAAAAATAATAATTATGGTAAAATATAATGGTATTAATACACTGTTTTAACCTAGAATAACCTGATTAATCCTTTATATAGGTGATAAATTATACCAGAATTACTATTCTAATTTACCAAAAATAAAGGGGGACTATTCACTCAATTTAAACCTCAAGAATCAAAATATATAATAAATTTTATCAAATTAAAATTCCCAAAGTGGTCAAAATCAATTAAAGAATAATATTGCAATATACACTATTTTTTTTTGAAAAATATTGTTTTTACTCCTAAAATCGAATTCTTTCATTTATCATGCCTAGATGAATATTAGATGAATCTGAAAACACGTTATTGAATGTGTAAAATATATACATCATTGAAACCATTCAAAAATATTTACGAATATAATTTGTTAATGTGAAAACACATTGCATGTTAATAATGGAGTTGAATGAAAATAAAATTTTACCAAGACAGATGTATTTATATTAAATTAAAAAACAAAATTTTATATAATGTACTTAATTTGATTATTTAAAATATTAGATATGTAATTTCACTTTCATTTTATATATTAAATGTAAATCAGTACAAATATTTTTAAATAATATTTTTTAACTATTCAGTGGAAAATCAACTTTTTGAAAATTATCAAAATATCATCCAAAGGTAAATTTAATATCATAATTTTAGAAATAATGTTATTTTAATAAAATAATATTTTTAAATGTTCAAAAAATTATTCATTAAAATTTCACATAATAATAATTAAGAAACATTTTTGTATAAAAAAACATTTTTGAAGAATAAAATGACTTCCCCAAAGCATGATGTATTATATACAAAGAATTTTTCAATTAATTTTTATTGAGTAGGACAATTATATAAATATCATAAATTATTTAATTTTATTTAATCTCCCTAATTTAACAATAATGTTATAAAAATCACAAATAATAATATTTAAATAGTATATTAATATTCTCTTACCAAATAAGCTGGATATAAGACAAGAAATGAAAAAAATTATTGAAAAACATATTCTATAAAATCATCTCATGTAACATTCTTCCCCCTTAAAAAATTGTATCTTTTAAATTTAATCATGATCTCAATAAAAAAATGCATGATATTAGAAAAGTCATTTTTTGAAAACCACATCATAATAATGGTAAATAATTCCTCTTATTAAAAAGTTGGAAATTATTGGTAATAGATCCCAATAAAACCAGGATTACAAATAGAATAAAGTAATGGGAAATGAAAATAAGGACATGGAAGTGACGAATAACTCCCAAGGACAAATATAGAGTGAAATTGAAAATTTTTAGAAGAAATTTTAAAACTAATAAACATTAAATTAATATAGTTTTAAATGATCATCAATTCATCTGAAATGAATTTTATTGGAAAAACTTTTTGAATTAACATCATTTTCATATAATTTTGGATTGACATTACCTTCCTTGTAATAATAAGTGAGAATAAACTTACGTTAAAATTAAAATTTCATGCTTTTAATAATTTCCACCATAATATAATCTTTTTATCCATGTATTTTGTATTCAAGATAAACTATTTCTTACCAGGAGGATATTAATCTCATCGATGGGGAAAAATCACTGGGATTAGTTTATTTTCCCCCACCATGATTCTTTTTTTCATTTCTTATATGGTGAAATAAATAGTTACTTTTGATTAATATATACAATTAAAATATCCAAGACCTTTCATATGTTATTCATTATGTCTTCAAATTCATTGGTAAAACCATTACACAAAGACCCTTGTTGATTCTCTTCTTGAGAATTACCAAATGGACAAATAGTTTCATAATATCCACAATTTATTTATTTATAACATTAAAGAATCAAGGAGACTGTAATGATACCATTATTCTATTATATTTATTTACCTTATATTTTAATTTTTCATCATTAATTATACGATTTTTGTGATTCTTTTCTAATCTAGAAACATCTTCTTGTTGTACAAATACATTGACTCGAGTTCTTCATCCCATATTATAGACATGTCTGAGGAAAAATCATGGTTCCTCTATGGTCTTGATTAAACTATGTATTTCCCTTATTCGATGTGTCAAAAAAATCTCTTATATTGATATTGATAATCATATGATAGGATTGATAAATAAGAATAATCAAAAGGTTTCTCATTCTGTATATTTTTTATGTGGTTGATCGTGAGGAAAATAATCCCATTGATTGTGAAATTTAGTGTCAACATGATTCATTCAGGATCCATTAATTAACTAATATCATAAAAATAGTGTGATAAATAATAATCACTATGTGAAACCACATATGCATGAAAAATAATTTGAAGCATGTATAAATCATGAAATATTCATTTATAACACTCTAGGAATAATCTTTTTCATCCATGATCATTAACAAAACTTTAATATTTTATCCCATAAACAGACTTATCCATATTGTTCTATCATATGCCTTCTCTTCATAGTTTACAAAGGATACTCCAACCATTATTCTATAATGAATATAAAATCCCAAATATTTCATACATATATATCACATTTTTTATTAATTTTACTCTAATAACATGATTATCCATTACAAAATTAAATGGGCCATCTACCGTTGAAAACAAGGACATATAAACCACTAGTTCATAAAAGATCTACATAATCTCCCATCATGTTCTTATATCTATAACCCTTCTTAGACATTTCATAATTAGTACATTTCTTAATAATCCATGGAAAGGCAACATAATAATGTTAGATTTCAAAGGATCAATATGGTTAGACATGGTATATATCAATGATCACATGACTATAACATGAACATTTAGGTATGATAACCAAAGTATAACATTTGTAAATCACACACTACATATCAATGATTATAATCACGAGCTATATAATAAAACATGGCAGTTTATAAGATATGAATCATAATGGAATTAATGAACATGATCCATGAGAGCATAACATTGGTATAATAAATATGTTTTTTTCATACACTTATAAATAAAAAATAATTTCCCTATTTGTAAAGAATTATTTTCAATACCGTCATAGTGGAATGAATTCTCTCCTCAAACCATCGTAGTAGTCAAGGTTTAATACAAAACAATTATTGTGGAAAATGTACCATTCTAAACTACAACCACTCATATTACAAGTCCTTTTTATTTCACGAGATATCAATCTTTACCAATTGAATTGGTGAAGATATAGGACCCACCTGCTTAGGTTATATCCTGACCACCAACCTAGGTTATAAAATTACCACCATCATTGGTTATAAATAACCACCATAAATAGTTAAAATGTACCCACCATCACATCATGTGAACAAAAAACATGTGGTTTATAAGTTTTTAAAACATTAATAATTTTATTACATCATAAACAGTGGAAATAAAATGTGTTTCATAATCATTTCATCGATTAACAATAGCATAACCCATGTTAAATAAAATTGTTTCATAAATATCTCATTGAAATTATAATTAACCGTCCAAAGAGATATTAAGAATGGTATAATTAGACTATATACCTAATAAATCTTAATTAACCTCAATGTATGTTATCTTATATGAAAATTCAATAAAATATTATTACAGAAATATTTCTTGAGGAAAATATCCTTTCAATTTTGAAATATTTTTATAAAATAAAAAAATCCTAAAATATTATGGAACGAATTTTCTGAAAATAATCATAGAAAAATGTAAATGAAAATATAAATATTTAGTTCTCATCAGGGTGAAATCTTTGGTTCCTTCCATATAGGTTAAAATAAAATATTCCATTATTTTGTTTTGTGAAAAACTTCTATTGTATTTCATTCCGAAAAATATGAGGTTTCCTTGTAAAAAATATTTTATAAAATTATAAATGCGTAAAAATTAATATAAATAATTATAGTACAATATTTATATCCTTAATTATATTTTTCTAGAAAACATGGATGTGGAAAAAATGTTTTTATTGACCGAAGAGACAAATAATGTCGATTTTCATTAAAAACCTATTTTGTTCTCTTCAATAGATAATATGAGGAAATAATTTTTAAAATTTTATTTTTTTGTTATAAAAATATGAAAAAAAAATTAATGGGATTCTTGAGAGATATGTTATATGATTCAACTATCATAAAATAACCAGAATCAATCTCGATAAATAATGAGATTGTAACCTAAAACCCTTACCACATTTGAATCATTTAAATAAAAATTACTATGAAATAGTTAACCTTATATGGATATGTAAATACAATAAAATTAATAATATTCATCATAAAATAAACTCTTTGGTAGTATATATAAAATTTTATGTGGTGCGTATGTAATGTGTTATATATAAATATAAATTATGTAAAAACCTCTTACCTTAGGTTCGAAATCATTAGTTTGTGTGGAAACCATCTGTATAATAAATAATGATTTATTATATAACTTTTACAAAACCATACTCATATATATATATTCACATATTGTTTACTTATAACCATTTATCAAATATTTATTATCCATTCTTTATTTAAATAATTATTTTGGGTGATATTGCCTCATTTTTTATGTATGTTATGTTTCTGTAGTTTTGGTCTGTGTATTTTTACAATGTTGCTATCATATAAAGAATTATTGTAATGATATTAATATCATAACTATTTATTTTAATTATATTTATAGTCATTTGAAAATATACTTCTATATATAATGAATCACACCAATAATGATGATGGGAGGCCATATTTATAGATGAACGTTGATAAAATTTCTTGATGGATGGAAAAACATATAGGTAATAATTAAATAAAAATTAAAAAATATTAATTATATAATATATATAATATAAATTAATTAAATAAAACCTTATTAAAATCTAATTAAAATATAAATGAAAATCTAATAATGTGGCTTCATTGATGTGGTAATCCACATAAATACAGGCTTGCCATTATCATTATACAATGGTTTGAAATGTAATAAGTATGATATGATATTATCTATATAGAAGTATAATTATCTCATAATTATCTTATATAATAATCAAACACATCATAATACCCATCCATAAAATCTAGTGATGATAAATGAATTGTATTGCTATGTGGAGACGGTAAGTTGAACATATGCCTGAGCTATATTAACGCTTCCCATTTGATGAAAAGAGGGTTAATAATGGTGGTATAATAATCATAATAAAATTTATGTATATTTATTATATAAATATATTATTTAATAAAGTAGATTATCCATTGATATTATATAAATTAAGAAATAAAAATAATATTAATGGTTAAGGTTATTACCTCTATTTCGAAATAACTCCATTTGATCTCCAATTAAGGGAAAAAGTGTTGATCTTTTGGGAAGAAAAATAATCTCAATAATGATTTTATGGAATAATATAATTTAAATACATGGATTTTGGTAGATATATAAGGTCAAATGTGTTGTGATAATGAGAAAAGATTAGTGCCTTTTAATAATAGAGGTGAGGGGCACTCTTAGATTTTCATAAAATATTAAATTAATCATATATAAGTTTGATGTTAAAATCTCTCAAAGTTTATATTAATAAAACATAACATAATTTGACTATTAGTAAATATACAAAAATAAAATAATATTTGGACATGTTTGGGTGATTTTATTACCCTTACCTTTTTGTTTTAACCCTTCGTATTCCCTTTTGAAAAATATTGAAATATTAAATATTTATTCCCTTTAAAGTTTAATAATGTTACTATAAAATATTAAAACCTTAGGTTAACCATGAATTTTGTATAAAACTATATAGAATTAATTCTCCCATTATATTATTTTTTAAAAAATTATATCATTTTATAAAATATTAATTATTATAAAACCTCATTAATGTCATTTTTACTCTATTCATTTAATTTGATTTTAAATACAACAAGAAAAAAACTGTATTTATAGTATAATGATAGTAAACCTCAAAAATAGTTCATATATGTCAATTAATTTTTTAAAATATTATTAATCATTAAATTATATAACTTGAAATATTTTTTAAATCATTTAATATATATTTCTGTTATTGGAAAAAAATATTCTATTAGAATTGCACTAGAATTTAAGATATTTATATAATTTTAAGAAATATAAATAAATGTATATAATGAATAAATTTTAATTAGTATCTAAATATACATTTATATTCATCCATAATTTTTTTACATATTTTGATAGATAACAAATATTTGAAATAAAGAGAGTGACATTTTGTAATTTTTTTAGCATAAATAATACATATATCATTTTCATGGAATATTTTCTATTAAAACACTTAATATAAATATAATTTTGAGAGGGATAGAATCAAAATTCATCCTATAATAATTAAAATAAAAAATCATAACATTTTTACATAGTTTCAATAAGCAAAAACCTGATTTACCCTTTATTCAGTTGATAAATTTATAATGGTTACAATTCATATTGAAAAAAAAATAAAAGGGGGTTGTTCACCAAATATGAGCCTCCTGATTCATAATATGAAATCTATTTCTTATATTAAATTACTCTAATGTGTATAGATAAATTTTAAAATTTTCACACAATATGTAATGAAAACTTCTTTCAAGAAAAAACAAAATCTTATGTGTAAACCCAGATTTCATCATTATTCCTACATCAAATAATATTAGATAAATTTTAAAAAATTAATATATAATATGTTAATTTATTTAAAATAAATTGAAAATAATGATAAATTTAATTTATTATGATCACAACACATTACCAACAAAAATCATTTTCATGAAAATGCCTTTATACATATACAAATGCTTTTATAATAAATTCTAACATTAAATTTTTTACAATAATAAGAATTCTATTTTATAAAATAAAGGAATAATAATTTTAATTTGAAACCATTTTTAAAAAAATGGAACATTGTACGTACAATTTTCAATAAAATAAACATTTTTACAATTTGTTGGAAAATAAATGTATTCCTAAGAGTCTGAAAATTTATTCATAATATAATTTAAATATAATGATTTCAAAAATAATGATCATTTTAAAAAATATTACAATATCCATTAATTAATAATAATATTTAATAAATATTTAATAAAAATCTTTTATGAACATAACATATAATTGATGAATAAAATGACAATACTAAAAATTGAATGGTTATTTTATAAGTTATTTTTAATAAATTTACATTTGGTAGGGTATTTATATATATTTTAAAAATTCTCTAATCATATTTATACCCACTAATTTATAGGATATTATATAACATCCAAAACAAATACAAGTTTAATAGTATACCACAGTTCTTTTGAACACAATGTTGTGTGTATTGTTTGACATCAAAGATATGAAAATTATTTGAAATGAAATATTTCATTAAATTATAAGGTGTTATAGTTTAGGTAATTCCCCATAATAAAACAATGGTTAATGTCACCAATATGTGAGTTATGAATACATTCAATCAAAGATGTATCCCAAGGCATGTTGAGTTTTGTCAATATGTAACTATAATGGTACCAACCCATATGATACGTAGTTAAACTAGTGGAATGTCGTAACACATGCAGAGATGAGCATAAATAGTTATTCTATATGTTATTGGTTTATTAATTTTATTCTTAATAAATTAACCATTAAATATTATCAGAATAACCAAGATAATGTTTAAAAATATGTGTTAAGGATAACCAATATAATGTTTAAGGTTAATAAATTAAATTCTTAAACATTTTATTTTGTATGACTAAGACTTATATTATCTGAATTAAAATGAATCCATATTTAAAATTTTTCATTTTAAAATTTCAAGGAACATTTAATTTTAAAAAAACAATAACTAATATATGAAGAAAAAATTATCAAATTTGTATTAAATTTAACAAAAGATTAAAATTTAATAGAAATTTGGATTCAAGTGCTGAGGAATTCATAGTTAGTATTTCAATATTGGGGATTCCAATTATCAAATAAAAGTATATTAAGCCTAAAAATTTAAATAATACCAACCTAAATAGCTTCAAATGGTTTTTATGGACAAATTCTAGTCTATAAATAAGTTAAATAAATATAATTTCCACTTGAATGTCTTCTCCAATGTGGAATTATTAATTTAATACAGATGGATATTGATAGATGTTAAAATAATGTGAAACTTAATAAAAAAATCACTATAACTCAATTAAATATTGTTCATTTAATGTAATAAAAACATACTATTATCATTTTACAATAATGGAATTCTTGACAACCACATCATCTCTTTGATCAATATTAAATAAATCCCTTGTATATTTTGGTAGTAACTACTTTGAATTTTTTAGATGCTTATGGGTTGTGTTGTTCCGTGAAAATTTATCTTACTTTTTAGAATCGACATTTACTAATCCACCAAAAACAGAGGATAGTGATGAATAGTTTTATGTTTATGATAAACACATTTGTTACAATGTTGGATTACAATTTTTAATGATTTCATCCACATTTATAGAACTCATTATATTTCACGAATACATGAATGTTTATATCATTTCGATCATCATTGCTGTCATTACGAGGATGGAGCTAGAAAATAATGGTTCATGATATTCAATACACTGTTTTATATTAAACTTGGAGAGGGTGTTCCAGCTAGGCCTCACATATTAAATCCCAATTACTAGATTTATCACCCTGGGGTTCTATGATTTAATATACCTAATGAAATATTCTCTAATCTCATTATTCCATTACAAAATTAGAGCATAACCATATTTTTTTTTGTTAATTTTAACATAAAAACATTCATTAGTCTCATAGATACCTTCTTAACATTGTTTTACATGTTGATAAGATTGAAATAAATGAGAGTTGCTTTTTCATTATGTTGAATAGATAGAATGGCCATGAAAATATATATAAATCTATAGAACCATTTCACCCAATATCCATGAGTATAAGGATTAAGGAATGTGAAATAGAAAAAGATTAAATTTTTTACATTTGGAATGAAGGTGCACTAGAATGAAAAATATGTCCATCCACATAAGTAAAGTGAATCATTAAGTGAGTTTTTTATTAAGTGGAGTTTATTTATATCTAAAAATTCTTATTATATATAGCATGCGATGATCACATGCATACTAAAATATATGAAACATTTATATTAAAAAGGATTGTCTTAGGTGAGGTAGATAGATGTGTATCCAATGGATCCAAACATCCCATTGTGGCTATTGGGGACTACCTCAAAACATTGTCTCCATGAATGATCATAGTATTAAGAAGTTTTCATTATGTGTCATGTATTACCAAAAATATTATTCAATATCCAGAAATATGTGTATGAATTTATTTACAAATATAAGAAGAAATGTTTATTCTCTTTTAATGATATAGTTTTTTTGTATGAAACATTAAAATAACATGTATTATGTGTTTAACTAGATTAACCTAGTAAATGATGTCAATATCAAAACATTTTCACATGAATCTTACCACACCAAACATTTGTATCACTAGATTGGGAATATAAATGATCAAAATTGAGAAAATTATATCATTATGTATAATTATATTCCTGGTTTCAAATTTTCTTTTATTCCACACATGTATTCATAAAAAA
Organism: Viscum album; assembly: GCA_963277665.1. Taxonomy (NCBI): domain Eukaryota; kingdom Viridiplantae; phylum Streptophyta; class Magnoliopsida; order Santalales; family Viscaceae; genus Viscum; species Viscum album. Next base: position 1,684,466,626 of record OY728161.1, on the reverse strand, counting down.
ATAGCTAAATCATCTTTTAAAAGAAAAGGTTAATGAGAAAAGGAGATTTATGAAAGAGTCCATAACGATGTGAGAAGAAAATTTGTAGTTGAATAATGTAGTGGGTTCTCATTATTAATAATTTTTTCTAATTATTTATGTATATATTGTTATGTCTACATTAGGTGGTAAATGTCAGATAAATTTAAACTATTCGAGGAATTCATGAATGATGTTTTGAATCAGCATGGTAAGAAAGATACGAATACCATATCTTACCATAATAGAGAGCATCCTAATAAATATTTCATTCATTATTTAGTTGGTATTGGGATTCTATCTCAACTAACATCCCTATATACCCCTCAAAATAATGGTATATGTGAATGGGGGAACCAAACCTTGGTAGACATAGTGAGATCAATGATGATTCAAGAGAGTAATCCAAAATCATTTTGGAGATTAAAAATAAAAATAATATCATACAAACTAAATTGTGTACTGACTAGTGTGGTAGATGGTATTCCATAAAAAATTTGTGGCAGAAAAAACATATTTTCATACATATATATATTATATTTAATTGATTTTATGTCCTCTTCTTGTTTAAAACTTTCACCCCAATGCACAGTGTTTATATTTATGGGATATTCCATGTTATCAATGGGATATTGACTATAAAATCAATCAGATAAAAATATTGTGTTTGAAATACATCACAAAATCCTTAAAAATTTCATCTTACTATAATAGATTGTGGGATTGAGATATACATTTATGAATTCTAGGATTAAGACCAAAATAGGTGGTGTGGGAAAAATTTCCAAAAATCCTTATTGAATGAGTTTTGTGTACAAAAGTACCGTGAAGGTGTATAAGAGAGGACATGGAACTAAAATAGTATATTTTAATAGTATAAAATATTAGTGAATCGTCATTAGTTGATAATAATTATTTGTTAACATATAAGGAGGATTTATGTGGAATAGATGATTCCATGAGTCAAGAAGCAATGAATTATGAAATTGATTCCATGTATGAAAAAAACATCTGTATTTTGGTATATCATATATTGGATGTAATTCCGGTTGGTTGTAAATGGGTATTGAAAATGATTTGGACATGGATGAAAATTTTGGTACCTATACAACATAACTTATTACAAAAGGGTTCAAACAATGTTAATGTATTGAATATGATGAAACCTTTTCAGTAGTTTATATCTTCAAATCCATTAATATTTCACTTTCAATTGTGAAATTTAATGAAAATGATAATTGGAAAATTTATGTTCAATCAAACTTACATAATGAGAACCTTCGTGAAGAAGAATATATTAAACAACCCTAAATATTGATTACTAAAAAGGATTCTAACAAGGTATGAATGTTGTGATGATCCATTTATTGATTGATGTATGAATCCATGACATGGAGTGCTTGATTTGATGAAATTATAATATAATATATTTCCAAAATAATGAATGTTATACTTTTGACTATAAGACATTTAATGGGAGAATGACAATTTTATTAATTTTATATGTCGATGATATATTAGTAATTGGTAACGAATGAAAAATTTTATGTCTTTTAAATACTTGTAAAATCAATCCATCTCAATGAAACATTTAAGAAAATTAGAATATCTTCTCAATATAATGATCCATCGTGATAGATCCAATCGTATGGCCATCCTATGTTAATATACATATATTGACAATTTAATAACCATGCTTATTATGTATCAAGCCTAGAAGGGTTTGTTTCCCAATGTCTTATCGAATTAACTTTTCAAGGAATATACATCCTCACACATGTGAGGAAATAAAAAAGATGGAATGGATTCAATACACATTAGTTTTTGGGTCTATGATATATGTTATGTTTTGTACTAGACTGGTTATCATCTAATCCATTGGTACGATATGCATATATCATATAGATATGGTAAAATTATATATAATGGTATTTGAGACCATGATTAAGTATCTAAGGGTTACTAATGATATGGTTTCAGTATAACTTGTAGATGAGAAACTATAAATTAGAGGAAGTGAATAAGATAAATTCTAAATGGATTAATATGATCTAAAATCAAATAAGGGGTAAATATTCACCCTCAAATGAGGGGTTTTGAGATAGATGATCTCAAAAAACTATGTGCTTGTAGATTAAATAGTAGATTCTTAGTATAATGATTCAATATAGAAGGGTAAATGAGACGTCTAAATTTATATCTTATTCCATGATCTGGGCGTGGTACCTAGAATTAAATATCTTATCAAACTCTATTGAAGTAACACTATAGGGGTGTCTCTTAAAATGGATCCAATGTCAAAATAGTTGATGAAGAAAAAACATAGTATGTATAATATTTCGAAGGAATATTCTTAATGAAGTGATTTCAATATGAGAGGATTGTCATCCAAATATAATGTAGAAGTCCCTCAGACAAAATCCTTAACTCATCATAAATATGATAAATATATAAGATCTATTGACCTAAAATTAGTAAATAGCCAACTCTAATCGAAGTATGTGTTTTTTTTATTTTTCAAGACCCAACTGTTCATAATTTGGAATAATTTTATATTAAATTATTTCAACACTAATGAAACAAATTTTTACATACTATTAATTTTTTTACATTATATTAATATAATAATTTCGTATCGTATATTTCACATTTATAATGTTGTAGAAGTTCATTTCATTTATGAGATCCATGAATTTCCATAATGATAGAATTAAATATATTTCTATTTTTTAATAACTTACTATGATGTGAAAATATTAATGTTAAATATTAGGTGTGAAAAATAATAAGATGATGATGGTGATTTCCATGAGGTTAACAATCGGTAATATATAAGATGAGTGATTATTGGAATAGACCCACCGGAAGGAATTCTGTATGATTTGTGTCATCATATATTATTACCTACGAGCTTCTGTAATGGTCACCACAATTATGGATTATTAATAATTCATATTACTACTCACAAAAATAGATATATTTTATAATATGTGATAATATATTTCAAATTGATGTTTGATATTTGGTTGCAGAAAAAGTTATGTATTATTAAAGAACATGTCAAGGATGGATTTCCCTTCCATATTTGTTAAAGTTGTTATCTCATCCTTTTGATTAGAATAGAAAATATTCATGAATTTCTATGCCCACATTGTAATGAAATGTTTACATTGGACAGTAATAGAAATTCATATTGTTCATATAGGATTATGACATGGTTATGCAATTTAATCGATGAAATGTTATGAATAAATCATTCATATAACGTAATGATAGTTAGAATGTGGTTGTTGGTGTTTTTCCATTTTTTTTATTTTGGATTCTTTGAACAATTTCTAGATACTAATCATGGAATTTAGGAATTCTTGTCTCTTGAAAATTATAATTAATCCTAGAGGATAATTTAGTAAGTGTTGTCGTGGATCTGGATTACTCACTATTTTAATTTAATTATTTGAAAAAATTGTATTCTCATGACCAAGTAATAATTTAAATAATGATTTGTAGATCATATAAATTAAATAATTATTGTTTCTCCAGATTTTGAAATAAATATATTTATTTTATTTTATTTAATATTTAAAAAATAATTATTTATTGGTTTTATGATAAAATATATATATGAGTAAAATATTTATCCATGTATTCAGTAAATGTACTGGAATAGGGGAAACTAGGACCAAGTTAGTGATAAATATTAATTGACATGCTGATAAAATTATATATATAATTATTCTAGTTAGTGAATAATATAAAATTAAATTAATAATATTTTTTATAAAATTTATGGGGTTTGATAAATATAATTATAAAATTAAAGGTCGGATATATAATTGGATAATATTTTAGTAAATACAATATCACTTTATATATACTATTTGTCTATTGTGTATGGTTAATCTGTAAATTTTTATTTTAAACATGTTGCGTCCAACATAATTATCTCTCAAATTTTTCCTTCTATCCTCCTCAAATGAATGATAATAAATCCTTTAATCACGATGGACGTCGAATTGATAAATTAAAACTACAATGAAGAATTGGTCATCCACATTAGCACAAAATATTCAATTAGTGGTTATTTAGATTTCAATGGAGCGCATATGGATCACCACATGTAGGATTATACACCTAGACCATATAAGAGAAATAAAGGTAATCAGAAATGGGTTTTGGTTGATCAACATCTTCATATTATAAATAATTATATTGGTGGTGTTATTTATATATATATATAATATAAATTAATTATAAATTTCTTGTTCAAAGAACATATATATATATTGAAGAATCAATTATATCAATATATGGAGGTAAAATTACAATGGTTAAGGAATTTACCTCATGAAAAATTTTTGAATGATCCTTTGAATCAACAAAACTATTGTAGTTATTTTACCCACTAAGGCACAAGAACTAGGCCTATAAACTTTAATGGAAATATTCAATATATCAATACAAGATTCATATTCAAGAAAACATTACCATTTCTTCAAAAGCTAAAATACTCCATGATGAACATCATTTAGGGATGAACTCAAATTCATTCATTGACATGTAAATTATCTTTTCTCTTTATGAAATGTATATCTATATATAGATATTTATATAAAGAACAAGAAAGAATGAAAGAATCCAATAAATCCCTCATTAACTTCTTTAGTGGGAAACATCAACTAAATAAAGTAGATTTAATAATGGTAATACTTATGAATTATATTTCTAGTAGTTCAACTTCTTCAATATATTCAAATATATTAACTTCAAAAAATCAATTTCAACCATGTAAACTTTTTTGATCAACATGGATCACTTCCAATGATGATCTTCATCATCTTTATGTCCTTATTCCACCATTATTATACATAAATAATGAATTTTTTTACATTATTGTTAAATTATAATCTCTTCTCACTAAGGAAATTATGTAAAATTTACATTACACATATTTTTTTGTTGATATTTATTTGTTAACTTTGAAATTATTCTATTCTAGACATATGAAAACTAGAATCTTAAGAATTATATTCTCCTTCGATTGTCATTATAAAATACACAAATAATTTTTTTTGATAAGACAAAACATCTATTTAAACTATGTAGGAACATTTAAAAAATGAAATATTAAATATAAATCATAAAATATATTTAGTGTTTTTTGATACAATCATTTTAAAAAAATTATTTTATTAAAATATACCACTAATGTGTGGTGGGAATACATTACCACCTTTTTTTCACTAACTTATAAATAAATAAAATTGTCCATGTCATCTTATTGAGATTTTTAATGAAATGGATGAATCGTAAACCTTGCTCATGGATTTTATCATCACATAATTTTTCATATCAACTCATTTTCCTTGAATATCTTCTATTATCACAAGATAGAAATGATAGAAGATACATATCTTTTTCTTAAATTCAATCAATCATTATAATATCATTAATATGCAAACCCATTATATAGTAACTATTTAAATAATCATTTGAAAATACACATAATGATAATTCTTCTTTGGATGACCACCCTAGGTTAGAGTGAAATTGTTTCCCTTATTCATGAATCATAGTTTAAATTTTCAACCATGTATTCTTATTACGATTTAAATATTTTCAGATTAGTACTATTCTTAAAATACCAGAATCCTGGCATCATAAGAATCAATCACATATTATAATTACTTTGATAATATAATGTGAAATTTTTTAATTAAAATCTATTATAAATAAAAAACTTATTTATGAAAATATGATGAATTTTATTAAAAAAACAATATATTTAATATCCTTGTAAAAAATGTTATATAATTGAATAAATCATAAACAATGTGTATTGAAAATACCCATCTAATTTAATTAACATTAAATTTTTTACATGACCTTATAATTATATAAATGAGATACAATATATATAAATATATAATGATGATTTAATCCAACTGTAATGTATAATATTTGTTAATGAGGAAACTTCTTTATTAAATTACATGAAAAAAACCTTCAAGATATAAATTTCAATTATTTTCTCTTTCTAACCTACTATATATTTAAAAATCATTATAAAATTTATAAATGATATCATATGCGTTTTAGAATAATATAATTTATTTTTCTAATCATTAAATATTAAAAAAACATTTTGACCCACCACGTCCTTAGAAATATTTAATCATATTGAAAATAATTTTACATACCCAATCACACTGATTATATATTACTAAAATAATTAGTGTTCCCAATAGTATTGAGTACATGATTGGAGACTAAACTTCCTTTGGAATTTTTGCATCTATTTAATATTAAACCTGAAACTAATCACTGTATTCCTTGATAGAAATCAAAAATATCTATTTGGGAGGTTTAATCACTTGGTTAATATGTAAGGAGCTATTATAACACAATGAATTTTTTATTATGAACTTTTATTAAATAATCATTTTTTCATAAAAAATATTCATTGGTTACCAGATGTATGACAAACATACGTTTATATTATCTTTTTCAATGATTAATTATAATGGATTTTCATTATTCTCTAAATTTTCATGTTTTCTATAGTAGAAGCTTTTATTTTAATAGAATGATTTTCTATTTAACATTTAATAATGGATATTATTAAGTAATATCCCAATAAAATGAATAACCCCATTAAATTAAAATAATATCCATCAGAGTTCTAAGATAAATATTCCACCAATATCTAGATTATGTTAGTGTTTCTAAATTGTTTTGAAATAATGGTTGTTAATCTTCCAAAAAAATTTAGAAAACCTTAAACATTTATTTTATTAATAGATCCATTTATAACATCTATGTCCTCTTTTTGAGTTAAAACATATTTGGTTATAGGATTGTGTGATGGAGAATCATGTATGAGATTAAAACTGAGTTTCCATAATTTCTGAATAAACTCTATGTTCCAATAATATATCACTACAAGAAATGTAGTAATGGTGGTGGCATTATGTCATACCATAGGTGGATACATAGTAGCTGTGTGGAATACATAGTGGCACACCATAGTAGAAATGGGTTTCTCTTTAGTAAATTTAACTAAGGGAGTTGCATCACAAACTTCATCATGGTGGATCCTTTGTGTAGGCTACACTATTCTGTGTTACACCACATCACATTTCCTTTTTCTACCTCACTTTTACACAAATATGGAAATTCTGTGTTTGTTGTTCGTGTGGGGGAGTTAAGACTCTTAAATAAATTATTAAATATATTATTTTGGGAATCCATCTTAATTCATTAATTTTGATTTAAGTTGTATTTTCATTATGGATGTAACCCACCAAAAAAAATATGTTTCCCTCGTTTTATCAATATTTATCTATGAAATCCAATGGGATACAACAACATAATGTCATAGTTCGTCGCCATATTCAAAAGTGGTCTATTATCCAGTATGATTCTATTTCAATGTACAATTTTATAAGACATTGTGGTCTCATTCCAATAAACCCATTTATCACGGTGTTACATTATGTGTCATATTTGTTTACTCCCATGCCACAGTTGTTCAACTTATGTCGTGGTGGTTTCTCCCAGTGTAGCTCCACAATGTAGGGGTGGGACATTCACCAGGGTTCTTCATTAAATTTAACTTATGTGTATTGGTGGTTATCTCTTGTACAAGTCTATACCTCAATATATTTATTTCATCATGTAGCCCATAATATTAAGATAACCTTCATCTTCCACCTTCCAACTAATGTTGAGGACTTTCTGGACAACGATCAACCACTGGTCGTATTAAATTCTAAAATTTGGATTATTTATCATTACAGTATTTAATACCCTTGTAATATTAGTATATAACCAGTACTTGGAAGGAAATGGTATGTAATTCTTTACCATTTGGTTTGTGAATGTTGTGTGGCTGATGACACTATGACAATCCTTGACATCAATCTTGATAACATGAGGTAGGAAGTCCATAACTTCTATATAATTCTTATATGGTATATTGGTATGTTTTTTGTGTGTGTAGCCTTATGAAAAAATGTGGTTTTATTCTTGATATCATGTGTGTGTGTCTGTGGGTTGGTATACATTACATGAGATTGTGTTTCTACCATATGGATTATGATGATTATGATACTTAGTGATTTGATATGATTTTTGATCTCTCAGATGTATTTCTATCGTATATGATTTCTTCATGTATTTTTAATTTGAAAATCTAGGTATTCCTTAATTAATAGTCTGTAAAATTTGACATGTGTTGGCGGTTATTGAATCAAGAGGGATTTTTGTACCTTAGTTTTCCATGTAATGTGACAATTATTGTCAGAAGGATGTGTCATAGGCTTGTGGATATCTATTGAGAAGGGATGTTCTATAATTTCTTCAATATATGATATTTAATTTATGCTTGAAGATATTCATAAATGTTGGATGTGATATAATTTGGGATAGAAGGTCCATGGACTATTCTAGAAAAATTTATTCGTCACATGTTTGGGGCATTACATAAGGTGGATGTGTAATGGTGGTTAATAATATTTCCATCGGTATGTTGTCAAAGTAGGTATTTTTTTGAAAATGGTTCAATATATTTAGTCTGCTAGGACATTATATATGTTTTTTCTGTATGTGATATACTAATTTTTATATTTTTACATTATTTATGAATATGAAACAAACATGCTTACCTTTTGCACTAATGTATGGTTTGTTGTTTTTTCTCTACCAAGACATGTACTAAAACCCCAGATGGGCATTTCATTGTGCTATGTGATTTCTTGATTTTAAATCCAATGATGGGAAAAATACATTTGGATGATGGTTAGATAGGGGAGGTATGTAGTCTTTGTTAAACAGAGTTGAGGTAGGATGTAAAATCATTTTTTTATTTACAATATTTACATGTAACATCAATCTACGTTGTGTTTCAATTATTATATCATATGTGTCATATTTTTATTTCCAAATGTAATTTGGTTAATTATTATATTTTTTATTTTAAATTTGAACTATGAAATGATACTATATGTATAGTCTCACTATTGACAGACTTAGACCGTCATAATAAGACGTCATCCACTTACGAATGAGGAGGCCTGCATGGGGTCATGTAGCTTCTTGGATTGGACTCAGAGTTTTGTTCAAATGTTAAATATGGTATCATAGAAATAATTCACTAACATAAATTTTATATTTTCATTGATTTGAGATAGGGTATATTGGAGTTACATTGGATCAGATTTATAAAACACAACTATAATAGTATCAGATCAGAACAATATAGTGGACTATTGAGTTTCCATAAAGTATGAATTTATGTTTTTTCTATATGATATTTCTCTTGATTAAACATACATTAGATGATGCACATGATTTTTTTAATACCCCACGATTTCGGTAAATATTTTTTTAATTAATTTTAATATTCATGATATTTTTTGTTGCATAAAAAATAGATTTTAGCTAATGTTACATGCAATAATCAGTCTGTCTTCTAGTACACACAACACTATGTCTAAATTAAACATGATGTGTTAATAAACTTATATTATTTAGTATTGTGGTTATCATTTAGACGTAGTAATGGTGGTTATGAACATGAAAATATTAATTATAATAAAAAAGGTTTACCCATTTCTAAAAAAATTGGACTCTGGTTATCATTTTTTATGAAATGATAATAAAAAAAATTTCATAATAAATGATATATTTTGTTTAAAAACAAATTATGTGCAGTAACATATTTCACCTCAATAAATTTATAATCCAATTTGGAAGATGTTTTTTTAATAAAAATTATATATCATATATTAAATATAATTTTTAACAATCATGTTATTGGTTTTCTAGTCAAGAGATAACATTAAATGCAATTTTATACTGAAATTGTATTTTCTAAAATGATGTTTGGTCTCCTTTTGTGAACTAATAATATATATTTTTTTATCAAATTTTAGAAATTATATTAAAAAAAATAGCAATTTTGAAAATTTAATATAATATTTATCTTGGGGTAAATGTTTTGGATGGTTCTGAATTATTCCATTTTTTTGAATTGTGAAAATATTAAATATTAATTGAGAACTGGATTTTTGATTGAATAATTTTCAATGAATATTTATATTTTAAATTGGTATTATGTAATATTACTTTATTTATATGTATATTAATTTAATATATGTAATTGGAATAAATTTTATATTGAAATTGGATATTAATATTTAGAAATGTTTTTAATATTTACTCTTTCAAAACATTCTTCATTATTGCGTCTACAAGATTAATTTTAAATAAAAAATTTTAACATATAGAAATGAATTTTGGAAAAATGGATTCCATATTTTGACTCTTAATAATTAATATTATATAAAAATTTAAAAAAATATTTTTTACCAAAATGAATAGTTTATGTGGTAAAAAGTATTTACCATAGTTTAGGTAAAAATTGATTCAAAAGGGGTTACTACAAGAGAATAATGGTGGAAAATTTTCGACCATCTTTGTTGACACCCATTTATGGAAATATTTCTATTAAAAATTTATATTTTCTCTAAATGTCATTTTTCAAACACTGATCCTTGTAAAAAATGTTGGTACACTATTTTCTTTTCAAATATTACAAGTGTGACACCCATCTCACTTATAAAAGGCCATACAATGTCCTCTATTATTCACACATTAATACACATTATTTTTATTCCTGAAATAAATAAATACCTTCTTAAATTCCCCCTGATAATTTTAGAATACTTAATTTTTTAATAAATAACACCATAGAAGTATTTTTTTTCATACCAATGGATGGTACCTAAAGAAGAAGTAACGTTCATAAATAACCATTTTTATTTTATTTCAATCTCCATAACCTTAAATTATTTTTAATATATGGTTATATAAAAATTAAATATAATAATTATACTACGATTATTTTATTTTATATTAATTACACACCACCATATCAAATTCCACGAAATGGGTTTCGCATACATCATTCATGTGTATGCTAGAATACCGTGATGTCATTAATTTTTCCATTAACATCTCCAATGGTTTGGTAATATATTAGACAGAAAGAATATATATATATAAATAATGATGTTTATAACATATTAATAAATCTACGATAATTATATCATATGGCCTTTTTTTACTTTTCATTCTATTAGATATACGATAACGTTGTTCATGTGTACATCGAACTACTTCCTTGTGAATCTATATGGTATGTTTTTTCCTAATTATTTACATGGAATAACAAAATAAGAAACACATTTTATATAAATGAAATAATTTTTATATTAATGAAATATTTATAATTATTAATAGATAATATAAAATTTTATATCGTACCTTTTCACTCACTTATAGTACGAGATTTCTAGAATCTATTTTATTTCTAGGAGATATAAAAAAATTCACAACTCATTTCTTTCGTTTGTTGTAAATATTGAACAATTGATATTTTATATCATTAATTCCTTTATTTTATTGATATTGATATTTAAATTTTATTATATTCAATATTATTGATTATATTTAAAGTATTACCAAACTAGTTAGGGATTTTTTGTCTCAATTTATCACTTTTTAGACATATGTTATGTCTTACTACTATCTTATTTTACATGGTGCATAATAGGTGTTTTGAAATATAATATCAAGGATTTCATTCACCTAATAATATTTTATGTTACATCTAATGTTATAACTTCATTGGTCTTAAAATTAAATTTCATTAAAGGGGTAATGATTTTATTTTACTGTCTCAATGTTTATTTTGATTAGTTATGATTACGTATTAGATGATAAAATATTATGATCTATATCTAAAAAAAGTCTTGATTTTTATTCTTATATGGTTATAAATGATATTTTTAGTATATTTGTAATATCTTTTGGTACATAAAATAACAGAGAGAAGTTTTTAGGAATATACAAATTTTTCTATATCTTCTGTCAAAAGGATTTTGTCTTTTAGAACCATGTTTTAAAGAAAATTAAAAATTGTTAACTATCATCCTATGATTTGTAAAATAAATATGTAATCTTTTTTATATTAAAAAAAGAGTAAAAATATTATTTTTCAAACAATTCACATTAGAATTTACCAGGAATAGAAAATAAAGCATTATTTTATCATTTACAACCTAAATAAAAATTCTCATCATTTTGAACATTATTTTAATTGATGATTCCTATATATGTTTTAAATGTTTTATATAATAAATCATTTTAAAATAATATATCATTTTTCTTTAGTGTAGAAATCATATTTTCATCACAAAATTTTTTCAATGATTTTTAGAGCTTTATTTCTATGTTTTCATGGTTATTTTAAATGAAATACATTTTTAGGTGGTTATATGACATTAATAAATAATTTAAATTGAATATTATTTTTAATTAAAAATCAAGATGAATTTACAAGACACCATTATAATCTTAAAGGGTTATTTTTCAAATAAATGTATTTTAAAAAGGATTAATGGTTGTAAAAAACTATTTTTGGAAGAATAGTTAATTTTGTCATAAAATATTTTAAATTATCCTAGAAAAATAATTTTCAACTTAAATGTCATTGTTTGATGTTGTCTATATTTTACTAGCTATATAATCCAAGGATACATTTCTAATTTGTTCTAGGAGTGGTTTATTATGTTTATATTATTATGAACACCATTTCACTTGCATAGGTTATACCCTGATATAATTATTATGAAACCCACTTCATTTTAATGAATTATTCTATGATTAACTGGTTAAATGGTTATTAAAAAAATTTATTTTCAACATGTTATGATGTAATGAAATGTTTATGAATCCCATTTAATTTTTCATGAAATGAAAGGATGAATGATGTATGATCATGTGGCACACATGTGTATGAATCTCATTATGTGACTAGTGGGACCTATATATCCCTCTAAAAATTTGGATATTTATATATGTTTTATGAGATCTTAAGGTACATGGATGGTTCTCCCATGATCAAAAATCACGATACATGGGTTGTTGGACCATGCCTAGAAAATTTTGTACCGAGGTGGTTATCCCATGTTTGAATCTGGTACATGGGTGGATATCCCAATCCTAAAATGTTATGAATCCATTTGTGGGTATCCTTGAACTAATTTTTATATTCTTTGGTGTATGACACAATTTAATGAAATATTATAGTGTTATTATCTCCTAGATCATATCCTTTGATTTTCTCATGATTCATGTCTTATGAGCTATAAATCATTATGCCATGAATCCTGATTATGATAATTAATATATAGGGTAAGGGTTTCAAATGTATCATTACATTTTCAAACCCTTATTTTCATGTTATGTTTTCAAATATCCCTTTTTCTCTTTATTTAGAATCTATTCACACACTTTTATTATGTTTCATTTCCCCATGTTATGATAAAAGGATTTATGTTGTGTATATTTCTAAAGAGTATAAAAGGTTATTTTATTTATTGGATATATATAATATATTTGCTGAAATTAGAATTTTTTTATCTATTCTCCAATGATCTTAAACTATTATTACATTTATTTGTGTGTTTTTTAAATACAATGAATATTCAAATAAAAATATCTAATATATTTGTATGAAAACACTTCATCAATATAATTTTTATCAGAGGAATCTTATAGATTACATTTGGACGCTGCGAAGATATTAATATAGTGAGATCTGTATTAATATTTCTGAATATACATCTTGGGATGTGTCTATAGATTTGTCTAAAGATGAATAAAAGTATAAGAAAATTTCCGGGAATTTTTCTAAAGGAAAATATATGTTTTTTTAAGAAATTAAATAAATTTATGGATAATACAAGTGGATGTGGCTGTAGATAAGAGTAATCTAATAATTATAATCGTGAAAATGGAATAATGATCGGGACTCGATCATCCCCGAGTTCACAAGAATTGGCTTTAGAACACAACATGATTGAGGATTATATGGGATATAGTTATGAAATTCACAATCCCATAATGAAATATCTTAGAGGATTCAAATAGATGTGAAATATAAAGAAACTATGATAAAGATAAGGTATAATATATTAAAATTATTTTATAATGATTTTAACAATATATATGTTATTTTTAAAAATTATATTTTTCTCTCATATGATAAGTGAATCTATACATATGATTTTGGGTTGTAGTCATTTGCTTGAACCATAAAAAAATATGTCAGCATTGAGTATGATGAACAATTCATGTGACTATGAGCAATAGAATAGGCTGTTTTCTAGAGAGAATTATATTGTGATTATTCTTAATTAGATATCATGATATATAATTAACATTTTTAACATAAGTGGGATTCATAAGGTTACAAATAAGAGGAAGATAATATGTTATGAAATAACATGTGGCAATGAAAATACTGTAATGAACATTTATCTTCTTAAAAATCATTATGGTGGAGATAATAACCTATATTATTATATCCTATGGAATAGAAGTAGTTATCTATGTGTAAAATAAGGTTTTAGAGTGAAAAATGTTCATGGATTTTAATGTATTATGTGTTAGGGACATGGGAAATATCAATCTCAACGCACTCAATCAAGAATTAACTTTTCTAATAAGGATTTATTTATTCAATATCAATCATTGATGTCAAAAAATAAACGTATTTATATATTGGGACTCAAATATTATGTTTCAAAATTATTTTTCCAATGGTATTTGGGTTGTAAAAATCATGAAACATATAATGATTATTTTAATTTTGGAAGAATATATTTCTTCATGTAATAATAACTTAATAGTAATCAATTCCATCATGTGTTTCTTTTTTGGAGGTTGATCATAATTTCTAGGTCTTAAACACCCCTCTTGACAAATTTTGTGATTGGACTTTATTGGGATTGATGATATATTAAAATAATTATATAAAGACAAATCCATATAGTTTTGAGGATGAATTCCATTTTATTTACATATGATTAATGATTTTTGTTACATTTAGAGAATTTATTTGATTTTTTGTTATTTTTAATGAATTATATGGAAAATTCAATAATTTTATTTATATTGTTTTTGAAATATTAAAACCAACAAGTAAATTAAAAATGTATTGTATATTGAAATACGATGAGAATTGAATCCTCATTTAAAGGGAGATATAGAAAAATCACATACCACTTTCATATAATAATTATTAATTATTGTGGGATAATATAAATTGTGATATTACTGAGAATGTATCATGATTCTTAGTAATTCATTAATTTAAGACAACGGGAAAAGGCCTAAAAGGAATATATTACCAATATCAATATGAAAAATACAATGGTAATGCATCCCCATGGGTTTTGTTATCTAACTCTTTATAAAATATAATGGTAATAATGATACATGGGTTTTAGTCGATCATCATACGAATTAATCACTCTTCATATATAATAGATAATATATCTCATGGGATAAGCTTTATAGGAAAAATATAATGGATGTTTAAAGGAATATGGGTGTATAATATTCAATTGTACAGAATTGTTATCCAATTTTTACCTCATCCTTTCATAAAATTTCAAATCATGCTCTGATATCATGTTAATACTCAACACATTGTACCATCATCATAAAAATGGTCAATCTAAGTGAAAAATTCAAACCATAGTATGTTAGGAAGTCAATTATGAGAGGAAAAGACTTAAAAGGATAATATGAACATTATCCATACCAAAAAAGAAATGAAAATACATCAGAAGGGGTTTTCGATCAAAATACACAGATAATAAACAATGAATAATGATACATGGGTTGTATTCAATCATCATATAAAGTCAAGTCACTTCACCTATATCATAGAATATTTATCAAAAGATATGGTGTATAGGATATACAATATGGAATTGTTAAGGTTTTATTTCAATGACCTTTGTATTTTTTGAATAATACTTTTTATTTCTATTGATACTTATGTATATGTTTTTAATTATTTTACAAAGGGGATTCTTCTTCCGATAGTGTACTAGACACACTACAATGAGTTTCTCCAAAATCATACGTTCCACACAACATTTTGTTATACTGAAATTTAATATTATAATATTATTGTTATTTGAAATGGTAGTTAATTCCTAATCAGTGGAATGGTAGGAATAAATAACATAAACTGAATTTTGAAATATGGTTTAAACAAGTTTTAATATTGATTCATTGGTTACCATATTTATTAGAAATTGAAATAAAAACCAATTAAATATAAAGGATGGGTTTTTATAAAAACATATTTAATAGATGAAAATTATGTCTTAATATCATTATATATATTCGATTTAATTTCTCTAGTTCATCTTATATGTTTTCTAGATATGATATAAGAATAAAATTCAATTTTTAATATAAAAGAAGTATTTTTCTAAAAATGAAATTTGACCATATATTGACGGAGGATCCTTATTAAATATAGTTTTTTTTACTTTTATATGTTATATTTGACAAAATAAACTTATTCATTATATTATGGACATGAATATTTACTTTTGTTATATTTTTGGTATTGTTCTGATAAATAGAATTTTTTAATGAATAGAATAATATACTGCATTTTATGTCAAAACTGTCATTTAATATAATTTAATAATATTGATATATTTTATTTTTAATTGGTATTAAAGTGTAATTATATTATGTTTTTATTTTTTAATCCATTTTTGGTCATTTTTTGTAATTTTACTTTGAAATTGGATATTAATACGTGTCAATATTTTGATAATTATTACTTCTTTAAACCCAATTTTTGGTTTTGACCAATCTAATTAATTATAAATTAATTACTACAACTTCTATACATAGAATTTGAAAATATTAATTACATATTGGGAATCAGGAATTTCAAATTTTTGGAATAATAAACATTTATATTTAGACATTATGAATAGAAACTTCAGAAAATATTTTATTTACCATTGTTAAATGGTATATCTGTTAAATAAGTGTAAAAAATAATATGATAATAATCATAAATTACCCTAACAAGTGTCCTAACCCAATTTTATGAGACATTACTGAACATGGAAATCTTGGGTCGATTACAAGACCCCATGGAGCAACTTATGTGTGAAAATGACATTTATTTACATTTAATTAAAGGTTCATGAAAATATAACAGAAATATGTATCTTTTAGTAAACCAATATTTTTTTTGTTATATAACTTTTCATTTAGACAATAACTATTAATTTTAAGGCTAATAAAATTTCATAAATTTTGGAATTTGATTTATAATTTTTATACATCAAATAAGTATATTTATTTATTACACAATGGTGATGTATTAATTTCCATATTAATGAAAGTCTTAATAAAATGCGAATATAAATTTTAAAATAAAAATATTTAAAAATATTTTTTCCCTCAATGAATTTAATTGATGAGTATGAATTTTTATATTTTAATTAGTTATTTTTTTTATTAATTAATAATGTTTTTGTGTATTTTTAGTATTTCATGATATGGATACTATAAAAATTAACATAAATGAGTTTTGAAATAAATTAATATTTTATTGAATGATATAATAGACCTAAAAATCAATGATTAGGTATAATGACATATATTTTGTTAAAAATATCATTAATGATTTATTTAGGGTTGATTTCAATTTTATTTTAACTATAGTAACCATATATTATGAAAATACAAAAAGACACGGTATATGTTAATTTATTTAACTAAGGGTTAATGTTAAATGATAAGGTTAATTTTGTGACCTAAAAATGTCAAAAAGACATTTATTAATAGTATTTATACCCATAATTATATTATATTCTAAAGACATCAATTTTTTGTTATTTTAATACTTAAATATTTTAATAATAAAATAATTTTTTTAAAACACTCCTAAAGTGCCCCTCATCCCTCTCATAAAAGGAAAACACATATAACCCATTACACACACCTCTCATGCCATTTTATCATTCTTATTCGGTCAAAATAATCTCCCAAAATCCCTCTATTCTTCCTAGAGTCATTCCTTATTGAATGACAAAATTCATGAAATCCCTCTAACTCAGATCAAAGTAAGTTACCTGATTTGATGTAATGTCTTACATCAAGATCAATTCTATTATTTTTCATTCTATACTACATATGATATTATTATTAATTTTTGACATAAAAACTAGAAACCTTAATAGGGAAGGTTTGTTTTATGAGATTTATTCGAACTACACTTACACACACACCTCCAACTAATGGATACAAACATACTATTTCTGTGTATGGCGAACTGCGGCCTAAAAAATGATGATTGTTCGATATTCCCCTAAAACCACTTATGGTGGCCATTATGATGGCACTGAAATTTTATATTATATATATGATATTTATATTATCTCTATGCTTCTATAATTATAATTTAGAATATAACTTTATTCTTTTCATGTTGTATAAATACGATAATTTCATTTGAGGAAGCACAAACTACCTACCACACAAAGTGTTATGACTGGTTCGTTCCATCCAAGGATCATATAAAGGATGAAAATAATGAAATTATATAACATATATAAAATATTATGTTATACTGGAATTATAATATATATATATGTATATCATTACATTTTAATTCAATTAAATATTAAATAGAAATGAATTTAATGTTCATGTGTACGTACAACATACGATCTCCAAGAATGGTGCATTCCATTTATTATCATAAAATGTAATGTAATATTATAAATACATATATAATAAATATATTTGATATATAAATTTATAAATTTTTTGAAATAATGGAATTTTTACCACATGAATTTTTTTTAATTATAACAAGATCATTTTCGACTCAAGTACCCAGTATTGACAAAATGACCGTTATTAACATAAATAATTACAAATTTTTAATAATATAGTAAAATGTGAAATAAAAGAAATAATAAAATTGAAAATAGATCTGATGAATTTATAAATTAACTTAATTGTATTACGCATTCAATTAATTAAAAAATGAGTAATGTCGGACATGATGTAAGGGAACCAATCACCCTCTTAATTTAGTCAAATAATTATTTTATGACATTACTTTTAATTTCCATTCTATTATATTGGGATATATAATTCAATATACTTATTGTTGTAAATTTTTTGACATTGTGATGAGAGACTATTTTCCCACCCATCAACTAGTTTTTTGAGTTTTTATGTGACGTCGTCAGGCTAGAGAATGTTTGTAAGGGAACTTATTAAACCAATATCCATTCATTGGGATATGTTTATACTTATTTATTATATCTTGATATGATCATATTAGATATAACTATTGATATCCAATATTGTATATATACTTTATTTATGTGTAATTATATTGAATACACATAATTGATATATTTAATTTACAAAATGATCTTTGTAAGGGAATTCATTCCAATATCCTTTCATGGATGCATATTTTTATAATATACAACAACATTTTTTATGTTGTGTTTAATAAAACCCTTTGAATTTTATTTTCATTAAAATAAAATCTTTTATTTATGATGTTTTTTAATAAATGTAAAAAGGAATGTTTTTCTAACGTATTCATTGACAAACAAAACTCAATTTTGGTAGGGGTTTCAATCATAGAAAGATAAGTGTTGAGGAGTACATTCAGTCATGGGACCAACTAGTGACTGCTTTTGAGAAGTTGATATCGGATGAAGAGGATTAAAAGTTATCATCCATAACAAGGAAACTATTTAGGGAGAGTGATTCCGGTAATATTAAATTCATGGTTAGCGACATAACTTAAGATGACTGGCAAGTGTGAGCTAATCGGTTCTATGAGTGGGGGTTTCTCCAGGTCTCCTTTTTGTTTTTTCTTGCAGTTTTGTTTTTTCTTATTTTCACCATGCTTCTTAGACCAGCTCTAGAAGTGGATTAGATCATTATGTCTTCATTGATGCAGGTCTATTAGAATTTGATGCTTGATAGGGTATGGCTTAGCCATCGGTTCAATTCCCGTGCTTTTCCAAGGGACTGCTTGCCGAGGGATCCTGTGTTGGAGAAGGCTTGTTGTTGGCTCACTTGATGGGATGGGGAAGTACAATTGTTTTCTTTGGTTGTATGTGGTTTCTGACTTTTTCCTCAAAGTTTTTTATAATAAAAAAAGTAATTTTCAGTCATTGACAACAACCTTTCTAGCGCTGAGAGCATTATCTACTATTTGGATTCCATAACAAGATGTAATGTTTTTAGATTGAAAATAAATACCATGTATAATTTTTATATATTTTGGTATTAATAATGTTTTTGAAAGAGAATTTTACTATTTTAATATCATGAAATTATATATTGTGATTAAAAATGAAATTTTATGATTGAAACCTAGATACTTTCAATAATATTCATATGATGATTATATAATTGTACGCGGACATTTGAAGGGTTGTTACAAGATAAATAAATGTTGTGTTGTTCTGTGCTAAACTAGGTATGGATGGTAAAATTATAACCTCCAATTAATTGGGTATGGAAGTCGGCTGTATGTCTATTCCATTTAGTGATATGTGTGGAAGTTGATAGTATGGTTCTTCCATTTAAGTATGTTTATATATCAAGTTTCCTTCATAATATTTTTTTTAATATGTGAATTATGGTAATCTTTTATTTACAAAAAGGGTAGTACATGAGTTTATATTCATTGATGTGTTCTTGCAACATTTATAAGTTTAAAAGAATTAATTAATGATAAAATATTCATGGTTTATATGTTGTTTTGAAAAAATAATAGTTTTCCATCTTTATAAATCCCTTACTGAGATTTTTATGATTATAACATGTTTTGAAATTTTTTTGACAGTAATTAAAGATGAATAGGGTAAAGGATGGGATCAGGGAAATGTCATTCTACCTAAAACATGGAACTCGAAATGTTTATTTTGTAAGTGTTTTTATTTTATGAATAAATAGATAGTTAGTAGAAGTGTCTACTTTTAATATTCATGTTGTTATGTATATGTTATTACCTAATTTCCTAATGATCTAAACTTGAAATGATCCATAATGTGAATTATTATCTTAATACAAGATTATGTAACGTTTAATGTCACGTCTTTATAGTAGGTATGAGAAGTCAGTTTAGATAACTTTAGAGGATAGGGTGTTATTTAAGAATAAGTAAAATTACAATAATGGTAGGAATATTATAAAGAGTAATAGTAATTTTAGACAAATTTAATGATCTTAAGATAACATGAATAAGAATATCTTAGTGTTTACCCTCCTTATATGATATTATAAGATTATTTTACTGATATACTCTGACTGAACTTTTTGCTTTTATTAAATTTCTTGACATACTAGGAACCAGCATAACAATTGGTGTGATGGAAACTGTGATGATTTTCAGAATGAACAACCAAATTAAATGAGATATATAATGATAATTCATGGTGTTATTCTTACCCAACTATTATGAGTCATGATTTACCAATTAAACCTTGGTGATATTTATTAGGCATCTTATATGTGAGAAACGAATCCCAATGGATTTTTAGGTAATAATCCTAAAGGTAATTATTTTCAAACACCAATATTCCAATGATGTAGAAAGAATCACCTAGGAAAATGCCTCAATGGGAAGGGATGACATTTCATAAGTGGTAATGAAGGTCATAAAGCAATAAAATTCCATGAAAAAAGGAAGTGTCTAGTTGACGCTAAAATGGTAAGGAAGTTTTTTTTCGAATGATCCATTGAATTTTTTAAATGTGGTTTGCATGTTCATTATACAAATATATTTCATTCAATGAAGGATCAGGAATGGTATTAGTATGATCGTATAAAAATATGTTTTCTATTTCACAATTTCATTCCCTTTGCAATTGAGGAAACCGAAAATGAACTATGGAAGGTATGGATTATTACTTAGCTCATGTTTTTTCATTACTGAAATCATAAGTCATTATGTATGATTTTGATTGTATTAAATATTTATAAAAGATTATGATGGAAGAATATAGAGAAAGGGTCATAAAAATGATCGATGATTAATATGTATTGGAATTGAATAGTTAGGATGGATCTATGGATGATGATATGTTTAAATGTATTACTAATTTAATTCATTTGAAATAATTTTCTAGTCAATGTAACCCTAACGTTAAATATGAAAGAATATTATTTAAGGAATAATTATACTTTCTAGTGAGTACATGATGGATAACCATTGGGGTTCATGTGATATTTTTTTTAGATAATGATGGGTTATAATTTTGTGTGATGAAAATTGTGAGGTATGAAATAACCTTTTAGGTAAAAACATGTTATGAAATTTTTTAAATCATTTATATCATTTTATTAATATTTTTAAAATTATCCGATTTTTGAATTATGAAAACACACAAACCATGTGAAAACACATAGCATCTTAAAAATCTATGATATTAAAATCAACATCCAAATTGTGACTAGGATTTATCACCTACCACTAGACTACATGAAGTCCCTAGTTAGTATGAGTAATTGTTTTAGATAAATGATTTTATGGATCAAGATTAAGTTGATTTTGGGAACATATGTTTCATCAAATGGATATTCTTAGTATAGGAAAATGATTTGGTGATTAAGTGATAAATGTTATTTTGGCAGACATTCTCTATTTTGGGAACACTATATGCCTACAGAATATAGATTACTAAGGGATTTTAACTGTGGAGTAATTTTTGATATTTTATATTGGAAGAATCTATATTTTTATTGTGGACATATCGAAATTTGGGTTATTTATTGGAATAATTAAACATTCATAGAGAATATGTGATTAGGTTAATTAAACATCTGTGTAGAACATTTAGAGTAGTTTATGTTATTTGGAGATAAATGTTAGGATTTATTATTGAATACTATATGATTAAATTCTTCTATGTCTTGGATTTTAATTTTATTTTTTTTTATTGAGTAATTTTAAGCAAAACTATATATTGAATGGTCTTTGTTGAACTTCAAGTACTATTTGTTGAATTTTTAAGATTAAGAATAATATTTCATTCTATAAAGGATTATCATATGGGGGATTATCTGACCTCATAATAAACATTTTGTTTTTGGATAATTTCTAAATGGAAAATATATAGTTCATTTTTTGTGGAATGTTTGATTCTGTAAAAGATGAATCTAGTGCTTTTGATGTGACCAATTCATATTGAATACATATCGTTTGGAGAAAAGATTATTTTGGGGTAGAAATATAGTAAAGGATGAATGTATACCTGATAGGTATGTACATTTCCTTATGTTATTACTCAATCTCATAAATACATTCCTCAACTATAAGAAGAGGAATATAAAACAAAAACATTGTCCGTTAACATTTCCTTCTGGGGAATCAAAGACTATTTAACACATCACAAGATTATGGTTTTATGGTAGATATCATTATCTTGATTATGTTTTAAATCAATCTCTATCAAAATAGAACACTATGTTTCTCTTTCATATCCATGATTTTATACATGGAATCTTTTATGTGTTATCTCGATTGGCCTTTTTACTCCACTTTAATTATTTTAATGTGATATATTTATTGAATTGTTTTTTCTAATTTGTGAATTTTGATGATGTTTCTGAGCCTAATTTAAAATTTAGTGGACAAAATTTAAAGAAGGTGGGAAGTTTGTAACCACCGAATTATTTAAATAAAAAATAAATTTTAATTTATATTAATACTTATGAATTCGATATTAATTTTACGTTAAAGGGGACACTTTTTTGGATTGTGTACTCGACACACAACAATATGTTTTTCCCAAATCTTACGTTGCACACAACATTGAGTTACACAAAAATAAAATAAAATAATAATTATATTATTTTAATTTTTAGTTAATGAGTATAAATTTTCATAGAAGGAATTCATAGTATCAACTGAATTTTAAAATATGGTTTTCATATGTTTAAATAATGAATAATTGGTTACTAAATTTATTAGAAATAGAAATAAAAACCAATTTAATATAAAGTATGTGTTTTTATGAAGACCTATTTAAAAGAGAATAATTATGTATTAAAATAAGGATATTTATTAAATTTAATTTTCTAAATTCATCATATATGTTGTTAATATATTATAAAAAAAATCAATTTTTTCGATAAAAGAAGTATTTTTCTAAAAATATTGTTTCACCACCTTTTGATGGAAAACCATTATTAAATATAGTTTTTGTCTCTTTTATATGTTTTATTTTACAAAAAAAAACTTTTTTTATAATAGAAACATAAAAATTTACTTTGTGTATATATTTTGTATTTTTCTGATAATGTTTGGTTTTTAATGAATATTAAAGAATAATGAAATTAAAGTAAAAACTATCTTTTAATCAGATTTATTTAGCTGGTTATATTAAAATTTTAATTTATTTTAAATTATTAAATATATTATTTCATTATCATTGGATCCAATTTTTTTCATTTTAGGTAATTTCACTTGGATATTCAACATAAACACATGTCAAACCTTTGATAGTTATTATTTCTTAAAAACCCACATTTTGGTATTGACAATATGAAATAATTTTAAATTAATTACTGAAACTAATGTTTTGTGAATTTTGAATATTTAATTCCATATTTTGAATTTGGAGGTCCAAATTATGTAAATAGGTAAATTTTATCTTAAGACATTATGAATAGTAAATTCACTCAATATTTTATATACCATGTTTAGTGGGTAAATCTGGAAAATTAGGGTAAATAATAATACTATAAAAACATTAAATTACCCTAAAACATGTCAGGACCCTATTGGATGAGATATTTCCGACCATACGAATAATTGGGATGATTTTAGGACCCCATGGAGCCAATGGTGTGTTAGATTGACTTTTAATTACTTAAAATTTAATATATAGGAAAATATACCTTAAACATTTATCTTTTTTTGTAAAATAATATATATATGGGGTTATATAATTTAATTTTCTTGACAATAAATTTTTATTAGATATTTGATAATATTTTCTACTTCTTTTTATTTTATTTATAATATTTATAGATCAAATAAATAAATTTGTTTTTGACACAATGGTGATGTTGTCATTACCTAATTAGTGAATGATTTAAATAAATGAGATTATAAATATGAAACTAAATGTATTTTGATACATTTAATTCCATCCATGAATTTTATTGATTATAATGTCTTATTATAATTGAATTAATTTATTTATTTTAATTAATAATGTTTTTATGTATTTTTAAAATGTCATGATATGAATAGTTTAAAAATTGACATAATTTTTTTTAATCAATACATTTTGTATTAAATTATATAATAGTCTTAAATATATATGATTCATCCAACTAAAAAATATTTTATTAAAAAATTCATTAAGGATCCATTTTGGGTCGCTTGGAATTTTATATTCCTTATCGTAACCATATATTAAGAAAATACATGAAGACCTGGTAAGAGTTATTTTTTATAACTAAGGGTTAATACTAAAAGTTGAGGTTAATTTTATTACTTAAACATGTCTAAAAACAATTGGACAATATGATTCTGAACCATCCTCATCAGAAATACTAAATATATCACTTTTTTAATTTTAAATTGAAAATCTTTTAATAATAATAAAAATATTTCAAAAACATTCCTAATGTTCCCTCCTCCCTCTTATTAAATGACAACACCTCTAACTCATTACCCACACCCCTCAAGCCCCATGGTTCATCCATACTTTATCCAGATAATCTCCCAGCATCAATATCTCATCCAAGAATCCTTCCTCTAGGAATAAGGCAATTCAATAAATCTCTTCGATTCAAATCAAATGATGTTACCTGATTTGAGTTAATGACTTCTCTCATGTTCATTTCCATTATTTTTCATTATCCACTCCCTATGATCTTTTTATTCATTGTGAATATAACAACAAAAATATCATGAATATATTAGTATGTTTTTATGAAAAATATTCTAACTACACTTACACAGACCACCATCTAATTGATATGAACAAACTATTTCTGTGTGGGATGAACTACTGCCTCAAGAAATGATGATTGTTCGATTTTCCCATACCAGCTCTCATGGTTTCAATTACGAGGGAAATGAAATTATATATGATATATATGATACTTATTTTATCTCTATGACATTATAAATATAATTTATAACATACCTTTAAAATTTTCATGTTGTATGAATATGATAATTTCATTTAAGAAAGCACAAAAAACTTCCCCCTCAATGTGATATGATTTGTTAATTCCATTCATGGAATGTATAAATGATGGTTCTAATTAACATTTAAAACATTTAAAACATGATATTATACGTGAATTATAATATACCTATGTATCATCAATTTTTAATTCAATTAAATAAAAAATAGAAATTAAAGTCGTGTTCATGCGTACGTACTGCTTAACATCTCCGTGAACAGTGAATTTCATTTCTTATCTTAAAATGTAATGGAATATTATAAATACATATATGATGGATATATATGATATATATGATATATATATATATATATATTTCAATAATATTCATGAGATAATGGAATTTTGACCACATTGACAAATTGTAATTATAACAAGATCATTTCAACTCAACTACCCAATATCGACAAAATGATTGATATTAACATAAATAATTATGTGATTTTTATAAAATTTTAATAAATTATATATAAGGAATAATAAAATTGAAAATTTTTCTGACTCATGTATAAATTAACATAAATTATTTTCAGGAAATTAATGATCGAACCAGTCATGTTGGTCATGAGGTAAGGGAACATTTCATCCGTCTATAAAATTCAAAGTCCTATTTTATGTTATGTTTTTTAATTTAAATTATACTTTGTTGTAAAATGTTATTATATATATCTATTTATGTACATTTTATGTCCACATGACGGGAGACCATTTTCTCTCAAATCAACACAATTTCTAAATTTTTAATTGACGTCGTCAGGCAATAGATTTTTCAAAAGGAACAACGTAACCCAACATTAATTCGTTGGGTTAAACATGTACATCCTGATTATGTCGTGCTATGCTTATGTGGGATATAAAATTTTATATCCTATATTGTATTTATACATTCTCTATATGTACTTTTACTGAATACACATAGTTGATCTATTTTATTTACAAAATTATCTTTGTAATGGACTTCGTCTCAACCACCTTTCATTGAGAAATATTTTGACAATATACACCTCTTTATTTTATACTATGTTTAATAAAACCCATTTAATTTTACTTCCACTCCATGGGAATATTTTTTATAATAATATTTTTACTAAAAAAAAAATCTATTTTTTTAACATATGTGATGACAATGACCTATTGGCCGCCACATGCATTATTTGATATTAGGCTTCCTTAACAAGTCTTGTCGTTTTTAAAAGAAAATAAATACCATTTAAAATTTTTATATATTTGTGTATAGAATTTTTTTTTCAGAATTGTTTTTAGACATGATATTACTATTTTAATATCTCGAAATTATTTCCTGTGATTGCAAATGATATTTTATGATGGAAATGTTGGTATTTCCGAATCTTTTACATGTGATTATTATATAATGGTATGTCGACATTGGATGGTTGGTTATATGATAATCTAAATGGATGGTGGTTTCATGATAAACCAATGATGGTTGGTTACATTATAACCACTAATGAATTAGGTGTCGAAGTTGGCCAAATAGATATTCTATTTAGTGATATTTGTTGACGTTAACCATATGGTTATTCTATTTACATATTACGATGTCCCATATTATCTTGGTATAGTATAAGTTGTTTTCAAATGGATTAATGGTAATGTTTTTGTTACAAAAAGAGTAAGAAATGATTATATATTACGTGAAGTGTTTTGCTACATCTTTAATGTGAAAATTATTAATATATGATAAAGTATTCATGGTTTTCATGATGTTTTGAAAAACTAACAACTCTGCTAATTTATGTATCCATTAATATGATTTTTATTCACATCAAAAATATTGAAATATTTTTCAATGGCTTGGAAGATGAATAGTGTTATGGACATGATCGAGTAAAAGTCACGATGTCAAAAACAAGGAACTAGACATGTTTATTTTTTTAAGAGTTTACCTTTATGAGAAAAATGGATAGTGAGTAAAAGTGTCAACTTTTAATATTAAATATTTTTTGTATATCTAATGACCTAATTATCTAAATCTCTAAACCAGAAAAGATCGTAAATGTGAATTATTAACTTAATTCAAGATTATGTAATGTTTAAGTCCAGACCCTTACAGTTGACATCAGAGGTCGGTTTAGATATCATTAGAGGTTAGAGTGACATTTTATCATAAGTTACATATAAATAATGGTTTTCATATTAGATAGAGTCATAATTATTTTAAATAAATTTAATGAGTTTATGATAACAAGAATAATTATATCTTAGTGTTTACCCTCCTCATTAGACATTATGTCATGATTCTACTAATATACTCATGCTAACATTTGTGGATTTAGTAAATGGATGGATCAAACCAGAACAAAAGTAAAAATGTATGTGAATGAAACTATGGTGGTTTTATGAATGAAAAACTAAATGAAATGGGTATTGAAATTAAAACACTTCTCATTAATCTTAACAAACTATCAGGAGTCATGATTTACCACTTGAACCTTGGTGATTTTTCAAAGGTGTCATATATGTGAGAAATAAATCACAATGGATGTTAAGGTAATAATAATAAAGGTAACTATATTTAAAAACCTATTTCTCAAGGATTTTTAATGAAACTCCTAGGAAAATGCTTCAAAGGGATGGGAAGATGTATCAGATGTGGTAATGAAGGTCATAAACCAATAACCCGCTATGGGAAAAAAAGAGTCATCCAAATCACTCCATGAAGGAGAGTTTAGTTTATTATGAAAGATCAATTAACTTTTTAAAATGTGGTGTTCTTATTCATTATAAAAATTTATTTCCAACAAATAATTTTTGTGAATGGGATCAGCATGACCATTCAAATATATGTTTACCAATTCCTAATTCAATAGGAATGGAAGATGAGGAAACTAAAAATGACATATGATTGGTATGGATTGTTTCATAGCTCTGGTTTCGACATTACTAAAATCTGAAGACATTATGCATGATTCTGATTGTAGGAATGATGTATAAAAGAATAATATAGAAAATAATGGATAATTTATTATGAATAATGTTTGATGATTTAAATGTCTTGGAATTTAAGAGTTATGTTTGGTTCAATGGCTTATGATATGATTAAATATATTAACAATAGAATTATATCGGAATACATTTTATAGTATTTTTACCCTAAAGATTGATATGTGAGAATTTTATAAAAGAAATAATTATCTTGTCTAGTTTGGACATAATTGATTACCTTATGAGTTCATCTGATCTTTTGTTATGAGGAAATTATGGGTAATTAGTTTTTGGGATGGAAAATGTTAGGTATGAAATGTTATTTTAGGATAAAACATTTTATAGATATTTTTAAGTATTTTATCTCATTTTATTAATATTAATAAAATTATATGGTTTTTGAAAATGGGAAACACGCAGACCATGTGACAACATGTCACATCAAACAAAGATACTTGAATCGAACCCAAAACCAAAGTACGACTATGATTTATCCCTTAACAATTTACTGCATGATGTCCATGGTTACTATGATTAATTCATTTTTGATGAATGGTTTTATGGATCAATAATATATTTATATTGTGAAATTTGTTTTTATCAAATGGATATCCTTAGTATAGGAAAATGATTTTTTATTAAGTGATAATAGTTATTTTGGATGAAGTTCTGTCTTTTGGGAACACTATACGAATTAGGAAAATTTAATTCAATGGGATTTCATTTGAGGAGAAATGATTTAAATTTTATTTTGGAAGAATCTATGTATTTATCATTGACATTTGGCGATTTGAGTTATTTAAGGAAATGATTTACCTGTCATACAAAATATGTGATTAGGTTAATTACACATCATAATGAGACTATAAAAGTAGTCGATGTTATTTAGAGATAAATGATATTATTTACTTTGGAATACTATGTGATTAATATCTTTTGAGTTTTGGGATTCAATATTAGTTTGGATAATATCGATCAATTTTGAGGAAATTGTGTATTGAATAATCTTCGTTGAATTTTAGGTACTACTAGTTGAATTTTGGATATTAAGATTGGTATTTCTTTTTATAAAGAATTTGTCTTATGGGGATTATCTTATATTTTACTAACAATTTTTTTTGTAAATGTTTAATGATAGTGGAAATAAATAGTTCATATTTTGTGTATTATATGATTCTTGATAAGTTTCCTCTAATGATTTTGATGTGACCAATTCATCTTGAATACTCATCGTTTGGATAAATGAGAGTTTGTGGTAGCAATTTAGTAAAGGGTGAAATTATACATTTCAAGTAAGAATATTTATTTATGTTCCTATTCAATCTCATAAATACATTCTTAATCTTTATAAAAATAAAATTTAAAAAAATTCATTAAATTTTCATACCGGGGAATCAAATACTATTTAACTAATCACAGGTTTATGGTTTTTTAGTAGTTAAATTTCTCTTGATCATGTTTTCTATCACTCTACATCAGAACATGACATGTAGTTTCTCTTCCATATCCATATTTTCATACATGGAATCCTAGTATGTGTTTTTTTGGGTTACCATTGTACGTATCTTTCTCCATTTTAATGTGATAGTTCTATTGACTATTTTTTAATGTTGGACTTTTAATGACATTTCTGAGACCAATTTTAAAATTGTGAGGATGTAATTTACAAAAGGTGTGAATGATGTAAAAACCAAGTTATTTATAGAATAATAAATTTTAATTTATATTCATACTTATGAATATGATATTATATTTATGATAAAGGTACACATCCTCTGATATCGTAATCGACACACAATAACGAGTTTATCTGAAATCTTATGTTGCACACAACATTGAGTTATACAAAAATATAATACAACAATAATATTATTATATTTTATTGTAGTTAACTCCTAACCTTTTAAATTGATGTAATGAATTGTATCAACTAAATTTTGAAATATCATTTACACATGTTTTAATAACGAATCATTGTTTTCCAATTTCTTAGAAATGGAAATAAAAAACAATAGAATATAAAAGATGTATTTAAATGAAAAGCTATTTAAATTAGAATAATTGTGGTTTTATATCCTGATATATATTCAATTTAATGTTTTAAATTCTTTTTATATTTTTTCTAGATATGATATAAGAACGAAATTCAATTTTTCGGATAAAATATATATTTTTCTAAAAATGTAGTTTTACCTCAATTTGATCAAAAACCCTTTTTAATATAGTATTTTAATATTATATTTTCAATTTTACAAAATAAACATCTTATTTTGAAGCAAGATATCAAAATTTTCTTTGTGTTAATTTTTTTATTTTTCTAATAATGTTCATTTTTTCATTAATAGTGAAAAATAATGCATTTTGTGTCAAAATTTTTATTAAATCAATTTTTTTATGTGGTTAGATTATCTATTTAGCTATTTTTATAGTGTAAATATTTTTTTTACCATTTAATCTTATTTTTTTCATTTTTTGAAGTTTCATTTTGAAAACAGACATAAACACATGTCAATTTTTATACTTATTGCTACATAAAAACGTGCATTTTGGTTTTTCCAATGAAAATTAATTTTAAATTAATTACTGGAAATTATTAGTTTTGAATTTAAAAAAATGAATTCTATATTCGTAATAATGATGTCAAAATTTTGTAAATAGGTAAAATTTATTTTCAGACATTATAGATAGTAACATCTGTAAATATTTTAGTTACCATGATTAAAGGGAAAATCTGGTAAATAATGGGAAAAAATAATATTATAATAATATTAAATTACCCTAAAAAGTGACCTAACCCTATTGAATGTTATATTTCTGGCCATGGGAATCAATGGGAAGATTTTAGGATCCCACAGAGACAGTTGTCTGTGAAAATGACATTTAATGACTTTTAATTTAATGTTACGGAAAATATAACCTAAACATGTATTTTTTTAGCAAAACAATTTTTATTTGGAGTTATATAACTTTTCAATTTGACTATAAATAGTCAATATGTAACTCCCTAACCCCAGAAGCCCAGATTCGGTGCATTATTATGTATCATTGGCATGATCATAAATGGTCATGTCTCGAAAGACCAATTAGATTAGTATCCTTGGAAGTACTAGACACATTTAATAGATTTACATTACATCATAAAATAGAAAAATACAAAAAAATTGTTTTCATAGACAACAATGGGAACCCATAGACTATCCCTAGAGGTCAGTAATAATATACTTCTTTTCATCCTAGGAAAAATAAAACATAGAATGGGTTGAGATCAGATGCTCAGCAAGGATAACATTATATGGGAAACTTTCATAAATAAGAATAAACATTTAAGGCAACATATAACTTAAACAAAAAAAAATTTTAACTTGAACTTCAGCATAATATGGAAAAAATGAAATTAAATAATGCAATTTACTTATTTACATGGATATTATACTAGTTGAATAATCACATGCAATATCAATAACTACTTTCATAATGATGGAATGAATAATTCCATAATATCATAACCACATAGTCAAGGCCTTGTGCCAAGACTACTAATAAGATATTGTGAAGGCCTTGTTCTAAGACACGAGCTTGTCTCTTGAGACCTACCGATGTATCAAGGAGCTACAGTGGGATCGACCTGTCACTTACTATGTATAATGCATTCCTCATGTGGAAAGTTATAAACATAACATAATCATTTTATTTTAACTAGCATACAAAATGTCAATACATTAACCACAAACCATGAATGGTATAAAAATTGCACATCCACGGTCAAAAATAACCCATTCGATACAATATGGAAGATTGTATTGTATTAGATTAACCACAATCTATAATAATGAAGGATGTTGACATAGATGAAAATAATCATCAAAACTATTAGAATGAAATATCCCGCTTTTTGTTGAAATCATTTAAAAGTCACACGATTTTCCAAGAAGCTATTAAAAAATAGATTTTTGAATCAAAGTGTCACATTCCACTTTGAAACTTTTAAATAGAATTTTAATTTTAAAACATTAATTTCCGTATAAATAAATTATTAAAACCATTTTTTAAACATGGACATTAATGAGAAATATTTAGAATAATGAATATTTAAAACATTTAAAATGATATTTTAGTTAGATACCTAATATAAGGACCCATCGTTAATCCTTAATTAATCTTGAGTTATTTCAAGATTACACAATGAGGATAATTTCAGGTTTATAGTTTTAGAGAATTAGATTATAAATCATGCATTATATTCCACATTTAAACAAAGTGGTTACATAAAAGATAATACTCATTTTCCCCATAAACAGAAACATATTTAAAATAAAACATGGATTCTTTCTTGACACTTCCTTGACAATATCCTCACATCATGTACCTTTCCCTTGACATGTGAAAAAAATTTCAAAAACTGGGATGAGCATAAAAAGCTCAATAAGGGATATAAAAGTACGAAATGAAAACATTAATCCTTGTGTGAAATCTTACTTTACTCATAAAACATTAGCATTTTAACATACCTCAAAAAATCATGAATAAATCATAGAAATCATAAGACATAAAGGTAACATGAGGCATTCATAACATTCTTACGTAGGGAGTAACCCTCATGGTTACGTTTGGAATACCCATCACAGTATATTACCTAAATCTCTTCGGAGAAACCTTAATGTTTAACTCCGTCGCATTAACCAATGCATTGGAGAGCTATATCAGGCTCACCCCCATTAGTTTATCATGGAACCACCCGTCATCATAAACAATTCCCAAGAACAATAATATAATCGTATCACATAAAAAATGCATAAAGGAAACATAACATTTCCACATTTCAATAAAAAATTATTGATAAAAAATTGATATAATAAAAATATTATCAAAACCATTTCAATATCAAAAGAAAAGAAAAGTAAAACATTGTATTTATTTTTCATTTAAAAATAAGTTATGGCTTGTAGAGGTAGCTGAAACTCAAATAATGGTCACGGCGGCAGGGAATTCATTATCACCGCATATGTACGAAAAAAACATACCATTTTTTTATTTAGTAAAACTCTTCGTTTAAAAATATTCCTTTTGAATAAATATAAAAGTCAAAGGGGTTTATACACCGTATAAAAGAAGGTTGTGTATAAAACAAAATATGCCCCAATGAAAGGAGATTGAGACGAAGTCCCATACCTCGTATCCGACTTGACTCGATCATTCTTTAATCTCCTGAATAATAAACTTTAGTTAATTTATACATTCTTAATAACCTTTTTCAAGTTCATTATTCTTTTTATATCACTTATTACCATGTTATTAACACTATGTAATTAATTAAGTTAATAACGGTTGTTTTTTCGATATGTGGTACTTGAGCCAAAAATGGACTTCTTATAGTTACATGTTGTTCATGTGGTCAAAGGTTCATTATATCCAGAATTATATTCATTATATAGATATCATATATATCATATATATCCAGAATATACATGCATTTATAATATTACATAACATTTAGAGGTAAGAAATGAAATGCACCGTTCATGGAGACGGTAAGCTGTATGTACGCATGAACGCTACTTTCATTTCTATTTCTTACTTAATGGAGTGAAATCATTATTATATAAAGGTATATTATAATTCCAGTATAATATCATATATAATATCATTAACTCTATCCCTTATATGTCCCACATATGGTATTAACGAATCAAATCACTTTGAGGGGGCAGTAGTCCGCACTTCCTAAAATGAAGATATCACGTTTAACCATAATGAAAACCATAAAGGTATTCCATAAATGAGAAATAAAGAATCATTAGGAGAACTTAAACATATTATATATCATATATAAATATAGTGACATCTTAATGGCCACATTTAAAGGTATTATAAGAATATTGAACAATCATCATTTCGTGAGGCAGAAATTCTCAATCCACAGAAACACTATCTTCTTTAACCATTAGATGTAGGTGTGTGTAAGTGTGGCTCGAATAATTTTCATAAAAACACCCTAGTATGATGAAGATACTTTTTTTGTTATAAAATATGGGAATTAAAATAGTCTAGGGGGTTGGAGAAGCAAAATAAAACAAATAGACACTAGTTAAGACATTACCTTTAAATCGGGTAACTCCTCTTGGTTTGAAACAAAAGGGTTTCTTGAAGAACTTTCTGCCTAAGGTAAGGCTTATAGGATTAATAGAGGGATGTGGAGAGATAAAATTAGCAGTGTTTAGCCGAGCCAATGGCTTGAGAAGTGTGGGTACAGAGGTAGAGTTGGGGGGGGGGGCTTTTATAAGAGGGAGGAGGGGCACTCTGGGAATGTCAAGAAATGTTACATTATATTAAAATGAGTTTCGTTTTTTAAAGGCCCACATTGATATAATTAAGGGAAAAGGTGATAAGGGCTCGAAATATACTCATCCAATATGTTTTTGACAAGTGTAATTCTTAGATTTTACATTATCATTTCATTTCATTTAAATCGGTTATTAATGAGCTAATCACTGCATCATCACGGTGGTCTAAAAAATTTAATTTATTTAACTTTTAAAAATTATAAAAAATACTATGATGTAGTAAATATTTTTATCATTCCAATTACTATTTATATTACAAGATATCATTTATGTAGACAAAACTAATTTTTTTTACTTGGGTGTTATATACATTTGTGATATTCTCCTTTCTTTAAAAATAAAATGATAAAGTGTCACTTTCACCGAAACGTGATTCCATGGGGTCCTCAAGTTTGGCACAAGGAATCCCATGGTCGGCCCTGACAGAACGAGTAGAATTAGGGCACATTTTGGGGTTATTAATTTGATATTATTGTATTATCCTTAACTACCCGATTACTAATTAATCAAGATAATTAAAGAAAATTTCCGTCGTTACTATTCATAATGTCCAAAAACAAAAGTGTTAATTACATAATATGGACCTTATGATTCCAAATATACAATCCATTTTACCATATTCAAAACATAGAAATTGAATTAATTAATTTAAAAATAATTCCCGTTGTCAAAACAAATAGTCGGTTTTCTGAAACAATATCTATGAACAGTTTGGCATTTGTTTATGCCCAATTTCAAAGTGAAATTAATTATAATTACCAAAATTGGATTAAATGGTAAAAATATATTCTAATTACACTTTAAAAACCATTAAAAAGATAATATAACCATATAATTAAATTAGATGAAAAAGCAGTTTTGATGTAAAATGCAGTATTTTTCACTATTCATTAAAAATTGTACATTGTCAGAAAAATACCAAAAAATTATCCAATGTAAATTTCAATATCCCAATGATATAAAATAAGTTAATGTTGAAAAATAGAGCTTATTAAATTGTCAAAAGTTTGGTTTAAAAATGGTTTTCCCTCAAAAGGCAGTAAAACAATCTTTTAAAAATATTAGTTTATTCCATTCTTAAGATTGGATTTATGCTCATTTTAAACCTCCTAAAAAACTATTTAATTAATAAATATACATAGAAAAGAAAATATATTATTCATTAATTACTTGTGATGTTACATCCTTCCCCCCTTTAGAAAATTTCATACCCACAATTTATTTACTTATCGAATAAATTGGGGTATTTATCCCTCATTGCATTTTCAGATTCCCATGTTGCCACTTCACTCATGTGTTTTTTCCAAAAAAACATTTACCTGATGAATCACCTTATTCCATTACTCTTTATCCCTATGGTCAAGAATCTAGACAAGTTGTTTCTCATACGATAGGTTCTCGTCCAGCTGAACTACCTCTAGACTAAAAACATGAGATGGATCTGGCATGTACTTCCTTAACACTAAAACATGAAAAACATTCTGTGCCGGATATAAAATCGGAGGTAAATCCACTCGGTATGAAACTAATCCAACTCTCTCAAGAATTTCTTATGGTCCAATGAACCTTGGACTCAGCTTTCCTTTCTTACCAAATCGCATCACACTTTTCCATGGTGAATCTTTGAGAAAATCATGATCACTTACCTCAAAAGAGAGATCCTTCATCCTGTTGTCTGCATAACTCTTCTGCCTACTCTGAGCTATTCTCATGTGCCTCTGTATCAGCTGAACTTTTTCTACCAACACTTCTATCAATTCCTGTCCCATCAACTTCCATTCACCTACTTCATCCCAAAAATCTGGAGTTTGACACCATTTCCCATATAATGCTTCAAATGGAGCCATCTGTATACTGGAATTAAAACTGTTATGATAAGAAAACTCAACCAAAAAAAGATGTTGGCCTCAACTTCACTGATAATCCATCAAACAAGCACATAGCATATCCTCTAATGCCTGAATTGTTTGTTCTCACTGCCCATCTTATTGAGGATGAAAAGTTGTACTAAAATTTAATTCAGTACCCAATGACTTCTAAAGGAATTTCCAAAAGTTAGAAGTAAACCTGAGATCACTATCAGATACAACGGAAAGGGGAACTCCATGTAACCTGAAGATCTCTTTACGATACAAATGAGAAAGTTGATCTAGGGAAAAAGTATCTCGTATAGCAAGGAAGTGAGAAGATTTAGTCAAGCGATCAACAATAACCCATATTGCATTATTATCTCGAGGTGTCTATGGAAATCCCACAATGAAGTCCATGGATATATTCTCCCATTTCTTCTCTGGAGCTGGTAAAGGATGAAGCATCACTTTCAGCAACTGCCACTCTACTTTAACCTGTTGACAAGTCAAATACTTCAATGTAAAATCAACAATATCTCTTTTCATTCCATCCCACCAGTAATACACCTGAAGATCTCTATACCTCTTAGTACTGCCTGGATGAACTGAAAATGGAGAACTATGAGCTTCACATAACAACTCTCCATTCAACAGTGAATCACACAGAACACACAATCTCTTACCAAATCACAAAACACAATCATTATCAGTGTTGAATTTAGGAAACTTACCCTTCTGAACTAGCTTTTCCTTTTTCCGCAACTCACTATCTTGCTTATGTGCTTGCTTAATTATGTCTGATAGAGAAGATTTCACTGATACCTGAAAGAAAATAGATGAACATCCTACACCAAGAACTTCTATGACAATGTTCATCAAATCTGTAACCAAAGGATCACATTCCAAATGTAACATGGTTAATTAAGAATTACTTTTTTCGACTCAAAACATCATCCACTTTATTTTCTTTTCCTAGATGGTAATGAATTGTACAATCATAATCCTTGATTAATTATAGCCATCTCCTCTGTCTCATGTTCAATTATTTCTGAGAGAATATATACTTTACACTTTTGTGATCATTATATATTTCACACTTTACATCATACAAATTATGCCTCCAAATTTTTTAAGCGAAAACAATAGCAGCTATTTCCAAATCATGTATAGGGTAATTTACCTCATGAATTTTCAACTGACGTGATGCCTAAGAAATTACCTGATCATTCTATATTATGACGCATCCAAGTCCGTTCAATGAAGCATCACTATAGACAAAAAACACACCATTCCTAC
Organism: Viscum album; assembly: GCA_963277665.1. NCBI lineage: Eukaryota > Viridiplantae > Streptophyta > Magnoliopsida > Santalales > Viscaceae > Viscum > Viscum album. Next base: position 1,684,428,033 of record OY728161.1, on the reverse strand, counting down.
AAGGTAGTGCCAAAACTGTAGAATTCACCAATCTTTTTTTCAACTCCTAAAAAAAATCATCACATTCTTTTGTCTAGATAAACATAACACCCTTACGAGTTAGCTTAGTCATTGGACTAGATAACTGGGAAACATTTATAACAAACCTTCGGTAATAGCATACCATAACAAGGAATCTACGAATCTTAGTTACATTTGTGGGTCACAGCCATTCTTCCACAACCATTGTTTTTGAAGGATCAACTGTTATTCCATATTTAGAAACAATGTTACTACGGAAAGAAATTTTGCAACCAAAACTAACACTTGCTATTTTTCCCAAAGAATTTCTTTTCTTTTAATGTTTGAAAAATAACCCTTAAATGTCTTTCATGCTCCTCTTTACTTTTAGAAAACACCAAAATATCATCAATGAAAACAACTACAAACTAATCCAAGAACTCATGGAAAATACTATTCTTATGGTCCATGAATACAGCAGGTGCACTGGTTAGCCCAAAAGTCATAACTACAAATTCATAATGGTCATATCTTCTACAAAACGCGGTCTTCAGAATATCTTATTCCTTTACCTTCAACTGGTGGTACCCCGATCTCAGTTCAATCTTTGAAAAATAATAAGCTCCATAGGGCTGATCAAACAAATCATCTATATGAGGCAAAGGATATTTTTTCTTAACAGTGATGTTATTCAAGGCTCTATAATCAATGCAATGTCTCATAGAACCATATTTATTTTTAACAAATAAGACAGGAGCACCCCATGGTGATGTTCTAGGTTGAATGAAACCTTTCTATAATAAATCTTGCAATTGCTCCTTCAACTCTAAAAGTTCAATTTGAGCCATTCGATAAGGGGGTTCTGAAATTGGCTTAGAATCTGGAACTAAGTCAACAGTAAATTCAACTTCCCAATCTGGTATTATTCCAGGAAACTCAACAGGAAAAACATTAGGATACTCATTTACCACTAGAACATCATTAATATGAATGGTTCCTTTGTTTTCAACAATATGTTCAAGGTAACATTCATTCCCATCTTTTACAAGTTTCACATCCTCTTGATATGTTATCAACAGTAAGGTTCCATTCTTGTAAAAAACTGAAATTCTTTCTAAAAATAAACTTTTTTGCTCTACAATCAATCTTAGCATGGTAAATATAGAGCCAATCCATACCCAGGATAACATCAAACTCTACTATAGGAAAACAATAAGGTTTTCAAGTAGGTTCTTTCCACAGATAAGGATAAGAAGATTCTTATAAACTCTTTTTTTCTCAAAATTTCCCCCAGGTGTTTTGACCACAAGTTCAGGTGTCATTTCTTGAGATGGAAATTCAAATTTACTAGAAAAGTTTTCAGAGATGAAAGAATGTGTAGACACCGAATCAAACAACACATTAGCATTATTTTAGAAAACAAACAATGTACCTGATACCACTTCATTTTCTGGACCAACATCTGTTAAAGAAAGTTTCAAAGGCTTTCACCACTCCTTTTTGCTTGTAGTCTGAATGCTTCCCATCACTCGAGCTCTTTTTCAGACACTTGATTGCATAATGACCCATCTAATTGCACTTGAATCATTTCACAAACTGTAAATCAAATTTGGTCTAACAATCACCATGATCTTTTTCAGTGCAATCACGAGCCCTATGTCCCATCTTACCACATCGGTAGCACTTTCATTAATTCAGAAGACATTCCCCAACATGCCTTTTACCACATTTATCACAAACTGGAAACATAGTTTTCTTACCACCAGGCCTTTTTAATAAATTCTTCCATTTCTCCTTCCACCTCGGTCTCTTCTTCTGTTGGTTTTTATAGAACACTTGATCATCGGAAAACTCCATTTTCACCTTATCAGCACATCGAACATGCTTTTCATAACTCTTGAAATCGCGAGAAGCTAAAGTCCTTCTATATTTTGGCATTAAATCTGAGTAAAAACGATTGATTTTACTATCAAGGTCTCAGATAAAATTTGGAGCATACCTTGCCAATCAAGTGAACCTTTCTTCATAAGCAGCCACTGAGTCGTCCTCTTGCATAAATTCCAAGAAAATTTTGTCCATCCTATGTCGAATAGCCTTAGGAAAATACTTCTCATGAAACATACCTTTGAATTCATCCCAGTAAAGACCATCAATTTCATCAGCGTCCCTGATATTTTTAACCATCGACCACCACTGATCTGCTTCACCCTCCAAATGTAAAATAGAAAGACTAACCTTTTGATTGTCTGAACACCCCATGACATTGAAAATATTCTCCAGTTCTTTAGTCCACCCTTCAGCCAGGATAGGGTTAGATGATCCTCTGAATTATGGGGGATGTTTCCTCATGAAATGTTCCACCACTGGCATGTTCCTCTACGGTTGATCTGGTTGATCTCGTGCATTGATAACACCACCATTTATCGCTTGAGTCAACTTCTCCATTTCTGAAACAAACAATTCAGTTCCAATTCTGACCATCTCAGGATGCTGATTCGGAAGTTCATTTCCTTCTGTATGCCTTCCTCAAACTGCTTCCATGTTACCTCTATGGAAAACCATTCTAAAATAACATGTCTTAATGAAGAAACATGGTAATATTCAAATGCTATATCATATTAATTTGACAATAAAAATAATATTTTTGGATAATAACTTAATAGAATTCTAACTCCTAAAGTTATCTAAACCTCCCTCTGATACCAACTATAAGGCCCCAATCATAAACCTTACTTAATCTTGAGTTATTTCAAGAATACACATTGATGATCTTTTCAGGTTTAGAGTTTTAGAGATTTAGATCATAAATCATGCATTACATTCCACATTTAAACAAAGTGATTACATAAAAGATAGTACTCATTTTTTCCATCAACGGAAACATATTTAAAAAAACATGGATTCATTCTTGACACTTCCTTGACACTATCATAACATCATGTACCTTTCCCTTGACCTGTGAAAAACATTTCAAAAACATAGGATGAGCATAAAAATCTCAGTAAGGGATATAAAAGTACAAAATGAAAACATTATTCCATGTGTGAAATCATACTCTACTCATAAAACATAACCATTTTAACATACATTATCAAATCATGAATAAATCATATAAATTATAATCCCTAAAGGTAACATGAGTCATTCATAACATTCTTCCGTAGGGAGTAACCCTCATGGTTATGTTGGGAATACCCATCATTGAATATTCCCTAAATCTCATTGGAGAAACCTTAACGTTTAACACAATTGTGTTACCAAATGCATGGGAGAGCTATATCAGGCTCACCCACCCTTAGTGTATCAAGGAACCACTCGTCTTCATAAACAATGCCCAAGAACCATAACATAATCGTATCACATAAAACATGCATAAAAGAAAACAAAACATTTCCACATTTCAATCACAAGATATCATTAAAACTTTGATATAATAAAACCATGATCAAAACAATTAAAATACCACAAGAAAGGAAAAGTAAAACATGGTATTTATCTTTAATTTAATAATAAGTTATGGCTTGTAGAGGAAGCGGAAACTCAAATAATAGTCACGACGGTGGAGAATTCTATGTCACTGCATACATACGAAAAAAACATTCTCTTTTTTCGTTTAGTAAAATGCTTCGTATAAAAAGATTCCTTTTGAAAAAACGTAAAATTCAAAGAGGTTTATACATCGTATAACAGAAGGTTGTGTATAAAAAAAATATGCCTCAATGAATGGAGATTGAGACGAAATCCCATACCTCATATCCGACTTCACTCGATCGTTCATTAATCTCCTGAATAATAAACATGAGTTAATTTCTACTTGGATAAAAACATTTTTAAAGTTCATTATTCCTTTTATATCACTTATTACCATTTTATGAACACTATGTAATTATTTAAGTTAATAACGGTCGTTTTTTCGATCTTTGGTACTTGAGCCAAAAATTGACTTCTTATAATTACATGTTGTTCATGTGGTCAAAGGTTCATTATATCTAGAATTATATTCATTATTTAGATATTATATATATCATTTATATCCAGTATATACATGCATTTTTAATATTACATAACATTTAGAGGTTGGAAACGAAATGCACCGTTCATGGAGACAGTAAGCCATACGTACGCATGAACGCTACTTTCATTTCTATTTCTTACTTAATGGAGTGAAATAATAATGATATAAAGGTATATTATAATTCAATTATAATATCATATATAATATCATTAACTCCATCCCTTATACATCCAACATATTTCATTAACAAATCAAATCACTTAGATGGGGCGGTAGTCTGCACTTCCTAAAATAGAGATATCGCGTTTAACCATAATGGAAACCATAAACGTATGGCATAAATGAAAAATACAGACGAATAATAAAAAATTAAACATATTATATATCATATATAAATATAGTGACATCTTAATGGCCAACATAAAATTTATTAAAAGAATATTGAACAATCATCATTTTGTGAGGCAGAAATTCGCCATCCAGGGAAACAGTACGTTTTTAAACCATTAGATGTAGGTGTGTGTAAGTGTAGATCGAATAAATTTCATAAAAACATATTAGTATGTTTAAGATAATGGTGTTGTTAGAAAATAAGTGAATAAAAAGATAATAGGGGGTTGTAGAAGCAAAATAAAACAAAATAACACAAGGGAAGACATTACCTTTAAATCAGGTAACTCCTCTTGGTTTGAAACAAAAGGGCTTCTTGAAGAGATTTCTGCCTAAGGTAAGGCTTATAGGACGAATAAAGGGATTTGGAGATAGAAAATGGGCAGTGTTTGGCTGAGACAATGGCTTGGGAAGTGTTGGTAAGGAGGTATATGTGGGGGCCTTTTATAAGGGGGAGGAGGGGAACTCTTGGAATGTCAAGAAATGTTACTTTATATTAAAATGAATTTAGGATTTTAAAGGCCCCACATTGATATATTTCGAGGATAAGGTGATAAGGGTTCTAAATATACCCATAAAATATCTTTTTTATAAGTTTATGTCTTAGATTTTACATTATCATTTCATTTTATTTAAATAGTTTATAAATGAGGTAATCGATGCATCATCATGGTGTCATAAAAAATTTAATTTATTTAATTTATAAAAATTATAAAAAATACTATGATTTAGGAAATATTATTATCATTCCTGTGATTATTTATAGTCCAAGAGATAATTTATGTAGAAAAAATTAAAATTGTTTTACTTGGGTGTTACATACTTTTGTGATATTCTACTTTCTTTAAAAACAAAATGATAAAGTGTCACTTTCACCCAAACGTGAATCCATGGGGTCCCTATGTTGTGTACAAGGAATCCCATGGTTGGCCTTGACACAACCAATAGAATTAGGACACATGTTGGGGTTATTATTGTGATATTATTTTATTATCCTAAACTACCTGATTACTAATTAATCAAGATAATTAAAGATAATTACTTTCGTTACTAGTCATAATGTCCAAAAACAAAAGAGTCTTAATTACATAATTTGAACCTTATGATTAGAAATATGGAATCCATTTTTACCAAATTACAAACATAGAAATTTCAATAATTATTTTGAAAATATTTTTCATTGTCAAAACAATAAGCGGGTTTTTTGAAACAATATCTATGAAAAGTTTGGCACTTGTTTATGACCAATTCCAAAGTGAAATTAATTATAATTACCAACAATGTATTAAATGGTAAAAATATATTATAATTACACTTTAAACTCCACTAAAAATATAATCTATCCATATAATTAAATTAGATGAAAAATAAGTTTTGATGTAAAATGGAGTATTTTTCACTATTCATTAAAAAATAAACATTGTTCGAAAAATACAAAAATAATATCCAATGTAAATATAAATGTCCCAATAATATAGAATAAGTTTATTTTGACAAATGGATCTTATAAAATTGTCAAAAGTTTAATTTAAAATGGTTTTCCATCAAAAGGCAGTAAAACAATCTTTTAAAAATATAAGTGTATTCCATGCTTACGATTGGATTTATTCTCATTTTAAGCCTGTTAAAACACTATCTAATTCATAAATAGACATATATAAGAAAATATATTATTAATTACGTACATGGGATGTTACACCTAACCAAAATAGAGACACATGAATACAAATAATTGAGGTAACAAGAAACTTGTAATATCATGACAATAAATGGATTCATGATATAATAAATCAAAGTAAATTATATACACCATATAAAAGTGATTTGGTTTATAACAACAATGAAGTATCAATGGAATGTAAATTGGAATGAAATATCTTATAAAGACCATATCTTTAGTTTAAGGATAAATCAAGGACCTAATTAAGTCTTAAAAATATAAAACAATCAATATTATTTGATATTTAGTGTAAATCATTTAGTGGACATTCAAATATTATCTTGTAAAAACAACACCAATGAATTGGATATTTAACAATACAAATGGAGATTGAGTAAAAAATACCCTTATCAAGTTCATATCGATGACTTGTGAATTTATCAATAGAGTGATTATGTGTATCAATAGTATATCCACAGAAAGGGGAGTGGAAATTATGACATAAGAAAATTAATAGTGATTCCATACGTAATCCTGGAGTAAAATAATCAATGAAGTATGTGTAAAGCCGAATGAGTGGAAATTGAAATTTCAAATTCCCTTATTGATTTGGTAACATAAGAAACATAAAACCATGAAAGAAGGATAAAAAAATGATGATGTAAATATAAATTAATTAATGTATATTACACAATGAATACAATTATGGGCAGTACAAACAGCACATTCAATAAATAAGTGGTGAGCAATGGAAATCTCACGGAAATAAAAGTGAGATAAGAAACCCACTACTTTGTACTTTATCCATGTTCAAGGGTAGTTTAACCTCCTTTATAATGGTGAAATAATTGTTATTTAATTATATGAGAATCATATACATTAATATGAAATCATATATGATCTTTTAACATTGATTTGTTAACAATATCTTAGTATATTCGTCATTTCGGGTGTTAACAGATTCGTTTTCCTTTATATTCTTTGTTATGTAATTTATATTGTTTATGGATGGGATGTATCTTATTCATATCCAAAATTATTTCATGTCTCTAATAATTATATCTAATCATCAAATTATATTTAGTTTTGATTTGATATGATGGGGGATAAATCTCATCACGTTGGTGGAGACGGTAATCTGTATGTACGCACGAGCGACAATATCATTCTTTTGATATTAAAATAATATATAATTGGAAGTTATATCATATATAAAGAATCATTATCATGTTATATTTTTTTATTTACATTAATTATACATCATTATTACACCAATCAAAATAATAATATATTGAATAACAATTACACCATGACGTGGAGAAGATAATAAGTACATATGTACCCATGGTGACATGTCATTCAAAGGATGGATAGAATAAAGAATATGGATGTACCATATTTATAATAACATCATTTTATGTAGAATATACTAGATTTATTATTTTATAATGGAAATATCAAAGAAAGAAGAAGTGGAAGAAGTAATGAACTTGAAAGAGGGTGGTGAAATTATTACCAGTAGTTCGGGTTATTACTTTTGATTTGATCAAAACGGCTCTTTAAGATGGGATTATGTCCAACTGAGGGCCTCTAGGAAAATGTTAGAGAATTTTAGAGGATACTTGGGTAGGTTTTCACTGAGCCAAATGGCTTTCACGGTGTTAATTTGAGAGAAGGGGAATTTCCCTTTTATAAGAGGGGTGAGAGGGACCTTAGAAAAAGATATAAATATTATTTTATAATAAAATAATTTTCGGTTTCTAATAACACAAAAATGGATTATTTAATTTATAAGGTGTGGATGGGTCAAACACCACACAACCCATATTTTTTAGACATGTTTGGGTCATTATTGTAAACATATCATTTAGATTCAACTCTTAGTTAAATAGTTTGACATTTACGATTTCTCTTTGTATTTTTATATTCTATTGTTAATAAACATAATATATAGTTAAAAGAGAACCATAATTGGTTCATTAATAATAAAATATCATTATATAAATCCTTTGGCTGATCCTTATATTTTTAGGAATATTATATCAATTAATTATATAATATTTGTTTTAAAAACACTTTTATGTCAATTTTGACACTATTTAATAATTTATTTTATTTAATGTCCTACAAACATTATTAATTCGAAATAAATTCATTTAATCAATATTAATATTTCATATTAACATATAAAATTCGTGTATGGCTTCAAAATGTTAAAATTGTATTTATTGTAACATATATAATACCATTTATTAGATTCTTTCATTAATTTGGAAAATATTTCATAATTATTGTGTCATAAATAATATTACTTATTAAATGTATAAAAATAATAAATAAAATACCATTATGTAGGAAATATTTTTATATTTCTAATAAAATTTTATAGGTGAAAAGATAACATATATAACACAATGTAAAAATTGTTTTTCTAAAAGATATATGCTTTTGTCATTTTTGTATTTACATTAACTTAATTAATATAAACTGTCATTATCCCTTACAAGTGGCTTCATAGGGTCCTAAAATAAACCAAAGACGCCCATGGTTGGAAATGTATCAAAAATTAGGGTTAAGACACGTTTTAGGTTAATTTAATATTATTATAATATTATTTATTTACACTTATTTATCGCAATTACCATTTAATGATGGTAAATAAAATATTTACTGAAATAATTATTCAAAATTTCTAAAAATAAAGGTTACATATTTACACAATTTGGACCTCCTTATTCTAAATATGTAATCCATTTTTCTAAATTCAAAACACAGAAGTGGAAGAAATTAATTTATAATTAAATCACGTTGTCTAAACAAATAACATGTTTTTTAAGAAATAATAACAATGAAAAGATTAACACATGTCCATGTATAGTTTAAATGTGAAATTACGTCTAATTACAAAAATTGGATTAAATGGTAAAAATATATTCTAATTATACATTAATACAAATCAATACTATAATTTATCACTTTGAATTATTTGGATTAAAAATGTTGTTTTTAATTAATGTTTAGTATTTTCACTATTCATAAAAAATTGGATGTTTTCTAAAAAACACCAAAAAATCAACCTAGGATAATATCGATATTAAGAATCCAAATATTTTGTCCTTTTTGAAGGATTAAATTTATATAATTTTTAAATGTGGGTATTACTATTCATAAAGGCTAGTTTTATTGGTGGGGGTGTGTGTCGGAATTTGAAGTTGCGTACAACACGTGCTACTGTATTATTCAAAGGGAAGCGTACCGTGGAAGCTTGTTGTGTTACACAATAGATATAACAAACAATTTCCTACATCTTGGTACTGTATTTATAGTTGTTAGACATCAGATAAATAAATTTACTAATGACACATTTGTGATGTAGTGATTACCTTATTAATGAAATATTTAAATAAAAAAGATTATAAATATTATAATAAATTTATTTTGAAACATTTTCTTCCATCCATGATTTTTATTGATGATTATGACTTTTTATATTGTATTTAATGATTTTTTTACTTAATAGTGTTGTTAGGTATTTTTAAAAAGTTATGATATGGATATTTAAAAAATTTACAGAAATGCGTTTTTAAATATATTATTATTTTATTAAATTATATCGTTGTAAAAAATATATAATTAGGAAAACTAACTTATATTATATTAAAAATTTTATTAGTGATCTATTTTGGGACTCTTGTAATTTTATATTAGCATTATTAGAAATAAATTATGAAAATACAAGAAGACATGGTAAGAGTTAATTAATTTAAATAAAGATTAATGCTAAAAGATAAACACAATTTTATCAACTAAACATGTATAAAACTATTCGGATAAGATGATTTATACGCAAGATCATTTTATATTCAAAATATATCACTTTTGTGTTTTTATACTTCGAAAATCAATTAATAAGAAAATAATATTTCAAAAAATTTATAAAGTTCCCCTCCTCCCTCTTATAAAAAGAAACCACCTCTATCCAATTACAAACACCTCTCAAGACCCTCATCTAATCAAACATATATCAAAATAATCTCCTAGAATCTCACTCTTCATCCCATAATCCATCACTTATGTATATGAAAATTCATGACATCCCTTTGACTCAGATCATATAAAGAAACCCAATTTTATTTAATGTCTTCTATCATGATCTTTCGCATTATTTATCCTTCTCCACATCCAATGTTCTTCTTATTAATTGATTAAATAAAAAAATAAGTATCTTGAATATACATGGTTGTTTTATGATAATTAATCAAACTAAACATATATAAACATCTATCTAATGGCTACACACATAATGTTTCTGTATACGGTGAACTACTACCTCACAAAACGATGAATGGTCGATTTTCCCCTAGCACCTCTCATTATAGACATTATAATAGAATTGAAATTATATATGTTATATATTATATTTATTTTCACTCTATGCTTCATTAATTCTAATTTAGAACATAACATTATTATTTTCATTTTGTAAAAATATGATAATTTCAATTGAGGAAGCGCGCAAAACCGTCCGGTCAATGTGATAAGACTCATTCAAGCCAAACATGGAACATAAAAAGGATGGAATTTATTAAATTATGTGTCATATATAAAATAAGATATTATAATTTAATTATAATATACTTATGTATCATTATGTTTTAATTCAATTAAATATAAAATTGAAAAGAAAGTAGTGTTCATGTGTATGTACGGCTTACAATCTCAATGAACGGTGCATTTTGTTTTTTATCTCCAATTATTATGGAATATTATAAATTCATAATTACTAGGTATATTATATAAACATATATGAAAACTATTTTGGAGATAACATAATTTTAACCACATGGACAAATTGTAATTATAACAAGATCTTTTTTTACACAAGTACCCTATATTGGCAAAATGACTGATATTAACATAAATAAATATTTAATTTTCATATATGGGTAATAGGAGATATATAAGGAATAATAAAATATAAAATGGTTCTGAATAATATAAAAATTAACTCTTGTTTATTATTTAGGAAATGAAAGACCGAAAGAGTCATGTTATCCATTAGGTAAGGGAACCTTCCAACCACAGTTTTTAGTCAAAGAATTCTTCTATGTTATGCAATTGAATTTCTATTATCGTATTATTGTATAGGTTCTTATATATTCTAATTTCTGTAAAATATATGTCCACGTTACGTGATACCCTTTTCTATCTCATCAACCCATTTTCTGTAATTTTATGTGATGTCGTTAGCTGCCGAATTTTCATAAAAGAATATATTTACCCAATTTCCATTCATTTATATGACCTTATAATTATAGATTATGCAGTTCTATGACTATGTGAGATATTAAATTTGATACCCTATCTTTTATTTATTATTTTTTATGTGCACTTATAGTGAATACTCATAATTGATCTATCTTATTTACAATATGATCAGTGTAAGGGACTTCATCTGAATCTTATTTCATTGAGGAATATTTGATAATATGATTATAATTATTTTATACTATTTTTAATAAAACCCTTTTACTTTTACTTTCATTAAATAGAAATATTTTATTTAGAATGTATTTTTCTAAAAAAAGAAATGTTTTTAATGTATACTGCGACAACGACCATTCCGCCACTGTAATAATTATTTGATATTTGGTTTCCATAACAATACATGATGTTGTTAATTGAAAAGTAAATACCATATAACCTTTTACATATTCGGTTATTGAAAATGGTTTTGAAAATAAATATTACTATTTCAATATCTTGAAATTATTCCTTGTGAATGAAAATGAAATTTTATGACTAAAATGTTGATATTGTCTATATTTTATGTGTCATGATTATATAACGGTACATGGAAATTTGACATGTGGTTACGTGTTAAACCAAATGATGGGTGGTTCCATGATAAATCAAGGATGAGTGGTTACGTTATTGCCTATAATGCATTGGGTATGGTAGTTGGTCGTATGGCTATTCCATTTTGTGATATTTGTCGAAGTAGATTGTATAGTTATTATATTCAAGTATATTTATGTCCCAAGAGAACATTTATATTCTATATGTTGTTTTCTATGTGATTTATGGTAATCATATGATTAAAAAAGGTAAAACAATGGGATTATATTATGTGAAATATTTTTACTACTTCTTTAAGGTGAAAAGTATTAATGTAGGATAACGTATTCATGGTTTACATGTTGTTTGAAGAATCAAACAGATTATATTCTTTATGTATTCCATATAGAGCAGTTTATGCTTATCCCATGATTTGAAATGTTTTTCATTGGACATAAATATGAATATGGTCATGTTTGGGATGATAAAAAATTAATGTTGTCTAAATCATGGAAGTAGTTGTGTTTCTTTTTTTAGAGTATGTGTTTTAAGATAAAAAAAGGCAGTGAGTAAAACTGTTTATTTGTAATATTCAGGTTGTTATTTATAATATATGAAATAATTCTCTAAATATATAAATTTAAAAAGATCCTAAATATGGATTATTAACATAATTCATGATTATTTAATGTCCATACAGGGTCTTTAAATTCATTGTGTACCACATCAATTATATCACATTAGTTCAGAATTTTATTGTGTTGTTTTTGTGAAGACATCAGAAATCTCTGAAATAGATTTGAGTTTTTTTCATTATGTATTATCCTCATAAATATATACATTCTAAGATAATAATTCAAAATGTATAGGATATGAATTTTTTTAATGGATTTGAAAGGTTTTTGGGATCACACCATCCCCAAGATTAGTTTTCTTGCAATGATAGCTTTCACTCGAGAATTCATATCGATCCTTATGATACCTTTTATGGAAGTAAGTGTAGAAAGCCAAAATAATATAATTAATTTCTTGTAAAAAAATATATTATTACATAAAAAAGCCTATAAGATGGAAGATAATGTTGGATACATTTATTAACATGTATTTTATGGTCATAATTAATAAATAGTTCATGTTTATTATAATTAACTATATCTGGAATTTTTCGGTGTGGGAAGAAAATTCAATGAAATTCTCTATAGAAAAAATAATTTCAAAATAATTCATGGGTACATTGGTATCATTGAAGTATATAATCTTATAAGGAAAATATTTTATCATTTAGAAATTTCAGCAAACCACAATTATGTTCATGATGTGTTCCATGTATATATCCAGAGTAAGTACATGCCTAATCCATCACAAGTACTGATATCATATGTCATACAACTGAGGAATGATATTCCTATTGAAGATAAACTGGTTAAGATTCTTGATAGAATAATTATGGTTTTAGTAAAAAAATTCCCCTTACATGGTATATTTCTTGCGGTGAAACCACAATCTTGTAGATTCTACATGGGAATTGGAGGCTGTAATAGGCCAGATGTATCCTTTGTTGTTGATAATAATGTTATTCTTTTGAAGGGAGATATTTATATAAATAGGGGTATAATGTAAAAATAGAATATTTTGAGAAATATATTTTTTCAAATAAATGTATTATTTTTAATACTTTTCATTAAACACAACACTAATTTTAAATTGTGCTACACACAACACATTGTTTTTCTTGCGTTACACAAAACACCGAGTCCAAATGAAACAGAATATGTTATTAATATACCGTTATTTAATATTATCCTTATAACATAACCATTGTAATTGTGGGTATGAATATGAAAAACTAAATTATAGAAATATATGGATTGAATATGTATATAAATTTCACTATTTACTTAAAAATTAATAATAAATGAAATAAGAAACAATTTCTAAATAAAGGGAATCTGTTTCTAAATTAATTTTATTTATACCAAAAATATATATCAATAAATTAGACAATAATATTTTGGTATATTATTTTAAAAAAATTAATATATTATATATTCAATTAAAAATTTTACATTCATATTTTTTGTTTCCTAGTCAAATTATAAGAATAAATCCAATTTTATTATTACAATTTTACTTTTTAAAAAATATGTTCTATCACAATTGGAAATATTATATTAAAATAAAATTTTATAAATTTTAAAAAAATTAGTTTAAAAAATTATAACATAAATTAAGTCATAATATAAAAATTAACTTAGGGGTTTTTTATAAATTTTCACAAATGATTCATTATTTGTGGAAAAGTGGATTATTTTAAATTTTAATTGAAAATAATGCAGTAGTTTAAAATATTTTAAATATTAAATATTTTTCAAATAAATTTAAATTTATATAATATTATTTATATATATTCTAATATAATTTATGCAAAACATATCAATTTTTTATTAAAATTGTATATAAGAACTTCGTAAAAATCAAAACATCTTTTCTTTGAAAATATTATTTTTTATCTGCTCTACGAGATTAGATCTGGAATAAAATTTTCTTATTATATGAATAAAATTTTGGAAAAATTACCATATTTTGAGTCTTCATAATTTAAATAATCTATTAATAAAAAAAATTAATTTTTACAAAAAATAAATAGTAAAACTAGAAGAAATTATTTACCATTATTAAGGTAATTACTGATTTACTCGAGGTTGAACAAAGATGATAAGGTTTTGAAATTACATACCAACATTTACATCCGCATTTTTCAAATCAGTTTTTGGTCTTATATCCTATATAATATAGAATGAACCAATTTGGAATCATTTAGCATTTTAAAGAAGTGGGTACACCTTTTTAATTACAAAATTTACAATTCATCCACTCATCTCACTTATAAAACCGAACCACTATCATATCTTATTAACCAAGTAAAACCAATTTGGTGCATAGTATACCTTAGATAATAAATATTAAAATTTCATAAATTCATCATATAAGTGATTTTTATGCAGAAATAAAATCTTGTTTGGATTTTGGTGAATCCCAATGGTGGATACTGAAAAATAGGTAATGTTATTCAACAAGCATTTTTTTTGTCATCCTCCATGAATTAATATTAATGAAATATTAGGTAAAAAATATTTATATTACAACTAGTAAAATTTTATTTATTTTACAATCAGGACCTGAAACTATCTCCATATCTATAAAATGGATTATAAAGTCATTATTCCTGTGTACGAAGGACTAGCGCCTCATAGACCGATGCCATTCATTTTTTTCCATTACTAAAAATCATAGTTTGGAATTATGAAGGAAAAAATGATATAAATATATATTATATTTATAAAATAATAATATATATGGATTTATTATATCCCATATACCTTTTTAAAATTTTTTTCTATAAGGGACATGATAACGTAGATCGTGTGTACGATAGACTACCACCACACGAAGGGATGTGATTTTTTCACTTACATATTACATGGAATATAATTTGGTAAATATATAAAATATACATGATTTAATTATAATCTTAATTACATGTTTGTCATTATTATAAGATAATATTTAATTTTACCACTTATATTCACACAAACCAAAATATGATAACATGGTGTGGGTACATTTGGACTACATCCATCCCAAAACTACGTGGATATATTTTCATAACCACACCCCATAAATGATATATATTGATATAAATAATGATATAATAAAGTATTTATGTTATTACTATCATTATACTATGATAATATATTACATACTCCATTCTATAATAATTGTTAAAAAAATTGAAATGTTACTCATACCTACCAACAACCTATTATATACATGATCGTAACATAATTCATTTATCAAACCCATATTTCATGATTGGTATTAAAAATAAAATTCATGTATAAAAATTATAATTGTATACTTATTTTTATTCAGTAGGTTTTGGAACTATAACCAAGTTAAGAGTAGTAGAACTAAAAATTTAGACATATACGAAAAAATATAGAGGTTGTTACACAGACCATAATTTTTACCTGGATTTGTTTTTATAAATGGTTAATGAAATAAAAGAAGTAAATAATACATGGTATTATATATATAATTATGTATCCTTAATAGATGTATAATGAAGTTTTATTTATTAGAAATGTGTATTGAATGAGTGAGAAGTGATATTATAATTAGAGTAAGGGATTTCTTGTCTCTCTTTTATTTTTGGGAGACATTAAATAATATAACATTGATTTGCATTGTGTTGTATATATATTTGAACATTGAAATTTAATATCATGAATCCAATATTTTTTATGCCATTTAGAATTTTATTTTATTTTATGCTTCAATGGGGATTATGAATTATAAGATTATCAATGTTGTAAGGGATATTTTTTTTTCAAAATATTCCTTCTTTGAGAAATATGTTATGTTATGAAACTATTTTATTTTAAGAGGTGTACATATAACCCCATTGATATTTAATTTCATGAATTTATTCATACTCATGATATTTTATTTCTCATTCAATTTTATTCATTCATGTGGTGTATGATTTAGTGTTACCATAGTGGTAATGGTTTTCTATTACCACACAATAATTAATAGGGATTGATTTTGATTTTTTTTATGATAAAATGTTATGATAAATCACTAAAAAAGTAATTAAATTAATTAGCCTCTATTTATTTATTAAATTAATTCTACCATTTCCAATATTTTATACTTAAAATTATTGATCAATTTTTAATGAAAATCTGACTTTATCTCTCACTACTATCAGAAATATGATTTCTTCATAATCTATATTTTAAAAATGGGTTTTGAAAATTGGTTTACCCTTATACTAATATTTTAAAATACATTTTTACTGATGTTTTAATATTTCATGAAAATGTATCAAAATCAATCCTCATATCATGTTCTAAAAATTGAACGTCTGAATTTTTGTTAAAAATGTGAATGGATTAATTGATCTAACATGTAGGACATGAAAAAAGATAATGTAATCATGAAACATATTTTTTTTAAAATATTATTATATTTCATCAAGGTTATATCCAAATAATATTTTTTAAATATTTTTTTAATATTTATTTTTTTTATTTCATAGTAAAAATTATATT
The DNA here is from genome assembly GCA_963277665.1 of Viscum album. Taxonomy (NCBI): domain Eukaryota; kingdom Viridiplantae; phylum Streptophyta; class Magnoliopsida; order Santalales; family Viscaceae; genus Viscum; species Viscum album. Next base: position 1,684,411,013 of record OY728161.1, on the reverse strand, counting down.
TTTCATCAATAAATGATTTAAATTATATTTAATGTTTACTTTATTATATTTTGAAGATATTTTCAATGAAATGGATTTTTAAAACTAATTTATGTTTCCATAAACAAATTTTAAGATAAAATATTTTTTACAATAAATAGTTTAAATGTTTTTTACTTAATCCGTTAGAATCATTCAAGGTTTTTTGTCCAAAAAAATTATTTCGATGATAAAGTATTTTCCCAATGAAATGTATTAAATATAATTAAAAAAATATTTTCCTCTAAAATATGGCATATTTTCATGTTTCCTATGATTTAAAGGGAATATAAAGAAATTATTACATTCTTATTAATTATCTTAATAGTTTATTATGCCATGATGGTTATGAAATCATTTTCTCTTCCATCGGTTTAATCATGACAAAATTCATATAATACCCACACATTTTTCCTGGTTTTTGATATGATTATATGAAAAAAAAGGGAAACTATCTTTTTACCATGAGTTTTGATAGGATGAAATGTTCTTTAAACACATTTCATTTGATAATTTATGATATGATGAATGTTTTATGATCTTATAGAACAAAAATGTATGATTTTCATCATTTTATGGGTGGGACATACAATTAATTTGTGAATGATTAATGTTAAATAATATTAAAAGGTACATGGTTGGTTATATGATGACTAAAATGGAGGGTAGACATGTGGTTTGACAATGCCTAAAAATAGGGTACATGTTTAGTTTCCACAAGCACAAATATGGTATATGGGTGGTTAGCCCATGTCATACATTTTATGAATGCCTTTGTGGATAGCCATGACATAATATTTTATATTAATATATGCATTCCAAAATTTCATGTCTTATTCTAATGTTATTCTCTCTCGAATAATTTTATTTTATTTCATCATCATTCATGTCTTATGAACACCCATTAATTATTTCACAAAACAATATTATAATATTTTATATGTAGTGTATGGTGTTGAACTATTATTTTTATATTATCTTTCACTTTTGGTCACGTTATACATATGTATATCATTTTTGTCATTTCTGAGAATCTGAGCTCCCCTATTTTCATGTTCCATTTCCCTATGTAATGATGAATGTTTTTAAGTTGGATGTGTTAATAAAGAATAATAAATGAGAATATCTTTTTAGTATAAATTTTATATATTTTCCAAAATTACAAGATTGTACACCTAGTCTATAATGATGATACACTATAAGTATCCTCAGGATTGTTTCTTTTAAGTGTATTGAATATTAATTTAAAATGATATATTTTCCTTGTTTGAAAATATTAGGTTACTATTATTTTGATAGGTGATTTAAGGGATTTTTGTGTGTTCATGAATCAAAACAGGTCATTCAGTTTCACATTCCATGTATATATACCATTTGATGTATATCATATTTGTTATTTATGTAAATATATTTTATTTTCTCTCTATTAAAAGTATATCCCCAACTATTTGATATATATATTTTTGATTATTTTGATATATAACTTATTTGGAATTAATTTTTTATGCCCCCATGTAGTTATATGAGTATATATATGTACATTAATACTAACATGGAGGGATGATACCAAGGATAGTTCTAGAAGGTTATAACATGGGGTAACTATAGACTCCTAGGAGATCATTTTGTGATTTATAAGAGTGGTTAAGAACCATTATGATTCTAATGTTATTTCCATTGCAGATATATTTTATCGAAGATGTATGATGGGGCCACAACTTTTCTCATCCCATGATACTTATATAGATCCACCTATGGTGCAGGATGTTTTCCACCAACATTCTCATATACCAAAATAGGTTATTGAGCCTATAGATCACATTTTTTTTGAATTATATGGATTGTTCTTAACTAGGGATGGGGAGCTTCATAAACCATGTATGAAAATTCTCATTTCTTACAACTATCCTATCCTTTATTTTTTTAATTGTATTAGATATCCTTAAGATGCAGAGGACTAAATAATGGTCATTAAGAGGATATTCATCATAGTAGAGATCACATGGGATTAATAGGTTATGCTTGGTTTCATTTTGAATCAATTTAAATTTTAAAAATGGATAGATATCAGGCTAAACACTAGTATAAAAGAATTAATTAATTAAGAATCCTTCAAGGATCCATTTATCAAGTAGATATTTCAAGATATTCTAAAAACAGATCATCCTCATGGGATAATAGATCTTTATTAAGATACAATGGTTTTGTCTACCTATTTAGTACACTCCACCAATATGATTAAATATTATATTTTACTGGTAGGGATTGAGACTAAGAATGAACACATGTATGGGATTTTTAGAGTCACATATATTAGATGAAAGGTCCAGAATATACATCTCACAACCTATGATGCAATGCTTTATCATGAAATGGTGATAGAGAAGGGATTTATGGAATACATAGATACTAATCTACATATAGAATTTAGTACACCAATAAATATTTTATAATGATTTTCCTCTATAAAAATTCTCAGATTTATAAGAGAAATTCCATGGATGCATATTGTGGTGGTTTTTATTAAGAGTATTTGAGTAGGGGTTATTAAACTTCATCTAAGAGTGATTTTTCTTCTAGATTATATAACTATTAAAATAAGGCTAAATACTCCAAAAATTTATAATTTCACATATAAATTTTTCCAAGTGTGGAATGATAGGGAATTTGATGTTGTATACGATTGGGCTTCTGAAATACATGTTGGAATTGGGTAAAAACACAAAATTAATTATATGCATCACGATAGTTCGTAAATCAGATGATAGATGAAACCTAGAGGAACCATAGGGTGATTAATGATATGGATTTTGAAATTTATGAATATTAATTATAAAATTGATATGGACTTGACATGTTTTGTGGAATGATCATATTTTCTTTTAATCTACCTTTGTTATTGAAGGAGGATATTTTTTCACATTATTTGGGTTTTTACATTTGGATGTTCTTGGGTTTCTTATAACTTTATTAGAGTGTTACTATTTATGATTCTTCTCAAGGATGAAAATTATTTATATGGGAATAATTGTAAAAACATAAACATTAGTTGCATTTAGAGAACCCATATTTCATTCTTTTTTCCTACTTTTTTATGTTGATCCTTTTTTTGGTAAAAGCCAATGAGATTTAGAATATCATGTTATCTTAAAACATTGTATGTATATTTTTTGGAAAAAATAGTAGAACAACACCATAAAAAACTAGCTAATCAAAATTGGTGGTGGTCCACACAATATCAGAGACTATTACATCGTAGTACTATTACAAACATAGGGTCGCACCATAGTAGGAAGAGGCTCGTAAATAGTAAATCAAACTATGGAATTTGTGTCAAATACGTCACCATGGTGTTTATTTTGGGAATTATATATCATTTCATGTTATACCATGTAGTGAGGTCATATCCATATTTTATTCGAATATCAATTTTAATTTTTAGCACAATGTAGGTCTTCTAGAGTTTTTCCTCTTAAACATGATGTTTTTCTTTGATTAAAGAAATGCATTTTGTATAATTATTTTTGATTTATTGAGAGGTTTCCCACATATTGTTAAACCAAATAAAAATTATTTTCCAACCTCTGATAATCTTTGATCCATGTAAACTTATGTGTTGCAACACACCCACATCATAGCTCCTAAATAGATGCTAGAGTAGTAAATAAAATTGTGTGATTATATGTGATAATTCTCCTTCTTTTTCTATAGTGGTCACATTATAGTTAACCTATATGTCATTTATTTTCTTTTTTATTTATATTTGTCTATTCTCAAACCACATATGTTAGCCTTTCACCATGGCAGTTCTTCCTAGTTTAACTCAGCATCATGTGGGTGTACATGTATTGAGGTACATTCTTCTAATGTCCCTTCTCACTATAGTGGTTTTCTCTTATAAATGTTCAATCCATTGTACCATTAATATTCCATGGACCTCCCTTAAATACTTATTCCTCATTCCTTCTAACTAATCTTGGGATTTCCAATAATGATGATCAACCTCAAGTCATATTTTGTTCTATATTTTATATTTATTATCCATACCTAATTTTGATCACATTAAATGTTGGTTTGGTACTATTTCTAGTTTTATATTGTGATCGATCTTCTTATGGTTAGTGTGTAAACATATTTTGGGTAATTAGATCATTGATGATCCCAAACATGAATTTCAATAACTTGTGTTATTGAGTCTATGACTTTTATTATTGTATTATATGGGATATTCATTAAATGTGTAGTTGTGCATGTATATCCTTATGAGAAACCATGTATTAATTATTGATTACATGAGGTGTTTTTTTTTCTATAGCCTTATAATGTTTTCATTTTTCTATTATATGGATTGTTATGACTATGATACTTATTAATTATATATTGTGTTTAATCATTCGTATGAGGTTGTATCATACATATTGTATTCTTATTTACCATTGCTTAATATTAATTTTTTTCTACTATATTATCATTTTATATGTGACACATGTTTTGGGATGTACACTAAATATGTATAATTTATACATTGGGATAAAATGTACATGGACTACTCTAGTTTGTAGGATGTTTCACAAGGATGGGTCTATCCATTCAGGAGGGATGTGCTAGAATTGGAATTGTATGTGAGATTTCAAGCATTCATAGGGTTATCTACTTCAGTGGGATGTGTTTTAAATTGTGTTCTAATATACTTGGATTATCCCAATTAGTTGGATGTCTCACAGGTTTAGAAATGTACATTATGTTGGATATGTATGGTTGGTCACTAATGATTCTACAAGAACTATGACAAAGAAAGTATGATTTAATTTCATGTTATTGAAGTAGGTATGTTCAGTCCACAAGGGTCTAACTTATTTGTTGTCATTTTATACTATTTTTTATATTCAAAAAATATTTAAAATCATGACATGTTATTGTTTATGTTTCGAACTAATGTTAAGGATGACTGGTTTTTTCCCACTATGCCTTGAACTCACACCATACTCGTGTATTTTATCATAGTAATTGATTTGATTCATAAGAATCATGAGAATTGTTAGGGCCTTTTTGTAGACTACTGGTAGGGGGTAGGAGGATACAATCATTTTTGGATAGTGTTCGTATGTGTTGTCAACTAAGGATTTTTTGTATTATCTTCACCTAAACCTTGGATCCTTATTATGTTCAAAATTATTAAATCACGGTTTTCATATCATAGATTCCCTATTCACTATAATTATTTATTAATATTTTAATTTATTAATTTTTATATGACATAATGTTGAGGGTATATTCTCCACATTGATGGACATAGACCCTCACTGACTATCGACAACGACTTGTGTATATGGAGGTGGACATGTGGTCAGGTGGAACCATATCTCAGACTTGGTGGTCTGAGAACGGATGTTACACTATCATATATGAATTTTTGGATAGAAAAATAAACAAATATCTGTCTAAATCATCATATTCATAATCTCAACTATATTCCTGCAATAACCCAATCCTATTAGAATCTCCCGGCCAGTGTTACCCACATATGTAAACACAAAAAAAAATACAATGGAAAGAACATTGGAACCCACATATTGTATGATCTATCAAATTAAAAAAAATATACTCACTTGTTACATTCATTTGATACACAATATTATCCAATGGAACCCAGATTAGCAACAACTGGCTCGGTTGGACGATTAAGGTCAGGAATAGTGAATCTTTAGAATTAATACCACACTTCATTTTTGTAAAGGCTTTTATCTCTCCACCTTATGTCTTGTTTTTCAACACATTGAGTTAATTCTACTAGTTATTAAATTTGGATTCATATTCACTCCTTAATTGAACATGTTAAAACCATATTAATATATAAATCATTACACAACCCATATGTTTTTGTTACTCATACAAAATTTGAAGCTTAGTGTTTTCATATTGAACATCATCATATTAATAATGTACATCAATAGTTTATGTATGTTTTTAGAATTATATGACATTGAAGGTGTCTACATGAGTATGGTAAAAACACTATATTTCCAATCCCATTCTTCAAGCTAGATAGGGAACAAGCCACTTTGTGGGTAGGAAATTTGACCCCATGTACATAAAAACAATTTCACAAACTATGTTCAAACAATATTAAAAAATATATTGAAGATCATAAAATTATTTATAAAATGGGGTCAAGAATGTTGAAAAAATAAATTCACAATAGATACATTCATAGGTTGTAATGCATGGCTCCATATAGAAGAATATTAATATTTAAACTAAAGATCACAACATTAATTATTTAAAATACTTGTATGTATAAATATAAAAGGAAATAAAATTTTAAATAAATTAATAATTCTAATACATAAAATTGAAACATATATTTATTTTTAATTAATAAATAAAATATAAATATAAAAACATTAGGATTTTGACTCTAACATGATGGATGTTCCATAATTTTTATTAATAAAATTTATATTAATTAGAATAAAAATTCTTTCATATTAGTCATTATATTTATAATATATTATAAATACATGATATTAAATGAAATATAAACAATTTAATATTCAATATCCAAAATTTAAACATTTTACATAACCTATATATATTACACTTAATAATTTTTTATTCCTTGATAATATCAATCATTTGCACAAATTTTCTGTAGCTTCAATAATACAGAAATATTTTCTGTATTATTTTTTACAATTCAAATTAAGTAATTATTAAGAAAATATAATTTAAATATGAACATTTTATATTGTGGCATTATTTCATAATTTATAACCATTTTAAAAATTAGAACATTTTATTTTTATATAAAAAAATTTATTTATAGATAATAAGTTAATTCAAAAAATTTCTTTAAAGGATATTTCATATACTAATATTTAATATATCAGAATAAAATGTTTCATAAAAATAAATTAATAAAGAAAAATTTAGAATCAATTAATATATGAACCTTGAAGAACATAAAATATCCCAAAATACATATTATATTTATTTATTAAAATATTATAATCCATTAAAAAAATTATATATTTAAATTTTTTCCTATAAGTTTCATTATAAAAATATTGATTACACACATAAAAAATGTTCTACCAGTGCAATGGAAAAGCTCTTTTCCATTATAGAATCCATAATCATTCTACTATTAAAGGGTAATTCCCTACTTACCATTAAAATTAAAAAAAATGTCTTGGATAATATTAATAAAAATATTTCCTTAACATAGATCATTCAGTGGAAGTATACTAAAGATATTACCGATACAAGAATGTTTCATGTAAGGTTATGTATAGATTAACCATTACACAACCTTTTTTACAAAACGACGTCTGGGTACTACCTTTACATGTACCATTTTGGTTAAGGTAACAATGAGTTTACACTTATATAGACCTTATGTGTGCGTGTATTGACATTTTAAATACATCATTGTGAGAGGGAAAGAATTATCTTGTACCCTTTACATAACCCCATTAAAAACATATCTACCTTTATGCTGCCCTTAATTCTGTTTAATGGTTAGTTGTGATAATCCTTACATAAAAAAATATACACAAGTATAGGGTGATATTATCCCACAAAAACAATCAATGTATGGTTAATACCTTTAACACCCTTACAAACGTCATCTATGTAATGGTAAAGTGTTTATTTCTTATCAATATCCTAGAAATACAATACTAACCCAATACTGAAATTGAATTTCTATAAAATTTAATGATTCATTGTTTTCTGATATATTCATCATTTCATTCCAAATTTCATATATTTAAATCATAAACCCCAAAAACCACTTAAGTTTTTTATTAGAGTCTAATAACAATTATTAATAATATTGGAGGAAATTTGAAAACAATTATATGTATCTCTCTTGGAGGAAATATGAAACAATTTATGAAAACAAAAATAAATAGTTACATTAAATAAGATTTTTATAAATAAAAAACCATATGAAAAAAATTAAAACTCTCTCACATGGGTTTGATAATGAAACTAATTTGTAAAGTCTTCTCATCTCAATATAGTATCCACTTTCCAAATGAGATGTATCATCGCGTGAGAGGTAAGCTTACAATCATTCACTATAGTTATAAAATCACATGTAAAAAAAGGATGATGATCAAAGATATGGGTATCCTAGTGTTTTTTCCACCAATGAGGATCTCATATATAATATCTCCATCACATGGAAATATTATATATTGGAAAACAAAAATTATCTTTAAATGGGCTATCATTTATTCATTTGTTTAAATTAATTAATATATTCCATGCGTAGTTTAAAAATGTATTAATACATCATATTCATTTAATACCTTGATGATTCAAATTACTAGATGCTTTGGGAAAATGTTACCAGTGGTAGAGAATGGATCGGGAGTCCAAAACACCCCAAACAATATAACCAATTCATATGAATCCTAGGTTTTGGGAAGGAAGATAAACACCCATTAAATATAACATATATTAATATAGATATATTATATATATCCTAAAAATATGTGTAATGAAAAAATAAATTGATCTTGAGATTTTTCTTCAATGAAGTGGTTGGTCATTTGAAATCCTTTTTGACAAACCATCATTTCTCTATTGAATGTATGTTCCGGATCACACTAGCGATGGTCCATGTAGAGACCTGAAGCTTGAAGTACATGGACATTACATTACTTTGGCGGAATACTTAGTACATAACAAAAACACACACACAAGGATCGTAATAGTTTAGTGTCTTTGTAAACTCGGAATATAATTTTCTAATTCTGGTGAAAGAACTTCATCATATCCCATAAAGATCTTCCTTTTTTTATACCTAAAACATTTCTTTATATCCTAAGAAAAATAAAACATAAAAGGGTGAGCTCAAATGCTCAGTAAGGGTAAACAAAAGAAATATCAATCACATCATATACATAAGCACATAACTTTTGGAAATATTAACCTGTAAAAGAGTTCATAATTTCATAACTTGGGATAACTCATGGTAGTGAAATGTAATCACAATAATCATAACATAAAACATGAAACATTTTGGAATACACACATAATCATAGAGAATCATTTCTTGTTAGTCAAGACTCATTACCAAGACTATCTTAGTGGACAAACTCCCTTTCTGAACCGAGTCACCCTCGTTCCCGTCCTGTTTCACTGAACCGGTATAACCTACCATTCCAGCCCTATATATCTCATGAGATATAAAAACAGAACCCTTTATTATCTTAGATGGAAAATAATTTTGATAAAAAACTTGAACTCCATTCTTGAGGAAAATATCCTTTCTACTTCAAAAAACATTTTCCCTTTCTTAACATGTCATAAAATTTTAATGTAAAAGAAGTTGATTAAAAATAAACTTGAAAACTTGTAAAGGAAGCTTCTTGGAAATAATGTTTTAAAAATCCATTCATGCTGTATAAGTCAAAAAAACATTCTTCCCATACTTTTGTCGGAAAAGTCAAAAAACTACCTCGTACGAAAAATGACAAAAGATTCTTTCATATCCTTTACTAAAAACTCACCGAAGGGTAAAATTGGATTTAAACAATTGTAAGTGGATGGAAATAATAGTACATATTAAGGAAACATGGATTTTGATGATAAAATACACCCCAATAAATGCCAAAGTATAAACAATCTCGGATAAAAATGAGATTGTGATAATTCCCTTACCTTAGGTCCGACTTGCTTTGTACGTGTCTGAAACTCCTGTATAATGATTTAAATCATGTTATTGACTTATTCCAGAATCATATTCATTGTTATTATATCATATATGGTCCACTTATGACTTTATATTACCTGTTCTTTTGTAAATTCATGTTAAAGTACCGTTTTGGGTAAAATCGTCTCATTTATCGCAGGTGTTTGGATTTGTTGTTCATGACATTATTATTAATTATATCATGATTTACTTACTTCTAGAATATAAAGTATGATTTATATATCATATATATTCAGTATATATATATATATATTAGATAGATAAATGAAAGGAAACACATCATTCATGGAGACGGTAGTCCGTACGTACGCATGAACGCTGCTTTCCTTTCCTTATTGTCTTGAATGGAAGTAAGTAGATGATATATATATATATATATCCATTAATCCAGTAGATTTACCATGTCATATATTCCATTATTAATCATTATATATACTTTATAATCATTCTGGAATGGTTAACATGCATAATGAATCTCATCACGTCGTGGAGACGGTAGTCCGTACGTACGCACGAGCGATGATATCGTTCCCATGGTCATGGAATTGTGTTGAAGTGTATGTATACTATTTCAGTATCAATATCACTTTATAATAATCATATATAGTTACTCATTACACTATTATACCCATCCTATTAAGGTGGCGGAGGAAAATAGATTACACCACGGCGTGGAAACGATATTCCGTACGTACACACGCGCGGTGATTTCATTTTCCGTAGGATGGATAGCTTGTTAAATAGGGTTGTTTCATACTTATAATAAAATATCAGTATATTAATGATACTGATGTTATTACTTCATAATGAAACAACTAAAGAAGAAGAAGTTGAAGAAGAAAGAAATTGGAAAGGATCGGTAATGGGTATTACCTCTTCTTTGAAGTGCTTCTTTGAGACCTCCTTTTAGGGCACTAAAATAGGACTTTTAAGAAGACCATGACCTCTAGGATGATACTAGGGTAGTGGAGAAGAGATTTTGGCAGGGTTTGGCCGATCTTTAAGGATCAATGTTTTGTGAGGAAGAGAGGGAGGAGGTGCCCTTTTATAAGGGAGGAGAGGGTCACCTTTGGAATAAGTAAAAATATTATTTTATTATAAAGTCAATTTCGGTTTTAAATAGATCCAAATTGATTTATTTCAAGGATAAGGTGGGTATGGGTCGAAATCCTCTCATCCAATAGAATTTATAGAAGCTTAGGTTCCTATTTTAACCTTATCATTTAGATTTAACATTAAGTTAAATAATTTTACTTTTACCGTGTCTTCTTGTGTTCTTACACTATAAAGTTAATAAACATACTATAAGAAGCAAAAAAGAACCCCAAATTGTTTATTATTAATATATATAACCTTATCTAAGTCATTTTTCCAATCCTTATATTTTTAGGAATAAAATAACAATTAATAATATAATATTTGTTTTAAAAACTATTTTATGTCAATTTTGACACTATTTAGTAATTGATTTTTGTGAAAATCATAACAGAATGATAAGTTGAAAAGAAAGTTAATTAAATAAATACTAACATTTCATATTAATCTCTAAAATTAGTGTAATTCATAAAAAGTCTAAAATTACATTTATTTTGCTGTTTATAACCTCAATAATTTCAATATTTTCTTAAAAAGGTATTTACTGCATCATCGTTGTGTGATAAATAAATTAAATTATTTAAAGTATAAAAATTACAAATAAAATACCATTATGTAGGAAATCGTTTTATATTTCTAATGAATATTTATAGTCGAAATTATATTACGTATAACCCTGTATTAAAAATGTTTTAGTAAATAAACTTTGATTTTAACTCTTTTAACTCTTCTTTGAATTAAATAATAATAAATGTCCTAATCTAATCCAAGTGGTCCTAAATGTTATTATTTTACACTTAAGGTTGTTTTTGGTCGAGATAAACTTGTCCAATAGGATTAGGACATGTGTTAGGGTAATATTAATATCATGTTTACCCTTAATTACCCTATTTACTTTTAACCGTGGTAAATAAAAGTAAAAAGTTACTATTCACCAAAAAATATTTTCATCTCATTGAACCACATTTTACTTAATGACATCAACCATGTCTCACGGATTTTTGAAATTCCATTCACAGAAGCGGTAAAAATAAGATTTATGAAAAAATTAATTTTTTTAACTACCACTTAGTAGTTTCACTATTCATCAAAAATTGAAGTTTTTCAGAAAAATGCCAAAATTTCACTCAAAGCTATAATTGATATTCCGAATTCAAAAATGATTTCTATTTTAAAAATTCCCAACATATAAGTTTCATTAATTAATTTTATAATTAATTTCCGCTGTCACAACAAATAGCGTGTTTTTAAGAGATAATAACTATCAAAAGATTAACACTTGTTTATGTCTGGTGTAAATGTGAAATTACATTCAATGACCAAAATTGTATTGAATTGTAAAAATACATTACAAATATACCATAAAAACACTCAAATTAATAATTTATCACTATTAATTATTTCGATTAAAAAAGTTGTTTTTAATTAAAATTTAGTAATTTTCACTATTAATCAAAATATGAAAGTTGTCCGAAAAGTACCAAAATTTCACCTTAGGCTAAATTCGATACTCCGAATCCAAAAATGAATTCCATTTTGAAAAATAAAATTTACAAAATTTCAAAAAGTGGTTATTAATATTCATAATGGCTAGTTTTAATAATATTTTAATAGCATATTGTTGTTTAGTGAAACTCGTTATTGCGTACTACACACGCTATCGAGGAAGGTCGCGATTGCGTGTAATGCAAGGCAAGTCAAGGATGCAAGCTCCTTTTGGTGTAGCGTACAACACAAGACATTAGTAAAATTAAAAAGAATATTTTTCATAAAATCTTGGGCTGTTACATTCTACCCCCCTTAAAATGAATTTCGCCCTCGAAATTCGTCGGGGTTATAAATGGTTTACTATTCAAAAGTTTCTTTAATCGAAACCCACATCGTAAAAAGGAATACCAAAACTTGACTTTAAAAACTAAAGTACGAAATGTAACAATTACCCAAATAAACTAATCACTTGGTTTCCACATAGGTGAAAATATGGATATGGAAGAGAAATCTAACCATCATGTTCTAATGGAGAGTGGTAGAGAACATGGCTATGTAAAAGCCAGCAATCACAAAGCCATAAATTTGTGACGATCTAATGTATCATATGATTCATCGAATATTAGAGCACTAGGACAACATTTTTGGTTTTCAAGATCATTTCCCTAAAGTTAACAAAATTGGAATTAGAAGAAATACGTTTGTGATTTTGGTATAGTCTCACCGTTCGTCGTTCTTTGGACAATTTCCACTTCATCTCTTAAAGAAATTAAGTGGAATTTGTCATTCATGATGTGTTAGCAAATCATGTGATAGAATGATGGGTCATTCCATCTGTCCCAAAAAAAAGTTATCTAAAAATACATAACTCCATCTATAGTGAGATTAATCATATATAGTTCCCAAAATGGACTTATACTTCATATATCATACTGCTAAATATAATAAAACTAGTTTCTACTAAACAGGGACTTCTTGTAGGCCAGTGGTAGGCGAAAAAAAGGACAGTCGCACTTCGGTTGTGGTTTCGATTCCCAAAGCCTTGTCCGACGCGATGGGCTGTCGCCCGTCCTGCAGGTTGTCCTTTTCTTAAAAGTACATTGCTATAACATCACATAAATAATATCGAAAAAAGAACTTTTATCCTTAAACAATACTAATTTATGTCTAACATAATCCATTCTAGTCTTTAGGCTTATCCATAATACTGCAGCCCATTGTCATAATATAGTGAAAACGATTACCAGATATTTAATAACATCTTTGATCCCCATATATCATAAGATATGTTTTGTTGGTCACATTCCAAACATTCAAAGTCCTTAATCATGTATTGTCTTGAATAACTGAGTGAAAACATGAATGCAGTTAAAAGTTGACACCTTCCACATACCAAAATCCTCAAAATTCTATATACTCAAACCCTGATATCACTTAGTCCTTATATCAATCATGAGCTCATGAATACTATCAAACATTTAATTTTCTCCTTATCCCTTCATTATGAGCATATCATCTACATTCCAAAAATATCTGTATAGCCTTTCATGGATACTGGTAACATTAATCATACACTTTCAAAACTCAAGGAAACTCAACAGTGTAAAAATCCTTAGATGTCTCTTTATTCCATAGTTCCATGATATTCTTTATACAACATTACACTTGATAAATATGTAATCATTCCACTACCTTCTTAAACCATTGACCGAGCTTCAACAATTCTTTCATCTCACATATCATTTGTAGTCTCTTCATCATCATCAATATAAATACTTACCATACGACCATACTGATTCTCTTCATGAGACTTTCCCTTAGGGCATTGGTTTGCATAATGCCTGTATATTCCACATTTAAAACATTTAACCATTGTTGATGTCGTAGCAATACCATTATCCTCCTCCATGGTGTTAACTGAACCTTTTGCTTTGAACTTACTTGCTTTGTGTCCTTCTTTTCCACACCCAAAGCATCTTACAGTTCCTTTGAATCATTCTCCTTGATGCCTCTTCCCATATGATTTACATAGGAGAAATTGAACTTTCTTTCCTCTATGATCATCATGAAACTCCATCTTTCTCTTATTAGCCTAGTCAGGAAACTTACCAAATTTTACTTTATTGATCATATTATGAGATTGCTGATTTGGCATAATAATGATTTTTGGACTTCAAAATCCCATTTCATTCTGAAGAATATCATTCCATTGTCCATCATATCCTCCATTATCGTGAATCATCATGTTTCCAGCCATTTTCTAAAACCCAAAAAAAAGTGTTAGAGGCAAAAATCATGCTAGGGAAAAAAACATAGTAAAGGGGAAGTATCCTCAATATCTAACTTCTTAGGATAAATTCTAGGATCGTTACCGTAGTTCTAGGACTGTATCTTATATGTATACTTATCCTTAGGGACATCCCTAGACGTACCTTAGAAATATCTCTTGGGATCTCACTAACGTTTTCGCATTCTAGTTTCCAAAGGTTGACTAAACCTTTCCTCTGATACCAACTGTAGAGACCCGAAGCTTGATGTACATGGACATTACATTACTTTTGCGGAATACATAGTACATAACAAAAGCACACACACAAGGATCGTAATAGTTTAGTGTCTTTGGAAACTCGGAATATAATCTTCTAATCCTGGTGAAAGATCTTCATCATCTCCCATAAAGATCTTCCTTTTTTTTATATCTAAAATTTTTCTTTATATCCTGGGGAAAATAAAACATAAATGGGTGAGCTAAAATGCTCAGTAAGGGTAAAAAAAAAGAAATATCAATCACATCATATACATAAGAACATAACTATTGAAAATCATAACCTGTAAAAGAGATCATAATTTCATAACTTGGGATAACTCATGGCAATGAAATGTAATCACAATAATCATAACTTAAAACATGAAACATTGTGGCATACACACATAATCATAGAGAATCATTTCTTGTTAGTCAAGACTCATTTCCAAGACTATCTTTGTGGACAAATTCCCTTTCTGAACTGAGTCACCCTCATTCCAGTCCTTTTTCACTGAACCGGTATAACCTACCATTCCAACCCTGTCTATCTCATGAGATATAAAATCTTTACCCAATGCATTGGAGGGAGATATAGGTCCCACCAATCTCTTAATGATACAATTCTTATGTGTGCCACAAAATCGTAAGCCATACATCATAGCATAACCCATGTAATAAATATGGGATTCTCAAACAACATGACATCATAAAACCATTCATCTAAGATAAAGGAATTCATAAAAATAATTCCATCACAACATAATCAAATCAATGTAATAATAGGGATAAAAACAGAACCCTTTATTATCTTAGATGGAAAATAACTTTGATAAAACACTTGAACTCCATTTTTGAGGAAAATATCCTTTCTACTTCAAAAACATTTTCCCTTTCTTAACATGTCATAAAATTTTAAAATAAAAGAAGTTGATTAAAAATAAACTTGAAATCTTGTAAAGGAAGATTCTTGGAAATAATGTTTTAAAAATCCATTCATGCCGTATAATTTAAAAAAACATTCTTCCTGTACTTTTGTCGGAAAAGTAAAAAAAAGTACCTCGTACGAAAAACGACAAAAGATTCCTTTCATATCCTTTACTAAAAACTCACCGAAGGGTAGAATTGGATTTAAACAATTGTAAGTGGATGGAAATAATATTACATATTGAGGAAACATGGATGTGGATGATAAAATAAACCCCAGTAAATTCCAAAGTATAAAAAATCTCGGATAAAAATGAGATTGTGATAATTCCCTTACCTTAGGTCCGACTTGCTTTGTACATGTCCGAACCTCCTGTATAATGATTTAAATCATGTTTTTTACTTATTCCAGAATCATATTCATTTTTATTATATCATATATGGTCCACTTATGACTTCATATTACCCGTTCTTTTGTAAATTCATGTTAAAGTAGCGTTTTGGGTAATATCGTCTCATTTATCGTAGGTGTTTGGACTTGTTGTTCTTGACATTATTATTACTTATATCATGATTTACTTACATCCAGAATATAAAGTATGATTTATATATCATATATATTCAGTATATATAAATATATAATAGATATATAAATGAAAGGAAACACACTGTTCATGGAGACGGTAGTCCGTACGTACGCATGAACGCTGCTTTCCTTTCCTTATTGTCTTGAATGGAAGTAAGTAGATGACATATATATATACATACATAAATCTAGTAGATTTACCATGTCATATATTCCATTATTATTCATTATATATACTTTATAATCATTCTGGAATGGTTAACATGGATAATGAATCTCATCGCGTCGTGGAGACGGTAGTCCATACGTATGCATGAGCGATGATATCGTTCCCATGGTCATGGAATTGTGTTGAAATGTATGTATACTATTTCAGTATCAATATCACTTTATAATAATCATATATAGTTACTCATTACACAATTATACCCATCCTATTAAGGTGGCGGCGGAAAATAGATTACACCACTGTGTGGAGACGGTATTCCATACGTACGCACGCGCGGTGATTTCATTTTCTGTAGGATGGATAGATGGTTAAATAGGGTTGTTTCATACTTATAATGACATATCAGTATCTGAATGATACAGATTTTATTACTTCATAATGAAAAAACTAAACAAGAAGATGTTGAAGAAGAAAGAAATTGGAAAGGATCAGTAATGGGTATTACCTCTTCTTTGAAGTGCTTCTTTTAGACCTCCTTTTAGGGCACTAAAATTGGACTTTTAAGAAGACCAGGACCTCTAGGATGATACTAGGGAAGTGGAGAAGAGATTTTGGTAGGGTTTGGACGAGATTGAATGCTCAAAGTTGTGTGAGGAAGAGATGGAGGATGTGCCCTTTTATAAGGGAGGAGAGGGGCACCTTTGGAATAACTAAAAATATTATTTTATTATAAAGTCATGTTCGGTTTTAAATAGATACAAATTGATTTATTTAAAGGCTAAGGTAGGTATGGGTCTAAATCCTCTCATAAAATAGAATTTAGACAGGTTTAGGTTCCTATTTTATCCTTATCATTTAGATTTAACATTAAGTTAAAAAAATTTACTTTTTCCGTGTCTTCTTGTGTTCTTTCACTATAAGGTTAATAAACTTACTATCAGAAGCCAAAAGAACCCCAAATTGTTTATTATCAATATATATAACCTTATCTAAGTCATTTATCCAAACCTTAGATTTTGAGGAATAAAATAACAATTAATAATATAATATTTGTTTTAAAAACAATTTTATGTCAATTTTGACACTATTTAGTAATTGATTTTTGTGAAAATCATAACAGAATGATAAGTTCGAAAAAAGTAAATTAAATCAATACTAACATGTCATATTAATCTATAAAATTATTGGAGTCCATAAAAAGTCTCAAATTACATTTATTTTGGGTTTTTATAACATCAATTATGTCAATATTTTCTTAAAAAGGTAATTACTGCATCATTGTTGTGTCTTAAATAAATTAAATTATTTAAAGTATAAAAATTACAAATAAAATACCATTATGTAGAAAATAGTTTTATCTTTCTAATTAATATTTATAGTCGAAATTATATAATGTATAACCCTATATTAAAAATGTTTTTGTTAATAATCATTGATTTTAACTCTTTTAACTCTTCTTTGAATTAAATAATAATAAATGTCCTAATCTAATCCAAGTGGGCCTAAATGATATTATTTTACACTTAAGGTTGTTTTTGGTCGAGATACACTTGTCCAATAAGATTAGGACATTTGTTAGGGTAATATTAATATCATTTTTACCCTTAATTACCCTATTTACTTTTAACCGTGGTAAGTAAAAGTAAAAAGTTACTATTCACCAAAAATTATTTTCATCTCATTGAACCACATTTTTCTTACTGGCATCAACCGTGTCTCTCGTATTTTTGAAATTCCATTCACAGAAGCGGTAAAAATAAGATTTATGAAAAAATTAATTTTTTTAACTACCACTTAGTAGTTTCACTATTCATCAAAAATTGAAGTTTTTCAGAAAATTTCCAAAATTTCACCCTAAGCTATAATTGATATTCCGAATTCAAAAATGATTTATATTTTATAAATTCCCAACATTTATGTTGCAATAATTAATTTTATAATTAATTCCCGCTGTCACAACAAATAGCGTGTTTTTAAGAGATAATAACTATCAAAAGATTAACACTTGTTTATGTCTGGTGTAATTGTGAAATTACATTCAATGACCAACATTGTATTAAATTGTAAAAATACATTCCAAATATAATTTAAAACCACTCAAATTATTAATTTATCACTATTAATTATTTCGATTAAAAAAGTTGTTTTTATTTAAAATTTAGTAATTTTCACTATTCATCAATATATGAAAGTTATCCGAAAAGTACCAAAATTTCACCTTAGGCTAAATTCGATACTTCGAATCCAAAAATGAATTCCATTTTGAAAAATAAAATTAAAAAAATTTCAAAAAGTGGTTATTACTATTCATAACGGCTAGTTTTAATAATATTTTAATAGCATATTGTTGTTTAGGGAAACTCGTTATTGCGTACTACACACGCTATCGAGGAAGGTCGCAATTGCGTGTAATGCAAGGAAAGTCAAGGATGCAAGCTCCTTTTGGTGTAGCGTACAACGGAAGACATTAGTAAAATTAAAAAGAATATTTTTCATAAAATCTTTGGTTGTTACAGTCCACACATGTTCCTTTGATCTCTTGAGATGGATAATGTATTTTCATGTGCTAGTGAAACTGATCGATCATGTTTAATTGCCCATCTATATCACTAAATCAATTATTTCAATCATGAGAAATCATCCATGTATTTATCTTATATAGATGGTAGAAAAAGAAAGAGGATAACCATAGAAATCATCATCATTTAGGGAGTGATCAAGATTTCATTGTGCACCACAATTCTCAATTTCTATTACTATATAAACAATAGACGTAGAGGTCTATTTATATAGATAGGGTTAGTGTTAAAAATTAATTTAATTATAATCCCTGAAATAAAATATGAAACCTTATATAACATAATGTAATTTAATAATAATTGAAATACTATTTTTTCTGATGGTGTGAACTAAATAGAACAATGATAATTGTTAAATTTTCTAGTCTTAAAATAATTATTTATTTTAGGCCATAATATTCTTCCTCTAGTACTCCTCTATATTTAATAAATATCCAAATGAATATTTATTCATATATTAAACAAATAAATATTATATATAAATTTAATTAAATAATTACCTTGGGAATAAATATTTATTTAATTTATGTGATTAATAAATCCAAAAAAAATATATCTATATCTTAAGAATAATATTTATTTAAATATTTAAATTCAAATATCATTTAAATGGGATCAATGGAAAAACATAGTGTGTGACACTCGAGGCTTTATTCCAACCAACATTATATGGGATTTCCAAAATTTCACGAATAAAAACATGAAATGCATCATGGAACCCAATATATGGAAGATTATGATGCAACATTGACAACCAAACTTGCATGATCGGAGTGTAATATAATCTAGTTTTCATCATATCTCATTAAGTCAGATGAAAACATGTGACATCTAATTATATAAATAAAATATATTTATTTTGTTATCTTAAATATAATCCCCGTTATACCGAGGTAACAGAATCTAATGTGGCAGTTCAAATTAAATAAATGTTTTGAGATATCAACATCAATAAATATATTGAATCAAACCATATTGTGGCTTGAGTCACAACTACACTATGCCCATATCCATAGGTCATAGGTTTTTGAAAAGAACTAAATGAAGTACAACACTCAAGTAGGCCTTTTACCTAAGTACTTGTACACTCAGACATAGCCTACATAGTGAAAAAGTGAAGAGAAAAAAGGGAATGATGAAACACTACAATAAAATAAACTAGTCACTAATAAACCTCTAGAGAGTAAAACAAATTATTCTATTTCAAACATAAAGTAATGGGAAAATAGATACGCAACAAAAAATATTCTCCAATCTGAACAAACATGAAAAGAGAAAACTGAGAGACCCCAATACCTATATCACAAGCTATGACCACCGTACATTATTTAAGAACCTAGTATCTCTAAGCTCCTTTGACATCACAATCGAAATTTTTGTCTTCTACAAATGACATGTCACATATTTTTAAATCCAATATAGGTGTGAGTATATACATACCGAGTAGAACACACCAAAGTGGGTGGTGGGGTAGTTATAAGTGATACTATAGGAGTGAGAAGTAGTAGATAAAATAAGGTATAAAAATTGAAAGAACAAGGAATACCCCACACGTCTTAACCTATCCTAGATGTAAAGTAACCCAAATCAACATAGTGGGTACTAAAGAAGGATATATATATTTGATCATTCAAATAATTAAAAATGAGGGGTAAGGGGATCAATATCTCATAGATCAACATATGTGGGAGAGTATCCAATAGTTCTATGATTCATCTATGATTCCCACCATCTTAAGTGTTTTCCCTAATCAAAAAAATCCAAACATAAATTATCACCAAACCTTGATATTATTTACTTTATGAAACACTAACTCACCCAACCTATTATAGGTAATGTAAAAAAATGTTTCATAGTGTAGCTTCTGTCCCTCTTCCTCGTGAGTCTAAATCTATTCCATAACATATCTCATCATTATGATGAATAGTCTAGGGGAGTTAAATTTCAAATTATAAGTAGCACGCCCTATACTAATAGGGGGATTACAATCTATGTTCATATAACAAGTATGGAAGAACCAGTACCTATTATGATATGGGTGTTCCTCTCTTTGGATAAGGGATTTGTGCCATAGTGACAAAGGAGAGTACTGTCTCTAAATATTGAATGAATATAGATGAACCTATCCCTAATATAATAGTTGAGTACTGTCTACATGGATTGAAGACCTTCACCAATGGGTGATAGGGGTGCACCATCTCTTTCAGTAGAATGAGTATGGAGGACCCATATCCTGATTCGACTTGGTAGTACAATCTCCATTGATAGAGGACATGCATCCTGATGTGACAGGGGAGTATTGTCTCTATCTATATAATGAGTATTGAATACCATCTCCCTGATACGACAAAAGATTACCATCTCCATTTATAAAGTAACCACACCATAGTTTGATATGTGAGTATTGTCTCTATCTGTAGAACGAGCATGAAGAACCCATGAACACACATGATAGGGGAGTACCATCTCCATGGATAGTGGACTCACACATGAGTGTGTTAAAGGTGTACCATATCAACAGATAGCAGACCCGCATGAAGAAACAAAAGTGAAGTACCCTTTCTATCTTAACTCCATGAAGATCTTACATGATCACTATCATCGTTATGCACAACCTAAAGAATATTTATTCTTTATATAACTGATGTTATATATAAAATTTCACAATGGATGGAACAATCATATTCTACATTCAAAAACACTCATAATAGGTTACTCATAGGACAAAATATGATTCAAGATGAATGAGATATAGAAGCCTGTATATTCATAATAGAGTTTGCAACATGTATGAATGAACAAATCATGTGGTCACACACTACTGTTGGGACTAGTCCTTTCCAACGCATGGATTTGTAACCATGTTTTAGTTTATCATGTGTAAGTGTACTGCACAACATGTCTCCACCAAAAGTTTGAATAATGCACTTGGATCATAATTAGTATGAAAAAGACATAATTTCACTAGAATGACACTTTAAATAGACCCTGATATCCAAACAGACCACACCCTTGTGATCCTCATGATGAAAATGCATGATATGGGATATTAATTTTCATTAATTGGAAACCTAGTGAAAGAGGGTCAATTCCCCACAGCATGTGTGAATGGTGTATCATGGGCCTGACACTTTAGTCCAAATCAAATGCTCGATATTTATCTTTATACATTCACCTTATTTTTATGGTCACATAATAATAGATGGTTTTTCATTCTTCCATATTATGAGGGAGGCATGTCGAATACATGATTTTTCAACAATACAAATTTCATTTCTGTGGGTGTTTTTTGGATCCACGGCATAAGTATGGAAAGGGATCCAAGATCAGTCTGAAAATGATTATCTCACTTCTAGGGTCACACTGACATAAATGGAATGTCAATCAAAATCCATATGATGAATAAAACATGGGTTAATAATTTTTATATTATAATTATTCATATAATATTTATATAATATTTATTTTTAGAGATGAGAGAGTGTTATCTCCCACCCGCATTGTGTCAAGCCCATTATGGCACTACGCCCTCATTCCTATTCATCTCACTTTTTTATTTATATTTATTTTTCAATATCTCTTATCATATCCCCATTATTTATCCTCTCATAACACTAATATGCCTTATTATTTTCTAATTTTTGTGCCCCATGTAAACTCTAATGTACACCTGCAATGCATGTCTAAACCCCAATGGAAACTGTATTGAACCTATGATCATAGAACCCACAAACCACTAGCTCCACAACTTGTGATTAAAATGGAGCTCAGATGAATGATTCCCATTCATCCATTGATCAATGAACTCTACTCAAATCAATATTTCCCTACTAACCATGATCTTCTGCACCTTCACATAGCCGATCATGGATAATCCAACTGGACTTCATATAAGGAAGAAACAATATGTGTGCATACAGATATAAAAACACAAAAACACATTTAAGGAGTTCAACAATGGGACGAGAATCATTGATTGAATGATTTAATTATTTCCATTGGAGACTAACGAAGATAGACTTTAACATGTTTATTTATTGTTGTCAAACAATGTGATATGTGGTCCGATCAAAAACAATACACACGAATTCCTGAAAAAATTAAGGATCAAATATAAAAATTAAATGTCCTAGATCATTATTGGATCCCTACATAATAATGAATGCTCTTTCAAAAGAGGCGTATATTTTTTTCATTCATCATTGTTTGATTCATATTGGCCCAATCATTTGTTATCTTCTGACCTCGATACAAAAATATAAGGATGGATAAATATAATAGAAAATATATAGGATTATGAAAATAACCTTTGACATGTTTTTATGGTTATATATTTGTAAAATATTAGTTCTGGTTAAAATAATCAATTAATCAAATTAATTAATTTTTTTAACCCACAGAACATATCACTAATGTGTGATGGATCTGAATGCCCCTGGATGACCCATTGTAGTTCACTCCTAAGGTAAAAATCATGTTCATGATTCAACTATGGTCTCATATTTCTAATCTATGTCTCTGTTTAAGATATATTCATCATTCTTTTTTAATAGTGTTCATTTAAAAAAATATATTTTAATATTCTTATAAAATAAATTCTTGTCTCATCACGCCTCATAATAGTGTGTCGTCTATGTTTCTATGTTCAATGTATTCCTATAAATATATAAAAGTCATATTTGGAATACTGTTGCATCTAGGTTATTCAATTCTTCAAATAATTTCATCCCTGAAATGATAAACTATGCACAAAAGGAGGATATAATGAATCTTTTTTTATATTTTTTTTCAATTAACTTCCCTATAAATGGATGTATAATCAAATGAGAAATGATAAATTCTCTCATAAAACCCTCTCACAATGTGTCAAGAATCACCATTCCACCGTGATAATGTATGGAATGATTCCATTATTCATTAAATCCATCACATGAAAATAGTATGGTTCAGGGCATGCAGGACATTGAAGTCAAAATCCCCTAGATGGTAGACTCCACATCCTCAAGGAGAATAATACTGCTACCATATCTAGGTAGTCAGTCATAGAGTGCTATTCATGGGGGCTCATCTGACTCAATCTGTATTGTAAAACAATATTTTGTTGCATCAAAGATGCTACTAAGCATACAAGGGTACCAACGATCAATTTATGTGTGTATACTCATCCAAACATGAGAATTTAGACACATAATGAACATGGAATACCCCACACATATTCATCTATATTATATGGAGAGTAACCCCAAACCTATAATTCCACCACACCTACTAGTGGAATCCCAAAAAATGGTTTAAGTAGAAAAACTCCACCAGGTATGTCATGTCCAGCAACGATACACAATTCCCCAGCCACGCCTTGGATGCACATGTCATAGGGTATCTTCCACAAAAAGTTGATATTATCCTCCTTAGGAACCATTGAATATCTGCCATTTTCATTCTCTAATCTATGAAAAAATATCCTTTTGGTGGAATATTAACTATTCTTTGTGCAATATAATCTTTTTCAAAAAACACCAACATAGTGTTACTCCAAAACCCTATGTCATATCGGCCGAACCTCAAAAAAGTAGAAGTAATAATGGGTTAACTCACACTGTATCTAATAGTTAGTACTATATAATGTATATGACACACATTTTGTAACACATATCATTTAGTGTGCTTTGAAACCATTTACATGTAAATCCTTCACCTATCCATAACAACGGCTGCGAGCTCCCTCAGCCAGACGTGGGATTCCAGGTGGTAGTAGTGGAAGGACCTAATAGTGTCATCCCCCAAATGTAGATCCCCCATATTCTGTTAAAGATTCACCTCCCTAGGAACCACCTTTAAATTTCCTAAAAGGATCCTATTCTTGGAATTGCCTCTGTTGTGGTGTTTAATCACCTATCTGACGGTGTTCCTCATCACATATTTTATGAATTTTATGCACCATGTGAAATCACCCAACACAAGAATAGTAAAACCTCTCTATGGGTTTCCCTAGTGCTATACACTATCCCAGCCCACGAAGACCACATGTCTGTGTTTAGTCATGGGTACAACACTTACGCCTCATCTACTATCACCTTCCATCCATTAGAGATGAATCAACATAGGATTCTGGATGAAGGATCTAACTATATGAAGTCCATCTAACAAGAAGAAATCAATCACCAGTTTCCAGTCCAATGCAAAGACATAGGTTTGATTGCACAAGGGATCAATTATGGATAAGATTAGTCGGTGGAGTTACTACTCAAACCTCTGTTCCATGATGTAATGGTCCTAGGTCATCTCGAGAGAGTACCCCATAAGATATATAAAACTCATATCATACTCATTCATTTAAATACCCCTCTATGTTATCTCAAGTAGAATTTGAATATGAATAGAAAGACATCTACAGGAATAAAACTCTTTATGAAAGAGACGTGGTAGGTCGGTCCATGAGACCTTCGACTCAACTTGAATTTGTGTAACTATACGCCACTAGTTCCCTAATGATTCATGAAAAAATGGCTAAAAGAAAAACAATGTTATCATTAGGTTTCTATGTATTTCAAAAGCCATTCATAACTGACTCTATCTAACCCTCTACTCCCTAGTGATTTGGTTCACCATCGAACGTCAGCGACCTCAGGTGTTGAACCTCAGAGATTATGCTAAGTCAACGTGTATCTTCAACAAGGTCTTCTGGTATGATATGCTGCTCAATGGGTGGGGGTGATGCTAACTATACACATGGAGAAATGATATAATAATATGGATCCTAAAAATTGGACTTATATCTCATATGATCATCATTAGGAACCAGATATGGTGTCCAATATGGATGGTGTTTTATAGGAATCCTAAAAGTTATCATGGTGTATAATGGTAAAATAAGAATATATAAATATATATATATCCACAACAAATTGAAATATGAATCAAGGAGGAGAAAATGAATCAATCATATACGATTCAAGTACCATTAATCCCAACAAAAAATTTCACAACATGCCGAGTTGATCCGAAGGTAGTCAGGGTTCTGGTAAATGGAGATGTGAGCCACCCTCACCATCGTTGAACTACTTTGTTTTTTAGAATCTATGATACAATTTGAAAGTATTTCCCTAAATAAAAAAAACCTCTTATGTGGAAACATCTAAAATACATCCGAAGGAACCAACTACCTTTGATACCAATATTTCATGACCAACACATGTTGAGGCTCTAACTACAACTACCCCAAGCCTTACTATACAGGCTAGGGGGTGAATACAAGCATCAAAGGAACAAATACACTAAGGGAGGACTTTTCCTATATATCTTTATGAACACACAATGAAAACTCGATGAAAAAGTTAATAAGTAAATGGGAAATGATGAAATCCTACAATAAAATTGACAAGGAATTCATGATCCTCGAGATAGTACAAATGTACGATATAGAAAACTAAAAGAAATGGGAAAAAATTAACTCCCCACATGAATTATATCCAATTCATAAAATAATATATTACAGTTAAAATATGAGAGAGCCAAGCTCCAATATTCAATGATATGACCACCATATGGGGACGAATAACCCATCATCATTATGCTCCTTTGATGTCACTATCGACCTAATCGTCATCTGTACTAGAGATGACATGTCTGGGAAAATTCTATTAAGGTGTCAGTAAATATAAACATAGTATAACTCTCCAAAGAGGGTGATAAGGGAGTAATAAGGTATCTAATATAAACGAGAAGCATTATATAGCAGTTTGTATAGTGACATATTATAGCTCAACCCAATAAGATAACAAAATTAACCTCATCCAAACATATGGAGCTCAAAATAGAGAGATTTTGAAACACTTATTGATTCTTCCTTACTTATAGATGGAATGTAGACTCAAACAACCATGAAAAGATAGAAGCTGAATTCACGTTAAATGCCCCGCATGTCATTACCTATTCAGTATAAATAGTAACAAAAAAAGGAGTGGGTATTGAAGAATGTTATATATATATACATGATCTATGAAATAATATAAAATGATAGTGTAAGGGGATCTCCTTCCCACATAAGAGGCCACAATGAAGAGTAGAAAACAGTTCTATGGTCTATCTATAATTCCCAACATATCATGTATCTCCCCAAAACACACAATTATTAGGGACTCAATTAAAATTCATTGATTAATTCTTCTTTGGTTGGCACAACCTCACAAACATGGTTTTAGGTCTGGTCATAAACACATATTTTAGTGGGGGAATGTGTCCCTAATCTTTATGAGCCCCAAGACACCCTATACCACATCACATCACTATATTTCAATGTCGAGGGGGGACAAAATTTATAAGTAGAGGGTCCCAAACCTATACTAATAGGGGATCCCACATTGAGTATTGACTATATGTTTGGATGACCATCGCTCTTGTTCGACATGGGTGTACCATCCACAAAGGTAAAGATCGCACACTGTAGTGTGACATGATAGTGTCATATCTATCTATAAAACAATTATGGTGGAACTACATACTAATATGACAACATAGTACTGTCTCCCTGGATAGAGGCCCCACACATTGGTGTGAGAAGGGAGTATCATCCCAATTTATAGAATAAGAATGGAGGACCTTCACCCTTATACGATATTGGAGTACCATCTCCATAGATAGAGGAACCATTCCCTGGTGTGATAGAGAATTATTGTATCTATCTATAGAATGAATATAGAGGACTGATGCCCTAATAAAATAGATTAGTACTATCTCCCTGGATAGAGGACCCACACCCAACTGTGACTAAGGTGTACTATCTTTATCTGTAAAATAAGTGTGGAGGACATACGCCTTGATACGATAGAGAAGTACAATCTCCATTGATAGAGGATACAATCCTCGGTGGGATACGGGAGTGCTATCTCCATGGATATAAGACCCGTTCATTGAAACAATAATAGGGTTCCATCTTTACTAGAACTCTCTAACAATACTTCCCAATGAATATCATTGTTAACACTAGCTAATAAAGATTCAAAATTGGAACATCTAACATAGTATCTTAAAATACAAAATGGAGGTAATTATCATGTTATACACATAAAATCACCCAATATAGGGTACAAGTGGTTTAAAATACTTGTTCAAATGAAAGAGATACTAATGATTGAAGATTGATAATGGAGTGAGTGATATATGAGGTAGCCACAAGACATGCCATCTGACTATTTTTCAGGTTTTTCCACTCCATCATAGAAATCGCTTACCATATAGTAATAAAAAATGTGTATGGGTACTACATGACATTTTTTGACCAAAATCCTGATGAATACCCAATATTCATCATCAATCTAAAGAAGAAATTGAAATTTCACTGAAATTCATATTTAATTAACATGTGATGGACAAACATATCACACTATAAGGATCCTAAATAAAATATTATTGAGGTAGGATATTCATTTTCGTCAATTTGTTTCATGGAGGATAATATTCATTTCATCTCATCACTCTGAAATGGATTCCCGTGATCCAGATCCATGTGTACATATTAAATGACTAAATTTTGTCTTTAAATGATCTCTTTAATTTTATGGTCACATCGCCCCTGATGATTCATCATTATATCACTATATGAGAGAGAAATTTCATATATAAAATCACATAGTAAGAATAACATTATTATTATTGGGTGTTTCATTTACCCAAGGCAAGATTAAAAATAATGGTATCCAACATTAGTCTTAAAATTATTATCTCATTTATATGGTCATAATGACACTGATGTAGAATATGTAGGATTTCATATGAAGATGTTTTGATGGGATATGAATTTTGATAATATTAATATTAATAATAATATTTGTATCATTTTATTTCTATAATAATAATTTTATAAGTGGTTAGAATTTCATCCCTACCCAACCTTGTTTCCATGCCCAATATGGTTCCCCACCCACACAACTCTTTATATAACATTCTTTTCTTTCTCATTATTCACTATCTCCACTCATATTCACACAATATATCTTCCTAAAACACAAAACACCACATATTTTTTCCACTTCACCACCCCTTCAATCCATAACGACCACCCACAATGCATGAATCAACAAAAATAGACACAACATCTTCCCAAAAAACATGACACACATAGTCTATATGCATGGATTTATGTGATCTATTAGCCACTCTGATCACCGGTTACCCTTACTCTGTAAATATAAAACGACTTCTCAATCCAATATTATTCTAATAATAGGATCAGATTTTTCTTTTCGTAGTGGTTCATGAATCATCCAATCAAACATCATTTGATGAAGAAATGAAAAGTGTTTATATATACACACACATGTACAAAAAATATGGATTCGGTGAATCAATTGGGAAGAGGATGATTTATTAAATGATTCTGTTATTTATAGTGGACATTAATCATGAATAAATTTTACATGATTATGTATTGAAATCAAACCATGAGATATGCAGTGAAATTGTAAACGTGATCAAAAAATTCATGAATAAAAAATTGGATTTAAATCACAAAATTAAATTCCCTACCTCAATATTAGATGATTCACTAATGAATAAATTAATTGCTAATTGGAGAGGAGATCTGTTGCATTCATCACTCTTCGATTTGTATTGATCAAATAGTTTTTTGTTGGCTGAACTCGATTCTTTAACTAATGGAATGATAGAGCTCAAAGAAAATTCCTAGGATAATAAGACTAACCACAGGGATATTCCCTTCGAGATATATTTATAACAATTTTTTATTTTAAAAATTTTAGTTAAAATTTTTAAATATTTAATATATCTGATTGAATGTATCACCTATGAGTGAGGTATTCGAATGCCTTGATACTACACATTTTAGTTCGCACCTATGGAAAACTCCATGTTCTAGATTCAACTATACTCACATATTTCTGATCCAAGACTCCATTTATAGGATATAATTATTATTTTTGGAAAATTATGATTGTATAATAAAATAGATTTTAATATTTATATAAAATAAATTCTAGGCTCACAGGGCCTCAAGAATCATATACATTCTCAGTACCTAGCTCCGAAAATATACCTTGAAATATTCCAATGTATTATATGGAAAAAACCAAAGTCTACACAATAAATATTTAAGGTATTAATCAATTCAATTAATATTTTTTATTAAAATGTCATTCATGAAACACTCAAAATTTTCAATTTACCAAGAACATATGAAATCATTTTTTTGGAAAGTAAATAAATTTAAATGAGTCATGACATGCGTTACTAATAATTTCAAAATCTATAGACCATCACACATGATTCTAGACTGAAAATATCAATGACATGAAACATGTGAAATTATTATAGGTGGCTATATTCACAAAATCTCCCAAAATTTATATTTATAAACATGAACTTTATTATATAAAGTCTCATATTCTTAATTGTAATATCACTTAATATTAAACATTATATATGTTTCATCAAATAATTTTATCATACCATAGACAAATATTTATGACTATCATACTATAATTTCATGGTTCTTAATAGAACATGGAACTACTATTCCATTTTAATGCAATAAATACTCTAAGATATTTTTAAATTACATCCACAAAGGGATATGAATTATATGTAATATTATATTTCTATAAATATTTACTTCATTTAATATATAGATGATATGAAGCCCAAACTATCAGTTTTCGAAAACAAACTTCAACAGAATCCCACTTAGACTAGAAGGAAATACTAATGAATTTTAGTCATATCGATATCAGGTGATGATCATGTTTCTACCATGTTGAATATTTAGTCAATGGGATCACAATTTTTCCATCAATGCAGATTCTATTCACTACTACTTAAGCTCCCAAGGAATATTACATCATGATGTTAATTGATCAATTTATGTTTTTCATCAGATGATTTAATGTGGGATATATTGTAAGGGACACTACTATAGTATTATCATAAAATATTTTGATAGGAACATTACTTCTTAGAATAACATAAAGATCTTAGAAGAATTTTTATATCCAAATTTATTTTTATCATTCTTATAATCCATAAAAAACTTGGTCTCTACAACAGAATATATACATGTCACCTATTTTAACTTCGTATATTTCATGGAACCACCATTTAGAGTGAAAATATATATTTGTTATGATCTCACATAATCATTATAAGTTTAGAAACCAATAAGTACCTTTACCTTATTGACTAGACAATTATTTGATCCATAAACTATGAAATTATCCTTTTATAACCTCATATATTTAATGATTGTCCAAGATTCCATCCAAACTATTTCACCTAGGTCAGATTGATATCGTCTTATTATGCTAACGGAATATGTGACATCTAACCATGTACATCAAATAAAAAACATGGCTTACCCCATCGATTATGAATATATAATCCTTTTCACCTTCTGTCTAGCTGCATGTTCTAGAAGTCACATTTTCTTGGTAATATTAATACAATGTGGAACTAGAAAAAAATATTCTCTTAGATTGTTCCACACATAGTATTTTAATTCTTTTTTCAATTTATGTACATGGATTTAGTCTAATAAGCCTCCTGGATCTATAACGATGGATCTTGATCCCATGAATAAACTCCACGTTCCAAAATTCCATCTTTGAAAAGCATGTATTCAACTATGCATTAAAAAACATTAAGAATTGTATTTAAATTAAAAAAATTAATATTTCATCAAAATTAACTATTATGAAAATAAATATACCTCCACTAAACACTTTATAGATAAAGGGCTCACATTCATTATTTATGAATCCACGTTTTGATATGGCTTAATCCGAAAAAATGCTCCATGACCCATATGCTTTTATTAGACCATAAATGGATCTCTACAAATTTTATAGTTTTGTGTGAATCGATTGGGGTCATATAACATTCATATTGGGTGATATAGAAATATCTATGAATCTTAAAATTATGGAAGACTATTTTGGCACAAATATTGTAAATCTCGTAGATATGGTGATTTGATATGGAATATAGAATTTTGGTGGATTTTAGAATAGAAAATGATTAAATGGATTCATCGTTGGTTATGACTTGATGATACTTGATCTCTATTACAAGGAGTCATGAATTATAACTACTAAATTTTCCATCTAGTTGTTGTTTCTTCCAAAATACAAATTTAAAACCAACAAGCAGTACATATACTCGAGGACCTACCAAAATCCAATACCATGTTTTGGGATATGGAATCCATTTCAAAATTCACATCTTATGGTCATTTTGAAGCTTCAGGGCCACTGACTAGATCATTATTAGTTATAGGATACTTATTCTTAAAAAATAATGATTCACCAACCTTGGTGACTAAGAAACCATATATGTTAGGTTATAAACAACTATTTTAATCCTATATAGTACTTGTTTACATGGAATGTTTTCTTCCATGAGGATATGCTGAATTTAATCATGTTGTATCTCTTATGAAACATGATCCTAGATTTATCAAAGTCTACCTCCCTCTCCATATTTCTTTAAAATATGTTCTCCAAATAAATAAATATACCGTGTATTTAGAAAATTCCATTATTTTCTTATGGGTTATATAGTTTATATGCATTTGTTTCCTTGGGGTATCCTTCAAATTTACTATTTGTTCATATAGGTGAGTTATTATTCAAAAAATCTCCAAGAAAATGTTTCACATCCCCACACATGTATATATGACAAAAATGTTTAATTTTAATCCATAATTATTATGGAATATTTTATTCTACATTAGTTGGAACCTGGTACAATATTTGTGCTACGATTTTTCACTATTATACCTAAATGTATATTAGAAGATTTTCATAACTCCTAGTTGATATCACCAGGTATAACTGGGATTGGTTCCTCATTTTTCATACACTATTAAATTGTTTTGTATAAGGAGGGTTTATGTAGGATACAATTCCATGTTACTATAATAAATTAATTAATTTTTAATTAAGATATTATTCTTTATCATAAAAGAAATCTTTCTAAATATTATTAAAACGATAGTTCTCAATATCATTCATATTCTCATTTATTCTTTTAGAGAAATATTACATATGCCACATTATGATGATATATTAATATCTACTAAATTTCTTGGTATAGGTTATGATGTTTGAGTAACCAACCCTTTCTTCAATAATAATTTTCCACGTATAATGATTTGAAACAATTTAAGAATATCTTTTTCCCTTTTAGATTCTCTATTTAATTGGGATTTAGTGATTTTACATTGAAAAAATATGTGACATATACCATATTGTTTTAGCTCAAGTAAATCCAACTCTCCATATTGGTGTAATTTGGCAAATTATTTTTACAATACCAAGTTAGTGATTCCATTATTGGGTGTGGTATGAGTCATGTTAACTATCATCATTATATATTTCCCTTAAATTGATTTTTAATCCAAAATGTTCATATAGTTATATAAATATGACATACTACAACCAATTATTCCAGTATAACTTAAACAAAAATTTGTTCGAAACATGTAAAAAATACATTAGTATAATATATGGAAATAAATATAATGTATTTGGTTATAATTGGAATATAATTACAAAATTTTACAACCGATATCATTCCAACTATCTATGTGAGAGGGTAGTCCACAATATTCATATGAGAAATTCAAAAATGGTTGGATACTCATAGATCAACCTAACCTCAGGCTGTCTTCAGGAATCTACTTGGTTCATGTACATGAAAAAATATATAAGAAAAACATTTTTTATATAATATCCAACTAGTAAAAATTGATAAATTTTACTTGATAAAAAATTAAATGGGAGCCTTACATTACTCTTTTCTATACGGGAAATTTTTATTATTCTGGGTTTTTTTACCCCCTGAAAAATATATAGCATCTTGTACCCTTTCTTGTTAATAGATTTTTGACATCATAGAAATTTTTTTAGAAGAATATTTTAAC
The DNA here is from genome assembly GCA_963277665.1 of Viscum album. Classification (NCBI taxonomy): domain Eukaryota; kingdom Viridiplantae; phylum Streptophyta; class Magnoliopsida; order Santalales; family Viscaceae; genus Viscum; species Viscum album. The sequence continues at coordinate 1,684,376,971 of OY728161.1, read as the reverse complement.
ATTTAGAACATTTATTTGAATTTATTTTTGTTCAATTTGTGGAAAATATTCCTTTCAATCTTCATCACCTTATATATTTGGTGATGTAGATTGAGAAGATCTACGAAATACTTCACTATGATTTTGATATTAACAACTAATCTATAATAGATCTTAGGGAGTCTTGAAATAAATAGATAAATGAATATAAATTTATATTCCATAAGACATATAACTTATTGGTTCTTAATATATCCAATATTTTTTACTATGCCTTCTCTAGTTGGCACATCTTTTTGATGTTTTATCTAAAAAGGTGCCTTGGATATATCATATAGTTCCCTTATATATCTCTCATGTTAAAGATAATATATAAAATATAACATTCTATAAGTATACATGACTTAATGAGACTGTATGATTTCATTAAACATGGATGAAGCCAATAAACATAGAATATCAAAAACAACCCTTAAGTGTTTTTCAAAGATAGTGAACTTTTTATCGTAGGAATCTATTGTAAAAAATTATGCATTGAGTATTCTATTATTTAATGTTTATGTTAATGTCCTAATACTACTCATAATAATAAAAACAATTATTGGATGTTAATTCAAATGAAAATATAGTTTTTATAAAAAATTCATGATAGGCATAAGGTTGTTGAATAACTTTTCATTAATTAGAAACATTACAAATATTGTATTATTAGTACATTTAAATTTTTAAAAATATTTCAATCAAAATAATTAAAATATTATTAAGTCTCCAACTATTTTTATCATGTATCAAAAACCATCAACATGGAATTTAGAATATATAATTGAATTAGTAATTATATTTCTAGGGATCTATATGCCTCTTCTCAAACTGCAAGTGAGAAATATGTCAATTATTAAAAGATAATAATATTGGAATGCCTTTTCAATTTTCAGGCATGAAAATACACTATCCATTGAGTGGACACACCAATCCAAAAAACCATGGTTGTAGTTCTTCAACACTATCCTCTTGTTTACTCCATGTCTATTGAGGGGTTCTTTTCATGATGTAATGTGTAAATTCATCCTAAAACCTCCTTATGAACACCACAACAATAGTATGTGGCCAATTATGAGTCCATAAAAAATTTAGTTCTATGTTTTCATTCGAAATAAAATAGTGAATTTCTTATTCTAACATAATATTACATTTTCATATTATTATTTATTATGTATAATGATTTCATTAATTATTAATTACATGTATTATTAATAAAATGTGTATTTTCATTATGTAAGAACATTGTTCTTATTAAAAAATGTATGTTTAACCCTTTTATTATAATCACATATTTTCATATTAGTCTATTTATTAATGAGATAATCATATTACATCAATAAAATTAATATTACATAATATATAAATTTAAGAAATAAATAAATAAATTATAGACATGATCTTTTGATTTATCAAAAAGTTGATTTATTTAGTGGACACAAAATCAATAAATGTACCTAGTGAAAAAATCCCCTTTCTGAAGAAAGAATTAGTTGTATCATCCAACCTATCCACATATGTATTTCTCACTTTGGCTTTTCCTTGATTCAATCTTAAACCACCTTCATTAAACATAGAATAATACTTTAATTATATATGTTTCAAAACAAACATACATATGAGTTTAATCAATATATTAGATATGATGAATTGCATAAAACAAAACAGGACAAGCAAGTCCTATATATAAATAGAGTGCTAGATAAAATTCAATACATTACTTGTAATTTAATAGAATTTATTTTTGGACCAAATGAAATGAAATAAATTAAATTAAAACAAAAACATACACAGGTATATTAATTGATCTTTATTGGTTATACACATTAAAATATTATACATTTAAAATAACTAGGAAGCTTCTATTTCTATAGTTTCGTTGTAAATATAAATCACACATTAATTAATCTAAGTAATAATATTATTGATAAATTATATTACTTTTATTATTTCATCTAATCATCCTAAAATTCACATTTGATATTAGTTTATATAAACAGATTAATTTATTATATTTAAAATGTAATAAATATATTATAATTCTTTGTATTTGAAATAAAATTGTTCAGTACGAGTCCAAACTAGCCATTATGTTTCTAATTCTATATAATGCACCCATAGAACATCATGTGTACATTAGATGTCTTTAAATTTCATGTTGTGTACTACTAAGTTTCATAGCACATGAAACTGATTTTTTTTTCATTTTCTATATATTTTACTATGTTAAGGATTTAGTGTTCATCAACTTTAAATAAATTACAGTTTTGAAAATTATGCACAATTAAATAACCATTTCTTAACACCCCAATATTTTATAGTATTCCCCGTTTAAAATTTAATCTCTTCGATAGTTTATGCTTTACACAACACTATGGTTAAAACTATAATATAATATTATGTATGACCGTTAGAATATTAATGTGACCACTTGGAATAGTAACATGAAATGTAGAATACTAAGTTTAACATAAAAAGTTTAAATAAAATTTTGTTGTCTTATAATTGAAAATATGATATATTGATATCGTGGAATAAATAATTGAATATTTTCAAAATGATAAATTACGTGACTATATTTATGTAAAGGGTAAATATTTATTTTAAATTGTATAATTAACATAATTTTTTTAAAAATAAAATGTCTTTTCATAATATAGATTTATAAAATACTATTCTATTGTTTTATGTTTATAATGTGAATTTATGAGACTATAATGAATTATTCATCGTGTTATAAAATCATATATAATTTTAAAATTGGTATTTTTCGAATAAATAATGATTTTAATTAAATATATTTTTTGTAATTACTGATATAAGAACCAAAATTTAGGACTCTTCATCTATAATTGTTGAATGTAATCTTGGAATCAATAGAATTCATATTCATGAAAAAAATTAATAATATTATTTAATAAATAATGAAAGAACACCACTCTCCTCCCCTATATATACCACACCTCCCCAAACATTACTCTCAAACTACTAAAGCCTTCAATATTTTCCAATTTCAACCAATTCCTATCCTCAGCCTATCCCCCAAATTCGTATATTTCTTGTCTCACCCAAAATTCCATTTAAGAGTTACATAAGGAGGTTGTCAAAGACAGGAATTCAATAAGTAAAATCTTATTTCATTCATATAATTTTGGATCAATTTACATTATTTTCTTATTATTTTTTTACCTCAGTATCCAGACATGTATGAAAAATCCAGCTTATTATTTATAATATAATTTTATTATAATTATCTTATACCCACCATCAATTATATTCTCTTCTGATTTATTTTAAAATGAAAACACCATCTATCAGTGGTCAAATCACCACCTTCATGGATGTTAATTCCATCATTTAATATTATCTCATTAATTGATGGTCACAAAACAATTTTTATTGTTAAAAATGATTATAATATGTATATTACAACTTATATTGTGTTCTACAAAATATATATATACATAATATTAATTAGAAATATATGTAATCGTTGATGATCATATTGACAAAAAACAATTAAAAAGGTTATTAATAACATTTTATCTAATTAATCATCCTCTTATTTGAAGAAAATCATTTACAAGAGCATTAAACATTCGAGAAGTTTGTTAATAAAAACTAATTCAATTTTTGTATAACTATTCACATTTTACATGATCTTTCATACATGTATACAAGTTTAACAATCAGTAAAACCAATGAAACTAACACTTATGAACCATAGAATTAAAAAATATAACTCCAGAAAAATACCATAAATGAACATAATAAATTTTTTCTAAATCTAATACATTTTTTATTGGTTGTAAATTAAATATTTAATTAATATAATATCATTATCTATGACATTAGGTATAATTTCATAACACTTTTAGACATTAGGTAAGGGATTCTACCCAAACATCCATTATTAATTTATTTATTTCTTTAAAATTATTTTCTAATTAAATTATTTGATATGAATAAATATTTCTAAATGGGTTTCCAAAAAATATATTATTATTTATAACAATTTTATATTAATTTGAAAACTCCATATATTCAATTGAAATATTATTTCGAAAAAAAATTTGATATCTATATTGTGAAAATAATAATATTTAATGTCTGATCTAGATACACATTAGGTCATAAGAAAGACATTAGACACATAGTAAAATCAAATATGGGATGACATCCCCATAAGGCTATGGTTTTACATTCATTACTATAACATATCATTTGAATCTCTAGTTCCAAAATTAATAAAACGTTTTAATAGTCCTTCCTTTCTCACTCATATCCCAAAAATATTTCCAAAATCATAAATTTATTACTTTTATACAATATGTCAAAGTTACATACTTTTTAACATGGAATAATAATATTTTAAAAAATTTATATTAAAATAATAAGTTGAAATCGATGATTATAAATAATTTACCTTAATTAAATGAGAATAATATAAATGTTTAATAAATGAAATTATTTCTTGGAAAAAATCCATGAATTATAAATTATTAATTATATAATTTCCATATATATAGTTATGAATTAAATTAAATGACCTATAAAGATAATAGAAACATAAAATGATAAATTTTACCTTTTATAACTTGTTATAGATTGAATTTTTATCATTAAATTATTTTATTTACCAAAATAATAACATTTATTATATAAAAAACGATTTAATGATGTCAATATTAAATAATGTTTTGATATTGTTTTGAGACAAATAATTTATGTTTTTAAGTAATTATTTAATTCTTTATTTTTCAAATATATATATATATATATATCAACATATATATAGTTTCAATAAAAATAATTAGTTAATTGTATATCATAAAATGGGTCACAAATTAAATCATTGTTTGAAATAATATTTCAGTCTTTGTTTTCTAAAACATAGTATGAGTAAAGTTAATGAGATACCAATAATATTTAATTTTACCAATATAGATATACCTAAACAATATATATATACATATGTTTGTGTGGGTATTTTTAAATCAAAACCTAACCCCTACTTGAAATGGAAAATTCAAAGGTCTTATTGGCTTTTAGACGCAATGGAAAAGAATTGAAGGGATTTTTTAGGAAGTGTTTTGGTTATTTGAGTCTCCAAAATGATTGTTACTAACACACAGAAATATATATATATATATATATATATATATTGAAGTATATAGTGTATGCTGAAATTGGTTATCATATAAGAATATTACAGATGCCACATGAACGAGTCAACCATTCCATCATCAGTTTAGTTATGATTTAATGTTTTATCATTATTCACATTTTATAACCACTTTATTCTCTTTTTATAATTTTTATTTGTTTTATTTATTACATTTATCTCTATTTTCATTATTTTTTTGAACAAAATTTTAAAATAAGTTAGTTTTTTATAATTCTAATTTTTAATATCATTTTTTAATTATTTAAATCATATAAATATGAAATTAAAATCTAATATATATTTAAATAGAATTATAATTACTATAAAAAAATTAAATTTGAAATTTTAGATAATGATTTCATATTTATAATAATTATATTTACAATTCAAAATAATTATTTTATATTTAGCATGAAATCCTACAGATTACAAAATCAATCCAAATAGAAATATTTACCAATTCAATGATGGGTTAAAAAAATTCCTATAAATGAAACATCTCTCTCACGCATTCAAATGATATACAGATATAGTCTCATATGATATCAATATAGATAAATAATTATCTTGGTGTTTTTGTTGAATGTTGTTCATGAGAAGAATAGGGTTTCTAAACACTCTGGAAATGTTAATATATAAATAGGTGGAAGGGATGATTTAACTATCGATCATGCAATAATATAGTGATGAAACATCACGGAACAAGCCCACTGGGTATGGGAGTATGTTTAATGTGTTCATAATAGTCCACAAATCCCATTAATTAAAAGGATAGAAATAAGATAAAAATTCTAAATGCTTCAATTTAAAAGATATTGGACATTAAGAAAATAATTGTCCCAAGAATAAAGGAATTTTTATCTAAAAAATTTAAAGGGGACCATTCTAGGTATATACAGTCACCACACTTGAAAATGAATTTCTAAATGATTTGGTGGCGAGTACATTTTTCAACTTTTAAAATTTAGATAAAAAATTTGTTTTAATCTATATGATCACATTAATTTATATCTACCCAATTTTTTTTTGAAAATTATATATTTCCAATTAACCTTAACATGGAAGTTGTCAGTAAAGAAACTTACTAGAAAGCTTTTTGCAATAAATATATGTCAAGATATTCTCATTATGACACATAAATGTTATTAAATTTCTGATTATATTATCATTAATATGGTTGATTTTGTTATAATACATTTAATGAATTTTCTATCAATTTATAATGATAGAATTTAATGAAAAGAAAATTAAATGATGATTCATAATGATGGTATTGAATTTCTCATCTTTAAAGGGGGCACATTATCATCTGAGTCATATTTGGATCTACCTCTAGTATCTCTTATAAATGAAATTCATGGGGAAGAAGAGAAAACATAATATATGTTTGAGGAAGGAAATCATTAAATTTGGTACATACCATTTATATAAGTATACATTGACGTATTTCTATAGGATTACACAAGACATCCTCTAATGTGTGACGCTCAATTTTCTATTGATTTAATCATAGTTTCAAGACTTATATTAAAGGCACTCTATAAAATTTATATGGTCGAGTTTATAATGTTAATGAAAAAATGGACTAATTGAGTTTTAATTGATTTATACACACTGGTGTTTCTCTTTGGGGAGATCCTATTATTTTTTCAAAAAGAAATGATCAATGAGGCTATGAATTAAATACTGGGATTTAAATGTTATTCTGATAAAGAAAAGGTATCTTCTTACTCAGTGTGATGACATATTGTATAAACATCCAAGAGATAAGTATTTTTAAAATATTGATCCTCATCCACTATATCATCAACTATTATTGATGAATGAAGATATTCACAAGACATCTCTTCGAACAAGGAATGGACATTAAAATTTTATAGTTGTTCCATTTTGAGAAAAATGTACACTCGGGTTTTAGGGATCTAATTCATAGAGTGTCCACAAAATATCATGATGATATTTCTGTGGTATATATTGATGATATCATTATATATTAAAAATGATATAAAGACCATGAAAACTAAATCTGGATTTTATTTGACATTCATAAGAGAAAATAATTTGTTACATTGTTCAGATTGTGTGATTTCTAGCTTCAAACTATTTCACATAATGGCCATATAATCAATAAGGATGTAATTTATGTTGATAATTTGAATAAAAACGTAGTTCAATAAATACATAAACTAACAAAAATAATGGAGTTATGTAATTTCATTGGTTTAGTAGGATGTTGTCATAGTTTAACTCATAATTTTTCGAAATTAGCTAACACATTAATAAATATTACTCGTAAAGCATTTATGTTTATACGGAAAAAAATAAAAATAATATTTTTTTCATTATTTGATGAGCAGAGTAGCGATTTATCAAAAATTAGCTCTACCATCAGAAAATAGTGTATTTTTGATTTATTGTGTTGCATAAATGGATGGGCATGATTGGATCCTTATTAAAAATGATAATGTTTTTACATATTCCTCAAGGAAGTTAAAAAATCCTAAAAAAAATATTTAACTCATGATTTAGGTTAGAAGAGGTAATATTTTCACTGTATATATATAGACATATATGATATCTATATATATATGTATGTATATGTATATAAACAATAAGATCTTGAAATATATCTTCTCAATAAAATATCCCAATAAGAGGAAATTTCGCTGGATTGACCTACTCCAGGATTTTTATTATTATATACACAACCACCAAGGGAAGGTGAAGAATGTTGAAGATATATTAAGCAGGAATGATTGTTGATTTATGAACAAAATGATGATTGCCAAGGATAATTTGTGTATAAAACCACCAATTATGGATATAGAAGTTATCATGGAAGATAAAACACCCATACATTTTCTATTGGATGACCAACCTTCCTTATTGGGGAAAAATTAATATTTCTTAGTCTAATGAAGATAATATTTAGTGGAAAATTATTTTTTGGAATAATGGGATATTGAAATATATTATGTATTATAATTTAAATATAAAATTTTGGAATATTCTTTGTGTTTCCTCAATACATGAGCTAAAAGGAGTAATTTGAGGATGCACATAGGTCAAATTTTACTGAATATCCTAGTTCCACTATGACGTATAGTGATTTGAATAAAAATTCCTAGTGGGATAACATGATGTAGGAAATTGTTGAATATGTATCAAAATGTTTAGTATGTCACCAGGTGAAGGATAAATGAAAACATCCAAGAGGATTCCTCAACCTGTTCTTATTCTTAAATGGAAATTAGATGACATTGCTTTGGATTTTTTTAATTGATTACAAAAAAATAAAAAAAAATAATGATTCAAAATGTGTAAATATTGATCAAATTAATAAATAATCATTTTTCCTATCTATAAGAGAGGATTTTCCACTGCAGAAACTAGAGTGACTATATGTTAATGATGTTTTTAGAATTAATGGATAAACACATTCAATTGTTCATAGTAATGATCTATGGTTTACATATATATTTTGGAACTAAATTAAAGATTCATTAGATAGTGATATTTATTTGAGTACAACTTATCACCCTCAAACTAATGGGAATTGTTTAAGAAACATTGATATAATAGAAGACATTTTGAGATCAGGATAACTAGACTTTAGATGTATATTGGATCATTTTTTACATTTCTTATATTTTTCCTACTATAGTAGTTTCCATTCATGAATACAAATTAAACCAAATAATTAATTGTTTGGAAGGAGATATTGTACACCAATATTTGGGGATGAATTTGTTAACTTGAATCTTGCACGGCCAGAGATTTCAGAGAATTCCACAACATATGCAAAGACTATTCAAACACATGTTAATGAATCTAAAATTTTGTAAAAGATACATTCTTATAATATAAGGAAGGATTTATAATTTCATGTGGTAGATCATGTATTCTTAGAAGTATCTTAAAGTAATGGTGTAATTAGATTTTGAATCAAAGGGATCTCATCCATAAGAATAATGGTCCTTTTTAAATCTTATAGATAGTTGGAGCTTTGGAATATAATTTTCTGATTCTCATAGACTTTTAAAGTAAAGAATGTGTTCTATTTCTCCTTGTTATTAATGTAAATTACATACACACTTCATTTCCTCAAATTGGGAAAATTTAAATTAGAAATTCATTTTTCTTACTATGAATATCCTTTCATGATTTTGGACACTAGAGTTTAGGTTTTTTTGAATCAGACAACTCCATAATTAAAGGCAGATTGGAATAATCATAAAATTATATTGGGTGATGTGGGAATCTGAGTGTTGTCTGATGATTATCAAACCAAATCATTTTATGTGTTGACATTCAGAAAATTTCAAGGATGAAATTATTTGAATGATATAATGTAATAACCCTATATTTTATGGTATGCCTCTTTTGAAATTTAATATCTTTCATAGATTATGATTCACACACTAATGAGTTTAAAAATAGAATAGAATTTTATGTATGACAGTTGGAATAGTTATTTCAACATTATTATAGTAATATTACAAATATAACTGAAAATTTACCAACTGAAGTATACAAAATGGGTATCTTATCTATAAAAAATTATAAATTTATAACTCGGTATACGTAATTAAATGTTTTAAAAATAATGATTTATTTGTTGGTATTTTTGTAATGTGTAAATATATATTAAATATTTATAGTAAATATAATGTTTTAAATGAATATTTACATTTATAAATTATATTTATAAATTAATATTTTACTCACTTATGATTATAATATAATTTTAGGAGGGAATAATTAATTATTCAATGTGTTATAAAACTAGTTATAATTTTTAAGTCTGAATTTCTCACGTCAATGATGAATTCAATTAAAAATGAAATTTAGAAAATGTAGAAAATTATTTACATTGAATTAATTCCATGTTTTAAATTTTTTTAATTGACATTTTGTTGGAGTGAATTTTTTTGTATTTCTCTAAAATACAAAAAAAAAATTGATGAGTAGAGAATTATAATAATATATGGTATATAAGAATTATAAGTTAAATGAAATATTTCATGAGTAAATGATTATGTGAGAACCAAAATATATATCCATCCCTTTCTATTTTCTATATTTATTCATGGCATCAAATATAGTCATATACATGATCAAAAATAATAATCACAAGAATTAAATAATCAAAAAACAATCCTCTCCACCACTACAAATACGTCACATTACCATCCATATTCCTCACACCTAAAAATCCTTAATGATTTCTCAATTTCTTCCAAATTACTATAAAAAATCACCACCTATTAGGGTATTTCAAGTCTCCCCAAAAAATCCATTTAATGGTTCCATAAGGTGGTTCCGAAGGAGAGGAATTCAGGACGTAAAATCCCCTTCCATTCTGTTAATTTTCATGGAATTTCATTTATTTTATTATAATTTTCTTAACTCCTCTATCCAAAAATTCATGATAACCCCATTATCATATACATAATTTAATTTTATTATTATTATGGAATTTCAATAATCAGTTCTTTTCGCTTTCCATTTTTTTAAAAAATATTTCATCTGTGAGGTGTGGAATAACCACCTTCGTGGATGATGATTATATGATTTTATAATACCACATTTAGGGATAATCATAAAACCAATTTTAGGTTAAAAATAGATTATAATATGTATATTAAATTTTATTTAGTGTAATAGAACCACTATATATACATAATATTGACTAATAAAGATAACCTACTACGTGATGATCGAAAAAATCCAAAAAAATCCAAATAGTTTTTATTCTATTTGTATCTAAAAATAACACTAATATATTTAAAAATGGAATTTAATAATATTAATTCTTTGTTAGTTTTATTAATAATAATTAATTTCTATTTCTATTATCTACTCCACGTTGACATGATCAGTTGTTCATGTATACAAGTGAACCAATCGATAAAACCATTGAAATGTTGACTTCAAAACTATTAAATTATATCTTATAACTCATACAAAATTCCATAAATAAAATTAATAATATAGTAATAAATCAAATAAATAATTAATATGTTATTAGATAAATTACTAATGAATTTAATTTTAAATGTATGGTTGTTAAGTATATGTGTTTAAAACCATAACACATTATATATGACATTCTCCCTGAACCTCCATTTTTCATTTTTGTTACACATTCTATCTCAATATATAAATATAATTATTTTTTATATATAATTCATATAAATTATTTTTATATTTTTAAAAATCATGTATCAATATCATTTCATCTTTTTATGTGGAATTAAATGTTTTATAAGGCCCCCATTTTAATTCCTCCTGATAAGAACACCCTATTAAAAGGTACATTAGAAATGTTTACCCATATTAAAATGTAAAACATAATGATTTATAAGGTAAAATTATTATTCCAAAATTACTATTTTTATGATGAATGTTTTTTAATTATTTTTTAGTTTTATGTATACAATTAAGCCCTATCACCTTTAAGTATTGTTTTACCTTTTTCTCTTAAACTACAGTAATGTTTCTCATTTATAAAGACATTGTTTACATGTTTTTACTTAATTTGGACATCATTTATGACATAACTATAATTTTATATTTTAATAATATTTTAATGTGATATTTGAGATTAAAATATTATCTTATAAAAATGGGTTTTCCCAAATAACGTTTCTTTCTCATGTAAAAGAAGATTTCTCTAAAAAATTTCATAATTTGTTTATTAGAGTATTTTTATATAATTAAACACCATTTTTTGGATTTTATACCTTATTTAGTAAGATATATTATGATACCATATACCATATATTTTTAAGGTTTTTATTGTTAGTTTTTCTATGATATTCTATTCATTGTTTATTGTTGAAGCATTACCATATTGTACTCTTGTTTTACAATACAAATTCTTACGTCATGCTTAAACATTTTTATATGAAAAATATATTTGACTTAGTGATTAATGGTTTAGGACCTATATTTCCCCTTGATGATTCATTAGTAATCAAGATACTAACTATTTTGTGTATTCACTATCATCTTACCCATTTTTGTTGTCACGTACAAAGCATTGATGTTATGTGTTGAAGTCCGAAATTATGTATTTCCACCTTATTGTTTTACTAATTTCTAAAAAATGTGATTAATTTACTTGTAGAATATAAATTAAATTGTCTATTTCTCATGTGATTAATTATAAAATTTTTTGAATTATATTTTCTCTCTGCATTATTATTCTCAATATTAGGTTTCAATGTGATGGATTTTTGTTATTCTCTATTAATTATTGTTTAAAATCATTTGTGATTAAATATTAAATGTTACATTCCCTTACTGAGAATTTAATCTCACCCGTTTATAATGATTTATTTATCCATAGAATGTAATGAAATATATTATGAATGAATTATAGTGATAATCTAAGAGTTTATGTATTTTTATGATAGATTTTATATTTTTCATTTCCATTAATGTTTAAATGTAAAACATTTATTGTATATGATTTCACAAATATACTATGTTATTCAGTCATTTGGGATACAGTAACTTGTTTAAATACTAATGTAATTTTATAGGGAAATGGATCTATGATTCTTTTGGTAGGGTCATCACACAATTTATTTAATATACTCCATAATTATCAGTGGGCACTACTAATTTAAAAACTCAAAGAACTCAAGACGATGCGATTTAATGGACTCATCAATAAAATTTAAAATTTCAATGTAAATGAATAATTTACATAGCATGTGTATGATGAACACACGTCGTGTACATCGCTTCATTAGATTTCATTAGAATATGTCTACAGACTCAGTGTGTACTAATTAAGTACATTTATAATGTAAAAAAACTTGTAAAATGGAGACAAGGTGTGTACTTAATGTTCCTATGATGAGAATATGTACACATCACATATCAAATACAGTCAATTTAATAATTACATGGAACAAAATGAACTCTACTTTTTTGCATTAAAAACATGTGGACTACATCACATGTAGGTAATATATATGTTTTATCGTATTTAAACATCTTGTTCCACCAAGGAAAATCACCGCATTGTGAATTTATTTCATGCTGAGTGTATTCATCGCACAACAACCAAGATTCTATATAGTATTTCATCAGAAAAAGGAGATACTATATTTTAGGTTAAAAATAAAATTATTAAAATTATAATATATTAAATAATAACACATAATTGATATATTTTTTAGACGAGGAGTCTTTTCATTGGAAACAATTTTCATTTGATCATTTTTACTCAAGATCAAATATATAATCCCACTAGTGGTGATCCAAAATGGTTCCAATGATAACCAAAAATAATAATGAATTTTTAGGTTATAGCATTATAATGGGGATATAATTTTATACATATACATTAAATAAAAATAGAATAATATTAATTACATAACATAACAAAACCATGGTGAAACCGTATAGGTTTAGTGTCTTTGGAAACTCAGAACCCTAAAAACATATTCATAAAATATCTACATCATCTCATTCCTTTTATTTCATAATTATATCCCTTTTGACAAATCATATTTAATATATTTCATTATGAGTAGGGGAAATGAAGAAAAATAAAATGGTGATCTTAGAGGCCTAGTAAGTGTAATCAAGAGAGATAAAATAATAATTTGGATGTATAATCATTAATAAAGTTTTTTAAATTATATTATGAAAAACAAGGGTCACGATATTATGTCATGAAAAAAATTAAAATTTCATAAACAATAAAATAAAATTTCCATGAGAGCATGAAATAAGGAATGATGTTATGGAATACAAATAACCATATAAAATAAATTTCATATTAGTTAATCCTCATTTCCAAGACCTTGATAGTTGAAAATGTGCCTTACATAACCATGTTCACTCCACATTCCATTCCTGTATTATAGAACTAATATCACTCGTCATTCCATTCCTATAATTTTGATGATATATGAATCATTACCCAATAAATTAGAGGGAGATATAGGTCCTACCAACAAAATAATTAAAAACATAAATTTGTGATATATAATAACATAAATCATTCATCATATAATAACAAATTAAATTATTTGTGTTTCATAATCATAATTCTGTCATAACTTAATGCATGGAGAGGAAATGGGTTTCATAAATTCCATTACATCATAAACATTAAAAAACCATATAATTAATAACCTAAATATACTTTAATAATATCCCTAATAAGTAAAAATTAATGTTGAAAATTATTATCATAAATTGAAAATAATTTCGGGACATCACATGAAATCTATACTTGAGTAATATATTATTTCTAATTGGAAAACCTAATATTTTCTTAAAATGTTGCAAAATTGGAAAATTATAATTTTTCTGTTAAACTAAAATTTTACAATTTTAATGGACTATTTAAGACATTAATGCATCTAGAAAAATTAAAAATTGGTTCATGTCGTGAAAGTGGATGCAAGCATACTTATAGTATATTTTCGTGAAAAATCAAATTACATCATTAGGAAAACGAGAAATTAATTTTTTAGGAAAATTTTTAAAAAATTAACATATGAATATAAGTGATTTTAATTTTTTTTATAATAATATTGGAAATATTTGGGAAAAAAATATAATAGAATCAAAGAAATGAAAAATATATATTCCAAAGTTGATATTTAAGTAAAAACAATCATTAAAAAGTGAGATTTAGATATTATACCTTACCTTAGGTTTGATTTCCTTCATATGTATATTAAAATTCTACATAATCAATTAAATAGTGTAAATAAACTCGTATATATCCACATTGATTATATTTAATATGATCCTATTATATCATCTTATCAACCGTATTTCAATAATATTTCATTATTACATTACATTCTAGTGTAGTATAATTCATTTAAATATACATGTTTCGTAATATATGTCAATTTCCTTTTCATAGGATATTTTTCCACCATATCCTTTATGATATAATAGTAATATATATCATTTTAGTTCATTATATAAATATAAATAATTGGTCTTTAATTTTTTACATGTAAAATTAATCGCATCACATTGTGGATATCGTATGCCATCTGTACGCACATGCAATCAAATCATTCCAATAATGGTGAAATGGTAATGAAGTTTACATTGTATATTTTATTTCAGAATAAATATAATGTTATTATTAGAATATTTATCTATTTATTAAATCATTATACCAATCCAAATAAGCTGGGTATTAAAAATAGTTTACACCACAATATGGAGATGGTATACAGTACAAATACACATGTTTGACATTAATTTATTATATGATGTATAATCAGTGGAATATGGTTAGTCAATATTCATAATAAAATCGCATATTATATTACATAATCTAGTTTTAAAATTATAATCAAATCAATGTTTTATGTGGATGTAGAAGAATAAATAAATCATGAATGAGTCGGTAAATATAATTTTATATTCCGTAGGTAACATTCTTGAGATCTCCCCTTTGGGGAACATAGGTTGGTTTTTTAAGAAGATGATGACATCTAGAATTATTTTATATATGATTTAAAGAGATCATATGAGGGGATTGTTTGTATATAAGTCTCAATGTGATGTTAATTAGTGAGGGAGGAGGTTTCCTTTTATATTAGAGCAATGGAGAACATTTTGAATTAATAAAAATTAGTTTATAAAAATTGGAATCTCAATCCAAATACCTCCAAAAAATAGTTATTAGGTGGTAAGAAGATAAAAGGTTTTAATATCATAATCCAATATATTTTAAAAAAGTTTTTTTATTAATTTAGACCATATAATTTTGGTTAACCCATAGTTAACTTATTTTAATTATAAAAAACACAGTGGCTATTTCTATATAAAATGATTTTAATTATAACTTATGTGATATAAACTAAATCATAAATGAAAAATTTATTAAATATTTTGATGTATTATATATATTTTTATATTTAAAGATGTTTTATGATTTTTATATTATATTATAAAATATTATATTTATAATGTATCATTACAGTCAATTTTAACATTGTTCATTATTTGTTCGACTATTGTAGTTCATGCTCTCGTCTGGGCCACATGCACCTTGACTTTCGATTTTCTAGTAGCTCGTCTCTTAAGACATTATGTTCGTATGGTATTATGGACCTTCCAAGATGTTTCAGCCTCCCTCAGTTGGAGGCTCGACCTTTCCTCCCTGTATCGAAGGAGCATGATTCAAAGGCGTCTGTGGGGGGTGGACACATTTCTTCTCGTGATTCTTTGACCACTCAGGATGCTATTTCCCCCATTATCCCCCCCACTGAATCAGGTGTCTCATGTGTGTGGAATCATCAAGGGACCTATCAGTGCTAAGCCAGAGGTTATTCATAAGGATCCAAGGGTCGAAGACATATTAGCATGGTTAAAAGGTGATTTGGACATCCTTACACTTCTAGTGATGGTCTTGGTTGAGTCCATTTCATTAGTGCCTCCTAACTTTGCGGAGATAGTCAAGGAAAATATGTTGTCTCGGCAAGCGCCTATGCATCCTACTCATATCAAGGATGGTGGCTTTAACTGATGGAGGGATCCTGGTTGAGAGAAGCAACTCCCACGAGCTGAAGGACCTCCACGGTGCCTCTAATCAGAGGGTTGTCATGCAGGGGACCAATCCAAGAAAAATTTCACCAAGTCTCACTTTTAGAAATCGCTCTAACAGCCTCAATGTTAATGGAGAGACTTCCAGTTTTCCCTTAGATGTGGACATAGATGGAGGCAGAAAATCCATAGATGACAATGCAGTTAGAGGGTGTAGTAATGGCCTGCACAGTCCATGGAGGAAGAAGGGAAATAAGGAAAACATGGACTCAGTGTGTTGTATTGTTTCCAAGAACCAGAAACCAAAGGTATATAAAGAGAACTCTTAAATACCAATACATATGGAGACTCAGTAAGCCAAAAAGGCTGCTAATCCCAACGAGCTGAAGGCAAAATCAGTGGGACGTGACATGGAGGGTTTCCTTTTTGGTGGTTATGGGTCCTCAGTGAAATAATTTTCTCAGCCTGAGGGTACCTCTAATGATTTGGTTTCTCCTCAAGGAGATGCAGCTTTGATGACCAAGGATCAGCAGGGAGAGATTACTTCTCAGCTAGAGGTTGGTCTCCTGGTGAAGGAGGATACTCTACCTCCTAGGAAGCTGTAAGGGGAAGATTCCCCCGACAACCCCCATCGATATGTTGTGGCTCATAGTGGGGAGCTTCTCATGCAAATATGGGAAGAGATTATGGATGATGTTCTATAGATTAAGGATATGTGGGAAGATGGTGATGAAATGACGAGAAGATTTCTCCATGTGGATACTTTGAAGGAGCAATGTGAGTGGATGGACAAGAAGGCCCACATTCTGATCATAGGACACAATAAAGGGATGATTAAAAAAAGAATACTTGAAATCGTGGGATTATTTGTCATTCCATTTTGAAGAAATTCTATGTGATGATCTGTACTATCATGTAATTTCCCTGGCATGGAAATTATTTAGGGAGATAGATTCCAGTAGACATAATATTTTCTCTGATAAGTCTATTGTTTCCATTACTGTTTGACTATATTCTGCAATGTGGGTTCTCAATTTCCATTAAATGTGTTTCATAATAAAAAAATATATTTGGCTAAGAAACCATATTTTTGAAGAATAATGCAATTTTACTAACACTTATGAATTCATTCATACAGAGTTAAACATTTATATACATTTTATAAATTATTAATTTATATTAATTCCCACAAATTTATGAATATGTTATAAATGTAAATTTATACTAATAGTTTTCTTTGATTCGTTTCACTATATGGTTGCATGAAACACAAGATATTGACTAATGGAAATTAGTTAAAGAGAAATATTTATTAGAATATCAGGTTGCAAAATTCCACCCCCATTAAAATCATTTCCCCCCCGTAAAAATTTTACATTTAGATAAAATTTTATAATTATTCCTCTACTTCATCACATCCTCATGTTCCCACATATATTTCTCAAATTTTATGCTCCACCATAAAATTTTTCCAAGGAAGTTGTTTGGTTTCACATTAGTTTTTCTCTACGATCAAAAATCATTGTTAGTATTTATTTATAAGTATGATATTGCTTGAGCAGTAGAAAATTTGAGTGTAGTATCTGTGAAGTACTAGGTGTGTAATTTATCAAGAGAGATAAAAAAGACACTGCATGAACTTGGGAGTGAATCGGTTGAATAACCAATAGATAATATTCCTTCCAAAAATAATTTAGAATATCAAAAAGACCAATATACCTATATCCTAACATTCCATTAATTTCAAATACCATTACTCTATTCATGGTTTATATTCATATAAAATAATTTTCTCCTAATTCAAACTATAGTAATTGTATTTGGTTTTTCATGACCTTTTGTAAACTATATGCCACCCTTATGTGTTTTTAAATAGTTCTAAAATTCACATCCATTTCCTCAACTCTGTTAGGTCACAATATATTTATTTCCCCAAAATCATCAAAAAGATGTTGGAGTTATCATATTCATACCATGGAGGGCTTCATATGTAGACATATTAATACTGGAGTGAAATTTTTTTTATGATTTTAAGACAAAAGGTAGGTTATAATTACAATCATATTTGAAATATATATAAATAAATCTCTCAATGTTTCTTTAGGTGTTTTAATTATCATCATATGCTGAGCATATATTTGAGGATGATATCTAGTGCAGAAACATAACATTGAATCAGTATACTAATAAATGATTCCCTATAATATTTATATAATCCTCAGATGTCGATCAAATATAATAGAATGTGGTAATCCATTAAATCTCACCACATCCAAAATATATTTTTCGGAGTTGTGATAAATAGATAAATACACTTTGATAGGAATGAAGTGTTCTGACTTCATAAGTTGATCATCTATAACAAAAATATTATTATGTACATTAGTTTTTTTAGGTCCGATGGAAAAATCTATGGTTCTATTTTCTTATTTACATTTCTGTATGGGACACAGTTATAACATCCACATATAATTCTATCACTCTGTCATAACTAATTGAGAAACCAAGCAATGAGAGGTTTATTGAATAATATATCTCTTCATTCAATCCCACAGTAAATTATCCTTCGGGTCCCTATACATATAGGATAATCTTAGAAGAATAGATAATGATAAAAAATTAGAATCATCCAATAGATCATTCTTTAATTATAATATGAGAGGAATTCAATGAAAATTTATGAACTATATTATATTATCAAAATCAATGATGATCTTAAGAAAAATTTTCAACTTCTCATGCAGCTCAACATTTTCCTTATATGACTTCTTAATCATGTCATATATATACAGTACAAAATTCATTTGAAAAAATATTTTATTTAACCCATTTCTTTAAAATTTTCAAATCAAACATTTGAAAATTCATAAACATTAAATATTTCATGATATTCATCTTAGATATGATACCATGGTACGTTCAACTTAATGAATCTTCCATCAGAATTTATTTTCTTGGTTTGAATTGTGATGATCAGTAGTAAAATTTAATCCACTCCAACCATATACGTTGGTTCATAGTCATATCCTTTTGAGTAAAAATGTATTTTAAACGTTTATGATCATTATATATATATCACACCGTAATCTATAAAGAGAATGACTCTATATTTTAGTTCAACCAATACCATAGCTAACATGAAATCATGATTCGGTTAATTATTCTCATGTATTTTCAATTTTCATGATTAATATGATATCACTATATCTTACGCGATGACAAAAAATTCCAACCACATCATCTAATTATGAATATTGATTAGAACCAAATTTAAACTACAGGTTAGTGTGATCATAGGTGCACTAACGAGACTTCCTTTTAGATATTTTAAATTATCTTAACATTCCTCCTTCCATATGAATATAACTCCATTTGAAATCATCTAGGTTGGTGGATTAGATAGTGGTGGGAAATATTTCCCAAATGATCGATAATATCTTTCCAAAACAATAAAAAATTGGATATCTTTAAAGTAGTTGGTGTAGTCCATCATTAAATAAATTTTTTCTTTACTAGATCTATAGATATCCCCTCTCCTTAGATTTTGTGACCCATAAATTAAACATTATGAAGCTATAATTTACACATGATAAATTTTACATAAATCATCTCATACCTCATGGTCATTAGTACCATCCTCAAGTAATCTTATGTTTCTTACAATAACTTTTAATATATATGAATATAATCAATAAGTAAAACCAAAAACTAATAAAGATAGTCATGAACAAAAATATTCATTAAATACATGATGTTTTAGGGGGAATTTGTAAGACCAAAAGGAATCAACATAAATTCATTGTGTCTATACCTTGTACAAAATGATTTCACAGAATATAATTTTTCTTGACATTCAAGTCAATATATATATAAAAATATCCAATCCAATATAACAATAAATCTCTCTGAATTTGATAAATAAATTAATCAATATGTGGGGGGGGATATTTGATTTTGATAGTGCTATTTTTATGTTCTTGACAATCTATATAGATTCTCATTTATCCATATTTCTTATTTGAAAATGAGCAGGTGCAGCACGAGTTGTCACAAATGTTCTTATTAATACATTGGTAATATTATCTTGGAGATTCATATTTAATTCATAAAACAAAATTGGGGATATTTTTTATGGAATCTTTGAAAAAGGAATAGCACCCACTCGTAGTGTTATAGAAAACTCAACTTAAAAATTTGGTGGAAAAAAATTAAATTCTGATGAAAAAAATAATAAAGCTATCATAAAATTGGATTATCCTTCATTGTGATATTCTCCCAAACCATATGATATAGATAACCTTCATTTATATAAATTTAGACCCACACTATTGAAATAATGGCTACTAGATGATCATATCATCATGTCATCGATAAATTATCATGGATTTATTTGGAATAGGAAATGTGACATTAGTTCCTCAGAAATCAATATAAGATCTATATAGTGAATTAAAATAACTTATAATAATAACATAAAATTGAAACCAATAATGGATGACTTGATTTTTTGTAAGCACATTCCAAAAAACATCATCCCGAGAATATGTATAAACTTTTTATGCAATAGTTCGGCCGTTTAAGAGTTTTCACAAAAACCCCAACCTCTAATCATTGATGTAATATTTATATTACTTTATAAAATTCATTATAAATATAGGAGTGGGTGGATCTAGGATCAAATAAAATATTATCTGGTTTGTATTGGATTGTAAGTGTAACTTTCACAACATTATTATCATACTCCACATAAATAGTTGTGATTACAAATGATTTTACATTTCAATTTTCGTTTTGTGGTTTATAAAATTGATCATCATTGATGACCCTTTGATTTTTCAACTGGTTTGAATAATGCCAATTTTTTATGAAATTGTATCATTGAAGTGTGTGAGGTTCATTCTGTATATAATTTTCTCTATTTGCACCATTCGATATCATTTCCCCATCCCTTGGAATGTAAATTTCTAGAGGACCTTTTTTATAATATATAAAACATTTAAAATTACCCTTAATAATTTCTCCTCCACGTTTTATTCCATATTTTTGGTATAAAAAAAGTATCATATTCAATTTAGTATGGTTTTTATATTTTCTTTCGAATTCCATTTTTTCATCTTGTAAACCCATAATATTTAGGGGTTATTACAATATCTATCACTATGATGAGAGAAAACTGATTGTATTAGTCATATATATTTAATTAACATAATGGATAATTCACATTCAAATACTATTCTTAATCAACTAATTGATAAATCGGCCTTACTATCACACTAGATGATAATTCTATAAGTATAACATGCAAATATTGTATTATTTTAATCGTAGGTATCAATGATTCGTCATTATTTTTCTCAAAATTAAAAAATATTTAACCATCTTTTTTGAATGAATAATATGAACTTATTTATTGAAAAATAATCTCTTGAAGTAATATTATTCTGTTGAGACAATATTATCATGCTATCTTTTATTCTTGATAAGATTAGTCCATTTATCCTCTTTAGCATCCAAATAATAGACTTCCAAATTAAATTTATCATGTTCTAAAAATTGTAGAATTGAAAATATCTGTTGGGGTATTAATCCATTATTCAACAACTAGTGGATTATATGTGAAACTAAAATAATGTTAATGCTGCCTAATGAAGGATTCAATCGAATATTATTCCTTCATTATCCCATTTAGAATTCAATCATGATTTTTTTCATGTGAAATATGAGATAGAATTTCCAAAAAAAAAACATTCCAAATCCATTAACATACAATTCAATAGGTGGACAATAGTTTAATTTCCTAGTATATAAATAATTAAGCAAGATTCATTGTGATCCATTCATTGACTAAAACCAAAAAGAAATGTGTGAGAAAACATAATCAAATAGGTAAAATAAAATAATAAAGGGAATTTACTGATAAAATTTACAACTATGAAAAGTTACTTTTAATACTCTATTATTGAAGGTCCTTAACAGACCCTCTGATTATTCCATATACTTAAACATATCCTTAGTGTTATAACTATGTTTTCTCATCCTAGATTCCAATGATTAAAAAACCAATCTCTCATAAAAAATACAATCACATGATATTTTTACACACTAATATTAATTTTAAATTGATGAATATTTGTTATTTAAATTATTAATACCAAATAATAACTGTATAGGTTTAGTTTCATTGGAAACTAAGTTGGATAAACAACTTATTCAAAACAAAATCTCTACTATCTTCCACTTATTCATTATAAATGATACCCCATTTTTCAAAAACATACATTATATCATCACTCATATCACGAGGAAAAGGAAAATAAAAAAGATGTCTCTAATTAGTTATAAAGGAAATCAAGAGTGATAACTTAAGACTGATATTATAATAAGTTGAATATAAATTTAAAAAATTATATCCTTAACATCAAGGAAAATGATTTTGTGTGATAAAATAAATAACATTCCATTAATAATGAAATAACATATTACAATAGAGCATATAATACTACATGAAATTATTTCATACACATAATCTTATATAATCATTTCCATTTTAGTCCGGTATCACTACCAATATCATCATAGTGGAAAAATTACTTTACTGAACTGAGTTCACTCTTTATTCTAGACAAGTATTACTGAACTGGGATAACATTTCAATATAGTAATGTTTATCTCTTGAGTTATAAATTATTACATAATGAATTGTGTGGATATATAATTCCTGACAATTATATAATGATAGATATAAATATTTATTCCATATTACATAAATCATTCATCATATCATGAGAAATTAGTTACATCAACATCATTCCATCACAATGTAAACAATTAAAAAGGAATGGGTTTCATAAATAACATTCCATCACAAAAATAAAACAAATATTGAAATAAAAAAGATACTATTGTTGAAAAGTATCCCTAATAATGAATAAATTATATTATATAATATTATCATAAATGAAAAATAATTTTGAAGCATATCATCAAAATAATTATTGTGGAAAATATCCTCTCTTGATTGAGAACACATTATTTTCATAAAATCTCAATAAATATGAAAATAAAAATTTTTCATTGAAAATCACAATATAATACAGTAAGGAAAAAATTAAAGTATTATGGGTCAAAAAATGATGAAAAATATGTTCAAGCTATATATGTTACTAAAACATTATTCTAGAACTTTTTTCAAAAAATTTACAAAGTACCTCATTAGGAAAACAAAAAATATATACAATTCAAAAAAATTATTTAAAATTAACATATTATTAGAAATGAATATTATAAATTGTAAAAGAATAAAACATATATGTTGTATGTTTTTTAAGAAATTTTGACAAGTAATATATGTAGCTCCTAGTACATACTGACATATAAGACATACCAAATAGTAATTTGCTTGTGAATTTTACCCTTACATTAGATTTGATTTGCTTCATATGTGTTAGAATATACTATATAAAGTATTAAATACTGTTATTGAATTATTCTATAACCATTTCCATGATATCATATATGATCATACTACATCATATTATTAATCAATTGAAAATAATATTTCATTATTACACTTTTTTGGTGCGTTAACTGCTTAATTTTCCTATGCATGTTTTTTTCATATGCATCCTAATTCATATGTATTATATTTTGTCCCATAATATCCAGAATAATATTAAATTAAAAAAATAAGATATTTATTTAGTATATTAATTTATATAATCATTCATTAATGGTGGGGTTGAAAAATGGATCACTTCGCATTGTGGTGATGATGGGTCGTATATAAGAATGAGTGATAGTACCATTCCCTTAATAGTGAAATGGTATGGAAGTAGATGATATATTTTTAATTCCAAAATAAATACCATGTTTTAATTAATATATATCTATTATTCCAAAATTATACCCATCCAAATAATTATGTGATGAAATAAATATTACAGCACGACGTGCAAATGGAATGTCGTATGTTTATACATGTCGTGCATTGGTTTTTCATCGGATGGATAAATGGTGGAATATAGTAGTAAAATAATCATTAATAAATTTCATATTTTATTTTATATGGGTTTTATTCTCCATAATGTCAAAAAAAACAAGAATATGAGTTATAAGAAAGAATAATATTGAAAGATTATATAAAGATGAATACCCCTTCGTTGGCCACCTTTAATTAGATCAACTCTTTGAGACACTATGTTTGAAATTTTAAGAATAAAATAACCTATATAATTTATCTAGTATACCATATAAGAGATTTTCTTGGGTTTGGTGGAGCTTTTAGTATCATTTTTAGCAGAAGGAGTAATGTAGGAGGTACCCTTTTATAATTAATTTGAGGTGTACTTTTGGGATATTAAAAATATTATATTATAATAAATTTAATCCCAATCAAAATACCCCAAAAGTCCATGTATTCGAATAAAAGATGATATAATGTTGTAATATCATTATTTATTTAATTTTATACCTATTTTGGTATTGTGTTAAACTTTTTTATTTTGGTTTACCCTTAACCTATTTAAATTCTATATAAGGTAATTTGTTTCTGAATATTAAAATGTTATAAATATTTCATTTGTGATGTAAATTAATAAATTAAGGGAAAATTTATAATACTTCAGAACATATCACATTTCTATGTATTTTTATATATGTTTTTATGATTATGAAATAATTTAACAAAATAATATATATACAAATTATCATTATTTCCAATTTTGATACTATTAATTTCTTGGACATTTAACAGGTCATGATAATAAGCTAAAATAGAAACAAATATATTTATTACATGCCTAGGAGGTCAGGGTCATATATAAAATTCAATTATCACATTTATACCTCAAATTATATTTATTTTAATATTTTTACGGACAGTTATTTGATATTTCAATTAATAAAATAAATCCTTCATCAGTGTTGTGCAGTTAATTAATATACTAAAATATACATTATTAATTAAAACTAAATTACTATGACTAATAAAATTATTATGTATTTTATAATAATATTTATATAGTAATATCTCTTTTGGGTATCATTATATTTAAAATGATCTATTTTTTATGTCATGATTATGCCAATATTAGGTTGTTAAGAAAAAATATAATAAATTTCATAATCTGTTATAAATTTCCCAAAAAGTAAAAAATAATTTCACATCATGAAAATATTGTCATTATGTTAATAAATTTACATTAATATTCATTAATAACACACCTTTTTCCTGATGTGTGCACATAACTGATATTTAATACAATGAAAGTGACATTGTATATCATTCTCTGATTTAAACTCTATATAATTATTTTTCTTGTACATGATTCAATTAAAAATTAATTTATATCCGTAGTTGTGAAGGTTATAATTATCCTCATCTAGTAATTGTTTTTCATATTTTTGGATTATTTTATAGTATTTATAATTTTAATTTTTAACATAAATTAACCAATTTACCTTTTACTATTATAATACATTCACTAAGGTTACCGTTCATATTCATGAAATATAAAAGGAAAATATTCAATATATTTGGAACTTATAAATCCAATTTTTTCATACTTTTTTCCAAATTAAAATCATATATGTTTTATCATTTATTTTAAATTAGAATAATTAAAATTCCATTGAAAATAGGATCGAAACAATTCAATTTAAAAAAATTCGTTATAAATTCATGATTATAAGACATTTCAAAAACCATAATTGGAATATTTAAAATAAAATTAAACTAATTAAACATTATAACTAACAAAAACAAAATTTTTCCTTATAATTGCTATAAATAAATTACGGTTTCCAATAAATATTACTATATTAACTTATCCTTAAATTTATTACAAAGAAACCTAATATTTCCATGATATTTGTAATTAATTTTGTTAAATAAATTTTCTATAAATTTTAAAAATTACCTTTTGTTCATACGTATTTTATAAACTCAATTTTCTAGAATTGTTTTTTGATGAATCAATTTATTTTACTAATTGTTAACAATACATTGATATTGAGTTGGACCTTTATATCTATTTTATAAATTAGTTATTCATATTTGTTCCATGCATTTAAAATTCCAGGTTATAATGGTTATATATATTAATAATGTCTCTTAGATCATTTAAACTCATGGTTTCAAGAATCTGTAGCTATTGAAGAAATAAAAGTATTTAATGATAATTATTTTTCAAAATATCAAGGTGTTACAATCATGGATGATTAGTCATCTTGTGGGTTTCATCTTGGTTGTCATTACTATTAATTTTGTATTGACGAAGTATCCTTATAGTCTTATTATTGAGGTAATTTAGGTGGTAGGATAATCTCTTTGGCATTTTTCAATATATTGAGAGAGTTCTATTTTAATTTTACATAAATATTCTTAGCTTTGATCAATCACAACATAAATGATATACTATTCTGATTATAGATATAGGTTTTGCATTAAAAAATTATTAAATTTTAAAATGACCCATAAATAATATATTAAACATTATATGACTTCATTCTATATAATAAATAAAATATTACTACTTTCTCATGCTGTGAACTAACTCGAGAATTGTAAAATATAGATTTTACTTACTCACAAATTAATTTTTATCATCGGACACAATCTGGGTCGATCAGTCATCCCCTATATTTTTTAAATACCCAAATAAATACTTATTCATTAAGTAAACTAATAAATATTAAATAACCATATAATTTAACAAATACTATATGGGTAAATATTTAATTTCAATTTTTTATCTAATAAATTTTCAATAATATTATATCACTTCAATGAGATATTATTTAATCCCATAATTAAATTCCAATTTGATTTTTTTGGGATCAATAAAAATATATAGGCAATTCCTATCTCGGAATTTTTACATTTTCACTAAGGGGCTTTCCTAATGTCCAAAATTGCTGACAATGTAATTCGTTATGTTACCCAACAAAAATAATTTAATCTCATAACATTCATAACCATACACAAGAAGTAGTTGTGTAATATAATCCCCTTATCATAATATCTCATCAGGTAGGTTTCAATACCATTTTATTAACTGATATCCCAAATATATCATTCTTTTACTATCTAAAATAAAAATTTTATTGCACCACGGTCATTGAATTTAATGAAGCTATTTAATTTAAATAACTTGGTAGAGATATCACCTTCTACTAAAATGTATAGGATACATAATTACTTCAATTATACATTATTAAAATTTTACTTTTTATGAAACCAATAGACCCCACATGCGAAAAATTAATGGAATCATGGTTTCAGTCATTAAATAAACATACATGAGTCATGTAATGAATTAATAATAATTTTATAATCATATTATCCGAAAAAAATTACTTTTAGTAAATTATAGTGACATGGAAAATATTGGAGTTCCTATAAAAAGTTATGATCTATAAAACAATTGTTTTAGATATTACCTAATTGAATCATCATGAGATGATGTCTCATCTACATAAAATTAATCTCAGAAGATATCAAATATTTATTGTGTCCAATTATATAATGATTTACAGTAATATAAAAATATTTAAATATATCATTATGGAATTTAATGATTCTCATAATATAGGATAAATGTTATACAATTTTGAAGTGATAGAGAATCTGGTATATTATCTAATTAATTTAATTTAGAAAAATGATTGATGTATATGATAATATTTTAATTAATATTAAATTCATTGAATATATATGTAATATAATGTATCGTGATTTCGTTCTACAACACCATCTCTAAAAATATTTTGTAATATTTAACAAAATTAATATATTTTTTTTATTTTGTAACAAATTTTTGGTGAGGTATATTGAATAGTGTAGGTAATTATGGACTTCCATGGGTGATTTCACCAAATCCCTAGGATCATATAGTTGTTTCTAATTCACACTAGTCGAGTATATGATATTTATATAGAGATATGCTTCATTAATTTTATACTAATTTATGTTCTCTATTAATTCTTATGGAAGAACATTATTAAATTGTTTTAAATGAAACGATATCATATACTTTTCATTTTTATTAAAAAAATATTTTTTCCTAATATGCATCATTTAATGAATATAATGATATATCATTATATGATATATATACCAAATTATAATCACTTGTTGCTTGAATGTACCAAATTATTTTATTAACTACAATGATATGATCATCCATGAGTGATGATTTAAAAAATGATATTTTAAAAAAAATACAAATTATAGTCTTACTATTTTGAGAAAAAACAACCAATTATCCTTCTTAAAAGAATTTGATCAACTAATATTCAACTAACATCTTTTCTAAGTGGGGTTCTTATAGTAATTGGTTTTGAAATTATATCTATATAATGTATCTCAAGACATTCTAGAAGATCTTTCACAAAATTTTTTATGGTAAAAAAATATATTCCTAATGTTGGTTCACAAATACCCTAAGAATTAATGTACACTCAATGATCAATGAATTTTTGAACTTCATTCTCATCATTCATAAAAAATCATCTACAAAATTTCACTTTATTTCTTTAAATAAAATACTGTCAACATATAATAGAACCGTATAATTATAATCTGTGGTAAATAACCCATATATTTAATAGGTATAAAATTGTATTTTAATTTGAATTTATTTATGAATTTATCCAGTCGATAAAAACAAGTGTACGATTTCTGTTTAAGCCCATACATGGATACCTTTAGCCTATATAATTTGGATTCATCATCCCCCCAATAGAAAACATTTGAGTTGTAAAATATATAATTCATCATATACATTCCAATTTAAAATCTATAACCTCATATTTTTAGTTAGAATATTATTAATTTTCCTTCAATATCTATATTTAGATATAATGTAAATGACTCGGGATATTTTACCACTGAAAAGGTTTATTTTTTATCAATTCATTCAAATTGTGGTTACCCCTTTCATTCCAATATTAAATTTTTTCAAAAACAAATTCCATGACCATCATTTTTATTACTACACACCCACTTTGATTTCGTGGCATCATGATTCACCAACCACATTAAAAGAATACATGTCTAATTTCTTGATTTGATCTTTGTCTATATTCATGTTCCTAAATTATAAAACATCATTAATTTCTTCAATAATGTTCCTAGATCGAGATGGGATAATTTAGATTTTGCTTTTATAGTCCAAATTCTCTATGTTTTCATTATAGAATATTTATAAAAGATTTTATTTCATTATTCAAATCATATTATCTACTTATCTATTGACTTTCTTGAAGAATATCTTCTTTACAATATTCTTCCACTAAATCAGCTTCATAATCTTCTTACTCTCATCTAAGATTGTTTATCCCACTGCAATTAATATCCCACTATTCGACATAATCATTTTCTATGGTCTAATATGAAATTTTAGTTATGTATTCATCATTATATTTAAAAATGAAAACATAACTACTCAACTCGATCTTTTTTAACATCTTGTAGATAAATTTATAAGCCCTACAGTTGATAATGTCACCAAAAAATTATCCCTTCATCAACTGCATATCAATATTTTCCCAGATCTCATTATTTAGTCCTAATATACCAAAAATTCCTAAACTCTCTAATGTTAATCAATTTTGTATTTCTTATAAGACACGTATTTTAGTAGGTTTTCATCTCTATAGGTCTCATAAAAAATTCCATTAATTAGAATAGTTTTTAACATGTTGTTCACCATTTAATTTTTTGTTTTTTAATTAACAATTGTATTTTGTAATTCTCACTGATGAGACATCACGAATGACATTGTTCATCTCTAATTAAAATTTTAAACTCATAAGGGTTATACATCATTCAATTTTCAAACTAAAAAAATGAGCTTTCTCCCATTTTTTTAGATATTCTAATAAACCACATAATATAAAAAATTAAATCACTTTTGGATTGAAATGACATTATATGATTGATGATTATATAAAAATAGATTAAAATAATAATGAATTCTCACCTTATGTGTTGTGAATATTCATATTTCCACACACATTGAGGATTTAAATTTACACTTTAGTTGGGTTCCCTGTGTTTTAAAAACAATTGTGGTTGGATTTTTATAGGGGGTAGATATAATTTTCCATAGAAAATGATCTAATTTTTGGGGGAATCATATTTTATTGAATAAATTGAATCATGTTATAAATTGGTTATTGGGATTACAAGAGTTATCTATGGTTTTTTAATGGTCTTATTGTTGTTAAATATCATTCTATAGAAGCTATGATGAGAGATTTTGGTAGGATACCTTCATATCATTAGAATTTTAATTACATTAATTTATTTTTAGAAAGAATACCTGAAAATTTACAAACAATTTAAGGGTTTCAAATCAGAAACTATTTCACATGATAAGAATGACAATTGTTGTTATTTTAACCATATGTGATGTGTTTTCAAGTTTGTTTTTTATAAATCACTAAATTAATGTTTTTAAAGGTGTTCACATTGTAAAAATCTAGGTAATTGTAGTTTTAAACAATGTTGTGTGTATGATTTGGTTTCGTCTTCCATGAAACATCTACTATTGAATCCAATGATGACAATATATGATTTTGGAGAGATTAATTAACTTATTGATGTCTATTTCAAGTGTTTAATATTTTGTTATTTCCTTCAATTTACCTTTCCCCTTTCATCTACTAATCTCCATTATAGGACTGTGATCAAATAATCATTATTGAATCTGGATTTCATCTTGAAGTTTATATGATCTAGGTTTTTATTTATGATTTAATTCCCCTACATTATTCATTGTTGTTCCCTATAGGGTGTGTTTCTTTGATCGTCGTATAATGGAAGGGGTGTAGAACAAGTAAATATGGTCAGGTCAATTTTTAATGTGTGTGCAATATTATAGAATTGTGTCAACATAATATATGAATTAACTAACAGAATAATGGGTGATGATAATCATTTGATGGGTATAATCCTCAGATCCATTTATATGCCTTAGTACTGATACCGGTATTGAGGATACCCATAGGGTCATCCAAACCATGAAAAATAATTAACTGCCTATTTTCTTAAAATATCTTCGAAAAAGACATGGGACCTCAGGTGATTAGTTTTGATATATTCACGTTAAAAAATATAATTCATGATTATTGAAATTAATGGTGATTATTTTATAATAGATGGGTGTATACATTATTTTTAACAGATGAATATATAATCAAAATAATGAAAGGGTAATTGGAATACTAGTTGTTATATGATGACTTGACCTTTATTGAATATGATGTTGTGTTGTGTCATTCCTATCATTATGATATTTTTTATAATTCATATTGTTCTTATTCTGATTATAGAATATAGAATTTAGGGATTGTGCTAGTTATGTTGAAATTATTATAAAGAGGGCATACTCAGACGGCGTAGAAATTCTTGAATAGGGGGATTGACCTTGTTATGTTTTAATGCTTATAGGGTCTAACAACGAGGTCCCACATATATAACTAACACTCCACCTTAACATGTACAAAGTGACTTTCCTGGAAAGGTACCACTTGTTTCCCTTTTTACACATGATCCCTTACCAAGGTTTATCCCTCATGCCTGGACATGTCAACTAACTAATGATTATCCCCATAGGAATCAAATGTTCATTATCATGTGATTTTTTCCCACTCACACAAACTCCCAAGGAAACATCCCAAATGGTCATCCATCATGATCACTACTCCATGCCAAGAATTCATAACCATGGATTTATAACCAGGAATGATCTCTAAAATAAATATTCATCATATTAAAATAATTAAAATAATTTTTTATTTTAACTATTTTTTATTCTTGGGTGATATATTCACCACCACTATCATGCACAACGTCATCATTGTTCACCCCACATCCCATCCTAGGCAGTGCCAAAAAAAATTATGGCCGCATTTAGGCTTTGAAACCAATGTTACAACTAGTATCCAATGACCAGACATACACCCCAAATTGACATGTCCACTGGGTCCCATCCTAAAAGGAACTAAATCATTCCTCATAGACATGTGGTCCCTAACTTGGGACCAAACCACATGCCTAAACGGGTCTTATGAAAAATTATTATCCCCATATTCCATAACATATTCTTTATTGTTTTCATTTTATTCAATCAAAAACACCTTGGGAATCTTCCTATATGATTAGCAATCCTGATCACTACACCAATCCATGAAATTCTTAACTGTGGTGTTTTTACTTAGTAGGATCATGAAAACAATGAGTCTCCTCGTTAACATTGCCATATCATTAAGTCTTATAACTATTTATCATTCTATGGTGTTACATTCAACCCCCTTTTATAGCACAATGTCATTGTTGTGGACCTTACATCTCAACCAATGTAGTCAAACTGCACTACATGATGGGTTTTATCTTGGATACAATTGTAAAAAATGGGCCCCACAAATAGCACAAACACCGCATCATAACATGTAAATTGGGTCCCCGCTCAACTGGTACAACTAGATTCCCCTTGTAAACATGGTCCCCTACCTGGGGCCCTTCCATATTCTTGAAATGGTCATACGACCAATGAATATTTTTATAGACCAACACAAGTTCATTCTAATTGTTTTTTCTTCAATCATAGACACCTTAGGAATCATTACCAAAGGTCACCTAACCAGATCAGTACTTCTAGACAATCATGCTTAATTGTGCATTTATATATCAGAATAATCTAAAAAATAAAGGTTCTTCTTGTTGAATTGAGTCATATCATTTATGTATTTATGTTTTTATCATTCCAGAGTGTTACACCCCCCCCCCCCATTAGAGCACAAAATCATCATTATAGACCATATATCTCAACAAAGACATTGAAACAACACATAATTATAGGTTCATGCTTTGATACCGATGTAATAATTGGACTTCGTAATCTACATAGACACTCTAGGATAATAGGTCCATAGGGTCTTGGCCTACTAGGTACTGCTCATTTCCAAACAAACACATGGCCTCCTACATGGGGCCCAACCATGTGCCAAAACATGTCATGTGACTAACGTTTGTCCCCACATGCCCACACATGTTTCTTCTAGTATGATTTTCCCTCACTTGTACACACCCTATAGAACATCAAAGAAGGACACCCATCATGATAAATACTCCACGATAAAAATTCTTAAATTTGGAGTTATAACTAGGTGGGATATCAAAAATAATGGTATACTTTATTGACAAGAGTCGTATCATTTACTTGTTTAACCCTTTATTGTTATGGGGGGTTACCTATGTCTTGGGAAATTTATGATGAAATTATTATATTGATGGAATATCCTTGTTATGATTAAATTATTATATAGAGGTTTTGTCCCAATTACTATCTATTTATTATAGGTCTTGGACCAGTTCTGCGGTAAAGCATACACAGATGGATTAACCTGGTTCTGCTGATACGGATGGATTATTCCTAGTTATGGGTTATTCAATACACTTATGGTTATGGATGGAATATTAATTCTTCAGACTTTGAGTTATCCAATAAATTCATTAATGTAGGTTGAATATTATATTGCATTAATTAGTTAATTAATTATCATGTTTTAACACATTATTAAATGCATTTACTATCAGA
Source organism: Viscum album (assembly GCA_963277665.1). Taxonomy (NCBI): domain Eukaryota; kingdom Viridiplantae; phylum Streptophyta; class Magnoliopsida; order Santalales; family Viscaceae; genus Viscum; species Viscum album. The sequence goes on along the minus strand of OY728161.1, from coordinate 1,684,342,639 downwards.
CCAGTTTAGTTCAGCCATGTTGGTGTTGATGAACTGAATTATACTCACACCTTATTTGGGTCTCTATTTTTTATTGAAAAAATGAATTGATGCAAGATTGAAAAAGGGAATGGTAAATTTTTTATATTTTTTCTAGGAGGATGGGTTCGAGCTTTGTGATAGGAATACGCCATGCTTTTGGACAATGGTCTTTTGAATTTACATTTTTTATCTTGTTCTTTAATTATCATGACATCAATTATGTCATTTAGTTATAATTAATCCTAACATTAAATAGTTCATTTTTATTCAATTTAATTGGTTCATCCTTTATCTTCCAATTTTTGGATTTACTATTAAATATTAATTCATTACTGTGATATTGTTTCATTTATTCTATTTTTTAACTCTATATCATAGGTAGGGTATTGTGACTATGGTCTATACAAACTCTTTACTAGTCATAAGGATATACTGTATAGAGAGTTGTGATTGGGGTCCTGTAACCAAACCAATTTGTACGCATGGGAGTGTTCTATATCAAGGTAGGATAAAATGAAATATTAGATATTCATTTTTTTGTTTTTTTATATTTTAGAACTTTAGAAAAGAGACTATTATGTGTTGGGATAAGGTAATGAACATGTGCAAGGGAGTAGCTAACCAATGTTTGGGGGAAAATATGAGTTCCCAAGGATGGGATTTTTTTGGAGATATTCACTCAATACAAATTATGTAACATCACCTTGGTTAATTCTAATGAATACTAATGTTATTGTTTATTGATATATATACTCATCGTCCGTTATAGAACAAGATGAGTATGAATGCATCATGAGAGGCACATATGTATATATATTGACATTCACTATTCATGATGGGTATTATTTATTTCATGTGATATATTTCCCTATATAAACAATTAAATTTGGTAATGTCCCTCTATGCAGCATTGTGCCACCTGGACATAATGAGTTGGTTATGAGACCTATATTCATCCTCCCCATTCACCCATGGATACAGAATAATAGTGGCGGTGTGATGAGTATAGTGGGTAAACTATAAAACCATGTTAGTTAGTTACAAAACAACATTAATAATAAATATAGATAAATGAATTGTTATCAATTTATGGAATTAATAATATGAATATAGTACATTTTGAAATAATAATAAATAAATTAAAATAATGTGAAACATTTTTATTGAATAATTTAATGAAATTATAGAATGATAAAACAAAATTTACAATATGTAATACCAAATAATAGACATGTAGGGTCAATAGAACCAAGACCTAAATCCCTTGTCAGTCCCATATTAAAATTCCTACCCATCGATTAAGAAAATAGTCAACATAGAGGTCGTTTTACATTGTTCAATCATGCATCCATTTAATCTTCTATGGTTTTATAGGGTGGCCAAAATATTGAAGGAATATAACTTAGTTTATTGAAAAAACAATGAAAAATCACAAGAAGGATGATAAAAAGGTGCATGAAATAATGAAATAAGAACATGTATATTTAATTATGAAATTATATTAATACCACTTGAACTAGATTCTGTGAAATTCCAGATAACTGATATATTGTCTCACAACCATGATAACCATAACAATAAAACCATTCTAGAACATAAACTTACTTAGTGTTATGTAGAAATGTATCTCATCTTGTCTCAAAAACATGAAAACCATGACCATAGAAACATTGTAAAATATTTCCTTATATACTATGTTTTTATGTCATTTGTCTTTTTCAAAACCATCTATATATGAATTTTAACATTCAATCAAGGTGGATGTCATTATATAATCATTTCTTCAATTTTCCAGTCCATTTATGCTATATAATAATTTCATCATTTATTAGGGAATATCCCCACATATAACCATTTCATAATTTATCACGGTCATGTCTGATAAATATTCATTTTTTCATGTTTAATTGAGAATAGCCCACTAAATAAGTATCTCAGCATGACTCATTGAATATCCTTGAGCATAAAAATTTATTTTGTAAACTGGGCCAACACCCTATATAACAATTAAAAAAATAATCACTACACATTCCATAACAACAAGTATATCAAAATTTCACATCATATATGGCTAATTATAGAAATTAAAATTTATCATTAAATTAAAAATCTCATTAGTCAATTGGTAATAAAAACTACATGCCATTTATCATAATAATTATTCCATTCCATGGAATGTATATATCATGAAAACACCCAAATCCCATTTCATTATAATAAATCATTAATCTATTAATGAATTATTTTATAATCAAATGGTCAAACTCCCGAACGGTTGCCACAATTTAGAACAACAAAAAAATGGATATAATGGGACTCTAAGGAATAAATCATATTCGTGATTTTAATTTATTTGGTGCATGATATATTGGAAAAATTTCCATATTACACATACATTAAAATTATTAATCAAAAGTGTCAGTTATTTGACCCCTAACTTTTATAGGATATCAAACAACTATTCTAATTAAAACAACCCATGAGAAAGAAGGTGTGGACAATCGTTAGTGGGATCCAAGATCAATATTGATCAAGATCAAAAAAAACTATGAACATGGACAATAGATAAATCCAAAAATATAGAAGTAAAAATATAGGGAATGGAAGAAATATCCAAAACCACATAATAGTGATCAGATGCAAAAATAGGATGTCCGTTATTAAGAGAAGTTCACAAAAAATGGTTCGACGTTACCCTTTGTTTGAGAGTAATAAGTTATAGGAGAGTTTTAAATACAATAAACCACAATGAAAACATTAATATCCCATGATGGAGTATTATACATTGTTTAATATAGCTACATATCACATTATTTTTTTTGCAGAATATGCTGAAAAAATCATTGCCTCCACTAAATATGATATTCTCCCAAACATTCGATGAAATGTATCCCACATACTTGAGGTGTAAATTTATTATTGATGGTTTTTCATCTCATTTTACATATAAAATAGCTAAATTGTTTTATGGGTTCTTGAAATACCTATAACCCTTGGGAATTCTTTACCCATTTACACAATGACTCCAATATTTTAAAGAAACATACATCCCTAAATATTAGTCCCCAACAATGTATCTCTATGTCGGTCCTCTCTGATTTTTTGAAGATTACCCATTTCCCAAAACAATGTTTATTAAAAAAAAGTCCTCCATAGTGAAACCACAATCATAATGGTTTAATTATTAGGAAAACCCTTTAATTAAAGAGTTGTAATGAAAATCTCAAGGAGTGATATGCCTTAAAAATTATAGGATTTTACATCCACCCCACAATTTTAAAAATCAACACTGAGATACTCTAAAATTCACTATGGGGTCTAAACCAACATTCCTGGCCACTCTACTCACATATCAGACACACTCTCCTATATCTACTCTTGAAGTCACACATTCTAACACTACACTCAAACCAATTAAATTTCCACACAATAGAGATACATCTCCCTATATTCCATACTCTATAACGGATTCCCATCAATTGTATCTTCAACACATAAATCATAATATTTTAAATAAATTAGTTGAAAATGGCATTGATAATATTCTTAAGTTTGTGACATCTAAAAACATATTGCATGTAATTCTAGAACTATGGATGGGGTAAACAGGGTTCCAATAGACCAAACTTATTAACTATCTCAATCTTGTAGACATATTTGGGCACAATCTTTCTTTATATACTTATTCTTAATTTCTACAATACAAGTGAGACTTGATGGAAAACGTAATTTCCACCAATGAACTCTCGGGTTTATATCTGATGATGAGCATAATATTTATTCCTATTCATCATGGTCACCAACCACCACCTAATCAACTAAATAGTCATTGTTTTCTACTACATGAGACTATGTCTAATAACTATTGACTAACTAGCCTGCAATAGGAAAAGAGTTGAATGAAATTTTCTAACATACAGACACATAAAATTTTCAATTTTGAATGATTCCATTAAGAATTTATTATATGAAAATGCAATGAATTTCATTTTTTCTCCCATAATACACCAAATACAAATCATAGGCCCATAATATATCATCCCAAAACTAACTAGTTATATCAAATTGACCATTATCTCCAATATGAGGTGGATTACTCAAATTAAAAAGTTATTATATATCATTAAAAAGTATATGGTTGAAATGTGATGTGAAACAATGATCTATATCAGAGACGATACGCTTCATAACATCATGCATTTGAACTACCTTGCACACCTAATTACATCATAGAACATACACTTTTATGGTCTCTATGACACGAATTAAGTGGTATAACTTCATAAGTCAATCCAAAAGACCCCAAAAAATCCATTCTTACAGGATAAATTAGGTAATAATTTAAACAACTTAGTGATATCATCCCAATAAAACTCATTAATGGTTAAAGTATTCAAAATCCCTGCTGGCCACTAGTTCTTATCTTTCAACTATTGAAAAGTGAAATTCATTTCAAAATATCCTTCTACATCCTTCTTCACTCATGACCAATAGTAATATATATAGAGATCACAATACATATTTTTCGAACCAGGATGTACCACCCATATTTAAGCATGAAACTCCCTCGTTATGTCTTCACGTATGCTCATAGGAACCCATACTCAGCCATGGAATGTAAGAGAAACTCAAATTCAAGGAGACCATCCTGATCATGTCTCCCCACCAAATATGTTGTCCCATATAACTCTACCCTCTATAACAAAAAACTGCTCTGTCTTGATCCAGTCAAAAATAATAAGAATAATAGATGCCAAATGCAGAGATACTCACCCCTGAGACCCCTGAATATCTAGATGCATGTATATAACGAGATCCATTATTCTCTATTCATTTAAATACTATCATATTACCTTTTTTTGTTTCATTTGGATCAATGAATCAGTAGTGACATTGTCCATTCCATGTGTATATTCCGACTCAAAGAAAAATGTCTATAGATACTAAACCAACCACCTCAGTCAATGATTCATGTATCACTTAGAAAATATGTACGTAAGTCACTTTTTTGTCAATGTATAACCAAAATATCCAACCAATTTGACAATGTCTCATGAAACATTGAGAACATAAAACTATTGAAAACTCTAAATAATGAGTCGGATAATTACTCTCATGTGGCCTCATTTGTCTAGATCCTTAAAAACCACAAGATCCTCTTATATCAGAACTACTCGAAGTCTCCCATTGGAAGTTCCATAGAACAATGTACTTTATATACGTTTAATAAGTAATGTGAAGATATGTGATGTGCTCTACCAACTTTCTAGATCCTAAAATACCTCCCAATAGCAGTTGAACAAACAAATATTCACCCATTTGGTAGTCTTCCGTGACATATGTGTTGCGAGATGGGAGAGGATTGGATAAAGAGCCGACAATAACTTGTTAAACCAATAAATATAATATTTTCAATGTTGTTATTGTGATTCTATTATGATTCCACAACTGTTAATTAATCTCAGTCCTCTATATTTATGATATTCTTTTCACATGGAAAATGATGTGAACTTTATCTATAACGAAACTACATTTGGTTAGATTGGAAAAATCTGATTCGATATCAATATTGTCTAGATGGTTCCAACATATTGAGGAAGAACGTCTGCTGACTGGGAGAACACTATGATTTATCGAAAAAATAACCACAAAATGATTAATAAAAATAATAAATATTTTATTCATCTCTTCCATGAACACCTCAAGAGAATTAGTCAAACAAAATGGCATCTATATGATCTCATAGAAGACTATATCCCTATAAAAAGTAGTATCAGTTATGTCCATTGATATCACCCTCAGCTAATGATATCTTGATCACAAATCGATATTGAAGATGATTATAGAACCTCTTTATTGATATATAATATTGCCAATGCATGGAAGATGATTCCATTTATTGACTGCCATATGGTTGACCCTATGATAATTCTCACATAAGTGTAGTGACAGATAAGAAATCATTGAGAAGGGAAATAGTGAACTCAAAGGAGTTGTATTGTGCCTTATGAAATATTTAGATTATAGATATTCTTTGTAGACTTTCAACTCTTGAGACTCTATTGGGGTAATTCTATAATGTGGAATAGAAAATTTATCTCCTCACGACACCCATGTGAACATTAAATCGATCACTCACTCAGGATGTAATCAATTTAACTCTTCCGAAATGAAATCATGAAATGGTTTAACATGAGAGTAAATAGTAGAACTTCATTACACCATCATCAAAAATAATACCAGATATCCGGGAAATGTGAAAATTAAATCTATTGAATTGGTATTACATGACAAGCATTATGATCCCACTCAGTCTGGTGAAAATAACATCCTTCTTCAAGAGGTAAAATAGAGACTATCCTATGCTAATAGTTGACAAGAGTCATGTATAGTACTATCAAATTAATAGCATGAATCAAACTGAGTCCTTTCATTTTAAGTGTGACCATTTCCAAATAAAAAAAATAAACACCAGTAAATAGAGTGCACAAATTTCTACATTTGATATTCTCTAATTACACTCCTAAATATGAGTTTATGGTAAAAAAAACATCCAATCTCTCCATAATCATTCTATTAACATTTAAAAAAATTGTGTGTATTATGGAGTGTAATAATTCAATATCAACCAAAACAAATGAAATTTTATATGATATCAGAATCGTACCTAAAAATGTAGATAGTAATGCATCTACAATAGTTAGAGTAGTCTATATAATGTGTAACTGACTAAAACCCTCTTCCCATGGCTATGGCCGGACTCCCCAAAACTAGACCATATTCCACGTATAATCATTCTTATAGGGGGTTCCACATCCTCTTCCATGAAAAAAACATCTCATGGAACTATAGTTTCCAATCTATAGAGTAGTGTTACAGTCCTCCCAAAACATTAGTCCCTATCATGTTCCCCTTTTGGGGCTTTACTACAATATCCCCCAAAAAACCTTGGATGGTGGCCCATTCTTACCTATGCACAACACATAAAAGGTGAGTATCAAAACTAATTCTATTTTGGCCAATCGTTCCACAATGTTTGAAATGCACCAGAACCCAATCTTGAAATAGTTACCCATTTCCCTGTCATCTCTATCCACTATTGTCTTGAAAAAACAATATTAATGAGGATTATATCAACTAGAATAAGAGTTTACATTTTTTCCTACTAAAATGGAATGGATACACCTCTGAGACACTCTCATTTTCCAACACATGATTAATCCATGAATAATCAAATCCTAAAACATTTTCAAATGTATATTGTTCACGAGTGACCTAATCAAAGTTAGAAGACCATTGGAAAAAATACATTTTCGTGGAGATCTCATCTGCTTCCAAAGATAGCAGAAATCACTACAGTTCTTTGAAATGCTCAGTGTATTTCATCCCTAACATTACCTATTATGTTTATTTCAATGAATCCCATGCATTCATATCCCTAAATTTCCCTGGAAAAAAATGGAACAAGAACATTCTCACATAGTCCTTTTAAGAAAACTTCTATTACTATGATGTTTTATATTGAATGCCCGAACAATATTTGGAAGGTCCTTAAAGAATATATATAAAAGGATTTACCCTCGTAATTGTTAGTTTCTCAAGATTCTCAATGATTTTATTGAATGAATTGATATAGAACTAGGAAGACTGGGGGACTCCCTTTCGATTGAACATAGGATGATGTTGCAGCTATAACTCTCTAATTAGCTCATACATAAATGTAACGGTGAGAAGATTATATTTCCATGTATATCATGAACCTCATGAAGATACCATGATGTTGAACATCCATATAATCATCAGTAGCTACATGAAGCTCTATTTTAGGTGTGTTAGGGGCATGCTGATTTCCACTCTCCAATATCTCAACTCAATGATGATATGGTGTAATATTCCCTAAAATACACATAGCCTCCTTATAACACATGAGATCAATAATGTCAACCACAATAGTTGATAAAAAATGCATACTCCAAATATCTATAAACATGGATTATAAGTGTTTTAATGTTACATACTAAGTTATTATTACATTTCATTAAAATATATAAAAAGTATCTAATATGACAGATCAACTGAAATGTATATATCACATGAAATACATATATATTCATATAATGAATAGTTAATATCATAATATATCACCATGTTCCTTTTATGATGAATTCATACTCATATCACTCTATAATGGGAAACTATTATAAGAACAATAAGTAATAAAAACATAACATGATAACACAAAACAACATTTGAATAACCCAAGATGAAATAAAATCAACAATTACAGGATAAAATATAATCATTAATCCATGAAAGGGAACTCAGGTTTCCTCCATAAATGGGTCAGTTACTACCATGAATAGCTCATTACCAAGTCCCGACATATCATATAATCCATTATAAATTTTGAAAATAAAAATGAAACCAAAATGAATCCCAGTGTAATATAATACCACTTTGTGTCAACCCCCAATCTGATTATTAGACAAAAGGATGAAATGGATTTGATATGAGTCAAAATGGTCCCTCCCTGAAAGGTAGATACTTTTTAGTATAAGTTATTGTTTGATGATTATAGTTGGGAGATGTAATGTCCCGGTTCTGGGTGCCACTAAATGGGTGCCCCGAACCCGGTTCACCACGTGACCTCAAGCGCATTTCCCCAAATTCCAAAGGCTACCGACTAGAAGCAAGGGCCCAGGTTTGATAGTGGGGAAACAATTCCCTCATTTGTCAAAGTGTAGCGCATCGGAATATAATATAAACATACAACAATAGTGGAAGCAGCAACATTACATATAAGTGAAATGGATAACTGATAACAAAAATGGAAACCAGTAGTCATATATATATGAAGATGCAGCATGTCACTATTCTATAAAACAGCCAGAACATGTTACATGATCAATACAATACAACTGAAGTACAGGTACAGAAAAGAATAATAGAACAGCCCACGACATCGTGAGCCAATTATCGGTCCCATGCTCTCCAACACCCCAGCATCAATCAAGTACCTATATAGGGTCCCATTCTATTATCTACACCTGCAAAAACGTAATCTGTTTGGGTTGAAAAGCATGTCCCAAATAGGGTGTGAGAAATATATCTCAGTAGGCACCCACCAAAGGCTCGTGCCCAACTGGGTGTAAAAATGCAACAACAGTGTGCAGTAGTGAATGAAATAAACTATGTAGTACTCAAAATTAACTATCTTAATAGTTATATTTCCATTTAATTATTCATTTAATCCCTTTAAAATAAGAAACCACCATAGTGCATTTCTAAGCAAACAGTCAGTGTCCTCAGACACACAATCCTTTACCCTCAGGTAATCAGAATCCAACCCGCTAGTAATTTCCCATAGGTATAACAGATTTTTCCCTCATACATACGTAGTGTCACCCTCAAGCACAAAGTCTATTTCCCACAGGCATAGAAAAAGTTTCCCTCAGGCTAAGATAACAACTGACCTCAGGCTAAGAAAAACAATGCCCACGGGCTAAGTAAAACACCATCCTCAAGCGCAAGTAACCGGGCCATGCACATCATCAAAATAAACATTCCCATTCAATTCATCTCAAGGAAAAATTAATGCTTAATATAACATGTATTGACCTCAGGTATCCTAGAAAAACGGATAAACAGAGGAACGTACCCCCGGGGTGGTCCTGGATCCAAGCAGAAATCCGAAAAAGCATTTTTATATCACATTTAATTACCTATAAAATTCTAGGTATTTAAAATAGTCACGGCCTCTGCCACACGACACCCCAAATATGGGTTCGTAGCTCCAAAAAACACAAAAACGCACGACAGTTGAAAATAAACACAAATACACCTACCATATAAACCAATGAATGATATACGTGAACACCGATTACAAAAAACGCTCAAGAATGACATAGATATGACGTATAAGAAAACACTTTCAAATGTAAATAACATTCCCTTGGGATATAATTGGTTAGAACGACTTAGGGAGAGCGGAGGGCTTACCTGTACGGTTCCAGGGAGATCAACGGTGCAGAATATGGATTCCCGATGTGTGCTTAGCGGATATCCAAAGCGTTGGCCTCCTTTCCTGATCCTTCTTACCATTCTAAACCTTCCCTGTGAAGAGGGGAGGCTAATGACCATTTTAAGTGAAAAAAAAAACAAAGTAAACGGCGTGTATTTCCAAGTACACAGAATGTAATTCCCAGTTTTTTAACTGTTCCTCTGGTGGATTCCCACCAGCGTGCCACTGTTCACCTGCCGACATGACTACATGATGTGTCATCATGAGTACACGGCATGTGATGTCGAACAGCTACCCTCCGCCTTACTATTCTCCTACCTACTGACTACACGGCATGTAAGGACCACTATACGGCGTGTAGTCGGTTCCTACACCCTTCATCACCAACATGGCCACACACCCCGTGTACCCATCCCTCAAGACCAGAAGTACACGGCATGTGGAAAAGTACACGACATTCACTTCCAAACTTTGGGATATTTCCGCATTTTCCTTATTTTCTCAAAAACACTAAAGGGAATGAGAAAAGAAGAAACTTGTACCTCAATGATAAGAACCAGGTTCTTACAAACTTCCCCCATTAAAGAAATTTTTCCCCGAATTTCCCTTCCATGTTTGGAGATGATAAAGCTCAGAACATCTCTGGCCACTGAGCACGTACATCGGTCTCCCGTTCCTAGGTTTTGTCCTGAACTCGGCCATGCTGCCATAGCTCCCGTACGAGAGGAACTGACCGCCCTCAGAGAACCTCCGTACTCCTATCTACGATACGAATCAGATGCTCCTCAAAGGACGCATCTTCCTTATGCTCAACCTCCTCTGGCTGAAGGATGTGAGATGGGTTTGAATGATAGCGTTGTAGCTGGGATACATGGAAGACGTCTTGCATGGATCGGTACCTCTGTGGTGACTACATCCGATTGGAAACCGGCCTGAATCTCTCCAGAATCTCAAATGGAATCACATATATCGGTGAAAGTTTATCCTATCTCCTGATCCACCTGTATTCCAGCCTTGGTGAAACACGCAAAAAAACCTGATCCCTGACCACGAACTCCAAAGGTCATCTGCAGTGATCAACATATGATTTCTGACGATACTGCGCGGTAGCCATCCGCTTCTAAATTGTAAGAACCCGGTTCTTATTCTTGAGGTATGGGTTTCTTCTATTCTATTTTCCTTACGTGTTTTTCAGAAAATAAGGAAAATTGGGAAGAATCCTAAATTTTGGAAGTACACGTCGTGTAATTTTCCACATGTCGTGTACTTCTGGCTGTGTGGAATGAGTACAGAGGGCGTGTGGCTATGCCGGAGATGAAGGGTGTAGGAACCGACTACACGCCATGTAGTGGTCCTTTACACGCTATGTAGTCAGTCAGTATGAGAAATAGTAAGGCGGTGGCCAGGTGTGGGGCAGCACACGCCATGTATTCATGGAGACACGTCGTGTGGTCATGTCAGCAGGTGAATAGTGCCGTGCTGGTGGGAAGCCGCTAGAGGAATAGTTAAAAAATGGGAAGTACACGGCGTGTACTTGGAATTACACACTGTGTACTTTGTTTTCTTCTCTTAAAATGAGCATTAGCCTCCCCTGTTCACAGGGAAGGTTTAGAACAGGAATAAGGAACGAAAGAGGGAGTCCAGAGCTTCGAAGATCCACCGAGCGCATTTCCGGAATCTGATTCCACCTCGGATGATCTCGTTGGCACTGCACGGGTAATCCCTCCACCCTTCATAATCAATTCTTTCTAATTCATATCCTAACGGGAGTTATTTTCGTTTATGTGAGAATTGTTTTACCTCATATCTATGGTGTTCTTGGATGTTTCAAAAAGCTTCGTTCGTGTATATCGTTCGTGGGTGTTAAAGGTAGGTGGCATGGTTATTATTTTCAACCGTCGTGCATTTTTTGCATTTTTGAGCTACGAATCCATGTTGGGGTGTCGTGTGGCTGAGGTCGTGGCTATTTTAAATACCTATAATTGTATAGGTAATTAAATAAAATTTTAAAACTATTTTTTGGGACCAGGGCTTGGATACAAGACCACCCCGGGGGTGCATTCCTCTCTGTAGTCGTTTGGCCAGGATACCCGAGGGTATGCCAGGTTTAAATTATGCATTACTTTTGCCTTGAGAAGAATTTTATGTAAAGTGCTTGTTTATATGTTGGGCATGGCCCGGTTACATATGCCTGAGGGTGGTGTTTTATTATATCCTGAGGGCGCGACTAAATTAGCCTGAGGGCAACATAATATTTCGCCTGACGGGAACCTTTCGTGCATGAGGGCTTGAATTCTATGCCTGAGGGTGACACTTCCTACGCCTGAGGGAAATTTCTGTTACGCTTGAGGGAAATACTTGCGGGTTGGATTCTGTATAGCCTGAGGGAAAGCATGATGGCGTGGTTTAGTATATTAGCCTGAGGGAAAGGTTATGTCATGCAATAGGGTTTGGTGTTGTTGAGCACAGAATGGTATTAAAATAAATTGTAAAAAGGAATATTATAATGGAAATATAACTGATTAAATTGGTTACTTCAGTACTGCTTAGTTTATTGCATTTACTACTGTACACTTTTGTTGCATTATTACAACCAGTTGGGCACGGGCCTTTGGTGGGTGCCTACTGAGATATATTTCTCACACCCTATTTGGGGAATGCTTTTCATCCCAAACAGATTACGTTTCTATAGGTGTAGATAGGGGAAAGTATCCTTATACAAGTACTTAATTACTTCTGGGGTGGAGGAGAGCATGGGACCGAGCATTGGCTCGCGATGCACGAGTTGTTCTATTTTTCTTTTCTGTAGTTGTACTTCAGTTGTAACAGCCCAAGATTTTATAAAAAAATATTCTTTTTAATTTTATTAATGTCTTGTGTTGTACGCTACACCAAAAGGAGCTGGCACAACACGCATCCTTGACTTGACTTTCATTACACGCAATCGCGACCTTCCTCGATAGCGTGTGTAGTACGCAATAACGAGTTTCACTAAACAGCGATATGCTATTAAAATGTTATTAAAACTAGCCGTTATGAATAGTAATAAACACTTTTTAAAACTCTGTAAATCTTATTTTTCAAAATGAACTTCATTTTTAGATTCGGAGTATCGAATTTATCCTAAGGTGAAATTTTGGTACTTTTCGGATAACTTTCATATTCTGATGAATAGTGAAAATTACTAAATTATAATTAAAAACAACTTTTTTAATCGAAATAATTAATAGTGATAATTTATTAATTTGAGTGGTTTTAAAGTATATTTAGAATATATTTTTACAATTTAATACAATGTTGGTCATTGGATGTAATTTCACATTTAATCCAGACATAATCAAGTGTCAATCTTTTGATAGATATTGTTTCTTAAAAACACGCTATTTGTTTTAACAGCGGGATTTAATTATAAAATTAATTAATGCAAATTCTATGATATGAATTTGGTAAAATAGACTTCATTTTTGAATTCGGAATATGAAATATAGCTTAGGATGAAATTTTGGCATTGTTCTGAAAAACATCAATTTTTGATGAATAGTGAAACTACTAAGTGGTAGTTAAAAAAATTAATTTCTTCATAAATCTTAATTTTACCGCTTCTGTGAATGGAATTTCAAAAATCCGAGAGACACGGTTGATGTCAGTAAGTAAAATGTGGTTCAATGAGATGAAAATAATTTTTGGTGAATAGTAACTTTTTAATTTTTTTTACCACGGTTAATAGTAAATAGGGTAACTAAGGGTAAATATGATATTACTATTACCCTAACACATGTCCTAATTCTATTGGATAAGTGTAATTCGACCAAGAACAACCTTATGAATATAATATGACCATTTAGGTCCACTTGGATTAGATTATGACATTTAATATTATATTATTTAATGAATAGTTAAAATAGTTAAAATCAAAGTTTAATAACTAAAACATTTTTAATATGGGGTTATACATAAGATAAATTCGACTATAAATATTAATTAGAAAGTTAAAAAGCTTTCCTACATAATGATATTTTATTTATAATTTTTAGACTTTAAATAAATTAATTTATTTATGACACAACGATGATGCAGTAATTACCCTTTTAAGGAAATATTAACATAATTGATGTTATAAATACTCAAATGAATGTAATTTGAGACTTTTTATGAATTCCAATAATTTTCTAGGTTACTATGACATATTAATGTTGATTTAATCAACTTGGTTCGAACATATAATTCTGTTATGACTTTCACAAAAATCATATATCAAATAGTGTCAAAATTGACACAAAATAGTTTTTAAATCAAATATTATATTATTAATTGTTATTGTATTCCTAAAAATCGAAGGTTCGGCCAAATGACTTAGATAAGGATATATATATTAATAATAAACAATTTGGGGTTCGTTTGGCATGTTATAGTAAGTGTATTAACCATATAGTGAAAGAAAACAAAAAGGCAAGGTAAAAGTTAAATTATTTAACTTAGAGTTAAATCTAATTGATAAGGTTAAAATAAGAACCTAAACTTGTCTAAATCCTATTGGTTGATAGGATTTCGACCCATCCCCACTTTAGCTTCGAAATAAGACCCTTTGGAACCATTATAAACCGATTTTTTTTTTAATATAAAATAATATTTTGAGATATTCCTAAGGTGCCCCTCTCCTCCCTTATAAAAGGGAACCTCCTCCCCCTCCTCCTCACACCAATTTGAGCACTCAAGCTCGGCCAAACCCTGCCAAAATCTCTTCTCCACTTCCCTAGAAACATCCTAGAGGTTCTGGTCTTCCTCAAAGACCAATTTTAGTTCCCTAAGAGGAGGTCTCCAAAAGGCGCTTCAAAGAAGAGGTAATTACCGTTACCAATTCTTTCATCTTTATTTCTTCTTCCACTTCTTCTTCTTAGGTTTTTTAATTATGAAGTAATAACATCAGTATCACTCATATACTGATATGTTATTATAATTATGAAACAACCCTATTTCACCATCTATCTATCCTACGGAAAAACAAATCACCGCGCGTGCGTACGTACGGAATACCGTCTCCACGCCGTGGTGTAATCTATTTTCCACCACCACCTTACATGGATGGGTATAATGGTGTAAAGAATAACTATAAATAGTTATTAAAACATCATATTGATTCTGATATATTGTATAATCCACTCCAATTCAATTCAATATTTATGGAAATGATATCATCGCTCGTGCGTACGTACGGACTACCGTCTCCACGACGCGATGAGATTCATTCTCCATGTTAACCATTTAAGAATGATTATAAAGTATATATAAGAAATAACAATGAAATATATGACATTATAAAGCTACTGGATTTATGTATATATATATATGTATGTCATCTACTTACTTCCATTCAAGACAATAGGGAAAGGAAAACAGTGTTCATGCGTACGTACGGACTACCGTCTCCATGAACGGTGTTTTTCATTTCATTTATCTATCTATTATATATATATATATACTGAATATATATGATATATAAATCATATTTTATATTCTGGAAGTATGTAAATCATGATATAAGTAATAATAATGTCAATAACAACAAGTCAAAACACCTACGATAAATGAAACGATTCTACCCAAAACGCTTCTTTAACATGGAATTTACAAAAGAACGGGTAATATAATGTCATAAGTGAACCATATATGATATCTTAACAATGAATATGATTCTGGAATAAGTCAATAACATGATTTAAATCATTATACAGGAGGTTCGGACACTTACAAAGCAAGTCAGACATAAGGTATGGAAAATACCACAATCTCGTTTTTATCCGAGATTGTTTTTACTTTGGCATTTACTGGGGTGTATTTTATCATCCACATCCATGTTTCATCAATATGAAATATTTTTTCCATCCACATACAATAGTTTAAATCCAATTTTACCCTTCGGTGAGTTTTTATTAAATAATATGAAAGGAATCTTTTTTCGTTTTTTTTCGTACGAGGTACTTTTTGACTTTTCCGACAAAAGTACGAAGAATGTTTTTTTTAACTTATACGGCCTGAATGGATTTTTAAAACATTATTTCCAAGAAACTTCCTTTACAAGTTTTCAAGTTTATTTTTAATCAACTTCTTTTATTTTAAATTCGTATGACATGTTATGAAAGGAAAAATGTTTTTGAAGAAGAAAGGATATTTTCCTCAAGAATGGAGTTCAAGTATTTTATCAAAATTATTTTCCATCTAAGATAATAAAAGGGTTCTGTTTTTATCCCTATTATTACATTGGTTTGATTATGTTGTGATGGAAATATTTTTATGAATTCCTTTATCTTATATGAATTGCTTTATGATGTCATGTTGTTTAAGAATCCCATTTTTATTACATGGGTTATGTGATGAAGTATGATTTATGATTATGTGGCACACATAAGAAAGGATTAATTATAAGATGGGTGGGACCTATATCTCCCTCCAATGCATTGGTTAAAGATTTTATATCTCATGAGATAGACAGGGTTGGAACGGTAGGTTATACCGGTTCAGTGAAACAGGAATGAAACGAGGGTTACTCGATTCAGAAAGGGACTTTGTCCACTAAGATAGTCTTGGCAATTAGTCTTGACTAACAAGAAATGATTCTCTATGATTATGTGTGTATGCCACAAAGTTTCATGTTTTATGTTATGATTATTGGGATTACTTTTTCACTGCCATGATTTATCCCATGATTATGAAATTATGCTCTCTTTTGCAGGTTATGATTTCCAAAATGCTATGTTCTTATGAATATGATGTGATTGATATTTATTTTGTTTACCCTTACTGAGCATTTGAGATCACCCTTTTATGTTTTCTTTTCCCCAGGATATAAAGAAAGGTTTTAGGTAAAAAAAAGGAGGAAGATCTTTATGGGAGATTTTGAAGATCTTTCACCACGATTAGAAGATTATAGTCCGAGTTTCCAAAGACACTAAACTATTACGGTCCTTGTGTGTGTGTTTTTGTAATGTACTAATTATTCCGCAAAAGTAATGTAATGTCAATGTACGCCAAGATACGGGTCTCTACAGTTGGTATCAGAGGAAAGGTTTAGTCAACCTTTGGAAACTAGGATGCGAAAACGTTAGTGAGATCCCTAGATATATTTCTAAGGTATGTCTAGGGATGTCTCTAAGGTTAAGTATACGTATAGGTTATAGTCCTAGAATTGTGGTAATGATCTTCGAATTTAACCTAAGATGTTAGATATTGAGGGTACTACCCCTTTATTATGTTGTTTTCCCTAGCATGATTTTTGCCTCTCATACTATTCTTTTGGGGTTTTAGGCGATGGCTGGAACCCGAAGGAACCATGTTAATGCGGAATGTGATGGGCAATGCAATGATTGTCCCCCTGAGCAACCAAACGATATGGGATCCGGAATGAAAAATCTTGTAGCCATGCTCACACAACTTTCTCAAGCTATGAATCATGCAGGACTTCCAAACGAGCAAAGGAAGGAGCAACATTCTGTTGAATCCTTCATGAGGCAGCGTCCACCTTCTTTCAGTGGGTTTACTGATCCATTAGTTGCTGAACAATGGATTAGTACTACTGAAAAGATATTTTCAGTTCTTCAATGTTCTGAACTTGATAAAGTCATCCTAGCAGTGTATCGTTTGGAAGGAGATGCTGATCAATGGTGGAATCTTATTAAGAATACGAGGCAAAGGGATGAAATTGAGTCTATGGAATGGGACGAGTTCAAGAACTTATTTTTCAATAAGTACTTCCCTTGTATTCTCCGAACAAGGATGGAGAAAGAGTTTCTTGAACTGAAGCAAAGGGATGATGAATCTGTTGGTACCTATGAAGTGAATTTTACAAGACTTGCAAGGTATGCTTCTGGTATTATCATCCAACCTGAAAGTAAAGTTGATCGATTTTTCAGTGGCTTAAAACCAAGTCTTCGAAGGGCATTAGCTATAAGAGACTTCAGTAGCTATGAAGAAATTGTGCGTTGTGCTATCAAGGTCGAAATGGAAGTTGGTGTTACATATCCATCTCATGGGTTTGACAAGAAACGAAAGATGGAGTTCAAGGAGAAATCTCAGAATAATGGTGAAAAGAATATGAATGTTTCCTTATGCACAAAGTGTGGAAAGAAGCATGGTGGAGATTGTCTTAAAGGGACTAGAAAATGTTTTAAGTGTGGAAAAGAAGGTCATCGAGCAGCTGAGTGTCGAAGTAATGGAAAAAGGGATTCTAATGAAGTGAATAAAGCAAACACTGCAGTGAACGCACAACCAACACTTCAATGCTTCAAATGCAAGAAAATGGGGCATTATGCTAATAAATGCCCTAATCCAAGGGTTAGTGATGATCGACATGAGCAACCTCTTAAGGCAAAGGACAAAGGGAAGTCACATGCGATCACTATTGGCAATGTTGAATATGACAACGATGTGGTGGAATGATTAAGTAATGGGATTCCAAAATAATGTTGTATCTTGGAATATTGGAATATTTATGTGTTGGTCTAATGTGGTATTCAAAGTGATTGAGATATTATGCGCATAATGAAGGGAAAACGAGAAAATGAAATGTTTAACAGTATTCATGAGCTCATGATTGATATAAGGACTAAGTGATATCATGGTTTGAGAATATAGAATTTTGAGGATTTTGGTATGTGGAAAGTGTTAACTTTTAACTGCATTCAAGTTTTCACTAAGGTTCAATGGGTATTCAAGAGAGTACAAGATTAAGGCCTTTGAATGTTTGGAATGTGTCCAACAAGATATATCTTATGATATATGGGGATCAACGATGGTATTAAATCTCTGGTAATCGTTTTCACTATGTTATGAGAATGGACTGCAGTATTATGGATAGGACTAAAGATTGGAATGGATTATGTTGGACATAAGTTAGTATTGTTTAAGGATAGAAGTCTTTTCGATATTATTTATGGGATGTTATAGTAATATAGTTTTAGAAAAAGGAAAACCTGCAGTATGGGCGACAGCCCATCGCTTCGGACAAGGCTGTGGGAATCGAACCCACAACTGAAGTGCGACTGGCCTTTATCGCCTACCACTGGCCTACAAGAAGTCCCTGTTTAGTAGAAACTAGTTTTATTATATTAAGCAGAATGATATATGAAGTATAAGTCCATTTTAGGAACCATATATGCTTTATCTCACTATAGATCGACTTATGTATATAATTTTTGCTAACCTTTTGTTTGAGACAGATGGAATGACCCGTCATTCTATCACATGATCTGCTAACACTTCACGAATAACAAATTCAACTTCATTTAAGAGATGAAGTGGAAATTGTTCAAGGCATGAACAACAGTGAGATTGTACCAAAATAAAGAAAGTATTTATTCCAATTCAAATTTTCAACTTTAGGGAAATGATCTTGAAAACCAAAAATGTTGTCCTAGTGATCTTATACCTGATGAATCAGATGGTACCTTAGATCGTCACAAATTTATGGATTTGTGATTATTGTATTTTCCATAGCCATGTTCTCTACCACTATCCATCAGAACATGATGGTTAGATTTCTCTTCCATATCCATATTTTCACCTATGTGGAAACCCAATGATTAGTTTATTTGGGTAACCGTTACGTTTCATACTTTTGTTTTTAAAGATTGGTTTTGATATTCCTTTTTACGATGTGGGTTTCTATTAAAGAAACTTTCAAATAGTAAACCATTTATAACCCCGACGAATTTCGAGGCCGAAATTCATTTTAAGGGGGGTAGAATGTAACAGCCCAAGATTTTATAAAAAATATTCTTTTTAATTTTATTAATGTCTTGTGTTGTACGCTACACCAAAAGGAGCTTGCACAACACGCATCCTTGACTTGCCTTGCATTACACGCAATCGCGACCTTCCTCGATAGCGTGTTTAGTACGCAATAACGAGTTTCACTAAACAGCGATATGCTATTAAAATGTTATTAAAACTAGCCGTTATGAATAGTAATAAACACCTTTTAAAACTCTGTAAATATTATTTTTCAAAATGAACTTCATTTTTAGATTCGGAGTATCGAATTTAGCCTAAGGTGAAATTTTGGTACTTTTCGGATAACTTTCATATTCTGATGAATAGTGAAAATTAATAAATTATAATTAAAAACAACTTTTTTAATCGAAATAATTAATAGTGATAAATTATTAATTTGAGTGGTTTTAAAGTATATTTAGAATATATTTTTACAATTTAATACAATGTTGGTCATTGGATGTAATTTCACATTTAATCCAGACATAATCAAGTGTCAATCTTTTGATAGATATTGTTTCTTAAAAACACGCTATTTGTTTTAACAGCGGGATTTAATTATAAAATTAATTAATGAAAATTCTATGATATGAATTTGGTAAAATAGACTTCATTTTTGAATTCGGAATATGAAATATATCTTAGGATGAAATTTTGGCATTGTTCTGAAAAACATCAATTTTTGATGAATAGTGAAACTACTAAGTGGTAGTTAAAAAAATTAATTTCTTCATAAATCTTAATTTTACCGCTTCTGTGAATGGAATTTCAAAAATCCGAGAGACACGGTTGATGTTAGTAAGTAAAATGTGGTTCAATGAGATGAAAATAATTTTTGGTGAATAGTAACTTTTTACTTTTTTTTACCACGGTTAATAGTAAATAGGGTAACTAAGGGTAAATATGATATTACTATTACCCTAACACATGTCCTAATTCTATTGGATAAGTGTAATTCGACCAAAAACAACCTTATGGATATAATATGACCATTTAGGTCCACTTGGATTAGATTATGACATTTAATATTATATTATTTAATGAATAGTTAAAATAGTTAAAATCAAAGTTTAATAACTAAAACATTTTTAATATGGGGTTATACATAAGATAAATTTGACTATAAATATTTATTAGAAAGATAAAAAGCTTTCCTACATAATGATATTTTATTTATAATTTTTAGACTTTAAATAAATTAATTTATTTATGACACAACGATGATGCAGTAATTACCCTTTTAAAGAAATATTAACATAATTGATGTTATAAATACTCAAATGAATGTAATTTGAGACTTTTTATGAATTCCACTAATTTTATAGGTTACTATGACATATTAATGTTGATTTAATAAACATGGTTCGAACATATAATTCTGTTATGACTTTCACAAAAATCATATATCAAATAGTGTCAAAATTGACACAAAATAGTTTTTAAAACAAATATTATATTATTAATTGTTATTGTATTCCTAAAAATCTAAGGTTCGGCAAAATGACATAGATAAGGATATATATATTAATAATAAACAATTTGGGGTTCTTTTGGCATGTTATAGTAAGTGTATTAACCATATAGTGAAAGAAAACAAAAAGACACGGTAAAAGTTAAATTATTTAACTTAGAGTTAAATCTAATTGATAAGGTTAAAATAAGAACCTAAACTTGTCTAAATCCTATTGGTTGATAGGATTTCGAACCATCCCCACTTTAGCTTCGAAATAAGACCCTTTGGAACCATTATAAACCGATTTTTAGTTTAATATAAAATAATATTTTGAGATATTCCTAAGGTGCCCCTCTCCTCCCTTATAAAAGGGCACCTCCTCCCCTCCTCCTCACACCAATTTGAGCACTCAAGCTCGGCCAAACCCTGCCAAAATCTCTTCTCCACTTCCCTAGAAACATCCTAGAGGTTCTGGTCTTCCTCAAAGACCAATTTTATGTCCCTAAGAGGAGGTCTCCAAAAGGCGCTTCAAAGAAGAGGTAATTACCGTTACCAATTCTTTCATCTTTATTTCTTCTTCCACTTCTTCATCTTAGGTTTTTTTATTATGAAGTAATAACATCAGTATCACTCATATACTGATATGTTATTATAAGTATGAAACAACCCTATTTCACCATCTATCTATCCTACGTAAAAACAAATCACCACGCGTGCGTACGTACGGAATACCGTCTCCACGCCTTGGTGTAATCTATTTTCCACCACCACCTTACATGGATGGGTATAATGGCGTAAAAATAACTATAAATAGTTATTAAAACATCATATTGATTCTGATATATTGTATAATCCACTCCAATTCAATTCAATATTTATGGAAATGATATCATCGCTCGTGCGTACGTACGGACTACCGTCTCCACGACGCGATGAGATTCATTCTCCATGTTAACCATTTAAGAATGATTATAAAGTATATATAAGAAATAATAATGAAATATATGACATTATAAAGCAACTGGATTTATGTATATATATATGTATGTCATCTACTTACTTCCATTCAAGACAATAGGGAAAGGAAAACAGCGTTCATGCGTACGTACGGACTACCGTCTCCATGAACGGTGTTTTTCATTTCATTTATCTATCTATTATATATATATATATATACTGAATATATATGATATATAAATCATATTTTATATTCTGGAAGTATGTAAATCATGATATAAGTAATAATAATGTCAATAACAACAAGTCAAAACACCTACGATAAATGAAACGATTTTACCCAAAACGCTTCTTTAACATGGAATTTACAAAAGAACGGGTAATATAATGTCATAAGTGAACCATATATGATATCATAACAATGAATATGATTCTGTAATAAGTCAATAACATGATTTAAATCATTATACAGGAGGTTCGGACACTTACAAAGCAAGTCGGACATAAGGTAAGGAAAATACCACAATCTCATTTTTATCCGAGATTGTTTTTACTTTGGAATTTACTGGGGTGTATTTTATCATCCACATCCATGTTTCATCAATATGAAATATTGTTTCCATCCACTTAAAATAGTTTAAATCCAATTTTACCCTTCGGTGAGTTCTTATTAAAGAATATGAAAGGAATCTTTTGTCGTTTTTTTTCGTACGAGGTACTTTTTGACTTTTCCGACAAAAGTACGAAGAATGTTTTTTTAACTTATATGGCCTGAATGGATTTTTAAAACATTATTTCCAAGAAACTTCCTTTAAAAGTTTTCAAGTTTATTTTTAATCAACTTCTTTTATTTTAAATTCGTATGACATGTTATGAAAGGAAAAATGTTTTTGAAGAAGAAAGGATATTTTCCTCAAGAATTGAGTTCAAGTATTTTATCAAAATTATTTTCCATCTAAGATAATAAAAGGGTTCTGTTTTTATCCCTATTATTACATTGGTTTGATTATGTTGTGATGGAAATATTTTTATGAATTCCTTTATCTTATATGAATTGCTTTATGATGTCATGTTGTTTAAGAATCCCATTTTTATTACATGGGTTATGCGATGAAGTATGATTTATGATTATGTGGCACACATAAGAAAGGATTCATTATAAGATGGGTGGGACCTATATCTCCCTCCAATGCATTGGGTAAAGATTTTATATCTCATGAGATAGACAGGGTTGGAACGGTAGGTTATACCGGTTTAGTGAAACAGGACTGAAACGAGGGTTACTCGATTCAGAAAGGGACTTTGTCCACTAAGATAGTCTTGGCAATTAGTCTTGACTAACAAGAAATGATTCTCTATGATTATGTGTGTATGCCACAAAGTTTCATGTTTTAAGTTATGATTATTGGGATTACTTTTTCACTGCCATGATTTATCCCATGATTATGAAATTATGCTCTCTTTTGCAGGTTATGATTTCCAAAATGCTATGTTCTTATGAATATGATGTGATTGATATTTATTTTGTTTACCCTTACTGAGCATTTGAGCTCACCCTTTTATGTTTTCTTTTCCCCAGGATATAAAGAAAGGTTTTAGGTAAAAAAAAGGTGGAATATCTTTATGGGAGATTTTGAAGATCTTTCACCACGATTAGAAGATTATAGTCCGAGTTTCCAAAGACACTAAACTATTACGGTCCTTGTGTGTGTGTTTTTGTAATGTACTAAGTATTCCGCAAAAGTAATGTAATGTCAATGTACGTCAAGATATGGGTCTCTACATCAGTTGTATTGTATTTATTGTGTAACAAGTTCTGGCTGTTTATTAGAATAGTGACATGTTGTATATTTATATGTATATGACTGTTGGTTACCTTTTATCAGTTATCCATTTCATTTATATACATTTTTACTTCTTCTGCTATTGTTGTATGTTTTTATTATATTCTGATGCTCCACACTTTTACAGATGAGGGAATTGTTTCCCCACTTTCATACCTAGTCCCTCACTACTAGTCGACAACCTCTGGCGTTTGTGGAAATAAGCTTGAGGTCACGTGGTGAACTGGGTTCGGGGCACCCGTTGAGTGGCACCCGGATCTGGGACATTACAAAGTGGTATGAGAGGAGTTTTATTCTTTGACTTTCTATTTGGAGCGGTAGTCAGGGATAGGATGAACGGTAGTAGTTAATAAGTTTTATCTACGCATAGCTAACCCGTGTACATGGAAAAGCTAGTCTACCTCGAATTTTTGCAATTCTTCTGTTTTTTCAAATTTTACAGTTGATATGTTTTCACTGTTGGGTGACGCACTTGAGATTGTGCTGGTTATATTTTATCTATGGGTTCTATTAAGTTGAAACCTTAGTAGATGAGGGTATTCCATCTCATGCATCATATAGGCAGAAGCTATTAATCACATGCCATGCATTGTTTCCATGCCATGTAGGTGCATTCGAAATCTCATGTTGTTGTGATAGTTGTTGTGCTAGTAAAGCATGCTGTTGTGATAGCTGCTTTGATAAAATACCTACTGTGTGATAGGGTAATTTTATTTGGGCATGTTTATAGAATGAATTCTAAACTATGGTATTTGGGGTGTATGGGCCCTCATTGACCATAATTTGGTGTGTCATTGACTAATTTTTTTATAACACATATAAGATGTCAAGATTTGGTTCGTTGGGAGTATGGGCCCTCACGGATCAGAATTGGAATCTTAGGTGTTGGTTATCAGTATTTTCTGGGTTTTAGGGAAGTTTTTGAGGCATACTGTCCGGAATCCAATTATACACGCCATGTAGTACCTTCTACATGCCGTGTATGGTCTAATGTTTGGGAAAAAATGAACTTTTTAAGTACATGCCATGTACTTTGAGTACACGCCGTGTAGTCTCGTCCCATGTCACAAACCGTGTGGGAGAAAACATGGGGAATAGAAGATCGTGGGGAGAACATGCAGTTTAGATTATTTACACGCCGTGTAGTGTTAAGCTAGAGTCCTCCTGTGTGACTAACAACACGGATGGAGGAGACCTTTCGACATACACGTCGTGTCCACTATGGGACACACTGTGTAGTCTGACCGGGGAACCCGGCCATGTAACTGACAACACGGGTCGGGGTAAACCATTCGTGTACATGCCGTGTGTATATAGAAAATGTCATGTAGTTGGAGCCGTGTATCTAGTAATGTAACTAACAACACGGGTCGGCAGAGCCCGTCTCGTACACACCGTGTACCTGTTGGACTCGCCATGTAGTATTGTCCAAGGATATATCGTGTGGACTTAGTCGTGTGGATGGGAAGGGGTGGTGTACATGTCGTGTGCGGGTGTAACATGTCGTGTAGTGTTAAGCCGAGTAGTTAGCCATGTCACAAACGACATGGGCAGTTTGAAAATTATACCATACACGTAGTGTAGCGATTATACCCATCGTGTAGTTTTTGTTCAATGGTAGCTGTGTGGCTTAGCCATGTGGAAGGACCTGGGCATGTGAAGATAAGTCAAGTACATGCCTTGTAGTCATTGTACATGCCGTGTAGTCTTGTATTTCAAGTAATGAAATGCCATATTCTTCTTGTTACCTTTGTGGTTCCTTCATTTTCAGTCTTGATAATCTTGAATCTAAGTGGTGGTTTTAACCTTGTAGTGTCATGCCACCTAGACGACATCGCATTGTTTACCAGGCGAGAGACAATGATTATACTCCGGAAATGGTGGGCCATCAGATACTAGTAGATCCCCCAGTAGAGCCAGATGCGTTGCCGACTCTTATACTAGACATAGGCACAGAGGCGCAGTTCCGTGAAGGATTTATGCGGTTCATACAGAAATTTCAGGGAGCACCGAAGTGTGCCACATCTATGGTCGAGCTCACACATATCTTCCAGTAGCAGCATCCACCTATGTTTTTATGTGATGGCAGACAATAGGCTGTGGAGTCTTGGCTAGGATCTATGCAGACTATTTTTGAGTATCTTGAGATGCCTCCAGGGTGGTGGGTTAAGCTCGCGACTTATATTCTGTGGGATTTTTCCAAGAGGTGGTGGGATGTTACCACCCAGTCAGAGCATCACAAAGACATGGCATGGGAGGATATTCAGGTAGTCTTCTATGACTTCTTCTTTCCAGAGATGCTGAGGGTAGATAGAGCTCGGGAGTTCATGAATCTGCAGCAGGGTTCTATGTCGGTGATGGACCATTCTGCTCGTTTCACCGAGCATCAACATTTTCACCCGTACTGGTGGGTGATGAGACGTTGAGAGCAGAATGTTTCTAGGATGGTCTTCATTATGACATCCAAGTTCTGGTGAATGTTTTCAGGTTGACTTGAGTACATGCTATTGTGAACCAGACACTTATTAAAGAGAGGAACTTGCGGGAAGCTAGTGGTGTGGGCTAGGGCGGTTCAACACCAGTTACTGGTACTATTTCTACCTGCAAGAGGACGAGACAGATGGATTTCTCTTAGGGAGGAAGTACCAGCCAGGAAGTTTCTTCAGGTGGCCCGATCAGGTGCTACTAGTGTGGTAAAGAGGGGAATAAGAGACCACAGTGTCCACGTGACCCAATGGAGTGCCGAGATTTAAAAAGATGTGTCATCTACAACGCTTTGGTAGGGTGTTTCTACTAGTGGCTAGTGAGAGTAGTTGTATGCAGACTCCGCGTGCGGGACCAGGACCAATTGCTTCATACCAGTTAGGGGAACTGCAATACATCAGGGTGTGCAAGAAGAGATGGTGGTCATGGCTGTGGTAGCCAGACACTAGGATCTTAGAGGCAGCAGGGCGGGATAGCTCAGGGTATCCAAGTTGTGTCACAGTGTAACGACACTGGGCAGGCATATGCAGTGTAGCAGACCTAGCAATAGCAGGACCTCGAACCTTCTATAGTCAAATGTACTATTCTAGTAGCATCTGTCTTATCTACGGTACTTTTCGATACGGGTGCTAAACATAGTTTCATATCTGTACCCATTGCGGAGAGCCTTAGGCTTTGTGTTTCTACATATGCTGATATCACGATGATAGATACTCTGTTGGGGACTAGAATGGCTGGTTTGCGTTTGTGAAAGTAGTGCCCCCAAGTTGGTGGTGGTTGTCACTTTCGTTGGGACCTATTTTTCTTAGAGATGAAAAATTATGACGTCATTATCGGGATGAACTGGTTGGTTCCCATTCGAGCCTCTGTATACTGTTATCGTCGCAGGATGATTTTCACGTCACCAGAGGGAAGAGTGTTTCAATACAAGGGAGAATGAGATGTTCAGGTGAGTTGAGCTGGACCAGTGCATTATGGGAGAGGTGTAGTCACCACCCAGATTGCGAGATTATATCTGGATGATCAGGGGACTTGTCAGACGGATTTCCCTCCAGTGGTTGATTGTTTCAGGGATGTATTCCTTGACGAATTTTCAGGTCTATCTCGAGAGAGAGGTGGATTTTTCTATTTATCTTGTACCAGGGGCAGCACCGGTGTCCATTCCTCCTTATAGGATGGCTACACCTAAATTGCAAGAGCTCAAGAGGCAGTTAGAGGAGATATAGTCAATAGATTTCATCTAACCCAGTACTTCTCCGTGGGGTTCTCCGGTCCTTTTTGTGAAGAAGGCGGACGGTAGCCTCCGACTCTATGTTGATTATCGGAAGCTGAACAAGTTGACAGTCAAGAACCAATATCATTTTCCAAGTATATATGATCTTTTTGATCAACTTCGAGAAGCACGAGTGTTCTGGAAGATTGACTTGAGATATGGATATCATCAGCTGCGCGGGAGGCCATCAGATATACCGCTTACAGCTTTTCAGAGAAGATATGGTCTATATGAGTACGTGGTTATGTCGTTCGGACTCAAAATCATGAAAGAAGTTTTCATGGATCTAATGAACCATGTGTTCCATCCGTATTTTGATTCATTTGTGGTAGTATTCGTGGACGACATCTTGGTGTACTCTCGCACTCGACACAACCATGCCACACATCTTGAGATCGTATTGAGTACACTGAGAGAGCATAAGCATTATGCTATTCTCTCAAAGTTCCACTTTTGGATGGACTAGATTCACATCCAGGGTCACATTATCTCATAGACAGGAGTTGCAGTAGACCCATATAAGGTAAGAGAAGTAGTTTCCTAGGAGCATCCTAAAAACATGTTTGAGATACAGAGTTTCTTAGGGTTGGCTAGTTCCTACAGATGCTTCATACAGGACTTCTCCCGCTTAGCAGCTCCGTTGACGGTTTTGACTAAGAATGATGAGAAGTTCGTTTGGTCAGAAGCTTGCGAGACAGCCTTTCAGGACCTGAAAGAAAGGTTTACATTAACACCGATCCTGATACTCCCAAAGCAGGGAAAAATCTATACAGTTTACTATGATGCATCAGGTATTGGGACGGGAGAAGTGTTGATGCACGGTGATCGAGTTGTTGCATAT
This sequence comes from Viscum album, assembly GCA_963277665.1. Lineage (NCBI taxonomy): Eukaryota > Viridiplantae > Streptophyta > Magnoliopsida > Santalales > Viscaceae > Viscum > Viscum album. Next base: position 1,684,313,980 of record OY728161.1, on the reverse strand, counting down.
GGGTCTCGGTAGATGAGGTCGAATGAGAGGAATTACCCGACACATGATCTCGAGTTGGCTGCAGTTGTCCACGTGTTTCTCTTTTGGAGAAATTATCTATTATGAGAGCATTTTGTTGTTTTCACCGACCACAAAATCCTCAAGTATATCATTAATCAGCGTGACCTGAATCTGAGGTAGATAATGTCGGTCGAGTACCAATAGTCCTTCGATTTGGAGCTTGCCTATACACCTGGTAAAGGTAATGCAATAGCCGATGCACTGAGCAGGAAGACTCAGATTCAAGAAGTGCAGGAGGCCAGTGGTGAGTGGCAGCTTATGGCTTTGTTCTCTGAGATGAATTTGGTGGTGCATGACAGTCAGGGGAAAAATTATCTTTCAACTATAGCTTTGACTTATACCCTCCTGGATAGAGTGAGGATGAGACAACTATCTGATCTAGATGGCCTAGTTCTACGGGAGTCGGTGGAAAGTGAGGACCTTCCTCCTGGATGGATGATATGCGCTGACGTCGTACTACATTTCCATGGAAAAGTATTGGTTCTAGGGGATATATGTGAGGAGATGATGCGGGAGTTTCATGATTCATCTTGGGCAGTTCATACCGGGGTTACCAAGATGTACCGTGACATGAGACATCAATACTGGTGGCCGGTATGAAGAGAGAGATAGCTAGTTTTATTATGAGGTGTTCCACCTGTCAGCATGTTAAGGCAGAGCATCAGAGGACAGCCGGGCTGTTATAGTAGTTATCTATTTCGGAGTAGAAATGGGATGATGACGTGAAGGATTGTGTGACGGGGTTTCTGAGGACACCTCGAGGCAATGATTTTGTGTCGGTTGTTGTGGACAGACTCAGAAGTGTATCTCACTTTTTGTTGATCAATGAGATATTCAGAGTTGAAGATCTCAAGAAGTTGTATATCCGAGAGATCGTACGTCTTCATGGGGTCCCTCGTTCTATCGTTTCATATAGGGATTCACAATTTACGTCTCGTTTCTGGAAGATTTTTCAGAGGGCACTGGGTACACAGGTGCTTCTGAGCACATCATACCACCCTCAGACTGATGGCAAGTCAGAGGGTATGATTCAGGTGCTAGAGGACATTCTATGTTCGTGCATCCTAGTCTTTGGGTGCTCTTGGGAGAAGCATATAACCATAGTCGAGTTTTACTATAATAATAGTTTTTAGGAAACTATCGAGATGGAACCATACGAGGATTTATATAGTAGGCCATGTCGATCACCTCTCTGTTGGTTAGAGCCAGGTGAGGCAGCCTTACTGGGGCCACGTCTAATGTAGGAGACTTCATTAGCAGGTCCAGTTGATTCAAAAGCAGATGGCTAACGCGCAGTCTCATCAAAAGTCTTATGTTGATCGCCACATACCACCATTGGAGTTCAAGGTCAGCGATCAGGTTTTCTTGAGTGTCTCACCTAGGCTAGGACACAGGCGGATCAGGGGACATGGTAATATTTCACTGAGGTATGTGGGGCCATTTGAGATTTTGGAGAGAGTCGAGCTGGTTGCCAATCGGTTTCAGAGGCCGCAGAGGTACCGAGCCATGCAATACGTCTTCCATGTATCTCAGTTGTGCCGCTATCATTAAGACCCATCTCACACCTTTCATCCAGAGGACGATGAGCTTCATTTTGATGTATCATTTGAGTAGCATCTGATTCATATCGTTAACATTAGCATGATGGTTCTCTGAGGCTGTTCAGTTCCTCTCGTACGAGTGCTATGGCAGCATAGCCGAGAGTAGGACGAAACTTGGGAGTGGGAGAATGATATACATGCCCAGTGGCCAGAGTTGTTCTGAGATTTATCATCACCACCCTTGGAAGGGAAATTTGGGGGTGAATTGCTTTAAGGGGGGAATTTTGTAAGAAACAAGTTCTTTTTCATTAGGTACGTGTTTATTCTATTCTCTTTTCCTTAAGTGTTTTTGAGAAAATAATGAAAATGGGGAAAAATCCTATATTTTGGAAGTACACGCAGTGTACATTTCCACACGTCGTGTACTTATGGCCGTGTGGACTGAGTATATAGGGAATGTGGCCATGCTGGCGATGAAGGGTCTAGGAACCGACTACACGTCGTGTAGTGGTCCTTTACATGCAATGTATTTAGTCGGCAGGTGAAATAGTAAGGCGGTGGCCAGCTGTGGGGAAACACATGTCGTGTACTCATGAAGACACGCGATGTGGTCATGTAGATAGGTGAACAGTTCCGTGCTGGTGGGAATCCTCCATAGGAACATTTAAAAAATGGGAAGTACACGCCGTGAACATGGAAGTACACAGCCATGTACATTTTTTTGATTAAAATGGGTAGTAGCCTCCCATGTTTATAGGGAAGGTTTAGAACAGGAAGAAAGAATGGGAGAGGGAGGCCGGAGCTTCAGAAATCTTCCAAGCACACTTTCGGAATCTGCTTCCGACTCGGACGATCTTGTTGGAACTGCACTATTAAGACCTCCACCCTTCTCAATCAGTTCTTTCCAAATCTTCCCCTAATGGGAGTTATTTTCATTTAAGTGAGAATCTTTTTAGCTCATATCTACGACATTCTTGGACGTTTCAGAAAGCTCTGTTCTCATATATCGTTCATGGGTGTTAAAGGTAGGTGGATTGGTGTTTATTTTCCAACTGTCATGCGTTTTGTGCATTTTTGAGCTATGAACCCATGGTGGGGTGTCGTGTGGCTGAGGCCATGGTTATTTTAAATACCTAGAATTGTATAGGTAATTAAATAAAATTGTAAAACTGTTGTTTGGGATTAGTGCTTGGATCTAGGACCACCTCGGTGGTGCGTTCCTCTGTTTAGCTGTTTGGCCAGGATACCCGGGGGTATGCCATGTTAAAATTACGCATTTCTTTTTCTTTTTGAGGAAATTTATGTAATTTTCATGTTTATATGTTGGGAATGGCCCGGTTACTTATGCATGAGGGTGGTGTTTTACTATAACCTACGGCCATGACTATATTAGCCGGAGGACAACATACTATTTCGCCTAAGGGAAACCTTTCATGCCTGAGGGCTTGACTTCTATGCCTAAGGGAAACACTTACTACACCAGAGGTAAATTTCGTTTTAGCCTAAAAGAAATACCTGCGGGTGGGATTCTGTATAGCCTGAGGGAAAGACTGGGGGTGTAGTTTACTATATTATCCTGAGGGCATGGTTATGTCATGCCTTAGGGTTTGGTGTTGTTGAGAACAGAATGGTATTAAAACAAATGGTTAAAAGGAATAAAAAATGGAAATATAACTGATTAATTTGGTTACTTGAGTACAACATAGTTTATTGAATTTACTACTGCAAACTGTTGTTGCATTTTTACACCCAGTTGGGCACAAGCCTTTAGTGGGTGACAACTGAGATAGATTTCCCACATCCTGTTTGGGTCATGCTTTTCGGCCCAAACAGATTACGTTTATGTAGGTGTAGATAAGGGCAAGGGTCCTTATACAGGTACTTGATTGCTTCTCGGGTGGAGGAGAGCATGAGACCGAGTATTGGTTCCCGATGTGCGAGCTGTTCTATTTTTCTTTTCTGTAGTTGTACTTCAGTTGTATTATATTGATTGGGTAACATGTTCTGGCTGTTTATTAGAATAGTGACATGTTGAATCTTCATATGTATATGACTGCTGGTTCCCATTTATCAGCTATCCATTTCAGTTATATACACTGATACTGCTTCAGCTGATGTTGTATGTTTTTATTATTTTCCGCTGCACTACACTTTGACAAATGAGGGCATTGATTCCCCACTATCAGACTTGGGCCCTCGCTTCTAGTCGACAGCCTCTGGCGTTTGTGGAAATGATCTTTCGGTCACGTGGTGAATCGGGTTCGGGGCACCCGTTGAGTTGTACGCGGATCAGGGATGTAACATGAATCAATTAGACCTGCTCAGAAGTCTTCTACATGATACGTGGTCCCAGTAAAGCTACATCACCTGCCTCTAACAAGCACAAAGGTGATCGGCATGACCTACCATATAAAGCCTCGTATGGTTCCATCACAACAGTTTCCTGAAAACTATTGTTATAGGAAAACTCGACTAGGTGTATGTGCTTCTCCAAAGAGCCCCCAATGTCTAGGACACATGAACGCAGCATGTCCTCAAGTACTTGTATCGTATGCTCTGACTGGCCATCGGTCTGAGGGTGGTATGTTGTGCTCAGAAGCACATGTGTACCCAGTGTCCTTTGAAAACTCTTCCATAAACGAGACATAAAACGGGCGTCCCTATCTGAAACGATAGAATGAGGGACCCCATGAAGACGTATGATTACTCGGATATACATCTTCCCGAGCTCGTCGATTCTGAAGGTCTCCTTGATCGTAAAAAAGTGAGATACCTTCATGATTATATCCACAAAAACCCATATGGAATCATTTCCTCGAGGTGACCTCGGCAAACTAGTCACGACATCCATCGCGATATCATCCCATTTCCACTCTGGATTGGGTAACTTCTCTAACAGTCCAGTTGGCCTCTAATGCTCCGCCTTCACCTGATGACAGGTGGAACACCGTGTAACAAAACCAGCTATATCTATCTTCATACCCGGCCACCGGTACTAACATCTCAGGTCACAGTACATCTTGGTAACACTAGGATGAACTGCCCAAGCTGAAGCATGAAACTTCAGCATGAGCTCCTCGCGTATATCCCCCGGAACCCATACTCATCCAGGGAAATGGAGAATCTTTTCATCGCCTATCTCCCAACCGGGAGGAGGGTCCTCACTTTCCACCGACTCCTATAGAACTAGGCCATCTGAATCAGATATCTCTCTTATCCTCATTCTCACCAGTGGGTAGATGTTACAGCAGAAGAAGAAAGATAAGTTTTCCCTTGACTATCGTGCACCTCCAAATGCATCTTAGAGAACAAAGCCATAAGCTGCCACTCACCACTGGCCTCTTGCACTTCCTGTACTTCAGTCTTCCTACTCAGTGCATCGGCTACTCCGTTACCATTACCAGGTGTATTAGAAAGCTCAAAATCGAAGGACTCTATGTACTCGACCCACCTTCTCTGCCTCAGATTCCAGTCATGCTGAGTAAAGGTATACTAGACACTTTTGTGTTTGGTGAAAACCACAAAACATTCTCCCAATAGATAATGTCTCAAACAGTGCAATGCATGCACAACTATAGCTAACTCGAGATCATGCGTCGGGTTATTCCTCCCATGTGGCCTCAACTATAGAGACCCGTATGCAACAACTTGATCGCCAATCATTAACACTGCTCCCAGCAAAATACATGATGCATCACAGTAAACTGTATATCTCTTCCCCTACTCTGGGAGTATCCGGATCGGTGTTGATTTCAACCTTCCTTTCAGGTCATGAAAGGCTGCCTCATAAGCTTCTGACCAAACAAACTTCACGCCCTTCTTAGTCGAACCCATCAACATTGCTGCTAAGCGTGAGAAGTCCTGGATGAAGTGTCTCTAGTTACCTTCCAGCCCTAAGAAACTCTATATCTCATACATTTTCTTAGGATGGTACAAGGATACTACTTCTCTCACCTTCTCTGTGTCTACTGCAACCCCGGCCTCCGAGATGATATGCCCAAGGAAGTGAATCTGGACCATCCAAAAGTGGCACTTTGAGAGCACAACATATAACCGATGATCTCTCAGTGTACTCAGTATTATATCAAGATGGGTGTCTTGGTTGTGTCGAGTGTGAGAGTACACCAAGATATCGTCCACAAATACTACCAAAAAAGAGTCCAAATAAGGATGGAACACAAGATTCGACAGACCCATGAAAACTACTACCACGTTCGTGAGTCCAAAAGACATAACCAAGTAATCGTACTAACCATACCTACTCTTGAAGGCTCTAAGTGATATATCTGTTGGTCTCACGTGCATCTGATGATATCCTGAACTCAGGTCAATCTCCGAGAACACTCATGCTACATGAAGATGATCAAAAAGATCATCAATCCTCATCAATGTATATCAGTTATTAACCATCAACTGGTTTAGCTTTCGATTATCCATGCAGAGTCTGAGGGTACCGTCTGCCTTCTTTGCAAAAATAGAAAAGAGAACCCCATGGAGAAGTACTGGGTTGGATAAAACCCTTTTCATGTAACTCCTCTAATTGCCTATTTAGCTCCTGCAACTACAGTGTTTCCATCCTATAAGGAGGAATGGACACCAGTGCTGCTCTTGGATCAAGATCAATAGATAAATCCACCTCGCACTCTGAAGGTAGACCTAAAAAGTCATCTGAGAAGACATCCCTGAAACGATCAACCACTGGAGGGAAATCCATCGGACAAGTCCCCTGATCATCCAGACATAAACTAGAAATCTGGTCTATGATTCCACCACACCCACGATGCTCTAGTCCAGCTCGACTCACTTTAACATCCCCTTAACCCTTGTATAGAAACTCTTTGCCTTCTGGTGACGTGAAACGCACCCTGCGACGATAGCAGTCTACAAAGGCTTGAAAGGGAACCAACCAGTCCATCCCAAGAATGCCATCATAAGTTGTCATATCTAAGTCATAGAGGTCCCCAAGAAAAGTGACACCCACCAACCTCAAGGGGGAACTCCTTGCACTGACGCACACATGTTGTTCTCATTCCCAACAGAGTGTCTAGTGTCATAAAATCAGAAGAAGAAGAAGAAGAAGAAACACAGATCCCAATGCACTCCACAATGGGTACAGATATGAAACTATGTGTAGACCCCATATGAAAAAGTACTAAAGATAAGACAGAGGCTACTAGAATAGTACCTCTGACTGTAGAAGGTCTGGGATCCTTCTCCCGATGGGTCTATTTCACTACATATGCCTGCCAAGTGTCACAGCCCTACGACACATCTTGGCTACCCTGAGCTGTCACGCCCTTCCGCCTCTGAGATCCTGGTGTCTGGCTACCATGACCACCATCTCTACCTACACGCCCTGACGTATTCAAGTTCCCTGATTGGTAAGAAGCCACTGGTCCTGCTCCCGCACACGAAGTTTGTACAGAACGCCTCTCACTATCCACGAGTGGAAACACCCTGCAAAAGAATTGCAGATGACCAATCTTGCCGCAAGCTCGACACTCCACTAGATCACGTGGACACGATGGCCTCTTGTACCCCTCTCTACCAAAATGGTAGCAGATGACCGGGCCACCTGAAGTATTCTTCTGGCAGTACTGCCACCCTGAGAGAAGTCAACCTGTCTCTTCCTCTTTCTAGTAGAAACAGTACAAGTAATTGGTAATGAACCGGCTTGGCCCACACCACAAGATTCCCTCGGGTTCCTCTTTGTAATCAGTGCCTGTTTCACAATAGGGTGTACTAATGGAAACCTGAAAACATTCACCAGTGCTCGGATGTCATAACGAAGACCATCCTCAAATCTTCTGGATCTCAACATCTCATCACCCATCAGTACGGGTTCAAAACACTGAAGCACGGTGAAACAAGCAGAATAGTCCATCACCGACATAGCGCCCTGTAGTAGATTCATGAACTATCAATCTCTATCATCCGTCAGCATCTCTGGAATGTATAATTCATAAAATACTACCTGAAAATATTCCCACTCCATGTCTTTGTGATGCTCTAACAGTGTGGTAACATCCCACCACCCCTTTGCAGAATCATGCAGCATATACGTCGCGAGCTTGACCATCTGCCCTGAAGGCGTCTCATGATGATCGAAAATAGTCTGCATCGATCCTAGCCTAGACTCTGTAGCCTGTGGTCCTCCATCCCTTGAAAACGTAGGTGGATGCTGCTACTGAAAGGTACGAGTCAGCTCGGCCCTAGATGTGGCAGCTTGCGGTGCTCCCTGAAAGGTCTACATGAACTGTATAAAGGCTTCACGGAAATGTTCCTCCATGCCTATGTCTGGTATAACAGTTGGCACTACATATAGCTCTACTAGATGATCTACTGGTAGACCATGGGCCACCATCTCTAGAGTATACTCTTTTCCACTATCCTGGGGAACAACGTGCAGTCGTCTAGGCAGCATGACACTACAAGGTGAAAAACACGACATAGATTAAAGATTATCAAATAATGAAAACGTAGAAACCCAAAAGGGAGCAGGAGGAAGAAGGAATTCCATGTTTTCAAAACAACATTACACGACAAGTATAATGACTACACAGGATGTACCTAACTTCTCTTCCCCTACCCAATTCCTTCTACACGGCTATGCCACACGGATCCCATTGAATAAAACTACACGACGTGTATAATATCTACATGGCGGGTATGGTGAAATATTCCAACTTCTCTTGTCCTTTGTGACACGGCCAAATAATCGGCTTGAAACTACACGGTTTTTTACACCCGCACATGGTGTGTACACCACCCTATTTTCCATCCACACGGCCAGGTCCACACGGTCTGTCCTTAGACAAGAGTACACGGCGTTTCCCAGAGGTACACAGCGTGTACTACATGAGATTCGCTGACCCGTGTTGTAGGTTACACGGCCAGATATAAGGATCACACTACACGGTGTGTTATATATACACATGAAGTGTACTATAAAGGATTACACCAACCTGTGTTGTTTGTTACACGGCTAGATCCCATGTCATACAACACGGCGTGTTCCATAGTGGACATGGCGTGTATGTATTATGTTCTCCTCCGTCTGTGTTGTTAGTTACAAGGTCAGGCTCCGGGTCAACACTACATGGCATGTACATCCGGTACACGGCATGTTCAGCACAATCATTTCCTTTCCCCGTGTCTCCACCCACATAGTTTGTGACACAGGAAGAGACTACACGTCATGTACTCTGGTTACACGGCATGTACTCAAAAAGTTTATTTTTCTTCCCGAACAGAAGGCCATACACGGCATGTTCAAAGAACTACAAAGTGTGTATACTGGGTTTTACAGACATTATGCCTCAGAAACATCCCCGGAACCCAGAAAATACTGAAAAACAACACCTATGTGACAAATTCCGACCTGTGAGGTCCCATACTCCCCACGAATCAAATATTGACATATTATCTATTTTATAACTAATAAACAACTAATTATCCACCAAATTCCGGTCAATGGGGGCCTATACTCTCCAAAACCCATTGTTTGGCGTCCATTCTATCAACTGGCTCACAAAAAAACACCCTATCACATAGCAGGTATTTATCAAGCAGCTATCAAAACAGCATTCTTTTCTAGCACAACAACTATCACAAGAACATGGAATTTCTAATTCACCTACATGGCATGGAACTGTGCAAGGAATGAGATTTCTAGCATGTGCCTAAATGATGCATGAGATGGCATACCCTCATCTCATCGGGTTGCAACTAAACAGAACCCATGGATAAAATATAAACAACAAAATACCAAGTGCATCACCCAATGGTGAAATAAAGTCAACTATAAAATTTGAAAAATCAAAAAAAATTGAAAAAATACAAGGTAGACTGGTTTTTCCCTGTGCACGGGTTAGTTACGCCCAGACACAACTTATTACCAACTATAATTTGTTTCTTATCCCTGAGTAAGGCTCCAATTAATAAGTCAAAGGAAATAATTCCTCCGATACCACTTTGTAACGCCTCAGTTCCGGGTGCCACTCAACGGGTGCCCCGAACCCGGTTTTCCACATGACCTCGAGCGCATTTCCCCAAACTCAAGAGGCTATCAACTAGTACCAAGGGCCTAGGTTTGATAGTGGGGAAACTATGAACTCATTTATCAATTTGTAGCACAGCGGAATATAATATAAACATACAACAACATCAAAAGTAGAAATAGTATATATAACTGAAATGGATAACTGATAACAAAAAGGGAAACCATCAGTCATATATATATAAAGATGCAGCATGTCACTATTCTATAAAACATCAAGAACATGTTAAATGATCAATACAATACAACTGAAGTACAGGTACAGATAATCAAAACACAACAGCCCGCGGCATCGTGAGCCAATACTCGTACCCATGATCTCCTACACCACAGTAGCAATCAAGTACATGTATAGGGACCCTTACCCTTATCTACACCTACAGAAACATAATATATTTGGGTCGAAAAGTATGGCCCAAACAGGGTGTGATAAATATATCTCAGTAGGAACCCACCAAACGGTCATCCCCAACTGGGTGTAATGCTGCAACAACAATGTGCAGTAGTGAATGAAATAAACTAAGTAGTACTCAAAGTAACTAACCTAACAGTTATATTTCCATTAAATTATTCATTTAATCAATTTAATATATGAAAAAACCACAGTGCATTTCTAAGTAAACAGTCAGTGTCCTCAGACACGCAAACCTTTACCCTCGGGTAATCAGAATCCAACCCACAGGTAATTTCCCACATGCAGAACATATTTTTCCCTCAGGCGTACATAGTGTCACCCTCGAGAATAGACTCTATTGCCCATAGGCATGAAAGAAGTTTCCCTCAGGCTAAGATAACAACTTCCCTCGGGCTAAGTAAAACAATTCCCATGTGCTAAGTAAAACAATTCCCTCAACTTCAAGTAATAGGTCCATGCCCAACATGTAAATAAATATTCACATTCAATTTCTCTCAAGCAAAAAGTAATGCATAATATAAAATGGCATACCCTCGGGTATCCTGGCCAAACGGCTAAACAGAGGAACGCACCCCCGGGGTGGTCCTGGATCCAAACATCGACCCCAAACAACATTTTTATATCACATTTAATTACCTATACAATTCTTGGTATTTAAAATAGCCACGGCCTCAGGCACACGACACCCGAAATATGGGTTCGTAGATCAAAAACACACAAAAACGCATGACAGTTGGAAATAAACACAAAGCCACCTTCCTTATACACCATCGAATGATATACGCGAAAGCTGATTCCAAAAAACACCCAAGAATGATGTAGATATGACATAGAAGAAAACCCGTTCAAATGTAAATATCATTCCCTCAGGAAAGAATTGGTATGAATGGCTCAAGGAGAGATGAGGGCGTACCCATGCCGTTCTAGGGAGATCGATGGTGCCGAAAACAGATTCTCAAGGTGTGCCCATCAGATCTCCAAAGCTCCAGCATCCTCTCCCACTCCTTCTTCCCATTCTAATCCTTCTCTGTGAACAGGGCAGGCTACTGCCATTTTATATGAAAAAAAGTACGGGCCATGTATTTCCAAATACACGGCCTCTACATCCCATTTTTTTAACTATTCCTCTGGCGGCATCCTGCCAGCGTGGCACTATTCACCTGACTACACAACGTGTCTACATGAGTATATGGTGTGTGTTGTCGCACAGCTAGTCGCCGCCTTACTATTCGCCGGCCGACTGACTACACAGCGTGTAAGGACAAGTATACGACATGTATTCGATTTCTACACCCTTCATCGTAGACATGACCACACGCCTCGTGTACCCATCACACACGGCCAGAAGTACATGGCGTGTGGAAAAGTACATGGCATGTACTTACAAAATTTGTGATTTTCCCCCATATTCCTAATTTTCTAAAAAACACTTATGGAAAGGAGAAAAGAAGAAACTTGTACCTCAATGATAAGAAACAGGTTCTTACAGGAGCCTTTAACCATTATTATAGAATAAAAACATAGAATAAAAATACAACATAGATAAATAAATATAAATTTGAATGCAGAATAATGGATAAAATTCAATAAAGTTTAAAACCAAGAATAAATACAACTGAAAAATCCATTAAATAATTAAATAATATTGTAATTAAATGTTTTAATCTTACTACATTCCATGTGAAATGTAATAAAAAATAAAATTCTAGAAAACTAAAAATACCATGGTCAAAATTTCCATGTTCATCCCTTCCCCAAACACCAAACCATATAGCATGAAAAAATTCATCAACATGGTCCATTTCCCATTTCAAATCCTTAAAACATTTAATTTAATCTTATTCCAAATGGTGGCTGGAAGAGGGTATGATTATAACTCAGTTGGATAACATTATTGCATCAAAAAATTACCAGTGTGAACAAAATGTGAAAGAAATATTTTAATATGTATATGTAGTAATTAATAATTTAATTAAATTTATACCACATAAAAATTAATTAGAACAATACTAGAATATCTTAGAGGATGTCTCACAATAATTCGAATCATATCCATATAGGAATGGTAGAACCTAACCTTCATTGGCAACATGCTATAATGTGTCTATGAATTTATTAAAATCGTTTCAACCATAACCACATAACCATGGAAATACCAGAACATGTATCCAAGATATAAATAACACAATTCATATTAAAAACCCATTATATTATAATTTCATCATTTAATAATGTTCAATCCTTGTATGTAATCATTTAAAAAAATTTAAAGGAAATTATTGATATGTATGAATTTCCTCATTTATTAGGGCCATGCTAAGTATATAATAATTTTAAAATATATTAGGTTTGAGCCTAGTATATAATAATTTCAGAATGTGTCACTAGGTATAGCTCTTTATATAATTATTTCAACATGTATCACAACATAGACCAATGTATTATCTGTTCATCATGTGAATTGGGCCAACACCCAATATAATCATGACTGAAATTATCACCAAACATGCCATAATAATGAGGATATCACAATATAACAACAGTAAGGGATAAATATGGAATTGATAATTTTTCATTACATTACACATTCATTTATCAATTTCTCATAACCAATAACATGTTAATTACCTCAATAATTAGTCCAATACAACGGGTCGTTATAGAAAAAAAACTCACAAATCCTATTTAATTATAAACACAAAATAATACATTAATAAATTAATTTTTAATCACTGGTTCGTTCACCAGAATGGTTGACACATGTCAGGTCAACTACTAATTGGATAAAAAGGAATTTTTTTGAATAAATCCAATTAATCATTTTAATTTTTTTTGTGGCTGATATGTTTTTGAAATTTACATAGTGTACATAATATATAATTATCAATCTATATGGTCGAATATTAGTCACGCTATCATTTACTAATGACAAAACAATTCTTTTAATGAAAAACACATCTATAGAAGAAGGTGTAGATGATTACAACAGGGATCCTAGATAAAAATAAATCATGGTAGTAACCAACAATGAACATGGCTAAGATATTACACTGAAATGGATAAAGAATATAGGGAGAGAATTAAAATATATCCAAACCCACATAATAGGGTTCAAATGAAAAAACGAGAAATCCAAATCCTGAGAGGTAATCAAAAATCTCCAGGGTTGTATTCTTTATGGTCGAGAAGTGGATGATTCAGGTGATTTAGAAATTAAATAAATTGCATGACACTTTTAAAGACTAAAGGATGGGTAAATACATGAAGTGTTATATATTTACACATCACATAATTATTTATAGTGTGATATTCGGAAAAAATAATAACCTTATCTGAATTTTCAATTCTATGAAACATTACATGATATTTAATACATTTACACCATGTGTAAATTTCACGAAGATGGGTTTTAACCCATTTTCCTTATAAAAGTCCATAAAATCATATATGCATTCTTATCATATGAATAAAATGTTTTAAAACTTGACCCATTATACCCTGATTCCATTATTTAAAAAAACATACGTACCATAAGATTATGTAATTTTCCCCAACAATGCATCTCTATGTGGACCCTCTCTGATTTTCCAAATTTTTCACACAACCCATTAATATTTTTATTAAAAAAATAGACATCCTTGATGAAAACACAAAGAATAGGTTTTAATAATGATCCAAAAACCCCTACTAAGTGATTCTTAATGATAAACATATAGAGAGTAATAGTTAGAAAAAGACTGGATCTTACAAATAAGATAGCTATAATACTTGATCAATGAAATGACTAAAATACAATGACATGGAAATTGATTTTAAAAGACACATTTAAAGTGTCCCTGAACAATTTGTTATATTTTTGAACAATTTAGGTGGATTTTGTTTCAATATGATTTTCAAAGGATTTTATTTTTTTTTTGTAGAGAAAATGCCTCCTCGTCATGACTGAATTGGGAGTTTGGAGAGCGTCAATCAAGAAAATGTTAACAAAACATAATCCTATATTTCTATAACTACTAAGGATTATATGGATGTTCAAAAAATGATTTATTATTGAGGTTTATGTGATGTATAAATACTGATATTTTTTCACCATACTTTAGATGTCTGAGTTGTCGAATTAGTTTTAGTTGTAGTATCTGACAATGTTCACTGAGAAGGGAGGCCTCTAGGTAGCTGTGATCTATATCAAGGTAGTCTAAATGATATTTTGGAAGCATGAGATTCCAATGTATTAGTGGGTTAATCATGATTTATACAGGATATTTGTGTTGAGAATGTATTGTTTTCAATAATACATAATTTTATTATTAATAAGGGGAGATTGATGAGAACAATAATAAATCTCATTATAATGATTTTGAATCTGAAAAATAACCTTATTTTTTATTCTAATGATTTTACTTTATGTATATTTCTGGAATTTTTTATTCATTATATTCTTATTTTTGGATGAACAATTTAAGTATCTGAACTGTGAGAAATAATTTCCAATTTATTCAAAATTCATTTCGTGCTTGTTCTAGAAGCACTGTTCATACCCTATGTTTAGAAGTGTAGTGTAAGGATGTAATTTTGTGTTTATCATACGAGTACTAAAAAAATTATGGTTAAACAACTGTACATTATCTGAAAAGTTCAGAAGAAAACCCCAATGTATGGATGAAAGATTACAATTGGGATATCAGCAAAGTATAGAATATGATCATGGTGTAGGTATCAAACATGGAGTTTATTTCTCAAAAGTATGGTTCATCAACGTTAATTTAGGAATGAACACTATTTTTTATCACAAATTATGGATCATAAAACTTTCATCTAGAAGATGATAAAAGTATGGTTATCAACCTTACTTTTGTAAAAACCATACGTTTAACAGCCGAAGTTACATGTATAAATGATAAACCATACATTTGGAAGAAGAGAAAAATATGGATCATATACTATTTGTTGAAGAGATGGAAAAAAAGAACGGATGAAGAACCATACATTTGAATAAGTTATAGTCAACCATACATTCATGATCAACCTTATGTTGATGATAATTCCATACAGATCAACCCTATGTTTGGCATCGTAAATTTAAATACGGATTGATCGTGAAACAGCTATAGGTTAATGATCAATTCTGTTTATACATGATTTAAAAGATCAAAATTAATGGAACATTTCATAGACAATATTAAGGGATGTTATGACTGCACTATTAATAGAAATTATTGAATAACGCAAGTTAGAAGGTGTATTTTATGGATCTTAATTTTCAGAAGAAGTTCTCGTTGTTATTCAATATATTTTATGATATTTTGAATTTCAAAATACAGATGAAATATACAGAAATACAATATACAAGAACTATTTAATGACAACGATATGAATATAGAAGAGATAAATAGAGACAATCAAGATCTATAGATCTGCTGTTACTAAGAGAGAAAAAGCTCTATTATCTAAAGAGGAAGAAACCCGACTAATGATTTACTGGTCCACATCGAATATCTGTTTGTGAATCAACTATTGTTAATGTTTCAAATGACATTTCAAAATCTACTACAACTGGATCGGCTCAGAACTAACTTTACCCAAAGATCTTCATTTCTGAAGATGACTATCCATCTATTGTCAATGGAATTCTATTGAAATTGTGAAGAACAACTAGGAATGTATTTTCAAGGAACAAAATTCCATTTTACATTGAGTGATCATCTTCTAGTAACAAGATTAGTTTGTTCTGTGATTGAACCAAAAGGCTCTGTTTATCCATAAGATTGTATAAGTGTCAACTTCTTGTACTTAGTTGTGGAACAGTCTATTTATAAGAGTGACAGATAGTGAAAATTACCTAGATTGTAGAGTAGAACATTGGTTGAGTGGACTCGGTGCCTTCAGTTTCTAGAACCAATATACATCGTTTGTCTTGTGATATTTATTTTCCCTTGCTAAATCTTTGATATAATGATAAACGGACAGATCACAATCAGTCAAAGAAATTTTAAAATGAAAAAATTACCCCCCTCTTGTCTGTATCTAGTATAACTCGATCCAACAGTTGGTATCATAGGAGGAGGATTTTTTAAAGCTATATCACGATAATAGTTTTAATGGATTATTCTGAGATCAAGATGGTTGATATAAGTGAAGGAATGATTATGGTTAGAGCTCAATACGTCAATGGTAATAATTATGGATGTTGGAAATCAATAATGAACATCTTTTTGAAAAACCTCATATAGAGAGTCTACTCAAGGTTACAGATTACTTATGAAATACCAGAGAAAACTAAAATCTGGAGTGAAGTTGTAGATGCAGAGTTTGACATGAATTTTAAGGCTATTAATTCAATCATATGTTGTATAGGACCAGAAAATATTAAAGAAGTATCTTAGTGTCCAAAAACATATGAAATGTGTTAGACAATTACAGTTGCTTATAAAGGAACTAACAATTTTAGATAGATGAGGTATGCTACTTACAAACTGAAATTCGATACTTTCAGGATGTTTGAAATAGAATGAATCACCCAAATGAATAGAAGATTGACAACGATTTTCAATAATATAACCGCTTTGGGAGATCCAATCAAAAAAGATGATCAAGCCTTGAATGTACTAAGAGTGCTGCCAACTTGACGCAATGGAATTTCTGCTACTATCAGACAATTTACACCTGTAAAATATCTAACAATGAGTGAGTTAATTTGAACTGTCATTGTAACACCCCGAGCTTCCACGATAAGCTTCTCATTCAGTAATGCAATAGCTTGCATTGTACGCAACTTTGAGTTCTAAAACACCGCAACTAATCAAAGTAACCGTTATGAATAGAAATAACCACTTTTTAAAATTATAGAAATTTCATATTTCAAAATGGACTTCATTTTTGGATTCAGAATATCGAAATTAGCCTATGTTGAATTTTTGGAATTTTTCTGAGAACATCTAATTTTTTATGAATAGTGATAAATACTTAAAAACAAATTTTTTAATCAAAATAATTTATATTGATAAATTATACTATTTAGTGGTTTTAAAGTATAATTAGAATATATTTTTACCATTTTATGAAATGGTGTTCATTAGAATTAATTTCACTTTGAAATTGGACATAAACAATTGTTAATCTTTTGATATATATTGTTTCTTAAAAACACGCTATTTGTTGTGACAGCGGGAATTAATTATAAAATTAATTAATGCAACTTATATGTTTGGAATTTTTTAAAATAGAAATCATTTTTGAATTCGGAATATCAATTATATCTTAGGGTGAAATTTTGGCATTGTTCTGAAAAACATCAATTTTTGATTAATAGTGAAACCACTAAGTGGTAGTTAAATAACTGATCTTTCGTTTAAATGAAATATTACCACTTTTGTGTTTTGATTTTCAAAAATCTTACTTACATTGTTGTCATTATGATGTAAAATGTGGTTCAATGAGATTAAAATAATTTTTGGTGAATAGTAAATTTTAAGTTCTTAATCGCGATTAGAGGTAACTAGTGTAGTTTAAGGTAAAAATAATGTTTTAATAATATGGGATGACCTTGACACATGTCCTACCCTCATTGGATGTGACATGGCCGACCAAGAAAATCCATGGGTCAACTTGGGGACCCCATGGAGCCACTTTATTTGGAAAATGACATAAATACCTTTTATTTAATGTTAAAGTAAAAAATGAAACAAACATGAAATGTTTTACTAAAACAATTTTTACATGGTGTTATACAAGTCATATTTTTGACTATAAATATTCATTAGAAATATATAAAGATTTCCTACATCATATTATTTTTTTTTATAATTTTTAGACATTAAATAAATTAAATTATTTATGACATCATGACGATGCAGCGATGACCTCATTATTAAACAATTTTAAATAAAATGAGAAGATAATGTAAAATCCAAGGCTTACACTTGTCCAAAGCCTATTGGATGATGCGATTTCGAACTCTTATCACCTTATCCTTGAATTATACAAGTTTGGGACCTTTAGAATCCGAAAATCATTGTATAATAGAATAACATTTCATTACTTTCCAAAAGTGCCCCTCCTCTCCACTTATAAAAGGCCCCCACCACTCCCACCTTATTCGCACATTCAAGCCATTTGGCGCATCCAAACTCTGCCCAACTACTCTCCCAACATCCCTCACTTACTCCTAGAAGCCTCACTTTCGGCATAATGCTTCCCAAGGAAGCCTTTGGCTCAAATCAAAAAGAGTTACCTGATTTTAAGGTAATGTCTTCTCTAATGTTGTTTTGTTTTATTTTGCATCTCCAACCCCTTAAACTCTTTTTATTCCTTTATTTTGTAACAAAACCAGTATCCTCAATATACTAGTATGTTTTTATAATAATTATTCGAGCTACACATACACAGACCTACATCTAATGGTTAAAGAACATACTGTTTCTGTGGATGGCGAATTTCTGCCTCACGAAACGATGATTGTTCAACACTCCTTTAACACCTCTAATGGTGGCCATTTTTATGAAACTATTTTCATATATGATATATATATTATTTTTATGTCTTCCTTATGCTTCTGTATTTCTCATTTATGGAATACTTTATGATTTCCATTATGGGTAAATGCGATAATTTCATTTTAGGAAGTGCGGACTACCGCCCCCTCAAAGTGATTTGAATCGTTAATGCCATATGTGGGATGTATAAAGGATGGAGTAAATGGTATTATAAATTTTATTATACTGTAATTATATTATAACTTGATACAATTATAACATCATTCCATTAAATAAGAAATAGAAATGAAATTAGTGTTCATGCGTACGTACGGCTTACCGTCTCCATGAACGGTGCATTTCATTTCTTACCTCTAAATGTTACGTAATATTATAAATGAATGTATATACTAGATATATATGATATATATGATAACTACATAATTAATATAATTCTGGATATAATGGATATTTCACCACATGAACAACTTGTAATTATAAGTAGTTTATTGTTGACTCAAGTACCAAAGATCGACAAAACGACCATTATTAACTTAAATAATTACATAATGTTCATAACATTGTAATAAGTGATATAAAAAAGATATGAAATTGAAAATGGTTCTTAATAAGGTAGATATTGACTCTAGTTTATTATTCAGGAGGTTAAAGAACGGTTGAGTCAAGTCGGACATGAGGTAAGGGAATTTCATAACCCAACTTCCATTCTTTGGGTTAATCTTTTACTTTCAAATTATGTCATGATATTATTATGTCCTATTTTGTATTTTTAATTTCTTTATGTGTAACTATAGTGAATACACATAATAGATCTATTTTATTTTAAAAATGATCTTTTTAAGGACTTCGTCTCAATCCCCTTTCATTGAGGCATATTTGGTTTTATACACAACTTTCTTTTATACGGTGTATAAACCCCTTTGACTTTTACATTTATTCAAAAGGAATATTTTTATACGAATCATTTTACTAATAAAAAGGAATGTTTTTCTTGTCATACGTATGCAGTGACAACGACTTCTCTACCTCCGTGACCATTATTGGAGTTTCGGCTTCCTCTACAAGCCATAACTTTTTTAAAATGAAAAATAAATACCAAGTTCTACTTTTCTTTTATTTTGGTATTTAAAATGGTTTTGATGAAGTTTTATTATATCAATGTGTTGTACTGATATCTTGTGATTGAAATGGGAAATGTTATGTTTCTTTTATGCATGTTTTATGTGATACGATTATGTTATGGTTTATGATATGTTTACACCTGTTCATATGAGGAATGTATTGGACTTAATAAGTGACGTGTGGAGCCTGCTATAGCTCCTCGATGCATCGGTAGGTCTCAGGAGACAACTAGACGTGGAATTGGCCGAGGCCCTTTCCCAATTTGATTTATGGTTTTGGCCGAGTCCTTAATCATTTTAGACGTCTTGGCCGAGGCCTTGAAAAAATGTTTCATAATGTCCGGCATTATACATTCCCTCATTATGAAAGTGGTTAATGATATTGCATGTGATTATTCGACCAGTAGAATATCCATGTGAAGAAGTATATGACATTATCTCATTTTACATTTTCCATATTATATTGATGTTCAAGTTTAAAAGGCTTTTGTTTTAGTTATACATTGCCTTAAATGTTAATGTTTATTTATGAAAGCTTCTGCAATATTGTTATCCTTACTGAGCATCTGAGCTCACCCCTTTCACTGTTTTAATATTTTCCAGGATGTGAAGAAGTATTTTATGAATGACCTGTAGGGATAGTCAGAAGAGGATATGAGTGTGGACTATGAAGATTTTGTTATTATTTTTCACTTTATGATGTAATTTATCCTTTATGAATGTATCTAGTGTTTCCAAGGCTACTAAACTAATCGGTCTTTCGAGACTTGATCTTTTGTGATCCTGCTAATGTTACAAAGTAATGCACCGACTCTGGGTAGCTGGGGTCGGGGCGTTATAGTTGGTATCAGAGGCAGTTTAGTACTAACCTTGGAGGCTAGATTTAGATAAACTCTGATTAGAGCACATAGCCCGCAGATAGACATTGTGGATTAGTATAGAAGAACATCCATGAATTTTGGTATTATAGAGATTTTGTGAGTTTTCCGAGCAATACATCACTGTCTGGATACGAGCAGGTAGAGGTGGCTCTGGCACAGATGTACCTAGGGGTAAAACCCGAAAACACCACATTGAGCTAGACTCGAACGAGAACTGGTGCACGACAATGGGCCTTGCTGCACTCTTGGTTACAACACTCCCGGGGGATATGCTTTGGATAATTCTCATTTTCTTTACAAACCAATATGAAGGGTTATGAGTATATACTTCCTCAAAGAAATCATTTTTATGGATTATATCCATAAATAGATCAATTTATTTTAAGTATCTTACAAGTGTGGAATTATGTATTTTGATTCATAAACTAATATATTATATGCCATTGTTTAGAAATGGCACCTAGTGGAAGGAATGGAAACCGTATAAATGCATGCACTCTGTGCAGGGATTTCCCTCCTGCTCAAGATAATTATTGTGGATCTGGAGATACAACTGGTGCTGATCAACTTATTACCATACTGGGACAAATCACTCAGGTTACGAATAATAACCTTACTCGTATGGAGCACCCTGATCCTCAACGTGGAGGATCAATGTTAGACCACTTCATGAGGCAAAAACCACCAACATTTATTGGGGGTACAAATCCGTTAGTAGTTGAGCAATGGATAAACTCCTTAGAGAAAATATTCCACGCCTTGGGGAGTAGCGAAAGGGATAAGGTTATCATGGCAGTTTACCGCCTCACTGGAGATTCTGATCAATGGTGGCCATTGATTCAAAATACAAAGTATGATGAAGAAGTATCAAGTATATAATGGAGAGAGTTCAAAGAGATATTATTAGAAAAATACATTCCACATGACCATCGAGCAGATATGGAAAGGCAATTTCTGAGTCTGAGGCAGAAGGAGGATGAGAATGGCGCAAAGTATGAGGCTAACTTTACAAGGTTAGCGAGGCATGCTGCAGATTATATACGTAACCCGAGAAGTAAGATTGATCATTTCTTTGATGGGTTAAAACCATTTCTTCGTCGAGCTCTAGTATCACAATCTTTCTCAACATACGAAGATATTGTTTCATGTGCTATCAAGACAGAAAAGGAATTCTCTATGTCTTATGAAAACAAAATAAAGCAGGAGAAGAAGAGAATGGTGGAACAAGAGACAGATAAAAGGAAAAATTGAAAGAAGGATTTTCCATTATGTTATAATTTTGGGAAGAATCACCCAGGTACTTGCCTAAAAGGAATGGGAGTTTGTAACAAATGTGGAGAAAAAGGTCACCAGGCTCGGAATTGTAAGGGAAAGAAAGAGGCTATCAATGTTGAATGCTACAATTGTAGGGAAATGGGTCATTATGCAAATGAATATCCTAAGCGTCAGGGAAACTTACCTCAGAAAAGGTCAAGGGATCAAGGACAATCTTATGTTGTTACTATAGTTGAAGCAGAATAATTAAGGTATTGGTGCTTTTGGACTCATGGATTATATTCTGGTTATAAGGATAATGTGATATATATATATATATAAAGATTGTATTGCAGTACTTCTTATTTTCATTAAGGTTTTAATATGATGAAGGTAATCATATTTTGAGTATGTTACAATAAGAGAAACATTACCTTGTTTGAGGAATCTGATGATACAATTGATTTTGGAATTTAGTGACCTTTTAGAGAAAGTCTGGATGGAGGTATGTTGGATAACTATAAAGGTTGGAATGGATTAAGTTGAACTTTGGATAGTATTGTTTAAGGTTAAAAAAATTATGATGATTATTTTTGGAATATTATAATACTATAGTTTTAGGAAAAGGACAACCAGCAGGGTGGGGCATAACCCATCGCGTCGGACAAAGCTGCAGGAATCGAACCCACAATCATAGTGTGACAGGCCTTTATTTCCTACCACTAGCCTAAAGGAAGTCCCTGGTTATTACAAAATAATTTTACTAATCTAAATGGTATGTGTTAACATTTGGAACCTTATAAAATTATGATAAGAATAATATTTTTGAGTTCTATTAACTTTTTGAGTGAATGATTAGTTGAAGGTTGAAACTCTAATTGTCAAGAATAAATATATATATACCTATCTCTTATTCAAAGAATAAATTAATTCTTAAACATTAGTAAAGAGATATTAAAACAAAAAAATGTGTTATCCTAATGCCTTATGTCTTGTTGAACTGATGATATTTTAAATCAACATAGATTGAAGGCTTTGAGGCCCTCAATTTGACAGTTGATTGTAATTGATGACCTCAATCACTCCCTACAAATATTTACGTTTTTCCTCCAATAATATGTCTCTAATTTCCACCAATTTTCTCCTAATCGAGAACATAATTGGGTGGTGAGTTTTTCATTTCCCTTTCCCTCTTATTAAGGCTAAATATTATTAATCATATTTCCGATGTGGGTTTTCCACAAAGGTATTTTCTCTTTTCAACCTTTTATTTTCAAAGAAAAATTTCAAATTGCGAGGATGCAATTTATTGAAGGAGGGGAAAATGTAACACCCCAAGCTTGCACGATACACTTTTTATTCAATAATGCAATAGCTTTCATTGTACGCAACTTTGAGTTCTAAAACACCGCGACTAATCAAAGTAGTCGTTATGAATAGAAATAACCACTTTTTAAAATTATAGAAATTTTATATTTCAAATTGGACTTCATTTTTGGATTCGGAATATCGAAATTAGCCTATGTTGAATTTTTGGTATTTTTCTGAGAACTTATAATTTTTTATGAATAGTTAAAAATACTTAAAAACAACTTTTTTAATCAAAATAATTTATAGTGATAAATTATACTATATAGTAGTTTTAATGTATAGTTAGAATATATTTTTACCATTTTATACATAGGTGTTCGTTAGAATTAATTTCACTTTGAAATTGGACATAAATAGTTGTTAATCTTTTGATATATAATGTTTCTTAAAAACACGCTATTTGTTGTGACAGCGGGAATTAATTATAAAATTAATTAATGCAACTTATATGTTTGGAATTTTTTAAAATAGAAATCATTTTTGAATTCGGAATATCAATTATATCTTAGGGTGAAATTTTGGCATTGTTCTGAAAAACTTCAATTTTTGATTAATAGTAAAACCACTAAGTGGTAGTTAAATAACTGATCTTTAGTTTAAATGAAATATTACCACTTTTGTGTTTTGATTTTCAAAAATCCGACATACATTGTTGTCATTATGATGTAAAATGTGGTTCAATGAGATTAAAATAATTTTTGGTGAATAGTAAATTTTATGTTCTTAATCGCGATTAGAGGTAATTGGTATAGTTTAAGGTAAAAATAATGTTTTAATAATATGAGATGAGCTTGACACATGTCCTACCATCATTGGATGTTCCATGGTCGACCCAGATAGTACATGGGTCATCTTGGGGACCCCATGGAGCCACATTAGTTGGAAAATGACATAAATACCTTTTATTTAATGTTAAAGTAAAAAATGACACAAACATGAAATGTTTTACTAAAACTATTACATGGGGTTATACAAGTCATATTTTTGACTATAAATATTAATTAGAAAGATAAAAATATTTACTACATCATAGTATTTTTTTTATAATTTTTAGAAATTAAATATATTATATTATTTATGACATCATGATGATGCAGCGATGACCTCTTTATTAAACGATTTTAAATAAAATGAGAAGATAATGTAAAATAAAAGGAATACACTTGTCCAAAGCCTATTGTATGAGGATATTTCGAACCCTTATCACCTTATCATCGACTTATACAAGTGTGGGACCTTTAGAATCCGAAAAGCATTGTATAATAGAATAACATTTCATTACTTTCCAAAAGTGCACCTCCTCTCCACTTATAAAAGGCCCCCACCACTCCCACCTTATTCACACATTAAAGCCATTTGGATCTGCCAATCTCTGCACAAATACTCTCCCACAATTCCTCTCTTACTCCTAGAATCCTAACTTTGGGCATAATTCTTGCCAAGGAAGCCTTTGGGTCAAATCAAAAAGAGTTACCCGATTTTAAGGTAATGTCTTCTCTAATGTTGTTTTGTTTTATTTTGCTTCTCCAACCCCTTAAACTCTTTTTATTACTTTATTTTGTAACAACACCAGTATACTAAATATACTAGGATGTTTTTATAAGAATTATTCGAGCTACACTTACACACACCTACATCTAATGGTTAAAGAACATATTGTTTCTGTGGATGGAGAATTTCTACCTCACGAAACGATGATTGTTCAACACTCATTTAACACCTCTAATGGTGGTCATTTTGATGACACCATTTTCATATATGATATATATATTATTTTTATTTCTTCCTTATGCTTCTTTATTTCTCATTTATGGCATACTTTATGATTTCCATTATGGGTAAATGCGATAATTTCATTTTAGGAAGTGCGGACTACCGTCCCCTCAAAGTGATTTGAATCGTTAATGCCATATGTGGGATGTATAAAGGATGGAGTAAATGGTATTATACATTATATTATACTGGAATTATATTATAACTTTATACAATTATAACATCATTCCATTAAATAAAAATAGAAATGAAAGTAGCGTTCATGCGTACGTACGACTTGCCGTCTCCATGAATAGTGCATTTCATTTCTTACCTCTAAATGTTACGTAATATTATAAATGAATGTATATACTGGATATATATGATATATATGATAACTACATCATGAATATAATTCTGGATATAATGGATATTTCACCACATGAACAACTTGTAATTATAATAAGTTTATTGTTGACTCAAGTACCAAAGATCGACAAAACGACCGTTATTAACTTAAATAATTACATAACGTTCATAACATTGTAATAAGTGATATAAAAAGGATAATGAAATTGAAAATGGTTCTTAATAAGGTAGATATTGAATCTAGTTTATTATTCAGGTGGTTAAAGAACGGTTGAGTCAAGTCGGACACGAGGTAAGGGAATTTCTTAACCCAACATCCATTCTTTGGGTAAATCTCCTACATTCAAATTATGTAATGATATTATTATGTACTATTTTGTATATTTACTTTCCTTATGTGTACCTATAGTGAATACACATAATAGATCTATTTTATTTTAAAAATGATCTTTTTAAGGACTTCGTCTCAATCCCCTTTCATTGAGGCATATTTGGTTTTATACACAACTTTTTTTTATACGGTGTATAAACCCCTTTGACTTTTACATTTATTCAAAAGGAATATTTTTATATGAATCATTTTAATAAACAACAAAAAGGAATGTTTTTCATGTCATATGTATGCGGCGACAACGACTTCTCTACCGCCGTGACCATTATTTTAGTTTCGGCTTCCTCTACATGATATGACTTTTTTAAAATGAAAAATAAATACCAAGTTCTAATTTTATTTTATTTTGGTATTTAAAATGGTTTTGATGATGTTTTATTATATCAATGTGTTGTATTGATATCTTGTGATTGAAATGGGAAATTTTATGTTTCCTTTATGCAAGTTTTATGTGATACGATTATGTTATGGTTTATGATATGTTTAAACCTGTTCATATGAGGAATGTATTGGACATAAAAAGTGACGGGTGGAGCCCGCTATAGCTCCTCGATGCATCGGTAGGTCTCATGAGACAACTAGACGTGGAATTGGCCGAGGCCCTTTCCCAATTTGATTTATGGTTTTGGTCGATGCCTTAATCATTTTAGACTTCTTGGCCGAGGCCTTGAAAAAATGTTTCAGAATTTCCGGCATTATACATTCCCTCATTATGAAAGTGGTTAATGATATTGCATGTGATTATTCGACCAGTAGAATATCCATGTGATGAAGTAAATGACATTATATCATTTTACTTTTTCCATATTATGTTGATGTTCAAGTTTAAAAGGCTTTTGTTTTAGTTATACATTGCCTTAAATGTTAATGTTTATTTATGAAAGCTTCCGCAATATTGTTATCCTTACTGAGCATCTGAGCTCACCCATTTCAATGTTTTAATATTTTCAGGATGTGAAGAAGTATTTTATGAATGACCTCCAGGGATAGTCATAAGAGGATATGAGTGTGGACTATGAAGACTTTGTTATTAGTTTTTCACTTTATGATGTAATGTAACATTTATGAATGTATCTAGTGTTTCCAAGGCTACTAAACTAATCGGTCTTTCGAGACTTGATCTTTTGCGATCATGCCAATGTTAAGAAGTAATGCACCGACTCTGGCTAGATGGGGTCGGGGCGTTACAGTCATGATGTATGATGGAGATATGCATAATGAAGAAAATGAGCAAAAGATTAAAATCAAGAGAGATGACACTACCTTAAAAGTTTCACCACAATGTAAAATCAAAAGGCTAAAGAAAAAGGAAGCAAGGGTGAAATCAGAAAGCTCTAATTCATCCAATTGAAATGAGGAACTTTCTTAGATAGCCAAAAAATTCAATAAGTTTTATAGAAAATAGAAAGGTTTCATAAATTCTTTTAAAATAGATGAAATATTAGTAAGATGTTATGAGTGAAAAAAACATGGTCATATCAAAACTGATTATCCACAATTAAATGATGAATAGAATAAGAAAATCATTAAGATAAATGATTAGTAGAAAAAAGTAATGAAATAAATGAAGGCTACATGGAGTGTATCTAAAAACTCTATAAGCTCTTTAGAGTCTGATTCAGAAAAGGAGGAATCAAATCTAAAAGACAATATGAGCTTTATGGTAGAAATGGATGAAGTACAATACTATTAGACTTATGACTCAAGTACTGACTCAATCTATTCAAATGAAAACCTTGCTCCCAACTACAACAGTCTTGATGAAAAATATGATTCTCAATTTAAGAAACAAATGTCATTAAAAAATAATCATAATGTTGTTTTAAATGAAAGAGTTTCAATGCTAAAACCACATAATGAGTTAACTAAAAAGTATAACACAGCTAATACTAAATATACATATTATGAATAAAATAACTCTTCAAACTGATGTAGAAACATATAAGAATGAAACTATGGTTTTTAACATAGTAGAAAACTACTTCAATGAAATTATTGGGAATAATATAATTAATAAAGAATGATATAGAATTGGTAGTACAGTTAAAAAACCTAAACTATATAAGAATTACATTGTACCTAGAACAAAAATATTAAATTGTAACTAGTGTGTAATAAGATGGTATATATCTTGGAATTATTACTTAAGGAAAGACCAGATACGTGGAATAATGAAGGAATTTGTTTCAATCAATTTATATGATTTTTTTTATATTAGAAAAAAAAGAAAGTTTGGATTCCCAGATCGCTGCTTGCTAACACACCTGGACACAAAAGAATATGGTCTCCAATTTTTTTTTAAAATGCCTTTTTAGGAATCAGGTCAAAAGAGAAAAAGGGCCATATGGTAAATGGACAATGGATACTCTTGTCATATGAGGGGTAACTCATCAAATTTCAAGGAATTAACACAAAATGATGGAGGACTAGTAACATATAGTGACAATGCCAAAGATATTATTATTGGGATTGGAACATTTGGACATCCAAAAACTATCTTAATCAACATTTTATACTATGTACAAGGATTGAAACACAATCTGATAAGTATCTCTCAAATCTGCGATGATGGAAATATTGTTGAATTTTCAAAGAACTGATTTTCTATTTTCTATGATAAATTACTTAAATTTAGGTCACAAGAACTGATAAAGTGTATATCTTGGATTTTAATTCCTTGTGAAAAAATCAAGTAAACTAATTAACTGTAATGATTAATGAATCATGGATCTAGCATAGAATACATGGACATTGTAAAATATATGTTTTAAATATGTTATCTAAGAAACAATTAGATTTTGATTTTCCTAGTCTCAAATTTAAAAGTGATATATTTTGTGATTCATGTCAACTTGTAAAGCAGCACAAATCATCCATTACAATTTTTAACAAAATTTATACAAATAAACATCTAGATATTATCCATATGGATCTATTTCTCCTTTCAAGGGTAGAAATCTTGACAGGTAAGTTATATGTATTTTTTTTAGTTGATGACTATTGTAGATTTACATGAATATTATTTTTAAAATATAAAAATGAATCTTTACATTATTTGAATGGTTTTGCAATAAGTTCAAAATTAAAGAGGTTTTAATATAATTTCATTAAGATGTGATCTTGGTGGAGAATTTGAGAATCTAGAATTTAATTCCTTTTACTCAATTATGGTTATTAAACACATCTTCTATTCACCAAGAACACCTCAACAAAATGGAATTATTGAAAGAATAAATATGACTATTTTATAAATGTCTTCAACTATGTTAAATGAATATAGTTTATCTACCCTTTTATGGGTTGAATCTATAATCATAGGCTGTTATATAATAAATAGATTTTAATTTGACCAATTTTGAAAAAGTCACCCTTTGAAATATTGAAAATATTAATACGTAACATTAATTAATTTAATGTTTTTGGATGCTTGGATTACTCCTTGAACAACAAGGACAATCTAGATATGTTCGATCCAAAATATGTTGATAGAATATTATTAGTATATTCTGCTATGTTCAAGGCTTATAAATTTTTTAATATGAAGTCAAATATTGTTAAAGAATCAGTTCATGTAAAATTTGATGAATCTGATACCTTTGAAAAAATGACATATCCAATAGATGATGAATATTCTAATGATAACATAAGATTTATGAATGTGAATGATGATTTTGAAAAAGATATAAATGAAATTCTGTCCAGTCCAGAAGAACATGATATTGAAGAACCTATAAGTGTACTACATATACAGTCAACAACTATAAAGAACTTCCCATTAGAAAATGTAATAGGAGACTTAGATACATGAATAAAAACTTGAAGAAATATTAGAAATATGGTTGAATTCTTCTTCTTTTCTATCCCAATTATAACCTAAGTCTATAAGAGATTCCTTAGTTGATGAATGTTGGATGATAGAAATTCAAGAAGAATTAAACTAGTTCAAAAGAAATTATGTTTATGAATTAGTTGAAAGACCACAGAATTATCCAACAACAGGAACCAAATAGTTCTGTGGGAATAAACAAGATGATCAAGGATTAATAACTAGAAATAACGCAGGACTTGTAGCTAAAGGATATAATAAAAAAGAAGGTATAGATTATGATGAGACCTTTTCACCTGAAGCTAAATTAGAATCCATTATAATCCTCTTAGCATATGCATCTCATATGAATTTTAAATTATTTCAAATGGATGTGTAGTTGGACTTTTTAAATAGATATTTAATGGAGGATGTTTATGTTGAGCATCCTCCTAGTTTAGAAAATTCACAAAAACCAGATTTTGTTTTTTAACTTACTGATGCTCATAATGGCCTTAAAAAACACCTAGAGCTTGGTATGAAAGATAATGTTATTTTCTACTAAAAACGAATTTACTATTGGAATGGAATATCCAAAAAAACTTATGAAAACTGTAAAATCTAATATTTTATTGGTTTAGTTTATTGTGATGACATAATTTTTGGATCAACAAAAAAACAATTTTTCATGAGTATTCAAATTTAATGCAAAAAGAATTTGAAATGAGCATGATGGGAGGATTAAATTTCATTTTAAGGATTCAAATTTTCCAAAAATATTTTGGAAATGTTTTAAATCAAAGAAAATACATTAATAATTTACTAAGGAAATTTTGACTTGAAAATAGCATGACATATAGAAATCATATGTGTACTAATATAAAACATGATTTGGATAAAACTAGAAAATATGTTTACAACAATATATATAGAGGTATGATTGGTATTTTATAATATCTTACTGCTTGCAGGGTAGATATAATGTATTAAGTGTGTCATTGTGCATGATTTTAATCAAATCCTAAAGAATCTCATTTAACGACTATTAAAATAATTTTTAGATATTTAAAAGGAACTATTTATCAATGTCTACTTTATCCCAAATCTTATGATTTTAATTTAATTTCATATCCATAAGGTGACTTTGGATTTTGTCGATTCGATAGAAAATGAACCTCAAGAACTTGTCACTTTTAGGAAAATCCATAGTGTCATGGTCAAGTAAAGAACAACACTCAGTTGCCCTGTAATCAGCCGAGCCAAAATATGTACCTGCTGGCAGTTATAGTGCACATGGTTTGTGGATGAAAAACACCCTTATATATTATGGACTAAATTTTAATAATACAAATATTTTATGTGATAAAACATTTGCAATAAATATTTCAAATAATCCAATTAATCATTCTAGGATTAAACATATTGATTTTAGAAATTACTTTTTTAAGAAGGATATATTTTTAGTATTCGAGAATACAAAAATTCAATTAGCTGAAATTTTTACTAAAATGAATCCCACACCAAGGTTTGATTTTATTAAGGGAAGTTTGGATTATTTAATTTTAAGTAATTTTTAATTTTTTTTTCTTTCTGTTTAAAATAGTTTAGTTATTTGTTTTTCCAATAGTAAAATTTTATTTAATTATTCATTTATATTATTCTTTTCTGTGTATGATTTTAATTTGTTTTAAAATTTCTTCAATGATTCGTATATATGTAATGACACAAGAATCATGTATGTAAGTGTTTTTTCAAATTCTAAACCGCTTCTCTTACCAAAAACACTTTTAACTCTTGAAAATACCTTTTCTTCTATAACCCTGAACCTTGAAAACACTATTATTTGAACCATCATATTAGAGACAAAAATGGACAAAACCAAGAGAACCGATAAACTAGAGACTAGTATTACCAAGCAGTAGTTTTAGGCCAGAAAAATAAATTTACAAGGAAAATTCATAGATCTAGAATGGCTCTATCAGACGATCCAGACGCTGATCCAAGCCCAAAAATTTCATAACATGGAACATGAATTCAATAAATATTATACAGGGATACTATATGAGGTTGAAAATTTTCATATATTTATGACAATATAGTATAGTAATGGAAATGATGTTGATTTGATAATTGAAAAGATTGAGGATTGAAATTTTTCAATCTCATCTAAGGAAATTGAATAAATTATAAACTACCCTCATGAGGGAGTTTATCATTTTAATTTTACAAATATTGGTGATTGTGTACATAAATCTGAAGATATTATGTCGTTTTTGTTTGGATAATAAAATATCAGAATGATTCTTGAAAAGGAATTAGAATCGGACCTAAAAGTTTTGGTTATGTTTGTGCAAACTGGTATTGATCCTAGGATGTATAAAATTGAAAATATTATTTATCTAGGTATGTATTTAATGTTTTTTTCTAATGAGTGATATCCAATTGAATCATTCGAGATACATGGTAAGGTACCTCAATTAATTTTTCCAACTAGAGGCAATAATGAATAATTATCCTTATGGATGGTTCTTCTCAAAGATTCTATTTAAGAATTTTATGATAAGACTGATGGATGCTTAGGTGAGATTCCACCAAAATAATATCTTTAATGATAGTACATTGAAAATTATTGGATATTTCTAGAGCACAATCAAAGGAAACTTGTTTCCTATAGGATGAGAACAGGATGAAGAAAGTGCTCAGGCCCAACAAGAAAAATCTATGGAAGGATAAGAAGAATCAATAGTCAGTGCTATAACAAGAGGAATCAGGTTTGGGGATGTGGATTAACCTAAAGATAGAATCCAGGAATGACTACAATTCAATAGGATCGTAGATCCTAATTCGGTTGGATAGCCTATCGTAACATCGAATATTTTAACATTTGGGGATATCATAAGCTAATAGTTTTTGAGGGAAGCAGTAGATGAAGATATGCTACAGGGAGGAGTTTCTCAAGATATGGTGACTCCTCCAATGGAGCAAGAAATATTTACTCATGAAGTGACAAAAACAAAGTCTCAACCAAATTATATAACAGAGACAATAATGTAATATGAATTATAACCAATAATAGAATGAAATCCGAGACAGTGCGTGGTGAAGGAGAAGTAGTGGCATAAACTAAAATTGATCAAGTAAAAGATGATAAAAAAGAAATTATTTTGGATAATATAGTAATCGTGAAAGAACATGCATATGATTCTCATGAGGAGAAACATCCATAACCTGTTGAAACTCAATAAGAAAATGTTTCAAAAGTTCATACTAGAGTATTGAATGTAATTTTATTTGTGGATTGGTCTGGGAAAGGCTCAGAGAAAAAATATGTTGAGAAACTAGTATATGGAGGCGATGATGAGAAATCAGTTGTAGAATCTTTTCCCATTGTATTGTTACATCAATCTCAAACTATGAATCTAGAACAATGTGTCTCTGATTTAGTAAACAAATAAGTTGAGGATCTATACAAGAACATGAAAATAGATGAATCTGAGAATGTTTCTCTAAAGAGAGCATTAGAAAAGGAACATTCGAAAATTCAAAGAAAGAAAACTAGTACTATTTCCCAACATGAAGTTGTAAATTCTAATGGATAGATTAACCATGAATTTGCAATGTTGAAATCAAAAATGATTATGAATTATGATATGATGGAGTTTAAATCTTTCATGGATAAACAATTTTCATTTTTCAGAACCAGTGGGACCAGTACATCAGGTACATCACCTAATTTAATCAGGTTATTTCAGGACATTACAACAGTAATGGTGAATATGAATGACAGATTCCTAGACATACTATGAAACAGTGCCCCTTTGTCTCTACAGTTCGATAATCAGAAGTTTCTAGTTGATCAGTTGACCTCAAGTGAACCAGGGATTAGAGTTGTGATGAATTAGTTCACATAAAAGTCGACTTTTTTTATGGAGAAGTAAGAAAGGGTTCATGAGTTTTTATGGGTGAATCAAATTGAAGATATTCATTTGACTTAGGAATGAAGAGACCTTATTATCCATTTTGGAGATGGATTGATGAGAAGATTGAGGGATCAATTTCTAGAGATTAAGTAAACAGTTTAGAGGAGATGAACCATATCTCACACCCTTACCCAACCATGATTCTTTTTTTCATTACTATACTAGTACTTTTATTTTCTAAGACCTATATTATCATCTCATTTTAAACAGTTTTAATTTGTTTTACTATATTGTCTAAGATATAAATTCCTATAATCTGGGCTCACATATTAGTAAAAAGTTTTTAATAGAATTTACT
The DNA here is from genome assembly GCA_963277665.1 of Viscum album. Taxonomy (NCBI): domain Eukaryota; kingdom Viridiplantae; phylum Streptophyta; class Magnoliopsida; order Santalales; family Viscaceae; genus Viscum; species Viscum album. Next base: position 1,684,280,191 of record OY728161.1, on the reverse strand, counting down.
TATGTTCAGTGCAACATTAAAATGTGTTATATTCCTTCTTATATCATTGTTTTTGATATCACAAATAGAGGGATAAATTATGATAAAAAACATTTTATATTAATATATTTTTATTTATTTAAAAAATTACCGTAATAATTTTAATCAAAATGGGAGAGAAATGTTAACTATCATATTACTCATTTTAGAGGGAGAAATTAATTTAAACCTATAATTGTATTTTACATTATCGAATTTTTATTAATAAATGTTATTTTAAAGAGATATATTAATAACCATAATATCTTATTTGTGTAGAAAATTTTAATTTTCATTTTAGTTTTTATGAATTTGGATAATAAAATGTTTATTTTTATTACAATAATTTTGTTCAAATTATATATTGTATTTTCATTGAAAAATTCAAAACTATATGTAATTAATTTTGTTTGTTAATATATTTTTTTATTTTATGGTTTTTTTTATCATCATAAACTGGGAGATTGTTTAGCATGTGTTTTTTTCCACAATACATAATTTTATTATTAATAATAAGGAGATTGTTGAGAATCATACTCTATCACTTTATGATGATTTTGATGATAAAAAATACCCTTATATGTTATTCTATTGATTTTATATTACGTATATTTCAAGAATTTAATAATCCTTTCATTATTATTTCTAGAATAAATATTTAAGTATTTACACATCGTGAATTAATTGAAAATGTATACAAAATTCATTTTGAGCGTGTTATGGAATCATTTTTCACCCCCTACATTTGGAAGTGTATTGTAAGGATGGAAAGTAGAGTTTATCTTAAAAGTAATCAGAAAAGTACGGTGAAACAATGGTACACTATTAGAAAAGTATGGAAGAAAAACCATACGTTTGGAATGAACCATAGGTTTGTGATATCAGCACAGTATGGAATATGATCATTGTGCATGTATGGAACTTTGATTTTATGTCTCCAAAGTATGGTTCAACATCCTTACTTTTGGAATGAACCCTATGTTTTATCAAAAACCATGGATCATAAACATTACATTTTGAGGAAGAGAGAACTAGGGTTCATTATCCTTTTTTTGTAAACAACCATACGTTTAAGTGCTAAAGATACAAGTATGAATTATCAAACTAGAATTGGGAAGAAGAGAAAAGTGTGGATCATATAATATATGATGAATTGTTTAAAAGTAAAGTAAATATTATCAACCCTACATCGGAATAAGGTATCATAAACCTTACTTTGATGATCAACCTTATGTTTAAGATAATATCATGCAGATCAACCCTATGTTTTGCGTTGTAAATTTAAATATGGATTGATCGTTCCATGGATATATGTGAATGATCAGGCTAATTTAAAGTTAGAATAAAATCTGGATCAAAATCACGTCTTTAAAGAATTCAAATTCATTTATTCATGATTGAAGGAATCAAAATTAAAGGATCTTTTAAATGTAGATTTTAAGGTTAGTTATGACTACTCTGATAATTCAAATGTTTGAATATCGCGAGTCAGAAAGAAACTTTTAGGGATCCAAATTTGCAGAAAAAGTGTGCATAATTATTCATTGCATTTGATGATATTTTTAATTTTAAAATACAGATGTGATCTATAGAAATACAATATAAAAGAACTAATGAACAACAACGACGTATATACAAAATAGAAAATCAAAGACAAACGAGATTTACAGTTCTGATGTTACAAAGAGTGAAAAAGAACTTTTTTTCTGAAGATGAAGAAACACGATTGATGAATAATTTACCTACATAGAATATCGTTTTGTGAATAAACTAATATAAATGTGGTGAATGATATTTAAGGATTTACTGCAACAATATCGGCTCAAAACAACTTTTACCTAAAGATCATCATTTCGGAATATAATGATCCATCTACTGTCAATCTTATTCTATTGCAGTTGTGAACACCAATAGGGAATGTATTTAAAATAAACAAAATACACTTTTATCTTGAGTGGAGAGCTTCTCATACTAAGCTATTTAGGTTCTGTATTTAAACCAGAAGGCTTTGTTTATCCTTAAGATTATAAAGGTGTCAACTACTTGTACTCAGTTGTGGAACAGTCTGTTGATAAGAAGACCAGATAGTGAAAATCACCAAGATCATGGAGTAGAGAATTGGTTGAGTGGTCTAGGGGCCTTTTGTTCCCCAAAAAACTATATATCATGTGTCATATGATATTTATTTTTCTTCTTCTTAATCTTTGAGATAAAGATAAATGAACAGATCACAATCATTCAAAGAAATTGAAAAGGGCACAATTCACCCCCCCCCTCTTTTGTGTATCTAGTATAACCCGATCCAAAAAATTTAACCACCCAAGAATTGGTGGGACACTCTAGAGAAATATGCGTATAAATAGGTGTTATCCTATAAGGAATTTGGTGAACGGATTTTGATCCATTCCTATCAGGAAATGTTGATAGAGACGAAATATTTAGAGTTCATACTCTTATCATTGTTGATATTTTTAATGACGGACTATGATTGATATTTCACACACGTTCATCCCATTAATCAATAATTAGAAGCTTATGAGATATCTTTGGTGAGGTGTATCTATTATGGGATTCACTATGAGATCATGTCAAGTGTGATTTTATTACCTTGTGTTGAATTTATGATTTGATGAATCAGAAACTCATCAGATATGGGAATCTCAGACATTCTAGTAGAATTGGCCAGGGTGTCTTAGTAGGTTAAACGAGATGTATTCTTCTAGTGGATATAATTGACACATTGAGAGTTATCACCAAAGAAATAGCGAGTATAGTAGTAATGGATTTTTGAAAAAAAAAACAATAAAGTGTTCCATTTCAGTGCTATCATTGTGTAATTGTTTTCCCTAGGTTACCTCAATATTCATTCACCACATTATAATGTCATTCATGTGGTAGGATACAACAACTATTGAGGGTTTTTAAGGGAATTTAGCAGAAAATAGGTTGTAGGGGATCATGAAAGATTTTAGGGTCTTGGAAGGACTCAAAAAACCATCAGTAAACAGGTATATAGAGTTCCACTAGATGGCTGGGTGAAGGATGGGGGTATTGTACCCAATTATATGAGCGGAAGAACCATGTAGTGGGAAACAATCAAGATAGTTAAACTACATACTAAGGAATAAGTGCCAGTCAGCTACAATCTATATTGTCTAATATATCCATATCCTAAGAAACACCTTCTAACACTAGAGGTATGATTCAAGCATCATTTACCTTTTCATGAGTGTTTTTATAAAGTATAATCACATATCATTATATATTCACCTCTTAAAAATGTTTTTAGCTTCATTTTGGATGGTTTTCAAGGTATTTAGACCATTGGAACCACATCCAGAGTGTATTTAGAGAATTTATAATATTACAACGTGTGTTCACTGAAAATCGATTGTGTCAATGTCTTTTAGGAACTATTTGAGATTGAGATGAGATGTTTTTATTTGATAATTAGTATGTACATTAAAGTTCTATACATGGATCATATTGACTATTATCTGTGGAGATATTCCTTTCCAACTCATTGAGAGACATATATTTTGAATAAAGTGTGTTGAATAATCATGCTGGTCATGTAGGACCATTTTTGTTCAAATTAGATTTTCTCACATCTCAGATAGTATGTATTTAAATAAATTATGTCGGAATGGATGCTAATGAATTTCCTCCAATGGTAGATCAATAAATTATTATTTTTCTAAATGGTACTATGGAATTCCACCAAAGGGGAGATCTTGTTCACAATCAAGTTGGTGTAGGGAGTAGAGCTAGTTCGATCCCACATTATAGGATTACACCCACTAAGCTTTAATAATTTAATGTTCAGTAGAAGGAATTGAAATCAATGTGTTTCATATAACCTAGTATGTCACCTTGGGTATCTTCCATGGTTTCTTCTAAGAAGGTTTATTAGACTTTTAACTTCTGAATGGACTATTGTAGATTAAACTATATTACTATTAATAACAGTTATCTCGATCCATGCATTGAATATATTTATAACTACCAAAGTGGTACCTATATATTATCCATGAACAATTTCAGATCATGATACGACAAGTTGAGGGTTAGATGTTAATACATACCTCATAATTATTTCAAGAGTGGGTATGAATTATATGGGTTCGTAGTGAGGACATTCTATTTGATTTGTGTACAGACGGTATGCATGAGCTTGATAAATCATATCATTGATTCGTTTCTCCACCATTTTGTGGTGGCATTATTTAATTTCATGTTAGTGTACTTTTAGTTTGAAGATGATCATGCCCAATATATTGACATTGTAATGAGTACATTTATATAGCATCAACATAATGCCATGCTAACCCAATATATTTTTTATATTGATAAAATTCACTTCAGGGTCCTTGTCATCACACAGGATAGAGTGTCAGTGGAAATAGAGATAGTTACATCCATGGTATCATGGGACTGGACCAATAATTTATTTGATATTAATTGTTTTCTGGGGTTAGTAGGTTACTATTGGAACATTATTCAGGACTTCTACCATCGGGAAGCACTAATGACTAGGATTACAATGCATGTGGGAGTGTTCCGTTTTCCAAATGTGTAATGCTCCCACCCCAGTTTCCCATAGTCGGTGCATTATTACATAACATTGGCATGTTACAAGGAATCATGTCCCAAAAGACCAATCATTTTAGTAGCCTTGTAAGAAATAGATACATTCAAATGTTTTACATTACATCATCAAATAAAAACATCTACGACATTTTCCCCCTTAAAAACACTTATATCCTTAGCCTATACTAGTCGGTCAACCATGAAATATTTCATCACATCTTGGGAAAAATAAAATATAGAAGGGGGTGAGTTCATATGCTTAGTAAGGATAACAATGTATCAGAAACATTCATATATAAGCATAAACATTTAAGGCAATATATTATTATAAAACAAAAGACATTAAAACATAAACATCAGCATAATATGGAAAATATTAAATCAAATAATTACATTTACTTATTAAGAATTATATTCTACTAGTCCAATAATCACATGAAATATCAATATCCACTTTCATAATGACTGAATGAATAATGCTAGACATCATAACAATAGAGTGAAGGCCTTGTGTCGAGACTACAAATAACATTTTGTCAAGACCTTATGCCAATACACTAGTTTGTCTTATGAGACCTACCGATCCATCGAGGAGCTATAGAGGGCTCCACCCATCACTTACTATGTCCAATGAATTCTTCATATGAAAATAATTAAACATAACATGAACATTAATATTAATACTAGCATATGAAATGTCAATACATTATCCATAAACCATGAATGGTGTATATATAACACATCCATAGTCAAACATATCACGAAACTGTGAATACAATTTGTAAGATTTGTATCATAATAAAAAAACTTCAAACAAGCATAAAATATATAAAATGATGTTCACATAGATTAAATCAATACTATTGGTAGAGAAATATCTCGTTCTATTTTTAAATCATTTAAAAGTCATATAATTATAAAATAAATGATTTATTTTGAAAATATTCTTATATTCTTATATGTGATGCTTCTATGATGTTATAATTGTAGAAAATAGCAACACCTGCAGTATAAGTTAAATAAATACATTCTTACCATAATTTTTTCGAAAAGGTCATAATGTACCTTGTTGGGAAAATGATGGAATGATTCCTTTAATTTTTTATTACAAAAAGTCAAAAAGGTTATAAATTACTTTAACCGAACGTTGAGTAAATAGTAAAAATGTTTTGAAATAAATTTTTAAGAAACATGGATGTGGATGATAAAGTGGTCCCAGTAGAAAATTACGTAAAAACATCCTCAGATAATAAAGAGATTGTGAAATTAAACATTACCTTGTAATTTTCATTGGTCGATGGTATGTTATACACTTGTACAATAGTTAAAACATTGTTCTTGATTTATACAAGAATCATATACATATATATGATATCTTATATGATCTTATAATATTTCATTGTTAATAATATTTTAGTTGTATCATCGTTTCTATTGTTAAATGATTCGTTTTTCCTTATATGATTTGTTATGTAAGTCATGTTTGATATAGATAGGATGTATTTTATTCATAAATATAATGATATTATAATCATAATAATTATTATTAGTCATAAAATGAAAATTATTCTTGAATGATTATGATGGGGATTGAATCTCAATGTGTTCGTGGAGACTGTAATCCGTACGTAAGCACGCACAATAGTATCATTATATTGATTGTGAATCCATCTATAATTGGATGTTATATCATATATAAATAACCATTAACATGATATATTTATTATATACATCATTTATACTCATTATTATACCCATCAAGATAATTAAGTGTTTAAATAACAAACTACACCACAACGTGGATACGGTAACTAGTACATACGCACGTATGGTGACTTTTTCATTCATATGATGTATATAATAATGAATATGGTAGTACCATTTTGATAATAACATCATAGTAAATTGAATATAATGTATTTATTATTTTACAATGAAAACAACAAAGAATGAGGAAGTGAACGATGAAAAGAACATGAAAGAGGTGAGGAAATATTTACATCTTTTCGGTTTCATTCTTTTTTTTGATCAAAAGGGTTCCATAGGATGACTTTATGAAAAAAGGAAGGCCTCTAGGATGAAGTTAGGAATGTTGGGATGATATTTGTTCTGGGTTTGGATGAGAGAAATGGATATGGAGGGGTGAAATTAAGAAAAGGGGACGAACAATTTTATAAGAGAGGTGAGGTTCACTTTAGGAAACATTTGAAATGTTATTTAATTATAAAATAATTTTCGGATTCTAATGTCTCAAAAATGATGTATTTCAAGTAATATTTGGGGAAGGGTCAAAATATTCTCAACCAATATGTTTTGGACGGGTTTATATCACTTTATTAACCGTATCTTTTAGATTTAACTCTTAGATAAATAGTTTGATATTTATCAGGTCTGTTTGTATTTTTATATTATATGATTAATAAACTTAATATAAATATCTAGGAGAACTTAATTTGGTTCATTATTAATATATATAACATTATCTAAGTCCTTTGTCCGATCATTATATTTTTAGGAATATTATATCAATTAATAATATAGTATTTGTTTTAAAAACTCAGTTATGTCCATTTTGACACGAATTAGTATTTGATTTTTTTAAATCCATACACTCTTTATCAACTCAAATAAAATTAATTTAATCAACCCTAACATGTCATTTTAACCTATAAAATTAAATTAATTTATCATAAGTATCAATATAAATTTATTTGAATATTTATAATATCAATAATTTTAATATTTCATTATTAAGGAAATTACTGCAACACAATTGTGTCATAAATATATTAAATTATTTTAATGTATAAAAATTATAAATAAAACACAATTTTGTAGGGAATTGGATTATATTTATAAATAATATTTATAGTCAAATTTATATTTTTTAAAACCAAATATTAAAAATAGATTACTTATTAAACATTGAATTTATCACTTTTAACTCTCCTTTACAAAAATTAAAATAAATTTCTTAATCTAATCCATGTGGTCCAAAAGGATCATATTATATTTATAAGGTTGGTTTTGGCTGAATTTCACTTATCCAATAAATTTAAGAAATGTGTTTGGGTAATTGTAAAATCAATTTTACCGTTAATTACCCCATTTAATTATTTCTGTGGTAAACAAATGTCAAAAGTTATTATTCGCCAAAAATTATTCTCATATTATTTAATCATAGTTTACTAAATGATTTCAACTATGTATCTCAGATTTTATAAATTCAACTCATATGGGAGGTAAAATTATGTTTTATTCAAATTTGTAAATGCTCCTCGATGGTGGGTAAAAGTTAGTAAAAATTTCAATAAAATTTTGTGTATCTATATTTATTATTAAATGAATCTAATGAATTAAAATGAAAATATATAAATATAACATCTCAATTTTTTCCTAAAATAAATTATAATATTATAACAATTATTTAAATAAAAAGTCAGTTTTAAACACTAACGCATTGTTTTTCACTATTCATCAAAAATTGAATTTTTTCTGAAAAAAAACCAAAAATTCACCCTAGGAGAATTTTGATTTTCCAAATTCAAAAATGAAGTAAATTTTAGAAAATAAAATTTATAAAATTTCAAAAAGTGGGTATTAGTATTCATAATGGATAGTTTTATTAGTCAAAGAGTGTTAAAACTATAATTTGCGTACAGTTCAAACTACTGCATTAATCAAAGGGAAACGTACCACCGATGCTTGGGGTGATACAATCTCCCATCCTTAAAATACATTCATCCTCAAAATTTCTAGAATATTACTGCAGAAAAAGATTTGGGTGGTTCTTCATCATATGTTCCTCAGGATCCCATGTTTCATCTTCCATCTTATGGGTTTCCATAGAACTATTACCTTAGGACTAGTTTAATTTCTCAGCACATTTTCCATAATATAAAAAATCATGACATTCTCTTCACAATAACACAGATCACGTTCCAGTTCAATTTCATCAAAGGTGAATACATGCATTGGGTCAGGCATGTATTTTCTAAACAGTTATATGGGGAACACATCATGGACTTTGGAGAGGCATGGCGGAATTGTAACAACCCAAACATTCATTAATGAAAATTTATCTTGATCGATTTAAATGTCTTTTTACGATTATATAAAATGTGAACTTCATTGGGTTTATTTTTCTCTATTTTAAAATACCATTATGAATTTTTACCATTGTTAATATAGTCATTGAACAATGATCACATGATTAGTATAAATATAGGGCTTTAACAAATCCAATTTACTCAGACCAAGGAAACGATGGCCTCATCCATCAGACTGGCCCCATATGAATACCATTTTTTTGGTGATCTGAAAAGATTTGTAGTCATTAGGCTTCTCTCTTCACCAATACCATGTCGAGCTTGAATACATTAAGCTTGAGTGAAACCGCCTATGAGAGAAGTATAATTTGATAGAGATTACCACCCGAGCAATGTTATCCGAGCCTCCTCAAGAGTCGGTCACCAACGCACACCTTTCCCATCCGTCTTATGCAGGTGTTATAAGGGGTTATGTAACAAGATATTAACACTATTTTTATGTGCATTATTTTTTTATATAATAATGAATATAAATTCCTTTTATTATTGTGACTATGTATATAGTTTTTAAAGCACAAATAGTATTTTTTTTGTTAATATTCATCTAAGAAATATATATTGACGAAATAATGGGTTTTTGATTTGAATAATTTTTTAATAAAATATTTTTATTAAATTAATTGTTTTTTAATATAAATTATCATGAAATTTTATTAATCAAATTGTATTTTTTATTACGGTTTGAATACTGTTTTTGTCAAACCCCGTTAATTTTCTTGGAAATGTCGGTTTTTATTTTAAAAGTAAAAATTCACATATTTATAAAATTATTCACAGAAAATTATTATTTTTTTGGAATCAGGAAATTGAAATTATCCAATAGATAATTTTTCATAATTTTCTGAGACAGTCGAATTTTTGGGTAAAAATTAAATACTATTAAAATACAAAAAGTGTTTTATGACATCATAATGAACCAAGAGTGAGGTAATAATGTACTATAAACATTATGTCCATCCAATATATGTTATATCATTATGATAATATGATTTTAGATTTGTTGAATTTTTTTACAATGCTTTTCTGGACCTTCTATGACTTATAAAATATATTGTCTTTTTAAATTGTTTTCCTTGACAGTGTGAATCACCGCCACATTTTAAACCCTATTATTTTAAGATGTTGCACCATTTTCCCTATAAAATGTTTTTTTCCACTCCCTTTCTGCAAAAACCATAGGAAAAAACCATGGGATGCTTTGAGGTATTGATTTGTTTAATATGAGGTGTCCCGAACCTAAATAATAATGAATTCCCTCTCTGTTCTAATATAAACCCAACCAATCACCCACTTACTCTTCACTCAAAGCCTTTTGATCTTGACCAACCCATTCCCTCTACTCTCAAGAATCCTCCAAATGTTCCCAATGCTCCCAAAAGGCCTCTTTAAATCCCCTCACATGCCTGTGGGGTCACACTTCTAGGTAAGGGATTTCTTCCTTTAAAATTTTTGTCTAATTTTCTTTCTATTGTTATTCCCTTTTGTTTTTAGTTCCAAATGTTTTGGTATAATTTCACACCTCCCCCATATTGTCCTCTTTATTTGTGGATGATGGGATTCCCCTTTCTCACTCATTAGATCCTACCATGTACACCTGTTACCATGCTAAAATTTTGTGAGGGATTTCTCTCTCCTCTTTTACATACAAGCAATTATTTTTTATTATGCATCTAACATACATTAAGATTGTTGAGAAATTTATCCATATGAACCCCTTAATTTACATTTCATGTAAATATGATGAGACACCCTTTTCTATCATATCAACTATTTTCATCAATCCTTATGTCACACCGTTATGCGGTCGAAATTGCAGCGTGTTTTTCCAAGCCACAATCATTGCGTAGTGAATACCATATCCATGTCTTTATCTAGGGTATTCACCTATATACACATATAAATATTTAATGGTAATTTCATGTATTTTTTCACATTAATTAATATTGTAATAACTTATGTTGTTCATTGATTCTGTGTTATATGATCAATATGGCACACTTCTGCATAAAATGAAATGTTTAAGAAAAGGTTCGCCCTGATAGCGCTCTAATGCATTGGATAAAGTATAGTATTAGGATACATCATGTTAAATGGTTGTTGACTCATTATAATTCAAGTACATATAGGGTTTACTCGTTCTTGATGTGAAATGAGGGTTTACTCATGCTCTATGTGCAATGATCCTTGACTCATGTTAATTCCATGATAAGTGTTGTTGCCACAATTCCTTTTTATGATTATCATGATTTATCATGCATTTATGTTCGTGTTTCTTGTGTGCTCCATTGATATGAATACTATCTAACATCTATTTTATATCTTATGTTATTACATGTTTATTCCCTTACTGGGCTTTATATCTCACCCTTTTCTTATGCATGTCTTCAGGTTATCCCATGCAATGTTACGTACGAGGGAATTTATTGGTCATGTTAATGAAGTTTTCAATAATGATGTTGTGTGTTATATGTTCTATGTTGTAATGTAATATTACAAACCCCCAAATAAGGTAGACCTCATGATATTCTTTGTTGTATCAAGTGTCAATTTTATGTAATAAATTAGGTTTAATTGTGTAATAAAAATTAGGGTTGTTATAGTTGATATCAGAGGATATGATTATTTATTTTTAAGACTAGGATTAGAAAACCCTAGTGAATACATAGAGACAAGAAAATGTATAATAAAAACATTTCTATATATTGGTGAGTATTTAGTAAGTGGTTTATCAAGAAAATACATCCCTGTTTAGATACGAGCAGGTAGAGGTGGATCTGGCACAGATGTATCCTAGAGGTAAAACCAGAAAACACTGCTTTGATCTAGAATCTAATGGGAACTGGTGCACGACAACGGGCTATTTTTCACAATTAGTTATGACACACTCCGGGGATATGCTTTGGTAAATTTATAATCCTAGTATGAACCCTTATTAAGAGAATTAAAAAAATTCCCCTAAAAATATATGTTAGACAATAGATCATGGATATCATAGATTGAAGCCTATGGATTCATAAGTTAAGGAAAAAAAGTTATTTATATGTCATAACTTTTGTCCTAGTATTACCCTTTATATGTTACCCCTATCATTCCATTAAATTCAAGCCAATGGTCAGTAATAGGAGACCTGAGGCTAACAATCTATGTGACGATCAGTGAGATGACTGTCCAAATGAAATATCTAATCTGATGGGAGTGGGAATCATGAACATTGTCATGCTTTTCTCTCAGTTAACTGACGCCTATAATAGAAACATGGTCCAAGAGGAACGTTTAACCCCCCCCCCCCCCCCCACAGAATGAGATAGTCGTTATCGAGTGCTTCCTAAGAAAAAGGCCTCCTACATTTAATGGATTGTCTGATCCATCAATCGCCGAACAATGGATCAACTCCATTGAAAAGATATTTTCCATCATTAAATGTTATGAAAAATAGAGGGTTTTTCTGGCTTCTTATCATATGGAAGGAGAAGCTGATAAATGGAGAACGTTGATAAAAAATATGAAGCTGAAGGAAGAGATCGAGGTGTTGTAATTGATGGATTTCTGGAATATGTTTTTTGATAAATATTTTCCACAAATCCTTCGACTTATGATGGAAAGGGAATTCCATGCCCTTAAACAAAAATATGAAGAATATGTCAGAGCGTTTGAGGAAAACATCACATGGTTTGAACGATATGCCTCCAGCTTTGTCATTACCCACAAATTCATGGTTGACTGCTTCTTGGGTGGGATGAAACCTATACTTTGGAGAGCACTGGTGATCCGTGACTTTGACAACTATGAAGAAATAGATTGAAGTTCCCTCATGGTTGAAATGGAGATTAATGAATCTTAGGGGTATCATGATAATAAGAAACATACGGTGGAATTCAAAGATGGTGCTCCGATGGATAAACCCAACTATGCTAAGTAGATCCAACACCCCACATGCTAAAGGTGCGGAAATAAACACCCTAGAAATTTCCGGAAGGGGATGAAGAAATGATTTAGGTGTGGAAGAGAAGGGCTCCTAGATGTTAATTTTTGAAAAGAAAAACTCACAGCTGCAACAGAGGATAGGAACGCTCTGTTCAAACCTCAACATGTTGTTCATTGCTACAACTACAATTAACTAGGGCATCTTGAAAATCAGATCCCTAAGATAAGGGTTTTTAGAGGAACCCAACAACCTCCTTTGGTACAATGGTGGTCTTTTGCCACCACTACTACTTAAGTAAACCACGACAATGTACTGTTGACAAGTATGCTAGTTAGTCCTTCAAGAATAGTGAATATAGTTTTTTATTCATGTTCAATGCATACTATTATATCCCAAAAGTTTAGTAGAACAATCCCATAACCACCACAAATCATTGAAATAATGATGTCGGTGAGTGCAGAAAATGGGATAATAATTGCATCCCATGAATATAACTCCTCCCTTATCATAATCTGTGGATTGAATTTCCCGTGAACCTTTTCATACTCCCTCTGGTGGAATTTGATTCAATCCATGGCATGGATTGACTTTCATTATATTGATCCAACATAAATTTATCTAAGAGTGAAATCACTCACCATGTGGAGAATCATCCCCCCGATTCTATACAATTTCAAGGAGGAATATGAGTCTTCTTTAACTCCATCATCTCAAGCGTCAATATTACTTCCCTAAGAGCACACGTATCAGGATTAGATGATTGGGTCTAGGGAGGCAACAATCCTTGATGAAAATCATATTGTGAGGGAATATGTTGAAGTGTTTCCCAATTAATTGTCTTGTCTACCTCCTCGAAGGTATGTTGAATTCTGAATTGATCTTATACCTAGGGCGTTACCAATATCTAATAATTCATATAGAATGGCTATTTTGGAGCATGAGGAGCTGAGGAAAAAACTACAAGAGAATCCTGATAAATGGTTTTTACGCCCAGGTGCTTCACCATGGGGTGCACCAGTCTTCTTCGTCAAGAAGAAATATGGGTCAATGTGCCTTTTCATCGATTATCGTGAGCATAAAAAATCTTGATAAATAACAAGTATTATCTCCAACAACTTGATGACTTTTTTTATTAGTTTCTTGGAGAACAATACTTATCCAATGTGAATTTTTAGTCCGGATATTATCAAGAAAGGGTAAAGAAGGAATATATCCCCAAGATTGATTTCCGTACAAGATAGGGGCACTATCAATTTATAGTAATTCCTTCATGACCCTCGAATGATCCAGAAATCTTCCTAGACATTATGAAGAGAGTCTTTAGGGATTACCTCGAAAAATTTGTGGTAGTCTTTATAGATGATAATCTGATATTCTCCAAAACAACAGAGGATCAAGACGAGAATCTAAGAACAATACTAGAGACCATGAGGAAGGATAATCTCAATGAAAAGTATATAAAGTGTGATTTATGGTTGAAGGAGGTACTATTCTTGGGCCATATCATAAAAAGAAATTGGATATCTCTGGATCCCTCCAAAATAGATGCAATTGAGGGATGGTTGAGGACAACCTCAGTAACAAATAGCTGTAGCTTCTTGGGGTTAGGTGGATATTATCGATGATTTCAAAGATATTTCATACCATTTTCCAACCCTCTTACCTAGATAACCCTGACGTGAGTAAATGTTTCCTAGAGTGATGAATGCAATGAATGATTAAAGGAGTTAAAAATGAGGCTTATCACTGCACTCGTGATCACTTTACTCACAAGTGGTGAAATTTTGTGGTATTCAGTGATGCCTCAAAGAAGGGCCTAGGATGTGTGTTGATGGAAAAAGACAATGTCCTTACCTATGCTTCAAGGAAATCAAATGTTCATGAGCAGAATTAACCAACACATTATTTGGAGTTTGTGGTGGTGATCTTGACTTTGAAAATATAGCGGTATTATCTCTATTTGGAGAAGTGTGAAATATATATGTACCACAAAAGCCTCAAGTATATATTCACACAGAAAGAGTTGAACATGCACCAATGAAGACAGTTAGAGCTGATAAAAAACAATGACCACTCAATCCATTACCACCCTAGTAAAGCGAACAAAGAGGAAGATTCTCTATGCTGAAAGGACCTAGAAATTCTATCATTGATGAGAATTGATAAGAACCCAATCTTCTTAGATTTGATGAAGACGGACATGGGAATCATAAAGAAGGAAATATAATCAATCCATTCACAAATTATTTATCAACCGTCTCTTTCAGAATGGTTAAAGGATGCTAAAAAAGATGATGGGGGAATTCAGGAGAGAGTGGAAGCTATAGGAAAAGGGAAATCCCCGAAGATAAATGTTAATGAAGATTGAATTGTATGATTTGGGAAAAGACTATGTGTTACATAAAATCCATTGAGGAAGAAGGAACTTTTGGATGATCTGCATTGTTCAAATTTCTATATTCACCCAGGATACACAAAAATGTATCATGATCATTGAGAGAATTATTGGTGAATTATACGAAGAAAGATAGATCATTGAGTATACATCTATGTGCCTGGTTTGTCAGCAAGTGAAGGCAGAGTGGTAGAAGTCTAAGGGGATGATACAACCATTTCCCATACCAGCATAGAAATGGAAGATCATCATGATGGACTTTGTCACCTGACATCCGAAGACATCCAAAGTCAACAATGCAATCTTGGTTTTTGTGGATTGTCTAAAAATGTCTGCACCCTTCATTGAAATTTGTGAGGATTTCTCTTGGATCAACTATAATGGATATATATCAGGGAAGTGGTATGGATGCTTGGATTACCACTATCTATTGTATATGATCGTGATCTAAGATTCAACTCTAATATTTGAATGAGTTTTAAACATTCTTTAGATAATAAGATCAACATTAGTACGTCTTATGAACCTAAAACTGATGGTCAATCCGAGTGGACTATCCAAACACCTGAGGCGATGTTGAGAGCGTGTTCTATGGACATCAATGGGGGGTGGGACCAACATCTTCAACTAGTTTAATTCTCCTAAAATAATAGTTTCCACTCGAGCATCTGAATGGTACCCTATGAAGCCCTGTACGGGAAGAGGTGCAGAACACTAGCATGTTGGGATGAAGTTGGTGAGAGTAAGCTGCTAAGACCCGAAAAGGTAGATGAAATTGTGGAGAAGGTGAAGACCATTCAACATCATATAAAGGCTGCCCAGAGTTGACAAAGGAGTTATGCAGATAACTGTTGACAAGACCTTGAGTTTAATGTTGGAGACATAAAATTTCTATACATATGGCCTTGGAAGAAGGTTTTGAGGATTGGAAAGAAAGGGACGTTGTGTCCTATATACATTGTCCCCATCGAGATTCATGATCGTGTTGGGGCTGTGGCCTATTGACTAGCACATCCACCTACCATTTCCAAAGTAAATGATGTCTTTCATGTATTCCTTCTAAAGAAGTACATACCAGACCCTATATATGTACTAACTTCAGAGGTAGTACATCTTCAGGATGATCATTCTTACGATGAGAAACCTGTGAAAATCTTAGATCATTTGGAAAAAGTCCTACGAAATAAGACAATACCCCTTGTGATGGTATTGTAGGAAGCCTCATATTTGTAGAAGTGACGTGGGAATTGGAGGAAGTGATGAAAAAGAGTTAGACACATCTTTTTTAGTGTAGAAAATTTAAATTTCATTGGAGAAATTTCATAAGGGGGAATATTATAACTACCCAAACATTCATTAATGAAAATTCATCTTGATCTGTTTAGATTTCTTATCATGGTTATATAAAATGTAAACTTCATTGATTTTAGGTTTCTGTATTTTAAAATTCCATTATTAATTGTGATTGTTACAATTATATTCGTTGAATAGTTATCACATGATTAGTATAAATATAGGCCTTTAACAAATCCAATTTACTCAAACAAAAGAATCGATGGACTCATCTAGTAGACTTTCCCCGTATGAATCCCATTCATCACAGCTCAGAAAGGATGTAGCATCATCAGGCTTCACTCTTGACCAAACCCATTCCATGTTTTAATATTTTCTGCTCGGGTGGAACCGCCTACGAGAGAAGTGGAAGTTGATAGAGATTACCACCCGAGAAAGGTTATCTGAGTCACCCCAAGAGTCGATCAACATCGCACAACTTTTCCTTCGGTCTTATATGGGTGTTATATGGGGTTATGTAACAAGAAATTATAACTATTAATATGTGAGTTTTTTTATATAATAATGAATATATATTGATTTTATTATTATTACAATGTAAATAGTTTTTAAAGAAAAAATTGTATTTTTAGATAATATTCAACTATGAAATCTATATGGATGAATTAATGGATATTTGAACTAAAAAATAATTTAATAAAATATTATTATTAAAATAGTTTTTTAAATATAAAATATTATGTAATTTTATGAATGCAATTGTAATTTTTATTAATGTTTTAAAAATATTTTTGTCAAAACCCATGAATTATTGGTATATTTTGGTTTTTATTTTAAAAGTAAAATTTTACATTTTTATAAAAAATTTAGATAAAATTAATATTATTTCTGGAATCAGGACGTCAAAGTTATCCAACGGTTAATTTTTCATAATTTTCTGGGACAGTCGAACTTTTGGAAAAAATTTAATATCGTTTAAATATATAACATATTTTCTGACATCATAATGACTCAAGACTAAGGTAATAAAATAATGTAAACATTATGTTCTGCCAATATATGTTTTAAAATTATAATAATATCTTTTTATATTTGATTCATTTATTTTACAATGCTTTCGTGGACCCTCCATGACTTATAAAACATTTTATATTTTTAAATTTTTTTCCTTGAGAGTGTGACTCACCCCCACATATGCAAAACTATTATATTAAGAAGTTCATCGATTTTCATTATAAAATATTATTTTCAAATCCCATTTGGAAAATAACAAGTGCAAAAACCATGGGCTGGTATGTAGTATTGATTAGTTTAATGTGAGGTGTCCCAAACCTAAATAATAAAGAATTCCCTATTCTTTCCTATAAAAACCCACAGAAGCTCCCACTTCCTCTTCACTCAGAGCCTTTGGAGTTTAACCAACCCCTGAACACCTCTATATAAATTCCCCCAAGGTTCCACAATATCCTAAGAATCCTCTCTAAATCCTCTCCCAAGCTTTGGGATCACACTTCCCAGTAAGGGATTTCTTTCTTTCTCATTTTTGTCTAATTTTCCTTAAGTTGTTATGACCTTTTTTTCAATTACAAATGTTGAGGTTTGATTTTAAACCTCCCCCATAATTTAATCATTATTTTTAGATGATGGGATACCCCTTCCTCTCTCATTAATTCCTCTAATGTACACCTGTTATCATGTCAAAATTCCGTGAGGGATTTCTCTCTCCTCTTTTAAATCAAATTAATTATTTTTGTATTATGCATCTAAATTCCATTACTTTTGTTGTGACAAGTATGCATATGACCCCCTTACAGTCCATTTAATGTAAATATGTTGAGACACCCATTTCTATTTAATCAACTATTTTCAGGAATCTTTATGTCACGCTGTTATGCTACCGAAATTGCCCCGCGTTTTTCCAAGCCAAGATCATTGAGTAGTGAATACCATACCCATATCTCTATCAAGGGAAATCACATTTATACAAATATACCTATTGAATTTTTATTTCATGTATTTATTCCACATTACTTAATCGTGGAAAATCTTATTATTTTGATTGATTTCAAGTTATATGATCTATGTTGCAAACTTATGCTTGAAATGAAATGTTTAAGAAAAGGCGTCCCCCGATTGCGCTCAAATGCATTTGGTAAAGTATAGTATCAAGATAGGTCATGTTAAATGGGTGTTAAATCATTATAATTCAAGTGCAACAACGGTTTCCTAATTCTTCATGTGCAATTAGGGTTTACTCATGCTCCATGTGCAATGTGCCTTGGCTCATGCTAAATCCATGTTAAATGTTGTTGAAACATTTCCATGTCTGGATTGTAATTATTTTTAATGCATTTATCTTCATGTTTCTGTTTTTATCCATTGATATACCTATTTTATAAGATGTATTTTATTCCTCATGTTATTCCATGTTTATTCCCTTACTAGGATTTATAGCTCACCCTTCTCTTATACATGTCTACAGGTTATCTCATGCAATGCTAAGTATGAGGGAATGTAGTGGTCCTATAAATGAAGTTTGCAATAAATATGTTGTGTGTTTTATTTATTATGTTGTTATTTAATGTTCATAAGTCCTAAAGACACAATATATCTCGATCTTCTATGTTTTATCATGTAAATATTTTATGCAATAAATAAGGTTTAAGTGTGTAATAAAAAGAAGGGTTGTCATAGGCATTGTCATTTGCTAAGCTACAGCCCAAATCGTTCTAGAATTTCAGAAGGTCAGATATTCCAAAGAACTAATTTACCCTTATTACCGAATTATATTACTCCCTTCCATGGATATTCCTTCATTGAAAAATGATCTCCTATATAAAATTCCAAAACCTTCCTTCAGTTATCAGCATAGCTCTTCTTCCTACTTTGAGCTACTTATATGTGGGTTTGGATAACCTTCACATTTTCCATAATTTCATCAACATGTTCTGGGATTATGAGTTTTCTTTCACCTATTTCATCCCAAAAAAGTTTGTGTGTGACATCTCTTTCTATATAATGCTACATATTGTTTCATCTGAATACATGAATATAAGTTATTGTTATAGGAAAAATCTACCAGAGTTAAATATTGATCCAACATAACTTGAAATTCATGTGAGAAAGATCTCAACTTGTCTTCTATGGTATGAATAGTCCATTATAATTGTCCATCATTTTGAGGGTAGTAGGTAGTGCTCAAATGAAGTTCAGTATCCATAGCATTCTGAAGAATTTTCCCGAATCTAGATGTAAAACAAGGATCACTATCTGAAAAAATCAATTGGGGTACACCATTGAGTATTATAACTTCATTAATATATATCATTGTTAGTCTTTAAAGTGGTAAAACTTCTCTTATAGAAAGAAAATGTACTGACTAGATAATACTATAAAAAATGACCCATATTGCATTATTCCATCAAGAAGTCTTTGGTAGCCCCATGAAAAATTCCACCATAATATTATCCCATTTACACTCAAGTATGAGAAGAGTATTCATGACTTCTCTAGGATGTTGTCTTCCTACATTCACTTGTTGTAAAACGATACACCATGACACAAAATCAGCAATCTCACATTTTATGTTTGCCCACAAAAAATGTTCCTTCAAATTATTCTACATCATGGTGCTCCCAAGATGAATACAGAAATTAGAGCTATGAGAATAATACAAAAATTCCCTTTTTGATAAGTTATATCAGGAACACAAATTCTCCTGCCAAATTTCAAAATACCATCTTCATATACGAAGTCACATAATCTCCCATCATTTACAGCTTCAATATTCTTTTGAAACTCTTCATCATCATTCTGAGATCTTTTTATCATTATTAATAAAGATGTTTTTGAAACCATTTGAAAATGTATTGATGATTCATAATCCATGGTTATTCCCATATTCATCTTTACTAGATCCAGGAAAATAGGACTCTTTTAACTCTCATCTTGTTGAAAAAACCATGATCCTTTCTTCTCAAAGTATCAGACACCTTATTTTTCTTCCCCGTGTGGTAGTGTGTTGTGAAATCATAATCCTTGAGTAGTTAAAGCTATATAATTTGCCTCTAATTTAGTTATTATTGTGAGAAAATATACATCATTATCTTATGATCAGTATAGATCACACATTTTTCACCGTAGATATAGTTTCTCCATATCATCAGATTGAAGATTACAGCTTCTAACTCAACATCATGAGTGGGATAGTTTTATTCATGAATTTTTAGCTGCTGAGATTCATATAAAATAAAATATATCATTCTACATAAGGACACAACCAAGTCCTTTCTTGGATGAATTACTATAAATAACAAAATCATCGTTATTAGATGGTAGATCAAGATAGGTGCATTGAATATTATTCACTTCAATTCATCAAAACATTCTTCGCACTATTTTTTTCCAAACAAATTTAACCCCTTTATGTGTGATATTGGTTAATGGGTTGGCCAATAGGGAAAAATTTTGTTTGATACGTCGATAATAACCTGTTAAACCAATAAAAATGTGTTCCTTAGTTATACTCATCGGTGATGGACATTCATGGATTTCCTTGGTCATTGAAGAATCAAAATATATTCCATCCCTAAAAACAATATGGCCAAGAAAAGAAATCTCTTAAATCCCAAATTCACACATGCTAAACATCCCCTATAATTCATTTCTTCTGAGGGTTTTCAAAATATTTCATAGATGATTTTCATGATCTGTTATAAATTTTTTATTATACCAAGATATCATCAATAAATACCTCTATAATGTCATCAAGATATTCATTGAAATATTTATTTATTAAATACATGAAGACATAGGGTGCATTAGTCAATCTAGAAGGAATTACTATAATCTCATAATGCCTGTACCTGGTTGGAAATGCAGTTTTCAGAATGTCATCTTTCTTCACAGACAACTACAGATATCAAAATCGAAGGTTAATAATTGAAAAATATTGGGCTCCATGAACTTGGATGAATAAATATTCAATGAGAGGAAAGGGATTCATGATCTATATTGTTATAGGAATGATCCTCCTTTAGTCAATGCACAACCTAATAGATCCATATTTCTTCTTAACTAAAAGGATAAGGGCTCCCCATTGAGAAACACTAGGGAGAATAAATCCATTATTACTCAACTTCTCTAGTTGTTTTGTTAATTCCCCTAATTCCACAATGTCCATTTTATAATGGGTTCTTTGATATGTGTCTTGAACCAGGAATTAAATCATTGGAAAACTAAATTTCTCATTCTAGAGGATGTCAAGGTAAATCCTCAGGAAACACATCCACATATTCTTTCACAATAGTTACATCCTAAATTCTCATATTCTTTTCCTCGCCTATAGTTTTTTCATTATATTCCTCCCCAATATTCGAATTTAGTAGAGCTACTGGGGGTAGATCAAGATAATAACCATGTGGTGATGTTTCTACTCTAAAGATAATGTACTCCATATCATCATAAAAAATTGTAACCTCCTTCTTCTGAAAAAAGAATTTCGCATCATTGTCTGAAATGCAATCCATTCTGAAGATTATATCTAATTAAATCATGGGTATGGTGATGAGATCAGCAGATAAAGAACATTTATATGCACTAATGGGAACTGATTCACCAAACGTTGTTACGATGATACATCCCTTATGTGTTTTGACTAAAAACTCTGTCTATATGTAAAATTGAAAATACACTACTAGAAACATGATCTTTCCCAACACTTATATACCAACGGTTTGTAAAAACCGTTGGTATAGCTACCATTTCCCAACGGTTCACCAAAACCGTTGGGAAAGGGTGTGTTTTTAGGCCCTTTCCCAACGGTTTTGGTGAACCGTTGGGAAAAAATCCAGCATTCACCCAAATAAAAATACAACCACCCAGAACCTATCCCAACGATTCTGAAAACCGTTGGGATATGTTCATTGATTTTTTTCCAGATCTACTAACCGAGAACATTATATAAATAAAAATTTTAAATAATTATGATAATACATATATATATTTATGAAATTATGTTTACAAAAGTGATGTTAGCTTAGTGGTTAAGTCGTTCGATTATAAACGAGGGGTCCTGGGATCAAATCCCAGCGGATGTTTTATTTTTGGAATTTATATACCAACGGTTCCATTACCGTTGGTATAGATTTCATATTACCTATACCAACGGTTTCCAAAAACATTGGTATAGGTCTATACCAACGGTTTTTGGAAAACCGTTGGTATAGACCTATCCCAACGGCTTACTTGGCTACGGTTCTCCAAACCGTTGGTATAGGCTATACCAACGGTTTGGAGGCCTATACCAACGGTTCCAAACCGTTGGTAAAGGTTAGTTTTCCAGTAGTGATATATAATTTTTTTTTATCAAAATAGGAAGATATAAAACAATTTAATGATATAAAATCAAATAAAACAATGGATTAACATGATAAAACCATTAAATTACCTTCCACTACATTTTTCGAAGCTTCAAACTCAGCAGTAGTGATCGCATAAGCATGTCCTTGCTCCCTTGGACTTTTCTGAGGTAAATTCCCTATATATTTAAGATATTAATTTGCATAATTTCCCTTTTCACAATAATTATAGCATTCAAAATTGACAGCCGCTTTCTTTCCCTTGTAATCACATGCGTGGTAGCCTTTTCCGCCACACTTTTCACAGAGTCCCATTCCCTTCAAGCAAGTACTTGGGAAATTCTTCCCATATTTACCACAGGTTGGATATTCAACTTTTCTGTTATTCCCCTTATATCCATTTCTAATGTCATCAGAATATATATTCTTCTCATGCTTTTCTTTGAAATCATAAGACATAGATATTTTTTTCTCTCTTGATAGCGCATGAGACAACATCATCGTACAATGAGAAGGATTGTCAGAATAAATTTCAATCGAGATATGGTTTTAACCCATAAAAAATCGATCAATATTACTCCTTGGGTAACACATATAATCTTCTAATTGCCCTTGTAAACTTATAATGGTATTCACATACTTTGATACACTCTTAACCTCATTTTTCCTCAGAGTTATAATGTGTATTTCCATATCCACTCGATGGTCACATTGAAATTATTTCTCTAAGAAAATATATTTAAACTACCTCTATTCCATGATAGATACTTCGACATCTTCCTTTGTGTTTTGGATTATTTACCACCATTGATCTGCATATCCTGTTATGAATTAAACTTCCTTGAGAACTTTTTCCCTTCCGCTACTTCACAAAGTACGAAATATTTTCTCTAAAGAATTTATCCATTTCTCAGATACTGATGGATTGGTACTTCCATTTAATGTTGGTTGTTTTTCCCTCATTAATCTCTCTAACGTTGATCCTCCGCATTCTAAAATAGGGTTCTCCATATGGGTATGGTTATTATTAATAACCTGAGTGAGTTGTTCCAGTATGGTAATAAGTTGATTACCACCCATTACATCACCATCTCCACTATAATTATCTTGAGTAGGAGTGAAATCGCAACATGGATTACGTCTGTTAATACGGTTTCCATTCCAAACACTAGCCACCATTTCATAACAATGGTATACAATAGATTAGTTTATGAATCGAAATTCATAATTCCAAACATGTAAAACACTTAACATATATTGAATAATTTATGAATATAATCCACAATAAAAAAATTCATTAAGGAGATATATACTCATAAATACTTAAATATGGTTTTTAATGAAAATGTGATTTATCCAAAGCATATCTCTTGGGAGTTCTGTAACTAAGAGTGCCACAATGCATGTGGTCGTGTACCAGATACCCTAGGTCAAATCTGAAACTTCTTGTCGGAGTTTTCACTACTTGGTACATCTATGACAGAACCATCTCTACCCACAAAAATCCAGATAATGATTTATTGGTTGGAAAATACACAAAGTCTCTACATTACCATGATTCTAGGATGTTCATCAATACCAATCCTCCAAGTCTATCTTAGGGTAACTTTCTCTAATAAGTGTTTATATAAATCTAGTTTAATAGATTTTACTAAACATCTTCTGATTCCAACTGTAACGCCCCGACACCAATTACCCAGAGTCAGCTCATTATTAAATATCATTGGCATGATACAAGGAATCATGTCCCGAAAGACCAATCAGTTTAGTTGACTTGGAACTACTATATATATTCATATGATTTACATTACATCATGATATAAAAACATCAACAAATGTTTGTCCCCATTGAGATCACATATATCCATAACTATTTATCAGGTCAACCAAAAAATATATCTTCACATCATGGAAAAAATAAAACATATAAATGGGTGAGCTCATATGATCACTAAGGATAACAATATAGCATACACTTTCATAAATAAGCATAAACATTTTTGGTAACATAAAAGACTAAAATAAAATCCTTTTAAACATAAAAATCAAAATAATATGGAAAATTTAAAATCAAATAATTTGATTTACTTATTCTAATGAATATTCTACTAGTATTATAATCACATTCAATATTAATATCCACTTTCATAATGATGGAATGCATAATGCCAAACTTCATAACACAATAGTAAAGGTATTCTGCCAAGAATACAAATAAAAATCTGTCCATTCCTTTTTTCAAAATACTAGTTTGTCTCATTAGACCTACTGATACATCGAGGTGCTATAACAAGATTCACACATCACTTAATTAGTCCAATGCATTCCTCATATGAAAATGATTAAACATAACATAAACATTCGTATTAAAACTAGCATATGAAATGTCAATACTTTATCTATAAACCATGAATGAGTTAAAAATAAGACATCCATAGTCAAACATATCCCCAAACCATCAATACAATATGGATGATTTGTATCATAATAAATCAAAATCAAACAAGATTAAAATCCATCAAAGGATGCTGACATAGATGAAATCTAAAATTTTTGTAGAGAAATATCTCAATCTATTTTGAAATCATATAAAAGTCATATAATTATAAAATAAAACAATTATTTGGAAAATATTTTTAAAATCATGTATGGGAAGCTTTGATGATGTTATAACAATGAGAAATAGCCGCACCTGCCGTATAAGCTAAAAAAGACATTCTTACCATAATTTTGTCGAAAAGGTCATAAATTAACTTGTTTGAAAAATGATGGAAAGATTCCTTTCAAAAATATTTATAAATAGTCAATATAAGGTATAAATGACTTTAAACCATCGTATAGTAACTAGTAAAAATGTTTTAAAAAACAATTTTAAGATACATGGATGTGAATGATAAAGAGGTCCTAGTAGATATTTATATAAAATAACCTCAGATAGTATTGATATTGGGAAATTAACCATTACTTTGTACATTTCCTTAGTCGATGGTATGTTAACATACCCTATAATAGTTAAATATTGTTATTAAATTATACTGGAATCACATACATAAATATGATATCATATATGATGTTATTATATTTCATTGTTAATTATATTTTAGTATTATCATTGTTTTGGGTGTTAACTGATTTGTTTTTCATTATATGGTTTGTTATGTAAGTCAGGTTTGTTATGGATAGGATGTATTTGATTGATATATAGAAATTTACTATGTTCATAAACAAAATTTAATCATAAAATGAAATTTATTATAGAATGATTATGATGGGGAATTAATCTCATGGCGTTCGTAGAGACGATATACATACGCATGAGCCACAATATGATTATATTATTGTTGAAATCATATGTAATTGCATGGTATATAACATATACAGAATATTTAACATTTATTATTTATTATTTACATCATTTAAACTAATTATTATACTCATTAAGTAAATGAAGTATTTGAATAACAAACTACGCCACGACATGGGGAAGGTAAGTCGTACGTACACACGTATGTTGACTTTGTCATTCATATAATGGATAGAATAATGAATATGGTTGTACCATTTTCTTAATAAAATCATATTATATATAAGATAATGGATTTATTATTTTAGAATGAAATCAACGAAGAAAGAGGAAGTGGAAGGAAAAAATAACTGGAAAGAGGTGATGAAATATTTAACTCTTTTTCGGGTTCTTCTTTTTGATTTGATCAAAAGGGCTCTATAGGATAAATTTCAAAAAAATGGAACACCTCTAAAAGGAAGGGAGGAAGGTTGGGAGGATATTTGGGCAGGGGATGGTAGAGACAAATGGTTTTGGAGATGTAACATTAAGATAAGAGGAAGTACACTTTTATAAGAGAGGTGAGGGTCACTTTAGGAAAAGTTTGAAATGTTATTTTATATTAAAATTATTTTCTGTTTATAATGGCTTCAAAATGATTTATTTCGTGGATATAGTGGGTATGGTTTGAAAATATCTCCCCCAATATGTTTTGTAAAGGTATAGGTCCCCATATTAACCTTATGTTTTACATTTATCTCTTTGTTAAATAGTTTGATATTTACCATGTCTCTTCGTTATTTAATATTATATGGTTGATAAAAAGACTATAATAAGACAAGTTATCCCCTGGTGGTTAATTATATATATATATATATAATTATATTAGTCCATTGGATGATCCTTAGATTTGTATGAATATTATATCTATTAAAAATATAGTATTTGTTTTTAAAACTCAATTATGTCAATTTTGACACTATAAGGTATTTGATTTTTTAGAGCCTAAAAAACATTATCAATTAGAATAAGATTTATTTAATAAACCCTAACATGTCATATTCTCCATGAAAATTAGTGGAAGTCATCAGAAGTCCAAAATTAAATTTATTTGGATTTATATAATATCAATTAATTAAATATTTAATTATTAAGGTAATTATTACATCATCATTGTGTCATAAATAAATTAAATTATTTAATTTCTATAAATTATAAATAAAATATCATTATTTAAAAAATCTATTTATATTTCTAATGAATGTTTATTGTCAAATTTATATTGTGTTTAACCCTATATTAAAAATGGTTTAGTTATTAATTGTGGAATTTATCTCTTTTAACTCATCCTTAAATATAATAATTATTATTATCCTAATCTAATAGAAGTTGACCAAAAGGACCATATTTTATTCCTAATGTTATTTTTGATCGAATTACACTTATCCAATAGAAATATTACATGTTATATAGTAATTATAATACCATTTTTTCGTTAATTACCCAATTTACTTTTAATCATGGTAAATAAAAGTTAAAAGTTAATATTCACAAAAAATTATTTTCATTTTATTGAACCTCATTTTACATACTGATGTAAACTGTGTCTCTTATATTTTTGAAATTCAACTCACTAAAGTGGTAAAATTATGTTTTATGCATGTTTTTTAATGCTCCTAGAAGGTGTTTAAAATACGGTAAAATGTTCAATACAATTTTTTCGATATAAACTTATTATAAAATGTCTCCAATGAATTACATTGAACATATATAGGTATTATTTATCTATTTTTTCCAAAAAAAAATATAACTATTTATTTAATTAAAATTTCAGTTTTAAATAATAACGTAGTGTTTTTCACCATCCATCAAAAAATGAATGTTTTCAGAAAAATTCCAAAAATTCACCCTAAACTAATTTCGATAATCTGAATTCAAAAATGATGTCTATTTGAAAAAAATTATAAAATTTCAAAAGGTGTGTATTAGTATTCATAATTTATAGTTTTATTGGTCGCAGAGTGTTAAAATTCCAAGTTGCAAACAATGCAAGCTACAACATTATTCAAAGGAAAACGTACCATGGAAGCTTGGGGTGTTACAAGATGCATGTGAATGAAATTTTCCCGAGCGGAAGCGTAAGATGACCATAACACTTATCCTTGCCTTACATATTATAGGTAATACATATACCATGTACTGTGATGCAACCAATGTTGTACATAGAGAAACTCTAAAGAAAGAGGACTGATTGGTATCATATAGCTTTAAATAGATGAGATTGCTTGAGGGAAACTAACATTATAATGATCTGAATTTATATGCAGTGGTACATGACATGAGATTCTAGATACACCAACCATTGGTGAGAGGTTTATGGGAACACATGCGACATTAGCCTTATGTACAAATTTTCTCAGCAGGACCAAAACCATATAATGTGGAGGTGGGTCGAGTTTCTACAATATGTCAACAATGTGATGGATTATACATAAGGAAATGGAAACATTATTTCTAATGAAATTAGTTTGAATATGTAAATAGATGTTGTTTGTGGAATTTTAATGAGTGTTGGATGATAGTTCTCTTCTGAGACAGGAGTCTATACATTTAAGAGTTCCAGGGATGAGTATCTTTGATGTCGACCATTTTTATTCCCATAATTTTGGACCAGATAAAGACCAAGAAGATATATAATACATAGGCCATAGCTTTTATGGTAAAATTATATTATTGGGATACACATCCAATATGATCTACTGTACGCAATAAAACTATTCTTCTTCAAGGCCTTGTATGGGTTCTTGTTGGACAATACAAGGAGTTAATAATTGAGTTTCATGATTTAAGAAGGGTGAAACATCTACTTATTAAAAAGAAGTATCATTATCTACATATATAGAAATGTTGTCAAGGAGTGATGAAGTGGTAGACTGATTAGTATTATGATTCCTCACATGTTAGTAGGTGAAAGAAAAGCAATTGATTATAGTTGAGTTGTTTCAGTATATACCCCTTCCAGAATGGAAATTGGATGATGTCATTGTGGATTGTTTGATATGATTAAGTAGGAAACACATAAGAATTATATAGTGTATCTGATTCTTGATTAACTGACAAACAAATCCCACATATTAAAAATCATAGAGACCTTTACAATTGGAAATTTGAATAGTCTTTTTATGAGGTATATAGTCTAGTTGCATGATGTTCCAAAGAGTATCATTCATTTAGAGATCCCCTTTTCACATGTATGGTCAAGAAGTGTCTTTAGAAGGATCATTCGTCATTGATTCTTCTAATTTAATCATATCATGCACCGATCGACGACCAATCAAAATGGACTATTTAAATTCAACAGGACTTTTTATGAGCCTATATTCTATAATTTAATGTTTTGAGGGAGAAGAAATTTTAAATCATAGATTTTTCATATAAAAATTATTATAGGGATTAATCCATATGGAACATTTTGATTCTCTGTATAGAATGTCGTGAAATTATACATTTTATTTATTATAGGAAGGTGAGTCAATTATGGTTCAATCAAGTCTCTCTGATGATATATCTAATAATTTTGAGTTGATTAGGAGGATTTTTGTGACTACATAGAGTAGGAAAAAATATTATGATGAACATTGGAGACAACATTTATTTGTTGAGGTGGGCCTTCAAGTTTTTCTCCTCGTGCATCATAGGTTGGGGAACCATCATATTAAGAAATATGGATATAATACACACATGGTTTTCTATCATTTTGAGATAGTGCAAGTGGATGGTTTTGTGTCGTACTGATTGGCCCTTCCACAGTTCTTCAGTACCTTGAAATACTTGTTTTTGGGGGTCAACACTTCATAGGTATAATCATAACCATTCTTATGAGGTAGATGTTAATACATTGATCTTCGTGTAGAAGTATCAATTGAATAGAATTACATATTAAATGTGGACCATATTGAGATGTATCTATAAGTAAACACTATACCACTTGTTTGAGTGTACTGGAAAACATGACATGTTGAAGAGGAAACATGGGAAAGGGAATCTGATAAGTGAGCATACTAGCAAGACATGTTCAGTGAGACCCCATAGTGATTCTTAATGAATATAGTGGATTAGTTTTTATGTGGTGGGGAGTCTTGAATATCCTATATTTTCTATGTGCATCACTCTTGTGTTTTGTTCGGACCTATTTAGTAGGGTTTTATTTTTCTTATAAAACCAACTAGTGGTTCAGAATTATTATTTGAGGTTGGATATTTTATCAGGGTAAATGATTTATTATTTGGGAATGTATATTTCTTTTAATGAATGGAGTTAGAGTATAAATGTATCAATGGGATTAAAATAGTTCTATATGTGTTTGGAAGGATTTTGTGGTGATTTTTGTTCATTGTAAACAAATTTTTGAGAGATATCTACTAGAAACATTAAAAATTTGTAACAGATTAAATGAAATAATTGTTTTTCATGGAAGATTTCATGAACTGGTTTAGAGTGTGAAATGGTTACAAACCCTAAAACTAGTTCATTTCATCAAATGTATATTTTATGTTATTTTAACTCAATGCAACTTGTTTTTTATTTTATCATATTAATTGAAAAATTCAGGTTGTAAAAGGGGTTCAGGTAATAAATATATTAATAAAGGTGGTTTAATACTATGTAATAATATTTATTTTATGTTATTCACCATACATAATCCTCCTTTGAAATATATGGTGACTCTATGTGATTTTAGAGTGACTACTTCCCACCCAACTGCCTAAGTCTGGAGTTTAATATCAGATGAGGTACATTTAATTTTCCCCATTTATCTTCTATTATATATTATATTTGAGTGATATATAACCCTCCATTCAATCATATTTTGATCATGATTTTTTGTGACCATGATATCCCTTTTAATATCCTTAAACATCTTTCATCATAGGATTTCTCTATTGATAGTTATCATTTTATATATATATAATTGTAGGATTTCATGAACAAATAAATATGGTCTATATGATTTGATCATGTATGAGTAACAATAAGCAATTTCACTGGCTCAATGTATGAATTATATAAATGAATATCTGATGATGTTAAACATGTGTTGGTGAAAGTGCGGCCGATTGTCGCCTATTGACCGGTCAAAGTTCCGGTGCTCTGCTAATGTGTATAGCAGCACTCGGGTTGAATCCTCGGCGATGACACTTTGTGATAGTCGTTTGTTTTTAGTTGATTGTATTTTGATTTGGGTGTTTGTTTGCAGAGCTTAATTGAAATGATTTATGGATGATGTTTGATTTACCAAATTGATAAAGATTGTGGTGAGTTCATCATTAGGTTAGTTAAGCTTGTGATATCCTCGAGCTTTGCTTTATATTGCATTTAAATTAACACCCATGTCACAAGATGATGTTGATTAGAATTATTAAGTGTTAAGTCTTTAAACCAAGACTTAACTTAACCTAAGGTTATAATCTCAATCAGATCTTATTTATGGTTGTGTATTTATGGTTCCAATAATCCATGGAAACCACATGTTAAACAAAACAAGTCATTAATCCATGACATGTTAAGTCCAACATACACAATGTTAATTCAAAGAATATTCATCGAGCAGAAGCTCTCAATCACTTAACATACCTAAATTATAACTCACCCCAATGAGAGATTTACTCAGCCATTAGGGTGATTAATAATATGGTTTTTATTATTATGATTATAAATTAATAAGAGAAGAAAAAGAAAGGGATAAGAAAAGAGTGGTACATCGACACACACACACAAACAATGATGATAATTAAAAATGAACTTTCGATTGAATAAGGAAGCTAAATATGGGAAGGGGATTGAACTGAATTTAAAAAATTTTAATAACATTAATATTAAAATACAAAAGGTGGAAGTGAATAAGAGATATTGAAGAAGTAACTTGCATTAAAACAGAATTACAAAGAAAGAGAATTACAAGATTACAAAAATGAAGAACACAAAAGTAAGTGAAAACAAAGAGAGGAGGAAAGGTATCTCAAGTGAAAACATGAGTATTGAAGGTCCTCCCAAGCCTTTGGAAAAGCTTTGGTCGTGCCAATATGATCTCCTCTCTTCTGAAATGCCAACCCCTCTCAAGGAGAGAAGGGGAGAGTATTTATAGCCCAAGGAGTGGACTGTTTGCATTCCCAATCTGTTCCTCCACTTGAATCGCCAATTTGGCAATTCAGACAGCCGAATCGTCACATATCTCCTTCTTCAACGTTGTATACAATAATTTTGGCCGACTACTCTCAAAATATGGAGTCATTTGGACATAAGGATAAACGTTATGGCCGGTTGAATAAACAAACTTAAACTGTCCATTTCAATCCAGTCTTTTTGAAGTCCTTAATGTGAAAGGGTTTTTGAATATTAAGATGCCTTCAAATACGAATGGTTGCTTCAACAAAATCGGCCGCCTATATCTCCTCTTTCTCACTTCAAAAACTCAGCTCGATTTTATGCTTTCATCAGGAGATATGTCATGAATACTAAACTGCTTTTAATTTTCGGCCAGAATGGTGGGCTGGACTGCAAAGATTTATTTGGGCCCATTGTACATGGATTTGGGCCGTGAAATTTTTATCCAAGATGACATGTAGTGTCCCCCGAATTATGGTGGAGAGTTAATGTTTTTGGACTTCTGGATTGAGCCCAGTAAATCAATATTCAAGGCTGGTCCAGTTTGTTCACAGATTCATTGGTCTGGTTTGTGAGGACCACATGACCCTTCAAATGGCAGAATTGGATCATGGTTCCTTCTAATGCAATGTTTTATATTGAAAGAGAATCCTACAAAACACTAACCACACAATTTGGATCAGTATAGTGACAGTTATTATTAAAACATTAAACTGACTCAATTGAACTACTTCTAAAAATGCTCAAATATTATACTTAATATTAAAACATTAATATTTCACACAAATTATGCACATTTCATATAAAATAAGTAAAAGGGGAATATAATAAGTCATGAAAATATTAATAACATCAACTCCCCCAAACTTAGATTTGCGCGTGTCCTCGTGTTCAACAAATATAAAAACATGACAAAATCATTTTCACTCACCAACAGATATTAAAATTTTGTTTTCTCCAATCAGGGAAGGTTATACTATTTCACTCATCCATATTGAATTCCATCACTAATTTGCTTCACAATAATG
The DNA here is from genome assembly GCA_963277665.1 of Viscum album. Lineage (NCBI taxonomy): Eukaryota > Viridiplantae > Streptophyta > Magnoliopsida > Santalales > Viscaceae > Viscum > Viscum album. The sequence continues at coordinate 1,684,247,026 of OY728161.1, read as the reverse complement.
CATCAGAAACAATTCATTTTTTCATGTTCTAGGTTTGAATTGGAAAATGTAGTCACTCAAAACATACTCCTCTCAAGATGATAAAAATGTATTTTAGGAGGTTCACTCATTCACCAACAAAAAGTGAAAATCAAGAGTTTGTAAGAGCTCTCAGCTTCCATTCCCAAATATAATGTGTACAAGAATCAAGAGGTCTTTTTAGAGGTTTTTCAGTGGCTATGGGATGGTTGGTATATAATGTCCAAAGGAAAAGAGGGGTTAAAAACACCAACTTGGAAAAATCATTGCACATTTTTTTTGAAATTTGATTTGAAAGGAAATAGACACACATGTTTACAAGGGCATGAATGTGTGATGAATGAAAAGTGAGGGAGAGAGAAAATGGAATAGGGTGAGATGATGGAATATGTAGAACATGGAAGACTTCCAATAATGACACAATACAAGATGATTGAAGTGTTCTTTTTTTTCTCTTTTTGCTCTTTTTTTTCGAAAGTTGTGCTTGAAACAAGTCTCGCAGTCATCTCCCAACCCATGCTTGATCTCCTCATGGAACTAATTTTAGTAGTTATAACACGATCAAAGGTTGATTATGAATGATTTTTGACCCACCCAAGACACAACCCATTCCTTTTTTTTATTTTTTTTCATTTTTTTTATATAATTTTTTTTCATTTTTTTGAACACTTTTAAATGAATTTTGTACAAATGACAATTACACATATACACCCCAAAGCTCAAAGAATTGCAACCTCTCCCCCACACTTGAATGGATGCTTGCCCTCAAGCATATGATGACACATTGGAAATCAATGAAAGTACGCCGAAAAATGAAGTCCATTCCCCCCACACTTAAATTTCAATAAATTGTACAATGAAAATCCATGAAGATGTTGGGTGGGACAAGGTATTAGGCTTGTAATGTCGCTATCAAAAGAAAGGTTTTCATAGGCTCAAAGGTTCTTTCAAAAGTAGGATCAATGTAAGGGTAACATGAGGCTATTTGGCTATTCTGATTCTCATGTGGCTTAGAAAATTCCTCTATCATATTAATTCACACAAAAGATGGAAATTCAGCTCGAAGGTCCACAAACTCAAGACTCACAATCAGTGGTGAAGACACACAATGAAAAAGATGGCCATAGATGACCTTGGCATGAAGGCTAATGTTAATCCTCATGGTAGGGGAGAATCATTTTCCACCAAAAATTGTTCATTCAAAATGTTTGTTATTGACACAAAATTGTTTACCCAAGTTTGAGATAAAAATTCAATATATTTGATTTTAAAACAAGCCTTTTGACTCCCCAAAATGGTTGGACAGAATTTCAATATTGGATGATGAGTATTTATGACACCCCTTTTTTTGTTAATTTTCATTTTTTTAATTTTTTTTTTTTAATTTTTTATTTTTAATGACACATCCACACAAAAGAGAAAATAGAAAAAAGGTTGTGGAAGAATGTTGTAAAAAAATGAGAGGGAGAGAGGAAGAAGAAGAAATAGAGAGAAGAATAGAGGGAAGAGAGATTGAGGAGAGAGAGAGTTAAAGGGAAAGAGGTGCCCCCTGGTTTGGATTTGGAGGGTCTCCATCCAGTGGTGGTAATATTGAAGTGGATGGGGTTTCGATGGAAGTCGACGTGGTTCCTGGATTGTGAGACCTCTCATGGTGATGCTTTAACCGATGTTCGTTAACCGTGAATGTTCTTTTTGAAGAAGGGTCTTGGACTTGCACTGCACCAAATGGGTAAACATTAGTAATAATAAAAGGTCCATCCCAACGAGAATTGAGCTTACCTGGGTGAAGTCGAAATCGAGAATTGAAGAGCATTACATTTTCACCTTCATGAAATACCTTTCGAAGAATGTGCTTGTCATGGAGTGACTTTGCCTTTTCTTTGTAGAGAATGGAGTTCTCATACGAATCGAGTCGAAGCTCCTCCAATTCAGTCAACTGCAACAATCTTTCTTCACCAGATTTTTCAGAATCAAAATTACATGTTTTGACAGCCCAAAATGACTTATGTTGGATTTCAACTGGTAAATGACAGGCTTTACAAAAAACTAGCCTAAATGGAGACATCCCAATGGGTGTCTTATAGGCTGTTCGATATGCCCAAAGTGCTTCACCAAGTCTATCGGGCCAGTCTTTTCTTGTGGGCTTAACAATTCTTTCAAGCACTCTTTTCACTTCTCTGTTAGAAAGTTCAGCCATTCCATTTGTTTGAGGGTGATATGCAGTGGATGTTTTATGTACAACCCCATTCTTTTTCAAAAGTGACTCCATGGTTCTATTACAGAAATGAGTTCCTAAGTCACTTATCAAAGCACGTGGTGTTCCGAATCGATGGAAGATATGGGTTTTGAGGAACTCACTCACAGTTTGAGCATCATCATTCCTAATGGGTTTGGCCTTGACCCACCTAGAAACATAGTCAACAGCAAGGAGAATGTAGGATAATCCATTGGAAGGGGGAAAAGGTCCCATGAAATCGATGCCCCAAACATCGAAAAGCTCACAGAAGATTAATGGATTTTGAGGCATTTCGTTTCTTTTGGAAATTGTGCCAAACTTTTGGCAAGTGGGACATGATTGACAGAACTCGTGTGAGTCCTTGATGATTGAAGGCCAAAAGAATCCAGAATCTAGGACCTTTCGAGAAGTCCTTTGTGGTCCAAAGTGGCCACCTCCAGGCATTGAGTGGCAGAATTCCAAGATGGAGGATTGTTCAGTTTCATCAACACATCTCCTAATTACCATGTCATCCCCAGTTTTCCAAAGTTTATTATCTTCCCAAAAATAATTCTTTGAATCACTTTTCATCTTTTCTTTTTGTTCTTTTGAAAAATATTCAGGGAAAACACCAGAAACAAAGTAATTGACAATTGAGGCATACCATAGTAACTTTGGAGTGAGAGATGAGAGGTGTTCAGTTGGAAATTCAGGTTCAATTAATTGAGAATGAGAAGAATTAGAAATTCTACTCAGGTGGTCAGCCACAGTGTTTTCTTTACCAGGATTATCTTTTATCACAAGGTCAAACTATTGGAGCATTAAAATCCATATTATTAGCCTTGTTTTGGAATCACTTTTCTTATGTAAGAACTTTAATGCTGAGTGGTCCGTGAAGATGATGATTTTGGCACCTAAGAGATAGGGTCGGAATTTATCCAAGGCAAAAACCACAGCTAAAAGTTCTTTTTCAGTCACAGTGTAGTGTGATTGAGTTTCATCTAATGTTATTGAGGCATAAAAGATGACATGAGGAATGTTTTCTCTTCTTTGACCAAGAACAGCCCCAATGGCCCTATCAGAAGCATCACACATCAATTCAAATGGTAAGGACCAATCTGGGGGTTGGAATATTGGAGCAGATGTGAGTGCATATTTGAGTTCAATGAAGGCTATCTTTCAAGCCTCATCAAAATTGAATGTGACATCATTTTGAAGTAAACGAGTGAGTGGGAGGGAAATCTTGCTGAAGTTTTGAATGAATTGCCGATAGAAACAGGCATGACCAAGGAAGGACCGAATGTCTCGAACTGATTTGGGTTCCAGAAGTGATTGGATCACCTCAATTTTGGCTGGATCAACTTGGATACCCTCTTGAGAAATTATGTGCCCTAGAACAATCCCATTTGAAACCATGAAGTTACATTTTTCAAAATTCATCACAAGGTTCCACTTGACACACTTTTGAAGGACCAAAGAGAGTGAATGTAAGCAAGATTCAAATGACTCGCCATAAATGGTAAAGTCATCCATGAAGACCTCCATGCAATTCTCAATGAATTAAGAAAAGATACTCATCATACACTGCTGGAATGTTGCAGGAGCATTACAAAGGCCAAAAGGCATTCGCCTATAGGCATAGGTTCCAAAGGGGCAAGTGAATAGGGTCTTTTCTTGGTCTTGAGGTGCGATTGGAATTTGGATGTAGCCGGTGTAACCATCAAGAAAGCAATAGTGTGATTTTCCGGCCAATCTCTCAAGCATTTGGTCAAGGAAAGGAAGTGGGTAGTGATCTTTTCGGGTTTCAGCATTCAATTTGCGATAATCGATGCACACATGCCATTTGTTTTTCACTCGAGTTGTGACCACTTCTCCATGTTCATTTGTGACAACTGTTATCCCGCCCTTCTTAGGAACGACTTGAATTGGACTAACCCATTCACTATCAGAAATTGGGAAGATAATACCAGCTTGAAGAAGCTTGGTAATCTCTTCCCTAACTACCTCAAGTATGAGTGGATTGAGTCTTCTTTGAGGTTGCCTAATTGGTTTGGATGATTCCTCTAGATGGACGTGATGCATGCAAAGGGCAGGGTTGATGCCTGGAATATCCTCTAGGGTCCATCCTAAGGCATTTTTGTTTTCCTCTAACACTCGAACAAGTTGGGACTCCTCAGTTTCAGAAAGTGAAGCAGAGATAATGACAGGGTATGAGGGATCATGGAAAAGGAATGCATACTTGAGGTGTGAAGGATGTGGTTTTAGATCAGTTTCAGCCTTGATTTGAGAGCTAGACAAGTTAGGAGTAGGAGAAGGGATTCCAGATGGGTTTGGATTATTTTCCTCAACACTGTCCAAGGTGGAGCAGTAGAGATCAGAGTTGATGTGGGATTCAAGAGTGTTTTCAAGTTCCTCTAGATTGATGGAGTCTATGAATGAGAGGTCCACATCAACTTCACCATTTATGACTTTGTTAATCGTGGTGCAGATTTCACAAGATCCTTTATCATTAGAACATGAAGAACATGGTGGATTGGGGTTCGATTGAATCTTAGAAGTGTCCTCAAAATCATGGATTGAGAATGCAGAGTGATCCTCAGATGGGTATCACATGGCTTGGAAAATGTTGAACTTGACCAGTTGGTCACCGAATTCCATGGATAAGATGCCTGAGTGGACATCAATCTTGGTTCTCGCAGTCATGAGGAATAGTCTTCCTAGAATTAGGGGAGATCGAGAAGAGGTCGTCTCAACTTCCATTTCAAGGACATAGAAATCAGCTGGGAAGATATGATCATTGACCCGAACAACAACATCCTCAATTATCCCCTCAGGACTGGCAGTGCTTCGATTGGCTAATTGAATGACAACACCCATTGGGTGCAAGGGACCTAGACCAAGGTTGGAGAAAATGTATTTGGGCATGACATTTATTGAGGCTCCAAGGTCTATGAGTGCATCATCAAAGTTAAAACTCCCTATTTGACATGGAACCGTGAAGGTCCCTGGATCTTTGCACTTCATGGGAATGGACTGTTGGGTTGAAACATTTTCAATGTTCCTAAGTTGCCTCTTATGGGTGCACAATTCCTTAAGAAACTTGGCGTACATAGGGATTTGTTTGATGGCATATAAGAGGGGGATGTTCACATCAACACGTCTAAACATGTCAAGCATTTCAGGATCAGGTTCAAAGGACTTCTTAGGCTTGGAGATGGCTTGAGGAAAAGGAATTGGGTTCCTAAGTGGAATGGAAGGAGGTGAAGGAGTGTATTCAAGTTCCTTTTCCAGCTTTTTGTTCTTTTCATTTTCTAGATCAACATCGAAAGGGGAGGTAGAGCAATCAGTATGGGGCATATCAATTTGCTTTCCCGATCTAAGTGCAATTGCACTTACATTACCCTTAGGGTTGGGTAATGATTGAGCTGGGAGTTGGGATGAATTGGATGGTTGTTTCTGGCTAATGTGGGATGCAAGTTGACCTATTTGGGTTTCAATGTTCTTGAGGCTAGAACAGGTGAAGGAAGCAAGATCCTCTACAACACTTTCCCATGGTTGTTTAGAAGAAGAGGCTTGTCCCAAATTGGGTTGGCCTTGATTTTTGTTCTTGGGAAAGCGATTGTATTGGGTGGGGAATTGGGAAGGCTCGTTAGGATAGTGGAATCCAGGAGGAGGATAGTTCCTTTGGGGTTGAGGAACAAAAGGATAAGGTTGATGGATGTTACCAGCACTTTGACCATATTGGAACTGGTTTGAATTTTTATGAGGGAACTGATGAGGATGAGAAATTGGATTACCATACCTCAGAGGTGGGTTAAAGGTAGAAGAGAAGGGCTCAGAGTGGGGTTGGTTGAAGTTTCTAACAAACTGACCTGATTGTTGAGGGTTGAAGTTTCGCTGAGCATATGCCGCATTGAGCTCCATTGGACTAGATGAATCAGATGGATCATCTTGAAGTTGTGGACATGTGTCAGTCGGATGAGATGGAGAGTTTCAGATTCCACAATTCTTGATAGGTCCAGGGAATAGTGACTGTGGAGAAGATGAGGTTGGGGCTTTGGTAGCCACCGCTAGTTGACGCACAAGACCTGTAAGTTCACTCATCCACTCAGTCATCTTGTTGGGCTCTATGGATTGATTCTCTTGGGCTTGTTTCACTTGAGCATGTGCTCGAGTATGGAATTGCTGCGTGTTTGTAGCCATGTTACTTATGAGATCTCTTGCAGCTGCAGGGGTTTTTTCAACAAGAGCACCGCCACTTGCGGCATCAATTAGAGTTCGCTCCATATCCAATAACCCCTTATAGAAATATTGGATCAGGAGTTGGTCAGGGATTTGATGGTGTGGACAAGTTGCCACAAGCTTTTTGAACCACTCCCAATACTCATGGAGTGATTAATTAGGGAATTGACGGATGTCACTTATTTCATTTCGGATAGAAGCTGTTCGGGAAGCGGGAAATAACTTCTCAAGGAAAAGTCTCTTCATGTCAATCCATGAGTTTATGGAACCAGGTGGGAGGTAGTAGAGCCAAGACTTGGCAGAATCCGCTAGGGAAAAGGGGAAATCTCTAAGCTTGATTTGTTCTTCAGAAACCCCTTGAGGCTTCATGGTAGAGCATACTACTTGTAACTCTTTAAGGTGAAGATGTGGATCCTCACCGGCTAGCCCATGAAAATGAGGGAGAAGATGACTAAAACCCGATTTGAGTTCGAAGTCAGCTTCAATGTTTGGATATTGAATACCAAGAGGTTGGTAATTCATATCAGGGGTAGCAAGTTCTTTCAATGTTTGTTCCCTAGGATTGGCCATATCTAATTCAATTGGTAGGGCAATGATTGGTTCTTGGGTGATTTGGTTATCCCTAATGGTCCTCCTAATTCGACGAAGAGTTCTATCAATTTCAGGGTCAAACAAATCCGAGGGATTGTTTGTATGTCTATGGGGCATATAGAGAGATTTTGGAAGAAAGAGGAAGACGGGTTTTTCTTTGTATTTTTTTAGTTTATGATTTTTAAGAGGAAGACGGGTTTTTCTTTGTGTTTTTTTTGTCAATTTTTTTTTTAAATTTTTATTTTTTTTGGTTTTTTTGACAATAACCAGAAACTAATGACTACTTAAAGCACCATCCCCGGCAACGGCGCCATTTGAAAGTGCGGCCGATTGTCGCCTATCGACCGGTCAAAGTTTCGGTGCTCTGCTAATGTGTATAGCAGCACTCGGGTCGAATCCTCGGCGATGACACATTGTGGTAGTCGTTTGTTTTTAGTTGATTGTATTTTGATTTAATGGGTTTGTTTTCAGAGCTTAATTGAAATGAATTATGGATGATTTTTGATTTACCAAATTGATAATGATTGGGGTGAGTTCATCATTAGGTTAGTTAAGCTTGTGATATCCTCGAGCTTTGCTTTATATTGCATTTAAATTAACACCCATGTCACAAGATGATGTTGATTAGAATTCTTAAGTGTTAAGGCTTTAAACCAAGACTTAACTTAACTTATGGTTATAATATCAATCATATATTATTTATGGTTGTGTATTTATGGTTCCAATAATCTATGGAAACCACATGTTAAACAAAACAAGTCATTAATCCATGACATGTTAAGTCCAACATACACAATGTTAATTCAAAGAATATTCATCGAGCAGAAGCTCTCAATCACTTAACATACCTAAATTATAACTCACCCAAATGAGAGATTTACTCATCCATTTGGGTGATTAATAATATTGTTATAATAATTATTATTATAAATTAATAAGAGAAGAAAAATAAAGGGATAAGAAAAGAGTGGTACATCGACACACACACACGAACAATGATGATAATTAAAAACGAACATTCGATTGAATGAGGAAGCTAAAGAAGGGAAGGGGATTGAACTGAATTTAAACTATTTTAAGAACATTAATATTAAAATACAGAAGGTGGAAGAGAATAAGATATATTGAAGAAGTAACTTGCATTAAAACAGAATTACAAAGAAAGAGAATTACAAGATTACAAAAATGAAGAACACAAAAGTAAGTGAAAACAAAGAGAGGAGGAAAGGTCTCTCAAGTAAAAACTTGAGTATGGCAGGTCCTCCCAAGCCTTTGGAAAAGCTTTGGTCGTGCCTATATGATCTCCTATCTTCTGAAATGCCAACCCCTCTCAAGGAGAGAAGGGGAGAGTATTTATAGCCCAAGGAGTGGACTGTTTGCATTCCGAATCTGTTCCTCCACTTGCATCGCCAATTTGGCAATTCATACAGCCGAATAATCAAATATCTCCTTCTTCAGAGTTGTAGAAAATAATGTTGGCCGACTACTCTCAAAATATGGAGTCATTTGGACGTAAGGATAAAATGTTATGTCCGGTTTAATAAACAAACTTAAACTGTCCATTTCAATCCAGTCTTTTTGAAGTCCATAATGTGAAAGGGTTTTTGAATATGAAGATGCCTTCAAATACGAATGGTTGATTCAACAAAGTAGGCCACCTATATCGCCTCTTTCATACTGCAAAATCTCAGCTCGATTTGATGCTTACATCAGGATATATGTCATGAATACTAAAATACTTTTAATTTTCGGCCAGAATGGTGGGCTGGACTGCAATGATTTATTTGGGCCCCTTGTACTTTGATTTGGGCCTTGAAATTTTTATCCAAGATGACATGTAGTGTCGCCAAAATTATTTTGGAGAGTTAATGTTTTTGGACTTCTGGATTGAGCCCAGTAAATCAATCTTCAAGGCTGGTCCAGTTTTTTCACAGATTCTTTTGTCTTCTTTGTGAGGACCATATGACCCTTCAAATGGCAGAATTGGATCATGGTTCCTTCTAATGCAATGTTGTATATTGAAATGAGAATCCTAAAAGACAAGAACCACACAATTTGGATCATTATAGTGACAATTATTATTAAAACATTAAACAGACTCAACTGAACTACTTCTAAAAATGCTCAAATATTATACTTAATATTAAAACATTAATATTTCTCACAAATTATGCAGATTTCATAAAAAATAAGTAAAGGGGGAATACAATAAGTCATGAAAATATTAATAACATTAGTTGGGTATACTCCTCGGATACCTTTGCATTCATTACTGTTAATACATGTCTTGTAGTTCCACATAGGGTTATCATACTCTTGAATAATAACAAAAAAGATAATTACATAAAATCTATTTTAGCATTCCTGGGTACTTCATGTGATTACATGTTTATACGTTCATTATAACAGAAAAAAATAAAATTTGGTGAATTAAAGAGAAATTAATGACAAATGGTAATTATCTAGATTGAAAAGTGTGGATTATAATTTTGTGTTGTGTTATTCATGTCATTTGGAATTATATTGTAATGATTATAGGAATAGTCCCATTTATGCTACAATTATAATAGGTATTTTACAAATTATGAGGAAATGAATATATATAGGGATAGAACTAATAATGAAAATATAGTAATATAAAGGATCTTTCCTAGTTATGTTTTAATATTTATGGAATTTGTATCGGTTATGATAAAATTCATTTATAGTGGGATTGGACTGATTATGACGAGATTATTATATAGAGTGCTTGTACAGGTTACGGTGTAAGAAATAAAGGTCTTTTCTTAGTTATGATGAAAAATATAAATATAATTATTAACTTGATTATCTTGAGGTACATTGAATTTTCAGGTTTATGTTATTATATCTAAGGCATGTGGTTATTGATGGCCTTATTATGTTTCATTCTTAGAGATATCATGTAATATTGTTGAAGTATGTTTACTATTATATTGTACTAATTGTTTAATTAATACTCATGTTCTACAACTTCATTGAATGAAAATAATATAGGATCCATTAATTTATAAAGGGTGATATCAAACTACAGAGTTCTACTCACATACTATTTAGGCTGCCATTTGGTACCTGATCTAAATACTTGGATATTGGTTTGGAATCCGCTAGTGTACGGGGAGTCAAAATTTAGTTTTAGCAACAATCATGATTTGGTCACATGATAGAGTATCATATTAGGGGGATGTTACAAAGTCATAATTTCCTAAAAAACATTATACAAAAAATTCTACATTAATAATCAATAAAAATACAAAATAATTTTTCAACATTTGATCTAAGAGTATTAATAAGTCCACACAGATTCTCGTGGATCAGATCGAGAGGATTTGAGGCCAACATTATCATAAGTAGGTATGGATTTCTAACTATTTTACCCATAATGATGAATCATAAGTATTTTCATGATTCTATCTAGGATTTGGAAAATAATTTGTATATTTTAGTGTTGATATAAAATCGATAAAAATAACATTAACATGTTTCAACCCAAGATTCCTGGGGTGATTATATTTTTCCACCAAATGGAAAAAATATATCCTAATTATTCACAAAATTCATGTAGTCATTAAATTTGAATCCCCTCATCAGAGAGTATCCATATTTTACATTGATAAGAAAAATCATAATATAGAGTATGAAATCATGGTTGGTGTCACATAATTTGATAATACTTTGAAGATTATGTCAAATACTATTTACATAAAAAATATGTTTTATTATTTAGTTCATCACCAGTCAACTACAAAATTATGTTTCACTAAATTTTTAATGATTTATCCATACCAATTTGACTATTACATCAATAAAAATCATAAAATTCATTAGAATATTCCCTTATAATTTCATATGGACTGGACAGCCCCTCATGTGTCCCGGTATTTATAGTTTTTGTTGTTGGAGACAAATATAATCTATGATATACTTTTCCCAAATCAAATTCAACATCCAAGAGATGAATGGTTTTATTAATAAATTGGGAATTAACTAAAAATTATCTACATTTATAGATATAATATCATAATAAACCTCCAAAAAAATATATTAAAAAATTCAATGTAATCTCATATGGTTGTTCTGATTACATCACCTAAGGATTTTATTAAAGTTAGTTTTCTACCATTTTCCCGATAATTTATTTCATTGAGGAAAAAGATACGATAGTTATAAAAATATATATAATAATTATTTTCTATTTAATATATATGATATATTATAATCTTTCATTAAGAAATTATTATAGATTTACCTCATATGAATCATTTTTTATTTCTACAACTCCATGAATCTCTATATTTGGAGAATCTTCTTAAGTATTAGGGAAACCATGGTGGTTGATATAATTAAACAATATATATTTTTCTTCATTCATTTTATTGAGTAAAAAATATTTTCAAATTTTATATTCCCATAATATCATGATCATAAACATAGAAATGATATTATGTAAATTTATTATCTTCTTAGAAGCTCTTGTTCCTCATTCTACAGTCAATATCAAATATTTGTCAGAAAACAATTTGAAATGAATCTTCATTTTCTCACCACATTATTTAAATACATACTCATGATTAATTCTTAATTTCACCGATTATTCTTTTTGGGATTCGTCCCTCATGCTTATCTATTCCATATGTTCATTAATAACATCAATAATTTTTTATTTCATTATGTTCATAGTTTTGAAATACATCACTCCTTCAGATGTATCGTGATAATTATCAATATCATCAATAAAATCATCCCACCAAGTAATCATGACCTAAATTTGATCAAAATATAACATAGATTAATTTAATATACCTCCTATATTTAATTATTTTTATTATAATTATTAATTCATTAAGAGATGATTGATGTTAATTTTTTAGATAAAAAATTTCATTTGGGTTACACTTCCTTCTTAACATGAAATAAATTCAAAATTATTTAAATTATATAGTCATTCATATCTAAATATAATTCATCTTAATTATATTCAAAACATTTTTCATTAAAATATTCCAATTATCTTATATGTTCTTTCAACTGGAACCGATTTTCAGTTCAATTTCATGATTTAATGTTTCACCTCAATGAAAAATTTCTAACTTATAATGATGAAAAATTATAATTATCACTAATTTTTAACATCCTGAGACATATAGATGAAATATTTATACCATAATCATATTGAAATTGAAAATATGTATCTTTCATTTATACTAACATTTTTCACACATGAATTAAGATGATATAAGTATTAAAACATTATCACTGACATCCCCCTCATTACTCATGGATTCAGGAATATCTATATTCTCCATTTTTTTATTTTAAATATATTTTAAAAAATGTATGAATGTGATTTTAGGTTTCTCTTACATTCCATAGGCCATTTACATAATTTGAATATGATAAAGAGTAAAAATGTTGAGATATCTTTATTCAAGAGATTACTCCTTAGAATTGTATTTGGGAGATAATATACCAAGAATATTTATCATAATAATAAAATTTAATCTAATCTCCACGTCAATATAAGGATCCCATGACATTAATGAGGCGATTTAATAAGTAATGAGTAATTTCATTTTGGCCAATATTCCAAAAAATTATCTTATTTTGTAAATCATAAATTTTAGCATCATTTTTATTTTTATACCATTAATAATTATTGGAAAAAATATTCCAGAAAACATTTATTAATATATATTCCATCACATATATATATATATTTAATTCAAGAATGATTCAGATAAATAATTTTATGCTTTGCATTTATATCAAAGATTTTCTTATAAGATTTATCATGTAATATCCTCTAAAATTACTAACCTATATTCTATGAATTTTTATGGTAGTGTAATAAATTCTAAAATATATAATGTGTGATATCATTTAATTCTTCAATATATAAAAATGAAATCCCTCAATTGAGTTAACACATTTTGAACTCACCGTTTTATCTATATCTAAGTAGGTATAGAGACAGATTCATCTTGAAATAATGTAGTGGATCTGAAGCCACATGTTCCTCCCACATTCCCAATAATATGTAAGAGGGGGTAGGGTGAAATAGACTGTTCAATTACAAGTTTATTTCTTATGATTATGTTCTCATGTTAAAACAAACACAATAAATGTATCAAATATTCATTCCCACTAAAATATTTAGATGGAAATTTATAAATACAGATATGTAGTTACATTACTTGGTTCACCATAAAGTGCTAGTCCAAGGAGAATAATTAAAATTTGTGTTATTATACAATGTTTTAACACTATGAATTATAATTGTTACCTATTTTTGGAATGATTCACTATCTATGTAGGGGAACTTGCTCTTCTAATCTTTTTGTCACTAATCAAAAAAATAAAATACAATAGAAATTTTAAACACAGTTCTCTTATAGAGTATCTAAATTGTAGAAAAACAATACAACTATGGTTTTGTTGTTTGAACATCAATTCCATATTGATTTTATAGTGTTCAATAGAGTTCTTCTCAAATGATTCATTTTTCCTCTCTATTTTTTTCAACCTATCAATAATAATCTTTTACCAAATTTTTCCATTCCATCCTCTAAAATAATAATTCATAATTCCCTAAAATTTTTAAATAATATTACCTAATTATTATTAAAAAAATTAAAATATCATAATTATAAATAGATAAAATTGTCTATCATTTATATTGAAGGTATTAAAAATATCTCAGTATTGTTTAATTATTATTCACTTGCATCATCAACCTTGTTATGTTATTCTAAAAAATGACAACAAATTAATCATTAATTTTTTAGAACTTATATATGTATTGAAAAATTAAAATAATTAACCACATTTCATAAGAATAAAAATTAATTAAATTATTTATTTTAAAATTCTTATATTTTATAAATTATAGACAAAATAATCTGTCAATAATTCGAAAAAATAAATATTATAAGAAACTAGATATATACATTGATGATGGAGGCTCATTTACATTATTGATTATAAATTTCATTCACACTGTAAATATATAAACTATCATTAGTACATGTGTTGTATATTGTTTTTCTTAAAACAATGTCAGGAGTATCAACATTAACAAATTTATCCAAAAATAAATATAACATTAGTAGTTGTGTTATATCACTTTTGGATAAAACATGGGGTTTTGAGTCACCGTTTTCAATCAATAATTTATCCATTGCACTATCTTTACACTATTTTTTATTTCCCATTATTAATTATATATAGTAATTTAGACAATTATTATTTATTTTAGAATACATTCAATAATAAATATGTTCAAAATGACACACCACATAATATTACTCATACATACAATATAGAAAAACCATGCAATGAATATTTTAATTTCTTGTTTCACTATATGAATACTAACATCAATAATGGGAATAAGTTTCTCTTTTCATAAACTATGAGCATCCTAAATCATAAATACCAAATGTTCTGATGGTATTTATGTATTATGAAGGGTATCGTGTTTAATATAATACACCATACCTTTTATAAAAAGGTGGTATACAGGGTTTCGTGTATATAAACCATATAAAATTTGACACTATAATTTTGTAAAATAGATAAATAATCAGTAAATGTTTGTCAATAAATAATATAAAATGTGATGATAAAATGATTACCAAAATAGGGTTATTTTTTTTAGGTGAATGAAATATCCAAAATGTCATTTGGGTGCACTTTTTTATTATTCCATATTCCTATGAAATATACTTTATATTTATTTTATTTTAATATTTAAATAAAACATTTCTACATTTACATTTTTTCTATTATGATTTTCAAAATAGTTGTAAATTTTTTAATTTCTTAGTAGTATATATTTTTCTCTTCATTTCAAAAATTATACTCTTAGGGAGAATCCAAGACACACTACATTAAGTCATCCATATTTTTTTAAATAATATTAATCCACCATATGTATTTCATGTTTTCCTGTTTTGGTTGACTCATCTTATATCTAAACTTGAAAAAAAAATTAAGTGGATTAATCTTTATTAATTTATATTATATAAGATTATAAGGAAATTTATTTTTTAACAAACACTCGCATGATCTTATTTTTATTTGGTATATTTAAGCTGCATGTTTCACTTTTTTTAACAATATCTGCCTTAAACAACACATTATGGGGTAGAGAGATGAAGAATAATGAAATTGGTTATTATTAATATTAATGTCAATAAAATTTTATCACATAAATTTATTAATATAAATTTACTGTAAATACTAAATATTTTTCAAGGGACAATACCACATCTAAAAAACTAATAGTGGTTGGTGGTTTGGTTACACATTGGTAATTTATTATTATTATTTTCTATTTTAATCATTATCATTTATGAATTAAATTAATTTATACATATCATTCAAAATGATATAAAATTATTTAATATTTATTTTTAATTTACCCACCTCTTTAAGATAAATGAAATAATTATATGACTCTTGAGTCAAAATGTATAAATATATATTAGGTTTGTGTGTATTGAAAATATCCTTTATATTTATATTATATTTTATAGAATGATTAATTAAAAATGATCTCTGAATCATTCCTGAAACCCTCAATATGTAGCTCATCCAATAATAGTATATTATAAATTTTTACAACATGTGAAATGATAAACAATAACAATTTTATAATATAATATTTAAGAAAATATAGATGCAATGATAATATTTATCAAATTGCCTCCAGTAATGACTGTTATCATTAACAGTGTGACATTTTAACAAATATATATGTCATATTATACAAGAAATCATTAGCTAACCTCATTTAAATTATTGAATATGGATTTATTTCTTTAAAATTTGGTTGACAATGCCCATTCCATTCATCCAAAAAAAATTATTTGAGTTAATTTCCTCTTCCTTTTCTAATTTATAAAAAAAAAATTACTTATATTTATGAAAAATAAAATTAGACTAGATGAGTATCATTGTATAATATCCCATTATCAAAACCATAATTTAATAAAATAAAACAAAATAATAAATCATTGTATTAAAAATAGAGTACGTAAATAACAGATAATAAATATAAAAACAACTCAAATTACGAAAACATTTATATCATACAATTGTTATTATCATTATTGAATGAGTGTTTACACGTTATATCCATCATATGGATCCATTATAATTCTTTTCTCTAAAGAAAAAGCTACCATTTACCTTGGGGCATCCCAAATTAACTATGATGCCCAACCAAAAGGATTATCCACTTGAAAACTTTCGTTCAATTTTCTACCAATATTTGTTAATAATAGAATATTTGGATATATTTTTTATAGTATATATTGTATTAATTAATTGTAGTATGTATGATTTAATCAATATGAATTTAGATTTATATGATTTTTTATTAAAATTTACTTTTATAAATCCCAATCCATCATCATTAACTATATTATAATTATTAACTCACTATCCCTAAAATAGGGACACCTAAAATATAACCAAATATAACTAAAATATTTATTTTATGGCCCCATAGTCAGAAATATTTTCAGGAATTGTTTTTGTCTTAATTTTAGATATATGAACCTCTTCATCTATAAGATTATATTTAGTATTTTACATTGCCCTATGATCATAATAATCATTTTCATAGAACATATATTTATAAAATACTTAACCACTTTATTTTTATTCATTCAAAAATGGTGTCCAATATATGTTGGTAATTGTAACAAAATATATTCTTTAAATTACATTAACCTTGATGCACATGATTTGGCACCATTTTGGAATCCCAATACTACCCACTAAATATAGGTATATTTTACTAATTTCAATGGAGTGTCATTAATATGATACAATTTCATTATACAACATTATGAATAAATTTATTTTTTATCATACCATTATATTATATTTATATATTATTCAATGATATATGTCCATCAAAAATTTCTAGGAGATATATTTTGTTATATTTCCAAAATTAAAAATATTTTAAACCATAATATCACATAATTATGGTGAAATGAAATTATACAGTTTAAATGACATGAAATTAATTTTTAATACATTCATGAAAACATATCGATGATTATAACTATTAATAATATCGATTTAAAAAAGGAATAAAAATTTATTATTGTGTCTTAACCATGTTTATTAAAAATACAATTTATAGACACTGATATTGAATCTTTCATCCAATCATGATATTAATGTGATTATAAATCCTTGAACATTATATTTTCATCAAAATAATATTTTTTATATTAATATACCTCCAGAATCAATTAACTAGTTAAGAGTAGGTAAAACCAAAAAATATAATCCATATAATGTGTATTTTCACTATTGAAAGTATATTTAGTCTTCCCTTCATTACTATAACAAAATATTGAATTATACCCATGTAAATCTTGTTTAAACTATCCATGATGTCATCATTGATATTTCCATGTACAATTTATATGAAATAAATAACACTATAAAATATTTTTTTTATTGGTATATACGTGACATTAAGAAAATTGTTTTTATCAAATTATTTATAATAAGATAGATAAATGAATGTTGGTCTCTTTCTAAAAACATCAATTATGAGGTAATAAGAGAAGTGTTAATCAATAATTGTAACATCCCAGGTAAATAAAGAATAAAGAATTTTCATATTTATTAATATTTACGAATTAAATATTAATTTTATTTTAAAGGGGTTGCTATGTTCGATAGCGTACCTGATACGCAACGATGAGTTTCTTTGAAACATACGTAGCACACTAGTAATAAAATAATATTATTTTAAATGTTAGTTAACAAGTAGCCGTTGTACAGGTGGGAATGGATAGAAATAACTAAAATATGATTATATATGTTTTTAAATGTTTTTACATTTATCCAATAAAAGATAAAGGCTTAAAATACAGAAAGAATTCAATTTTACGGGCATATATACTCTAATTTTCACTAAGGTTCACTTATCACCTTTTAATGGTGAACCGTCATTAAATATAGTTTTGATCACTCTTATACTTTATTTTGGACCAAATATAACTCTTCTTTAGAATCGGGACATCAAAATTTACTTTGTGTAAATTTTTGGTACCTTTCTGATAAAGTTAATATTTTTATGAATAGTGTAAAATGTTGTATTTTAATTCAAAACCTCGTTTTAATCTAAATTATTTATATGATTAGATTATTATTTAAATTGGTTTTAAAGTGAAATTAGAAAATATTTTTACCAGTTAATCCAATGGTGGTCATTGGAATCAATTTCACTTTGAAATTGGACTTAAACTGGTGTCAATCTTTTGATACTTATTGTTTCACAAAAACACGCTATTTGTCATGACAGCGGAAATTAATTATTAAATTAATTAATTTGACTTATATGTTTTGAATATTTTAAAATGGACTTCATTTTTGAATTCGGAATGTCAAATACAGCTTAGGGTGAATTTTTGGTAATTTTCTGAAAAACTTCAATTTTTGATGAATACTGAAACCACTAAGTGGTAATCAAGCAAACTGATTTTTCAGTTAAATGAAAGTTTACCACTAATGTGTATTGAATTTTGAAAATCCGACATACATGGTTGTCATTAAGAAGTAAAATGTGTTTCAATGAGATTAAAATAATTTTTTCGTGAATAGTAACTTTTTTCATTAATCGCGATTAGAGGTAATTAGTGTAGTTTAAGGTAAAAATGGTATTATAAGAATGTGGAAACACCATGACACTTGTCCTACACCTATTGGGTGAGACATTGCCGACCAAGACAAGACATGGGCCATCTTGGGGACCCCATGGAGCCACTTTAGTTGGAAAATGACATTAATATATTTTTATTTAATGTTAAAGTGAAAATGACACTAACATAAATTGTTTTACTAAAATAATTTTTGAGTGGGGTTATACAAGTCCAAATTTTGATTATAAATAGTAATTGGAAAGCTAAAAATAGTTCCTACATCATAGTATTTTTTTTATAATTTTTATACATCAAATAAATTAAATTATATATGACATAATAAGGATGCAGCGATGATATCATTATTTGATGATTTAAATAAAATGGAAAGATAATGTAAAATCTATGAACTACACATGGCCAAAACCAATTGGATGAGTGGATTTAGAACCCTTATCACCTTATCCACGAATTATATCAATCTGGGACCTTTTTAAACCGAAACACATTTTCAAATAAAGTAATATTTCTTTACTTTCCAAAAGTGCCCCTCCTCTCCTCTTATAAAAGGCCCCCACATCTACCTCATTTCACACACTCCTCAAGCCTTTGGCTCGGCCAACCCCTGCCCATTTACTCTCTCCACATCCCTCTCCTCATCCTAGAGGATTCCCTTTGGGCAGAATCCCTTCAAAGGAATCCATTAGGCTCAAATCAAAAGGGAGTTACACTTTTAAAGGTAATTCATTCTCGTTGTTCATTTGTTTTATTTTGCTTCTCCAACCCTCTAAACTCTTTTTATTTACTTCTTTTGTAACAACACCAGTTTCTTAAATATACTAGGATGTTTTTATAATATTTATTTGAGGTACACTCTCACACAACTACATCAAATTGTTAAAGAACATACGGTTTCCGTGGATGGAGAAATTCTGTCTCCCGAAACGATGATTGTTCAATACTCATTTAACACCTTCAAGGGTGGCCATTATGATGTCACTATTTTTATATATGATATATAATATGTTTATGTTTTCTTTAAGCTTCTGTATTTTTCATTTTTGGCATACCTTTATGGTTTCCATTATGGGTAAACACGATATCTTCATTTAAGGAAGTGCGGACTACCGCCCCCTCAAAGTGAAGTGATTCGTTAATGCCATATGTGGGAAGTGTAAAGGATGGATTTAAAGTTATTATATATGATTTTATACTGTAATTATAATATACCTCTATATCATTATTATTTCTTTCCATTAAAATATGAGATAGAAATGAAAGTAGCGTTCATGCGTAGGTATGGCTTACCGTCTCCATGAACGGTGCATTTCATTTCTTATCCCCAAATGTAATGTACTATTAAAAGTACATGTATATAATGGATATATATAATTAATGATATATCTAAATGATGAATATAATTCTGGAATTAAAATATGCATACCTCTCATTTAGTTTTAATTCCATTAATATGACAAAGAAATGAAAGTAGCGTTCATGCGTACATACGGCTTACCGTCTCCATGAACGGTGCATTTCATTTCTTACCTCTAAATGATTATGTAATATTATAAATACATGTATATGCTGGATATATATGATACATATTATATCCAAATCGGGAATTTCATTCTGGATATAAAGAACCTTTGACCACACGAACAACATGTAATTATAAGAAGTCCACTTTCGACTTAAGAACCAAATATTGAGAAAACAAACATTATTAACTTAAATGGTTACATAATGTTTATAACATGGAAATAAGTGATATAAAAGGAATAATGAACTTTAAAAAGGTTCTTAATCAAGTATAAATTAACTCAAGTTTATTATTCAGGACGTTAAAGAACGATCGAGTCAAGTCGGACCCAAGGTAAGGGACTTCGTCTCAATCTCCATTCATTGAGGCATATTTCGTTTTATACACAACTTTCTTTTATACGATGTATAAACTCCTTTGAATTTTACTTTTATACAAAAGGAATCTTTTTCTACAAAGCGTTTTACTAAACGACAAAAAGGAATGTTTTTTTTAACGTACGCGGTGACAACGACATTTTCCGCCGCCGCGAGTATTATTTGATCTTTGGATTTCTCAACAAGCCGTAATGTTTTTAGAATAAAATAAATACCATATACTCTTTTATGTATTTTGGTATTGAAAATGGTTTTGAAAAATTATTCTTTTATGTCAATATATTTATGATATATTGTGATTGAAATGTGGAAATGTTATCATTCCTTTATATTGGTTTTATGTTTTATGATTTTATACTGGTACATGGACATTTTAACGGGTGGTTACGTTATAAACCATATGACGGGTGGTGCCGTGAATACCAGGACGGGTGGTTACGTTATAACCTCCAATGCATTGGGTATGGATGTCGGCCGTATGGCTATTCCATTAAGTATGTATGGAAATTGGCCGTATGTCTATTCCATTAAGTGATATGTGTGGAAGTCGACCATATGGTTATTCCACTTAAGTATGTTTATGTCCCAAGTTACCTTTATATATGTTATGTGTTCTTTATATGGGTTTTATGGTAATACTTTGGTTACAAAAAGGTATGTAATGATACTTTATTCAGTGAAAAGTTTTTACTACTTCATGAAGGTGAAGGTATTACTTTGATAGAGTATACATGGTTTACTTGATTTTGAAAAACTACCAGATTTCATTCTTTGTGTATCCCTTATTGAGCTTTTTATGCTCACCGCAAGTTTTTTTTGAAATGTTTTTCACAGGACTTAATGTGGAATAAGGTCAAGGATGGGATCAAGGGAATTACATGCTATATAAAACATGGAACTAGACATGTTTCTTTCAAGAGTTTTTTATTATTATGGAAACTTAGTATAAGTGACTACTTTGTAATCTTTTGAGATGTAACAGTTATGTTCTAATTCTCTAAAACTCTAAACCTGAAAAGATCCTCAATGTGAATTATTCATTTAATTCAATATTAAATAAGGTTTAAGGCTGGGGCCTTATAGTTGGTATCAAA
Organism: Viscum album; assembly: GCA_963277665.1. Classification (NCBI taxonomy): domain Eukaryota; kingdom Viridiplantae; phylum Streptophyta; class Magnoliopsida; order Santalales; family Viscaceae; genus Viscum; species Viscum album. Next base: position 1,684,225,256 of record OY728161.1, on the reverse strand, counting down.
GGACAATTTAGACAACTTTAGGAGTTAGAAAAGTGTTATATTATAATATGATTGAAATGATATAGCATTTACGGATTACCATGTTGCTTCGCCTAAGATATTTCGGTGTTCAGAGTGGTTTTCCGCAGAGGAAACAAAGAAGCTATGTTGGGACGGCATCAGGAGGAAGACAACCTTCCAAATCAGTAAACTGAGATGGTCGGAATCGGAACTGAACAGTTTGTTGCAGTGATGGCACAGTTGACTCAGGCTATAGATAGTGGTGGTATCCATGCACGAGATCAGCCAGATCAACCGCAGAGGAACATGTCAGTGGTGGAACATTTCATGAAGAAACATCCCCCATCATTCATAGGATCATCTGACCATGTGCAAGCTGAAGGGTGGATTAAAGCACTGGAGAAGATTTTTGATGTCATGGGGTGTTCAGAAAATCAAAAGGTTAGTCTTGTTGTTTACCGTTTTGAAGGTGAAGCCGATCAGTGGTGGTCGATGGTGAAAAATATAAGGGATAGTGATGAGATTTAGGATCTTCACTGGAACGAATTCAAAGGTATGTTTCTTGAGAAATATTTTCCTAAGGTGGTTCATCTTAGGATGGAAAAACATTTCCTAGAATTGAGGCAAGAGGATGATTCAGTGGCTGCTTATGAAGAAAAGCTCACTCGATTGGCAAGGTATTCTCCAAACTTCATACGAGATCTTGATAGTAAAATAAACCATTTTTACTCAGGGTTAAAGCCAAAGTATCGAAGGGCTTTAGCATCTCGTGAATTCAAAAGTTATGAAAAACTTGTTCGATGTGCGGAGAAGGTAGAAATGGAGTTTTCCGATGATCAGGTGTTCTATGACAAACAACAGAATAAGAGGTCTTGTTGGCAGGAAAAGGGGAAGAATTCATCAAAGAAGTATGGAGGTAAGAAAACCAAATATCCATCCTGTGAGAAGTGTGGTAAAATGCATCCTGGAGAATGTTTATCCATGTCTGGTAAGTGCTTTCGGTGTGGTAAGTCTGGTCATATTGCTCGTAACTGTAAGGAAGATGATCAAGAAGGAAATGAAAAGCCAACGGTAAGATGTTTTAAGTGTAATGAAATGGGTCATTATGCAGAAGAGTGTCCGAAAAGGAGCTTGAGTGATGGAATGCAGCCAGACTACAAGCAGAAAGGGGTGGTAAAATCCTTTGCAACAACTTCAGCAGATGTTGGGCCATCGAATGAAGTGGTATCAGCTCCAGGGAGCTCAGTATTTTTCGAAGATTGACTTGAGGTCAGGGTACCATCAGTTGAAAGTAAAAGATGCAGACGTTCCGAAGACTGCGTTCCATACTAGATATGGCCATTATGAATTTGTAGTTATGCCTTTTGGGTTAACCAATGCACCTACTGTATTCATGGACCTTATGAATAAAATTTTCCATGATTTCTTGGATATGTTTGTGATTGCGTTTTGAGGTTTGTGAAGAGGTTATGTGTGCCTTGTGGTTCACAGTTGAAGAATGAGTTGTTGTGTGAGGTTCATAGTTCCCCGTTTTCAGTTCATCCTGGCAGTACTAAGATGTACAGTGATCTGCGGGAGTATTACTGGTGGGATGGAATGAAAAGAGATATTTCTGATTTTACTGTGAAGTGTTTGACATGTCAACAGGTTAAAGCAGAGCAGCAGTTACCGAAAGGGATTCTTCAGCCTTTACCAATGCCAGAGTGGAAATGGGAAAACATATCCATGGACTTTGTTGTGGGATTACCGAGGACATCTCGAGGTAATAATGCAATCTGGGTTATTGTTGATCGCTTGACCAAATCTGCTCATTTCCTTTCTATACGAGATACTTTCTCTCTTGATCAACTTTACCGTCTATATCTTAAAGAGATAGTCAGGTTACATGGAGTTCTTCTCTCCATTGTATCGGATCATGATCCCAAGTTTACTTTTAAATTTTGGAAAGTCCTTCAGAAGTCGTTGGGTACTGAATTAAATTTTAGTACAACTTTTCATCCTCAATCAGATGGGCAGTCAGAACGAACAATTCAGACCTTGTAGGATATGCTACGAGCTTCTTTGATGGATTATCAGGGAAGTTGGTACCAACATCTTTCTTTGGTTGAATTTTCTTATAATAACAGCTTTCATTGCAGTATATAGATGGCACTATTTGAGGCATTATATGTGAAGCGGTGTCGAACTCCATCATTTTGGAATGAAGTGGGTGAAAGGAAGCTGATGGGACCAAAATTGGTAGAAGAGATGGCAGAAAAAGATCAGTTGATTCAGAAGCACATGAGAACAGCTCAAAGCAGGCAGAAGAGTTATGCGGATAACAGGAGGAAGGATCTATCTTTCGAGGTAGGTGATCATGTTTTTCTCAAGGTTTCTCATTGGAAAAGTGTGATGAGATTTGGTAAGAAAGGAAAGTTGAGTCCAAGGTTCGTTGGACTATACGAAATTCTGGAAAGAGTTGGATCAGTTGCATACCGAGGGGCTTTACCTCCGAGTTTATCTCAGGTACACAATGTTTTTCACATTTCGATGTTGAGAAAGTACATGCCAGATCCATCTCATGTTTTGAGTCCAGAGGTAGTTTAGCTGGAAGAGAACCTATCTTATGAGGAACAACCGGTCCAGATTCTTGACCACGGGGAGAAAGTGTTACGGAATAAGGTGATTCATCAGGTAAAGGTTTTGTGGAAAACCCATGTGATTGAAGAGGCAACGTGGGAATCTGAAAATGCTATGAGGGATAAATACCCCCACTTATTTTGATAAGTGAATAAAATTGAGAGGACGCAATTCCCAAAAGGGGGGAAGGATGTAACATCCCAGGTAAATAAAGAATAAATAATTTTCATATTTATTAATATTTACGAATTAAATATTAATTTTATTTTAAAGGGGTTGCTATGTTCGATCGCGTACCCGATACGCAACGATGAGTTTCTTTGAAACTTACGTAGCACACTAGTAATAAAATAATATTATTTTAAATGTTAGTTAACAAGTAGCCGTTGTACTGGAGGGAATTGATATAAATAACTAAAATATGATTATATATGTTTTTAAATGTTTTTACATTTATTCAATAAAAGATAAAGGCTTAAAATACAGAAAGAATTCAATTTTACGGGCATATATACTCTAATTTTCACTAAAGGTTCACTTATCACCTTTTAATGGTGAACCGTAATTAAATATAGTTTTGATCACTCTTATACATTATTTTGGACCAAATATAACTCTTCTTTAGAATCGGGACATCAAAATTTAATTTGTGTAAATTTTTGGTACCTTTCTGATAAAGTTCATTTTTTTATGAATAGTGTAAAATGTTGTATTTTAATTCAAAACCTCTTTTTAATATAAATTATTTATATGATTATATTATTATTTTAATTGGTTTAAAAGTGAAAGTAGAAAATATTTTTACCAGTTAATCCAATGGTGGTCATTGGAATCAATTTCACTTTGAAATTGGACTTAAACTGGTGTCAATCTTTTGATACTTATTGTTTCACAAAAACACGCTATTTGTCATGACAGCGGGAATTAATTATTAAATTAATTAATTTGACTTATATGTTTTGAATTTTGTAAAATGGACTTCGTTTTTGACTTCGGAATATCAAATATAGCTTAGGGTGAATTTTTGGTAATTTTCTGAAAAACTTCAATTTTTGATGAATAGTGAAACCACTAAGTGGTAATCAAGCAAACTGATTTTTCAGTTAAATGAAAGTTTACCACTAATGTGTATTTAATTTTGAAAATCCGACATACATGGTTGTCATTAAGAAGTAAAATGTGGTTCAATGAGATTAAAATAATTTCTTGGTGAATAGTAACTTTTTTCATTAATCGCGATTAGAGGTAATTAGTGTAGTTTATGGTAAAAATGGTATTATAAGAATGTGGAAACACCATGACACTGGTCCTACACCTATTGGGTGAGACATGGCCGACCAAGACAAGCCATGGGCCAACTTGGGGACCCCATGGAGCCACTTTAGTTGGAAAATGACATTAATATATTTTTATTTAATGTTAAAGTGAAAATGACAGCAACATAAATTGTTTTACTAAAATAATTTTTGAGTGGGGTTATACAAGTCCAAAATTTGATTATAAATAGTAATTGGAAAGATAAAAAGATTTCCTACATCATAGTATTTTTTTTATAATTTTTAGACATTATATAAATTAAATTATATATGACATAATAATGATGCAGCGCTGACATCATTATTTGACGATTTAAATAAAATGGAAAGATAATGTAAACTCTATGAACTACACATGGAAAAAACCAATTGGATGAGTGTATTTCGAACCCTTATCACATTATCCACGAATTAAATCAATGTGGGACCTTTTTAAACAGAAACACATTTTCAAATAAAGTAATATTTCTTTACTTTTCAAAAGTACCCCTCCTCTCCTCTTATAAAAGGCCCCCACCTCTACCTCATTTCACACACTCCTCAAGCCTTTGGCTCAGCCAACCCCTGCCCATTTACTCTCTCCACATCCCTCTCCTCATCCTAGAGGATTCCCTTTGGGAATAATCCTTTCAAAGGAAGCCTTTAGGCTCAAATCAAAAGGGAGTTACACTTTTAAAGGTAATTCATTCCCTCTTGTTCATTTGTTTTATTTTGCTTCACCAACCCTCTAAAATCTTTTTATTTACTTATTTTGTAACAACAACAGTATCTTCAATATACTAGGATGTTGTTATAATATTTATTTGAGCTACACTCTCACACAACTACATCAAATGGTTAAAGAACATACAGTTTCCGTGGATGGAGAAATTCTGCCTCCCGAAACGATGATTGTTCAATACTCATTTAACACCTTCAAGGGTGGCCATTATGATGTCACTATTTTTATATATGATATATAATATGTTTATGTTTTCTTTAAGCTTCTGTATTTTTCATTTTTGGCATACCTTTATGGTTTTCATTATGGGTAAACACGATATCTTCATTTAAGGAAGTGTGGACTACCGCCCCCTCAAAGTGATGTGATTCGTTAATGCCATATGTGGGACATTTAAAGGATGGATTTAAAGTTATTATATATAATGTTATAATGGAATTATAATATACCTCTATATCATTATTATTTCTTTCCATTAAAGTATGAGATAGAAATGAAGGTAGCTTTCATGCGTACGTACGGCTTACCATCTCCATGAACGGTGCATTTCATTTCTTATCCCCAAATGTAATGTACTATTAAAAGTACATGTATATAATGGATATATATAATTAATGATATATCTAAATGATGAATATAACTATGGAATTAAAATATGCATACCTCTCATTTAGTTTTAATTCCATTAATATGACAAAGAAATGAAAGTAGTGTTCATGCGTACGTACGGCTTACCGTCTCCATGAACGGTGCATTTCATTTATTACCTCTAAATGATTATGTAATATTATAAATACATGTATATTCTGGATATATATGATACATATTATATCCAAATCGGGAATTTCATTCTGGATATAAAGAACCTTTGACCACACGAACAACATGTAATTGTAAGAAGTCCACTTTCGACTTAAGAACCAAATATTGAGGAAACAAACATTATTAACTTAAATGGTTACATAATGTTTATAACATGGAAATAAGTGATATAAAAGGAATAATGAACTTTAAAAAGGTTCTTAATCAAGTATAAATTAACTCAAGTTTATTATTCAGGACGTTAAAGAACGATCGAGTCAAGTCAGACCCAAGTTAAGGGACTTCGTCTCAATCTCCTTTCATTGAGGCATATTTCGTTTTATACATAACTTTCTTTTATACGGTGTATAATCTCCTTTTAATTTTACTTTTATACAAAAGGAATCTTTTTCTATGAAGCGTTTTACTAAACGACAAAAAGGAATGTTTTTTTTAACGTACGCGGTGACAACATCCTTTTCCGCCGCCGCGAGTATTATTTGATCTTTGGCTTTCTCAACAAGCCGTAATGTTTTTAGAATAAAATAAATACCATATACTCTTTTATGTATTTTGGTATTGATAATGGTTTTGAAAAAGGATTCTTTTATGTCAATATATTTATGATATATTGTGATTGAAATGTGGAAATGTTATCATTCATTTATATTGGTTTTATGTTTTATGATTTTATACTGGTACTTGGACATTTTAACGGGTGGTTACGTTATAAACCATATGACGAGTGGTGCCGTGAATACCAGGACAGGTGGTTACGTTACAACCTCCAATGCATTGGGTATGGATGTCGGCCGTATGGCTATTCCATTAAGTATGTATGGAAATTGGCCGTATGGCTATTCCATGAAGTGATATGTGTGGAAGTAGACCGTATGGTTATTCCACTTAAGTATGTTTATGTCCTAAGTTACCTTTATATATGTTATGTGTTATTTATATGGGATTTATGGTAATACTTTGGTTACAAAAAGGTAAGTAATGATACTTTATTTAGTGAAAAGTTTTTACTACTTCATGAAGGTGAAGGTATTACTTTGATAGAGTATACATGGTTTACTTGATTTTGAATAACTAACAGTTTTCATTCTTTGTGTATCCCTTACTGAGCTTTTTATGCTCACCCCAAGTTTTTTTTAAATGTTTTTCACAGGACTTAATGTGGAATAAGGTCAAGGATGGGATCAAGGGAATTACAAGCTATATAAAACATGGAACTAGACCTGTTTCTTTCAAGAGTTTTTTATTATTACGGAAACTTAGTATAAGTGACTACATTGTAATCTTTTGAGATGTAACAGTTATGTTCTAATTCTCTAAAACTCTAAACCTGAAAAGATCCTCAATGTGAATTATTCATTTAATTCAATATTATGTAAGGTTTAAGGATGGGGCCTTATAATAATAGTTATAATATCCTTTAAATTTTTAATTTTTTCTTTGGACTTAAATTGAGATGGTGAAAAAATGAATATTATCTATTGAAAGGGTTTTTTTGTACATAAAAAGAATCCATGCCATCCATATATATTCAGATATGGAGGCTTATATTTACTTTTTAAAATTCAGTATACTCATCATCAATTTTAATTCACTGAGGAGAATATATTTGTATAAATATTGGCTGTATTGTTTTATTTTATCTTCATAGTACATAATCTAATTTGTAGCCTCTATAATTTTATATAGTTATCAAAATTTTTAATTTATTACAATGTACCAAAAATTCGATGGACGTGGTATATATATTTTTTAAACGAAGCACTATAAATACCTATTCTATTATAACCATTTTATTTTAGATTAATTATCTTTTATTAGAATAAAAATGAAATCTTATATAGAATATACTTTCTATAATAAAACTTTTTGTTACTATTATAAATTTAATAATGAATATAATTAACATCTAATAATGTATCCATTAAGAGAAAAAATTGTTATCTAAATATTGTATAACCTTACTAATTTCCCACATTCAAATCGTATAGTTTTTTTAATACATTTATTGAATTGAATTTTATAAAATCATCATAAAATAACGTACTAACAAAATTATAATTACACTTATGCATTAATATTTGGTATTGAAGTTAATATTAATCCATTATAGTCATTTTATCATTATAATATATGTATCTATATGAATCTGTATTGATATATGATGATTTATAGACCAAACAGTTGTTCCACTCACAAGATAAATTTATTTCTTATAAGTTTTTAGTAAACAATTTATATTTTATATAAATAATATAATATGTCAAGTGTTTTTCTTACACATATAGACCATTTTTCATTTACTAATAGTAATATAATCATGAACATAATAGTATAGATGTAATTTTTTTATGGTTCATTATAAATTCTTCTGTAAAATTTGACCTCTTTCTCATACACTATTTTCTTAATTTTATTTTCAAGGATTATTATTCAAATTAAATACAATCGATTCAGTAATTCTATAATGTCACTAAATATATATATTACAAAAATATACTCATTATTAAAATTATTGACATATAAAAACACTCACACCCTAAGATAAATAGATAAATTAATAGATTGAAATAATATTTTTGAACTCTACAAGAATATTCTATGTGGGAGAAAAAATAATATTAAAAAGTAACCCTCGAGAATTAATATAAAATAAAGAAGAAAATAAATAAATAAATACACTTTTAAAACTTACCATAAAATGAATTTATTTATTGTTTGAATCAATCCAAAACTCCAAATATGATACTATTTTTCAGTCTCTATTATTCTAAATTACTATACTCTCAATAAATATCAGGACATCATACCAACCACATAAATATTGATGAAAAATAATCTATTTGGATTTCTCACCATTTATGAAGAGTCTCATTTACTAAAACCAATGATTTATGATTTTCTAAAAGTATTCATGACTTTTATAGTTTTCCTCCAATTTTTATGAACAATAAAAATAATTTTTTTTTCATTTAATGTATAAGAAATAATGATTAAAATAATTATCAAATGAGAAGTATAAAATATTGTTATGTAGTTTCAATTTAATAAATTTTCATGGGATAAATATTCACATAGTGGAATTGAATAATTATTTGTTTCATTATAGTTCATATTATATATATGTTATGATAATTTTCCAACCAAAATATGAAATATATTTTCCCTAACATAGAGATGTCTTTCTAGAACATGAATTCTTCTATTGAACGTATACATATTTCTATTTTCCCATAAGTTTCTATTTTACACAATATTTTTTTATATTAAAATTCTCAAAATATTCTATAGTTTCATTATAACAAAAAAATCTATAAAATTTTTTACAATTGAGGTGTGTGAAATTTTTGATAGCACTGTGTTAACTGTAATCAATATTGTATAACCCTCCCAATAATGATCATAAAAAACACATAAAAATCATATAAGTTTTCCTATATAATGAAATTCACTTTTAAAAAAACTATTTAATGAAAATAAATATGTAAATCCATATAATATTTTGAAAACGAAATTTTTACAACATCCAAGATTTCAAGGTATTCTCATTACTATTTTTATGTATTTTTTTCATGTTTTGAGATAATCAGATTCATTTTTTGGAGATATTAGTAGGACTAGTATTGAATGTATCATAAAGTGCACATTTATGTTTTATATGTTTTGTTTTTAGTTTTAATCTAAAACTGGGAACATTCTATGAAAAGATATTTTAGAAATTATCCATTTACACAATAAACAAATTTTTTTTCATAATTAATTTGTCTCGTCAGATAAATAAACGAAAATCAAAGAACATTAGATTATTTTTATAATATCAATTTTATATTTAAATCCATTTTTAATGTCATAAGAAATTCATTCCATGTAGGTTTAATGCACGGTAATCAAGAATACCAATTTATTTGACCTTGTTTTTACCTCCCATGAATGCTAGGATTACAAATAATTTTCGGTTTCTCCTCATCTATATCACCTTTATAATTTAGGCTCATCATCGTTGTTTTAGGTTACCTCTCAAATTAGGAAATCATTATACTTCTTCCATTCCATTGGTCATGGAAACAATTTTAGCCCACATTTATTGGATTGTTTGATCATGTGTTGGTTTATATGTGATTATTATAAGATTATGGTATCAATATTAGGGCCTCTTTTTTTGTTCTTCTATCCTTCCTTCATAGGTGGAGCCCAGGGTGAGTATTGTTCAACCAGAGTATGAGGTAGGTGGTTCTTTATCTAGCCTACACTGAATGAATGAATTTTATATGGTTTTATAAATTGATTTAATATATGAATTTGAATGATTGATTTATGTGCATAAATTTATTTTTTGTAAAAGATGTTTCTACATTGATTTTGAGTAATGGAAAAAAATTACACATTCAAAGAATTGAAAATGGTTTACAAAATGGGTTTTCAAATATTTTTTTTGTTTTATAGATACTTTTTGAATTTTTTAAAAAATTTCAAATCCTTTGAAATTATTTTAGAGATGCAGCATAAGGTAAGACTTGGGTACTTAGTTCAAAGGTGTATCTTAAGTACATCATCCTTTTTATTTTTAATATGTTCACTAATGGAGAATTCCATTAATCCCTAGGGTAATTTTTTATGGTATTGATAATAACATTGTTTGGGAGTTCATTCATGGAGTTTTACTCTACTAAATTGTTCTATGCTCTTAGGATATATGTCTTCACTGGTCACTGATTATGGTACAAGTTGCCCACTCGCATGACCTATTATGATCATTAGCCTGTTTACCATTGTATATATCTTGTAATATTTATCAATTATTATACATGTTTTAATTTAGGATTAATATTTATGGGAATTGCAGATTTGAATGTAATTTTCTAGTGTTTTTTAATTATAAAGAAGGAAATATCTATCAGGTTTTGATGAAAAAATATTTTACTACTTATTATGCAATGTTTTATTTTTTTGTGTGAATACTGTTATTATTGTATATATAAATTTTCTTTATCATCTAGGTAGTACCATACTTTTCTTTTCAATGAAACATCATAGACACCTCATAAATAGTGTGTAGACCATTTATTATCTTTTTATGCATATTAATGAATGGCTCCACAGTGAGGCGGTTTGGTTTCTGTTAGTCAGGTTTAGGTATCTAGTTGTGAGAATATAAGATATTTTCCACAAATCATGTGAGTATTTTTCTTCTATTTCTATCATTTATTTATTTTTTGGAACTATTCGATTTAGTTTTTATTTGGTTACAAGTCCTATTGATGTCATTTTTATCTTCTATTATAGAATATATTTCATCTAGTTTATATTTCATGGATTTTTTTTATATGAATAAATTCGATGTATCTTATATCTGGTTGGGAAAAATAATTCCATATTTTTTCAATTAGATACTTATGTGCTCATTTCCACCCTATGGGGATCAAGAACACTTTTTGAGTATATTGATTATTAGGTCAGGTGTACATTTTATAGTGTATCGTGGGTTATTGGTTTCACATATAATTTTTACTGAGTGATGTCATCCCAAGGAGTTTGTATCATGAGATGTTTGTAAGATTAGAGAGGGGATTTTTTGGCTGAAGTGGTAGATTGTGGTGAGTTCCTATCTATCTCATTCTATGAAGAGACTCAAGTTATCCTGGGATGTTCAGATTTGTGAATCATGTTTTAAGTTCTTAATCTTAATCTCACTTTCTACATAGAGGGTATTATAGTTTAAATTGTTATTATACTATTTTCTTGTCATTTTATCTATTTTTTATGTGTGATTTTATGATTTTGATACATCATTCAAATGATCAAAAGGTGGGTGCAGTGAATAATACTAAATAGAATCCTCCTTAGAATAAATATTTCATAGAGTGTATCAAGTTTGTTTTTTATGTCTTGTACAATAATATATTGCATGTTTAGAACCCAACTATGGAGTCATAACTATGATATTGAGGGGGTAAGGATAGATCATGGGATTTCTATGTGTGAAACCCCCAATCCTTTATGGGTATGAGTGATCCCCAAGTGGTAGAGGAATGGCTAGAAAAAATTGATTAGATATTTATCTTCTTAGGTACATGTGAGATTATCAAGGTAATTTGCATATTATTAAGACATGAGGGTCCCAATAAAAAATCGTTGGATTCCAAGGTATATATGGATAGGAATGTGGTACTAGATTGGATGGGTATTAGAAACATATTCTTTAAGTAGATTTTCAAAAATATCTAACGACCATAAAATATATAGAGTTACTATATATTTACCAAAAATAGATTTCATGTTTCTGTACACCAATCAGTTTGTGAAGTTAGTTCCTTCTTCCCTAGAAGTTTTTAGTAATGATCAATTGTAAACTCCATATATTTCTCAGTAGGAAACCTATAAAATATATTAGTAAATTTTCCAAGAATCGGTCTGTTATTGGAGGTAAATCTATCTAATGTATTTTCTAATCATCTATAAAGTCACAAGATTTTTGGAATGTCACTCCACATAGTCGATGGATCTCTATTCCTTCACATATCATCTATAAATCACATTCTATTTATGAGTGTAATTACCACCTTTGGATGATATGAAGGACAACCTACAATGACCTAAAATTAATAAATTCATGACAAGGAACCAATGGGTTCATCATGAGAATGATTTCAACACCATTAATCATAATGATGAAGATGTTCCATGAAAAACAATAGTCTTCGATCTCAAGGGGGATTTTGGTGCACTAGTAAACAATTTAAAATCAAATTCATAATTTTTTATCACATTTCATGATCAAACATAAATTATGCATATCCATACCAAGACTCTTAACAATTTTCACAAATATAACAGAGTTCAAGGATTCTATATTAAATAAAATACTTTCTATGGTAGAGGATAATATAACCATACCTTGAAAAATTGAATGAACAACACTATTCTCCATGGTTACTAGTTGTACAATATATATTTTTCTACATATATGTCTTTGATATATAGCTTGGATACCATGAGAAGGTTTTCTTTTATTGGCACTATATATCTTATGTCCATATATCCCATCTCAGACCATGTCCTTGGCCAAAACAGTAAGTAATACACCAGATGCATTCTTAGGGAGGATCTTAAGATCCCACTTTTATAGGAGGAGATAGTGAAGATACTTCTTTACTAGTCATAGGTTGAAGGGTCTTAGTGATCCCCTAAATCTAACTCATTTTTAAAAAAATATCTACACAAAATGGGGTCTCTGGCACAATGCGGCCCCAAATGACACTTCTAAACTCACTAATTGAAGATCACATGGATATCATAGAATAAAATCCAACTACAATCTCCTCCTAATGAAAAATCATAATGATGATTGTTTCCTCTATATATACTACTACGTTTTCGAGGCACTAAATATACCTAGAAAAAAACTTCAATTTCACTATGGATACACTCTGTTATGAGGGATGGATTTAATATATTTTTTATTATAATAAAATTCAAATCAATATCTTGATACCAACACAAATATTATAATCCATCCTCAAAACATATAACCTTGTACATTTCACCACAATGAGAGAAGAAAAATGATAAACCTCCGTGGAATGAGATAAATATTTAATTAAATTTTTAGTTCATTGATCCGTGTTCATAAACACTTTGTACAAATTATCCAATAGTATCATAATAAATTAATAATTAAAAAAAGATATATAAGAATCGATTTAGTCCATAACATATTATTTTTCAGGCTAGTTCATAACATCCCACCATCTACCTGTTGATCTTTTTAAATTTTATTATATAAACATTACCCATCTTTCAGTAGGCATATCGTGAGGATAAAATATATATCATGGCCCCATGTTATGAATCTATAGTCTCAGGTCCACCTTACCATGTAAATGTAGGTTGATTATATTATTGAAACTAATGCGTCAACTCTTTAACAGTCAATGTAGGTCATGGAGCTCCCAACATCATCTTCATGAGTCGAATAAATCCTTCTAAAAAATGGTTGTCGGTTCTGAGATAAGGTGTAGTTGTAGATGTTGTTAGTGACACTACTAAAGGTAATAATGGTGTCTCAGGTCCCACCTCCTTCATAGCATGTCCATCACCACCCTCATGGTATATGAATCAATACTATCCAAGAGGAATATCGCTATAATTCCAAGAACAAGCCTCTGAACAGTATTTGATATTAAAATGAACATAGTTAAGAAAATATGGAAGGTGAAATCCTTATTATTAATAAATCATACTCCCATGTATTCTACTACATATTTTTTAATCTGATATAAATGATCACAGAGGTCACTAGAGACACAACATAATACCCACTACTTGGGCCGAGTTTAAAAGATGTACTTTGTTTTGGGTCTAGGGATTCGATATATAGAGTGTCCATTCCATGTTATAGAGTACAGACCCATTTATGATGCAATTAACAGCATGATTTAATTCTATAAATTTCATATTTTGAATCTAAACATAGCTTTTTGTGTGTGCATATATATATATATATATCATGGCGTAGTTAGACAAGTTTAATTTCCCATGATATAATGTCCCACACTCAATATGTTTAAAATGTCAAGTTCTGTAAGTACAAACATTATTTTAAAATAATTCATTTATATTGATCACCATTCCAAATTAATTGTGGTGGAGAAACTCTTTAAATTTTAATTATAATCCATTTAATTGAATCCATTAATGTTTCAGCCCATGATAGCAATTTTCAATGGAAAAAAACATACCATAATTAAAATATATGGTATAACCCTCATGATATGTTGGAAAAATAATTTAGCTTAATGTAGACACATTAATAGAAATGGTATTTATCCATTACTATAATAATAATTAGGATAATTTAAAGAAAAAAATCAATGTATGAAAACTTATTATAGGATATTCACACATTAAGGTATGTATGGTATGATATATTCATGACATGTGATGTCTTAGGATCCAAATATAATGCATTAGATAATACCTCCTCTCTATTACATCAAATGGATTGGATAAAATACGTTGTACAAATAATTTTGACATAAATCACGTGTGTCACATATTGTAAAATAAAGAAAAAAATAATATGAATAATCTATAATATCAAGTCCCATCTCTCGTAATTTGGCATTCCCATGTATCTAGCTTGATACACCGATAGAAAATAGCATTATCAAATTCTATCATATTCCTAGAATACTAGATAGAAATCCAAAAATTGTATGAAAAATGTAAAACAATCTTGGATACTACATGTATCATTAGAGGTACATTTCAATAGTATGTAATTGAACCAGAGTGCCACCTAACATCACATGTTTCACCTCTAATGCCACTAACTACAAAATATTAGTGACACGATATGATGGTATATTGTAGTGACAATACACTCATGTAATAGAGAAAACATTATAATATATAATTTATGGGGAAGCATGGTCATACAATAGTTGAATAATAACATTTAGAATAATAATAAAAATAAAGATAAATAAATTACTAATGGAAACCGAAAATAAATTTTTATACTATATCATGTACCAAAAGGATTCGTTTAATGTTTCAAATAATAAAATGGGGTTCTAGGGATTGGGACATAGATATATTCTACATTCTATACAAATGTTCAAGATTTCCAAAAGATATCTCCAATAACATCACAAATATAGGATCAGTCTTATTCACTTTTACTCCATCCAAGTCTAGAAAAACAAGCATCCATACGAAGATGGTTTTCCTTACCCCTAAATGAATCTATGAATTCTATTATACTACCAATCTGTGGCCTAAAAAGGTATCAAATATAATCCGTACACGACCACCAACAATGTCTTTAAAAAATATATTATGTGTATATAGTATATAAGAGTGTGCAGGTTTATGATGTATAATGAAGATAATGATAGTGTGAATATACTAATACATAAGTACAAAAAATTAAATGTATCATACCATTGAGGGATAGTACCCAAGACAACCTAACAAGGCATCCTATTTGAAATAATGGACCTCATCTAGAAAAATAATGGTATAATGTAGACTTATATGTTTTAGGACATAGGGCCACTTACTATGGAATCTTCTTCGGGTATATAGATATCATCCATTGAAATATCAGTATAATTTAGTCCCACTAGGGCTCGAATACATTTCTATTAAAATTTTAATACTCTTTGAGTAAACATATATCTTCTATTAAAATATATATATAATATAATCCCTCATGGAAGAGGGCCCAGTTACATTGATCAAGGTATCCTCTTTGATTCGACAGAGATCATACATAGAAGATTGGGTATAATATATTCCTCAATGTGATAGGACCCAAGGACATTGTATAGTGCATCCTCTTCATGTACATTGATCTCAAACATAGAAAACTCTTTATATACATCAGAGGAGCCAATGGAGTAAATCCAATGAGTTCCATTAACTAATGATCTGAAGAAATAATCGATGGAAGCAAATAAAATAACTTTTCAGAGCTATATTGTGATGTCAGTTTGATACTATAATTTCTATGTCATACAGATGTCTAGATCATAATCCATTTTAAATAATAGTTAAAATACCAAGTTATTTTCCATTCCTTTTCGTAAATTAATATCATCACATTAAATTCATTGATAAAATCAATCACATGTGATATAATGTGGGGGAATGTTAGTAATGATGCAACTAACCTATCCATTTAAATTAAAATCATATTCCATGAGATATCCATATACTTCAATAATTATTGGTTAATCTATTCATCACCCCTTTCATATATAAATGAAAAGTTTTTATAAGAGGTATTTAATAATTTCACATTCCAATTATATTTTTACATGGCTTCCACTCATGGGTTCAAATATAAACACACCCAAAGGGGTGGGAAAATGTACGGAATAAAAAAGAACCCACCTAAAGGGTGGGGGTCCAGGTTTAGGTTGGTGACCTATTACCAATTCAATGTTCCTATAATATATAAAAATATGTTTTAAAACATTTAACATTATGATATTTCTTGTTTTAGTAGCAATGCAAGAGGAGTTCACCATTCGTTACTATGATGCATCCTATAAACATCATGAAATTAAGGGGAAATGTATATAATACCTAAAAAAGATGGGTAGTATAATTCTATTATATTATCTTCATGTAATCTACTATATAACTGGATAAATAATGAAAATAGGTGAATTAATTGAAAATATGGCATATTTTTTCACATATTTAGCATTTTCATACAATGAGATGATATATTAAAATAATTAATAGGAATTAAGAGCATAATGATATTCTTCAAACGAGATGAACATCGAGTGATTCTGACATCATATGAGGGAGGGGGATCAGTGCCTATATAATAGGATATGTGTTTATGATTGGAATGAAGAATGAAATATTTAGGAAAAATGCAATTTTGGGGAAATGAGAAAAAAATACCCTACCAAAAAAAATTACTACCTAAAAGATGGTTTACAGAGAAAATTAACTTTCTATTCTATAATACATAATCATACGATTTAAATGGATCTGTCCAAAATGGTTGTGTTAGACATAGAATATTTGTGATGTAAATTTACAATTTATGTATTCTGTCATCTATTTACTAAATAAACAGTCAGAAGTCCTGAAAATATAGTAGTTGAAGATCCATTCAAACACCATTAGAATAATTATTATGGTCCAAACCAACTAAAATGATCCCAATAATGGTTTAATAGAAATTAATATAAAATTCCCATCATTGAAAATTTGGGATATTAAAATGTATTTGACATCCATTTTTGTTGATCAGTGGATTTTTTGGACTTCTGCCATTTAATTTTTTTCAAGTTTTGATTTGTATAACTAAACCAATTTTATTTTGTAATAACATATGTTTCTTATAATTCACTTACATTTTTTCTTACTGGTATGTATATATTTCATATATCTAGTTTCATGTTAGGTGAAATCAATCCATTTTATTTGTGTTAGATATCAGGGTCAACTCATTTTCTCATGTTTATAGGGAAAATCTTCTGATAATGTGGAATTTCTAGTTGTATGCCCATTTTAGAGGGTGTCCCATATCAGTTCATTGAATTTTTACAACAGAAAATAACCAAACATTTTCAAATAAAAAACTATAACATATACATATATAAATTATACAATGAAAAAAATAATGAATATATATAATTTATAATAAATAAATACTTTATATAAAATATACATACAAATTGTTATATCAACAATAGATAATATGGTGTTGAAAATTAAAAGCACATACACACCGGAGGAACATTTTGAATAGTGAATCCACCAAAATTGATGTACTTAATTAGGAATAGATATTTATTTAAATTTTAAATAAAGATCCATAATAGTTAATGAACAATTAAGATCATAAATTTAAAGGAAAAAATCCCAAATGATTTTACATGTCTGGTCTGCTAGCCATGTCGCCTTCATCTTATGCCTCTATAAGCCAATGCCATGAGAATTGTAAGACGTGCCCCCACACATGAGATTCAACAAGTTTCTAATATCTAGAATCTATAATCATGACAACACTATCCACAATCTTGTGATTAGAATCAGGCCCCTCTAGTATTGATTTCAAAAGAACACAGTATCAGACATATTAGAGGAATACAAAAAAATATTTAGAAATGAATAAATATGTATACAGGAAAAGAACAAGATTTATTCAGTGTTTTAGAAATGATTAAGGGGAGGTATTTGTCGATACTAACTAAATTAATAGTGAAATACAACAATTTTCATCTCTAAATGATGCACTATCAAAGGATTTCCCATTACCAATATTTTGTTGGCTGTGAAAAATGTAGATTTTTAACTTATTGTTGTTAGTTTCGATAATTGGAATCGTGAATGATTTCATATATTTATATATATTTATAAATTTTCAATTTGTTGGAAATTTAAATAATTAATATTAATTTTATGTAAATATTATCTTCATAAAATCATTACACAATTATTATATATTAATTTATAATTTGGAATTTGGAATTTATTTTTTTAAATAAATTTTTATTATTCATAAATTTTTTTAAATTTATACATTTATTATATTTCTCTAATTAATAGGACTTATATTATATAACATTTTTCATATTTTAGTGACATGAATAATTATTTTTATTTATTCATTCACTTGACTATTAATATATTTTTCATAATATTATTTGATTTGTTAATACAATTAATATAAATAATAAAGGTATTATTTAATATTTATGTAATGTAATTACATTTAATAGTTACTATTTCCTAGTATAATTTATTTTTAAATATCCACTTTCTTATAATTAGTAATTTATTGAATATTGATATTCATTGTTTTCCATTTGTATTTATGAGTGTTGTATTAAGAAATAAAGAACAAATCATTGATTAACATTATATTATGTTAGGATAAAATATTCATTTACAAAATTTATTAGAGAGTGCTCTTAATGGTTGTTGATAAATATGGGATATTATTAGCATTAATAAATAACCAATAGTTCATTTTGTTATCTATGCTTCAACATTCAATGCTGATAAATATATCATTTTTCAATGATTTTCTTCTAGCACAGATAAAACCCATTGACATATTTTTAAACAACTGTAACGTAGATCACCCATACACAAACTGTTGGTAACACAAGATGAACTATAATTATATATCTTTTCATAAACATAATTATTTTCATTTACTGTTTCACATGCACATACAAATAAAATTGATCTATATAACGTTATATTACTGTTATGATGTAGCTATCAAATTTTCACCTAAAAATAAAGGTAACAAGTCATGAAATACAAGTAAAAACATAAATAAATATCATTATTGGAAAAAATACATTAATAAATTATCAATTAATGTAACAAAGTAACTAATAATACTAGTTTATTCATTGATAAATAGTATTTCTAAAAGTTCCATTTTTATTGATTTTATATATTGTGTGTAAAATATATTATTAATGTGAATAATATAATAACTCAATTTTTATGAGAAATTAATAAGAAATAATAATAATACTAACTAATATGTCATATCCTGATCCAAACTAGGGATCTATCCAAAACTACCCCAAGATCACCTCCATAGGCATGGGTGACAAGAGGTATCGAAAAACATAAGCTTAAATGGGAGTTATTTTCCTTGTTACAATTATGAACACACACAACCATATTAATGAAAAATGTTTTGGATGATAAAAATTTAAAATTTAAAATAGTTATAATGTAAACCACTGATGAAAAGCCTCATGGTTATATAAGAGCATGACAATGAAAACAATAACAAAATGGAAAAAACTTCACATACAACCAGAATGATTTCTCAACATGAAAAAAATGGAAATTTAAAACACAAAGATAGCAAAAATTTGGATATCCATGTTGCAACCATCATACACATTCTAAAGTACAATGTATCCCTAAGCCCCTCTAAAGTAACCATCTACTTCCCCATCATTGTCAAATGAAACAGAACTTGTGGGAACATCCCATAAATGTGTGAGTATATAAATACCCTGTAGAAAATCATAAAAAACCAAAAAAGGGACCAGTAAGTGATATAATATATAAAAAATGATATTAGATTTTGTACAGTGATCAAAATGGAACTCAACACCAAAATATAGTATGTAAAATCATCTAAAAATGGGATCAATATAGTTTTTAGGTGGACTACATGCTGATTCTTCACTTTACATTTTACGAGAGTATCCTCATCCAACTATTAGGTGGTCAATATTGAGATAATGTGGAGTAATACACGTGTCTCAACCAGCCATGATAATAGAGTGACCAATTATAAATTTATGTTTAAATAAATAAATTAAAAAATATATGTTCTTAGACAGAATAATCTCGAATGAGATAATAAAGATATCATCATCGCACAATCTATCCTCGAAAAAGAGTCTATGTTACTTCAAGAATTCCAGCATTGATGCCCAATATCTAGTTCATTCACCCCAAATAAAATACCCTTTTCAAGTATCAAATATCCACTCTGGAATGTAGGCAAGGATCCACAATATCTAGGTAAAGGACCCATGAACTAGAACAATGGGAAAGATCCAAATAATTCATAGATAGATGTCCCATATCGTGCACCAGGAAGAAGGTTTCACTCTAATATTAAATATAGGATGCATACCATACAGAGATGTTGGGACCTCTCTAATGGTTTATGGAGGACCCATGCCTTTCCCATATGGATAGTCCTTATCTAATAATTAATTGAGGACTTATACCCTGACCCAAAGGAGAGTTACACTCTCTGATACTAGAGGACCCATTTTGGGACTCTGTTGAAGGGTTCCACTATGATGAGATAGGACACATGTAATGTTCAAACAAAAGTGTTACACTTTTTTATGCTAAAGGACCCATTCCATGACCCTATAGAATAGTTCCACTCTATGATGCTGGACTACCCATGTCTGGACTCTGAATTAGAGTTATATTATCAAAGGTAGGTAGACTACCCATTCTCTATGTTAACATGATGGTAACACACTTTCATGCTAGAGGAACCATTCCATTATACCGTATGAGGGTTCGATATCAAAAGCCTCTAGTGATCCTACATGATCATGATCAATGAAATGGATTTCTTTAAAAATATATATGAATGGAACACCTCACATTGCATTACATAATAAATAGTAGAAGGAAGCATTTAATTCAATATAGAATGACACTCTAGATAAGATATTCAATGGCCCAAATCTGACACCTCACAAAGGAGAATGAGTGGTATGATTTCTTGCAAAAGGAACTAAAGGGTACATAACTTGTGATTGTCCCCACACAACATGTGGTTTCATTCCACTAGTTTGTTGTGACCTTACACGTAGAGTACTAAAAAATATATGTGAAAATATAAGTTTTGATGGGAGGCTACATAAAATGTCCATTCCCCTATGGGTCCCACCCCATGCACCTTGACAATGATTATGTACTTTGGGACATGACTGTGTACTTTAGTATACAATAGTGTACCATGATTTGTATTTCCACAAGGTTTTCATTCTATGTGCTCCCCCACATGACACGAACACCCATGATATGGATAATCATCGTATAAGAGATCTATAGTACATGAAATCGTTAACATTGAGGTGAAACCATGGCTATCCTGGATGAGGCTCAATACTCTGTTCATTTTTCCTGGTACACGTCGTATAGTCGTGTTTTTCAAATATTCTAAAATCTTTTTTAAAAATTTTATATCCATTAAATTATACATAGGATATATTTTCCATGCCTCCCATTTTATAAGATAAATCCATCAATTCATTATTTCATATCCTTATTTCTATATAATAATATTCCAATTCCATTTAAATAGTCTCGTACATACATTAAAACATTTTCATAATCCTACTCCCTCACTTTTGAAACAAACTAGGTGCAGACTCTCAAATACCACTAATCAGGTGAATCTATCATGGATTCATCATTTCATCCCTCGAACAACGATTCATCACGATTCCTAGGTTATGATCGGGCTTGGTCTCTCCTGAAAATTCCGAAATATGACCTCAGGGTAAAATGATGAAAAACACGAAGAATATGAGGGGGAAATGATAAAGCACATATTTGTATCGATAGTTTCTATGAATTATATGTTAAAGACCATGAAAAATGATATCCAGGGTTATATAATAATTTAATAAACTATGAAACAGGTATGTAGTTTCATTTTGTGGTTTAACAATTGTAGCATATCATAAAAGGAATTATCTTGATCATTCAATTTATAAAAAATGTGTGCAATCTACAATTTGATGAGTATTACAAAGGTATTTGATAGTTCTTTGGTGAATAAAGAACTTATTTAATTATCAATAGGTGTCATTGCATTATTTTCAATCCTATATGCCCAAAACTAGATATTAATCATTAGCTCAAGTAATGGCCCGGACCTCTCCAGCCCTTTCCTTTGTCAAAAAGAAGGTCATGAAGTGTTCTGGAGGGTAGAATGGACTTTTCCCCCACTTTTCTGAATTGTGTAACTACACGGCTTGTACCACCTTGTCGGGTATACCCTTTGTTGATGGTGTGTCCTTTCCACGTGAAATAAATGATTACACACCATTTAGACCATACTACACGCCGTGTAGTTCCTCCCCACATATGTGTTACCCTCAAACCTTGTGCTGACCAGTCAAAGACCGTGTGCCACGTTGAATGTCGTGTTGGAAGCAACGTGGAGACCGTGTGAAATGGCTGAGTACATGCCCTGTACTAGAAAGTACATGCCGTGTAATTTAGTTTATCTTTCCTATAAAAGGATGGTGCCTCTCCTCCTTTTCAAATCACTCCTCTCCTCCCCTATCCTTCGATAAAACCTCTCCCAAGAGACTCCAAAGCTCCTTTCCTCCATAACATCTTCGTCCGAGCTCCGATTTACGATCCGTCAGCGGCCACAAGATCGTAACAACGAGGCAGAACTTCTAAGATTGGATCTATTGCTTTTCCTTCGGCCTTTCCATCCCAGATACCATCCGAGTATGTTTTTCCGGGTTTTGACAGAAGCGATGGACGCCGACGGCCGTCTTCTAAAGCTGATCCGGGGGAGCGTTGTGATCATAACCTATTGAGGTAGGTATATTAACTTCATCACAATCTTTTCTACATCATGAGGGGTGGCTATACACCTGTTTTCATGATATACAGTTGAATTAATAAATAATGATAATAACTGGTTAAAGAACGAGGATGGGGAAGTTGTTTATCATTGTCTATCCTATTGTTATGTTGTTAATTAAATAGGCTTATGCCTGCTAAAAATCACGGTTGTTGGGGGCCTTTTCATGTGCAATTAAATGTGGACCTATCTTTATAGACCGTTTTGTGGATGTAAACATTATGGAATGTGGAATTTGGTTAATCACGTAAAGTCGGCTGATTAAAATTTGGAACCTTGTGTGATCACACCGGATGAACAAAATGGAATAATGAACATGTGGGTGTTGGCATGATTACGTGGTGTGTGAAAGGGGGGATTAATCCTGGTTTGTTATAGATAGAATGGGCAGCATGGATGGGGTAAATTATGGTATTAATGGGGTGATGATGTGGCAAGAGCCTTGTTTGTGTTACGGTTGTAGAGATATGGTTATAATGGCAGCATGGAAACAGTAATAATTTGTGTTGTTAAAATTAAGTGGAAAGTTGATAAATGAACTATGGGGGAACTATAATGAACTAAACAAGGGAACAATCAATGGGGTTTGACTAATGATAAAATGTTGGTTTTTTGTTTCTTATGGGTTATCTAACTTGATTTTTGGTTGGCAGGGATGTGTTTTACGAACATTTTATATGGTTGGTTGTGGTTAATTTCCCAGTAGTTAAGGAAATAATAAACTAATTCTGTTGAAACATAAAAACCTAAAAGGGGTTGTGGTTGTTTGTTGTATGCATGCTTCATGTTAGTAGTTTCATGGAACGTTCTCAGTCTCTTTGTTCAGAAGCCATATGAGGGGCTTTGTGTTTGGTATACATATATATATATATCTGTATCATTGTGTTTTATCGCAACCCACCCATGTTGAGCACTTAGTGCCGAACACTCCATTTCATGGGAGAGGGTGTTTTCTTCTTAGTTACTAGCTCTTTCCTCCTCATTCTTCCATAGGCTACGATGGCATGAGGCAACATTACACCCAAGACTCTTCGTGTAGGTTTCAATTGGGGTGGTTATAGCCCAAGACTCTTCGGGCAGGTTTAATGTTCCCAATAATATTTTGGATGAGGACCTAGGTGTGTTCGTGTGGGGATGTGATTGTTGTTGAGGCCCAGGTGTGTCTGTGTTTGATATGTGGTTGTGAGGCCCAGTTGTGTGCGTGTGGGATTTGTGGATCTTGAAGTCCAGGTGTGTGTGGGCGGGAAGAGTGTGGTAGATTCAGGACATTCGCCCTTAGGAAGAGTAGCTAACTAGTGGGAAATGGCACATGGTACCCAATACTATTGTTCTTATATACTACTACATGTTTTTATGTGTTTTTGGTGAGCATGGCTGGTGAGGTTGGGTGGATATATTTCCTTTTTAGGTTGGGTTTCTTCTATTGTTCTCACAGGAAATTAGGATTTCTCCCCACTTGTGCACGAGAGATTTAGGTTTCCCTTCTGAGTATACTTGTATGATCACCCTATGTTTACTTTTAGGTCTCCAAGAGGACAACCAGGGCCGTGCGGGACCCTACTGGTCGGTTCAGTTGGAGTTGTTGCAGTTGTTTTACTCTTGTTTCTTTTGTTATTGGACTTTTGAGCTTTCATGTACTTGTATTTTGTTTCAGTATTGGTTAAACATGCATGTGGGATTGGTTTGGGCTTATTTCTATACACTTGTTCTTTTCCTTTTTGGTGGATGACTCGTCCTATTTCCCGATCTTAAAAAAATAAAAAGGGTAATGCCTCCCATATTTTAGAAAACTCATACCCTTGGTGCTAGTCTCCACTCTGGGGCCTACTGGAGGCGAGACTCGGGGGGTCATTATCTCCCTTTCACCATTTCCAGCTTAGGAGGGTCATCATTGGAGGGAGGGGGTCATGACAGAAAGGTATCAGAGGGATGGTTGAGAGATATGATGGAGTATAGAGTTAGGAACAATGAGGATTGCATGGGATGGTAGGGAAGCAGTGTTAGATGATCTTTGTGCGTGACATAGTCCAGGGAAGACCACCTAGGACACGGGATTTTTGGGCCCCCTTTGATCTAATGCAAGGACTCTAAGACTACCGAACGACCATGTGAGACTACATTGATTGCAGGGTAGAGACCCTAGGGAATGTACATTCATCATCATGATTGGTTTTACTTGATTTTGGTGTTCTCGGAATGAAATTGAAATAAAATGATAAAATGAAACCTTGGAAAAAAAATTCATTACTACTCGAGCTTAGGCGTTCTTTGTTTACCGTACAACTATGGTACCTGGACGTTGTCCCTGGATGACTTAAACAGTCGAGGCCAAGCAGATTCAGGTGGTCGATCAGTAGAGGATTGACCGAGAGGAGGAAGATGGCTAGTGGCAGAAGACTCTCCATTCTTTGCAGCGAAAAACCCTCAAGAAGTACAATGGTAATACTTTAGATATGAAGATGGAGGGGTCGATTGAAGAGATAGGGATTTCTTTTTCTTTGATCCATGCTCCGAGGAAGTACTGGGTTCCCCTAGCAGTCATTCAACTGAGAGGTGCGACGCGCCAGTGGTGGACACTCTACCCCGGGGTGAGGACAAAGGCAGAGGTTCCGTGGGCTGACTTCGAGACGGAGTTCCGAGATGAATTTCTTTCTTCCATGATCATGGTGGAGAAGCAACAAGAGTTACTCTCCCTCCACCAGGGGAGTATGTCAGTATGAGAGTTAGGGATCATGTTCAAGGATCTCCTACGCTTTTCTCCGGAACTCTTTCCATATAAGGAGTCTCAACCTATACATTTTGAGGAGGCGCTCTGTCGTTCGCCCTAGTATACTGTCACCCCCTTCACCCTTCCGATGTACTTGGCAGTACAGAATAAGGAATAGGTTGTAAAGAGGATGCACTCACAGGGAGGTGCACCACGAGAGGAGATCCTGCTGGATTCTTCGAAGGGGAAGACAGTCAACAACAAGTCTCCTACGACAGGACCTTCCAGATTCATGCTAGTAGGGAGCCGGGCCCAATAGTTCTAGTCCAGATCTTTGTGTCCTCGTCCCTTTTTCACGAGCTCAGGACCGAAGTTTTTATCTTGTGGAGGCTTCAGGAAGATTCAGAATTGGTGCCTGACCCGAGCTCAGTATGGTGGAGGTAGGCAGGTTCAGCGCACGCCTCAGCTGCACCAGTTGCCGGTGAGGCCCTTCCGGCAGCAGCAGGACCCTACTCCTCTAAGTGCAGACTTTGCAGGAGGAGTCCAGCCTCAGGGTGCTCCTCAGGGACCTCAAATAGTGCGTTTTCGGGGAGGTGGTTGACATCAAAGAGGCAGACGAGCTGGGCGTGGATAGTTGCATGCAGTAGAGTTGGCAGGTCCGTCAAGACCAGAGGTGGTGGAGGGTACGATTTTTTTGTTCAGCACTCTCATTTCTACTCTGTTCCATTCTGGAGCTTCACACTCTTTTGTTTCACTGGGTCTAGACCATGCTTTGGGTCTAGACGTAGAGAGAATTTTCGTACCCCTAGTGGTGAGTACACTACTTGGAGGTCAGACCATAATATCTTGTGTTTTCTAGGGATGTGGGCTGATGTTGGGACCACATCGATCAACTGGGGATCTTCTTTTTCTGCAGATTCATCCATACGATGTCATCATAGGCATCAACTGGATGTTTTCTATTTGTTCCGTTATCGACTGATTCTGAAGAAGATTCGTGTTCTCCGATGTTGATGGGCAGCGTGTAGCTTTTGTTGGCGAGAGGAGCTATCAGGTGAGAAGCCGGCATGTGAATCCTCCCCTTTACGTGCTAGGAATGTTATCAATGGTTTCAGCTGATACAAAGAAGATGGATGTTCTGGAGGTTGTTGGTGAGTTCCTCGATACTTCCCCCAATGAGGTTGTGACTCTACCCCCCCTGACATGACTTTGAGTTCAGGATAGGCTTACAGCCTGGTGCCCGTCTGATTTCGATGGCCCCATATCGGATGGAACCTTCGGAGTTGTGGGAGTTGCGGATTCAGATTGACGATCTGATGGAGAACGGTTTTGTTCAACCCACCATGTCACCGTGGGGTTCTCCAGTGTTTTTCTTTAAGAAGGAAGATGGTGGTCTCAAGCTATGCATAGACTACCGAAGGTTGAATCAGGTAACAGTCAGGAATTGTTACCCCCTTCCAAGGATTTATGATCTCTTCGACCAGTTGAGGGGAGCAGGTTGGTTTTCTAATATTGATCTATGATCTGGATATCATCAGTTGAGGGCAATGGACAGTGACATCTCGAAGATGGATTTCAGGTTTTGGTATGGGATCTTCATTATTGTAGGGATGCCGTTTGGAGTAACGAATGCACCAACTGTGTTCATAGGGCTTATGAACCTTGTCTTCCGAGACTTTATGGACCGGTTTGTCATTGTGTTTATCGGTGAAATCCTGATCTAATCAAGATCAGAGAAGGAGTACGTCGAGCATCATAGGGCAGTCTTGGAAGTCCTTCGACACCACCAGTATTATGGGAAATTGATGAAGTGTTTGTTCCTGATGCAATAAGTACACTTCCTTGGGCACGTGGTGTCTCAGCATGGAGTGTCAATGGAATCGTCGATATTGGAGGCAGTTGTTTCTTGGGAGGCACCCAATAGTGTGGCAGATGTTTGTAGTTTTCTAGGGTTGGAATGCTATTATCGGAGGTTCGTTTCCGGATTCTCTCAAGTTGCTTCTCCATTGACACCTTTGACTTGGAAGAACCCAGTCTTCCTATGGAGCGAGCAGTTCCAGAAAGCTTTCAACTACCTAAAGGAGAATTTGGTCAGTTCTCCAGTACTCAGGTTTCCAGAGGAAGGGTTGTTGTATAAGGTGTTTTGTGATTCTTCTGGCCTTGGTTTTGGGTACGTACTGATGCAGAAGAAGGGTGTCATTTTTTATGGGTCTAGGAAGTTTCACCCTCATGAGTGTAACTATGCCACCCATGACCTAGAGATTGTAGAAGTAGTGTTCGCACTGAAGTTGTGGCGACATTACCTCATTCAGGAGTGCTTTGTGTTCCTCTTAGATCACTAGAGCTTACGTTATATCTTCTCCCAGCATGAAATGAACATACGGCAGTGGAGATGTGTTGAGTTTCTCAAAGACTATGACATTGAGATCTCTTACACTAAAGGTAAGGGAAACTTTTTGGATGATTCCTTGAGCAGGAAGTCGCATCAAGAAGTGGTTCGGGAATCTGCTGATGCTTGGAAACCGAAGGGAGATTTGGCTGCCTTGCACATGGATGCAAGGGTAGAGGGTGTTTGAGGCTATCTATTTCAGATGACGGTGGAGTCCTCCTTGTGGCAACAGGTGGAAGAGTCTCAGTGGGGAGACTCCAAGGCAGAAGTAATGCAGGATCATATCGATCAGGGAAACACTCCAGAAGGATGGTCAGAGGATACCTGACATCAGATGCTTTTTCATATAAGGTTGTTTGTTCCAGAGGCGATGCATGAGGGAGTTATCCGTGAGTTACATAGCTCTGCCTTGCCGGTACATCTGGGAGTTTCAAAAATGAACCAAGGCTTGAGGGAACAGTTTTGGTATCCCAGGGTGAAATGGGCAGTGGAAAAGTTTGTGGCTTGGTGCCTAGTGAATCAGCATGTAAAGGTTGAACACCGTGTTCCCAGTTGATTATTGCATCCCTTGTATGTCCCTGAGTGGAAATGGGATGACATATCAATGGACTTCGTCACAGGACTATCCAGAGCTCAGGGTGGATATGATGCTATCTGGTTAGTGGTGGATCAATTGATGAAATCAGAACACATCCTAGAAAATTAAGGTGTCAGGCCCGGTGAGTGCTTTAGCACAGAGGTACGTAGACGAGGTGGTGCGGTTGCATGGAGTTCCAAAGACAATAATTTCATATCAAGATACTCGGTTTACCTCACGAGTATGGAGGGGGTTACAACATGCTTTTGGCACCCAGCTATGCCTTAGCACTACTTTCCACCCCTAGACCAATGGGCAGACAGAGCACACTATCCAAAAGTTGGAGGACATGTTGCGGGCATGCGTTCTGGATTTCGGAGGATTGTGGGTGCGACACTTGCCGTTAGTAGAGTTTTCCTACAAAAACTACATCCACTCTACTATTGGCATGGAACCATTTGAGGCTTTGTATGGATGTCCATGTCGTTCACCCATTTTTTGGGTAGAGGTTGGTGAGACAGGTGCTCTTGGGCCAGAGGTATTACAGAGCATCACAGAGAAAGTCCATCTTGTGTGTGGGAGGATGAAATCGGCTCAGGACCGACAGAAGTCTTATGCTGATTGTCGGAGGAGGCCCTTGGAGGTCAAGGTGGGAGATCATGTGTTCTTGAAGGTTTCCCCTCGACGGGGGAAGTATAGGTTTGGGAAGGGGAGTAAGCTCTCCCCTAGGTTCATTGGACCTTTCGAGGGGTTGAGGTGAGTTAGCGAGCTGGCATATCAGATGGCCCTGCCACCTCAGTTAGAGAAGGTTCATGACGTCTTCCATGTCTCCCATCTGTGTCGGTACTTACACGAAGACTATCACATTATCGATTGGGGAGAGTTAGATATTGGAGATGATGTGACCTTTGAGAATTGTCCTTTCAAAATCAAGGATTGTAAATAGAAGTTTCTACATGGAAGAACCATCGCCTTAGTTCTTGTGTTGTGGAGGCATGGCAGCCTCTTGGAAAGCACTTGGGAGTAGGAGGCTCAGATGCACGCTCAGTACCCGGAGTTGTTTTGACTTGTGTTTTTCTTTGTACTTCTGAGCTTGTTTTTATGTTATTCTATGTACCTTTGATATATGGAATGCATGGCTTGTTGGTTGTGAGGTGCTTTGTTTCCTTGTTCTCTGGAAGTGTGTAACGTGTCCAGACGTGTGGGGAAAGGGAAAAACTTGATCCTTAATTGAGACGCATTAATGTGGATGCGATTGAACCTGTGCGAGCGAGTCACTGCCGCATAAAGTGGATAATATCTCGACATGGGAGAAGTAATTTCCCCAAGACACATGTTCGGATAGTGTATTGGTTGTACGATGTTGGGTTCATTGTAAGTTGAAAAATCCTAAAATATTGAAGTGGGAAGACCCAATTCTTAATTGAGACGCATTAATGTGGATGCCATTAAACCCATGCAGGCGAGTCAGTTCTGCCTAAAGTGGTTAATATATCAACATAGGATAAGTAATTCCTAACACATATGATTAGGGTTGTTGGTTGGGTTCCTTTTATACCGAGATCCCTAAGAGGTATCTAGTTGGGTTCCACTGTGTTGGATTTTGAATTATCAGGGACGATAATGTTTTAAGAGGTATCTAATGTAATGGCCTAGACCTCACCGGCCCTTTCCATTTTCAAAAATAAGGTCATAAAGTGTTCTATACTGTAGAATGGGCTTTTCCCATACTTTTCAAAATTTTGTAACTACATGCTATGTAGTGTGCGTACACGCCGTGTACCACCTTTCCGGGTATACCCCGTGTTGAAGGCGTGTCCTTGCCGTGTGAAATAAATTAGCACACACTATGTAGCCCATACTATATGCCCTATAGTTTCTCCTCACATACGCGTTAACATAAACCCATTTGTTGACCATTCAACAACCGTGTGCCGCGTTGAATGCCATCTTGGAAGCCGTGTGGAGACCATGTGAAATGGCCGAGTACACACCGTGTACTAGAAAGTACATGCTGTGTACTTTAGTTTTTCTATCCTATAAAAGGAGGGGGCCTCTCCTACTTTTCATATCACTTCTCTCCTACCCTCTCCTTCTAGCAGTGCTCTCCCGAGAGACTCCAAAGATCCATTCCTCCATTACATCTTCGTCCGAGCTCCGATTTATGATCCGTCTGCGGCCACAGGATCGTAACGATGAGGCGGATGTTCTGACATTGGATCTATTTCTTTACCTTTGGACTTTCCTTCCCAGAATCCACCCAAGGAGGTTTTTCTGTGTTTTGATAGAAGTGACTGACACTGATTGACGTCTTCTAAAGATGATCCGGGGGAGTGTTGTGATCAGAACCTATTGAGGTATTGATATTACCTTCGCCTCTCTCTTCTGTGCATCATGTGGGGTGGGTATCCATTTGTTTTCGTGATATACGGTTGAAACAATAAATAAAGATAATAACTGGTTAAAGAACAGGGATGTGGAAGTTGTTTATCTTTGTTTATCCTATTGTTATGTTGTGAATTGAATAGGCTTATTCCTACATAAAATCATGGTCGTTGGGGGCCTTTTCTTGTGCAATTAAAATTTTCCCTATCTTTATATACCATTTTTTGGATGGAAACTTTGTAGAATGTGGAATTTGGTTTATCATGTAATGTTGGCTGATTAAAATTTGGAACCCTTGTGGGATCACCCTGGTTGAAAAAAATGGAATAATGAACATGTGGGTGTTGGCTTGGTTCCGTGGTGTGTGAAGGGGGGTGTGAATCCTGGGTTGTTACGAATAGAATGTGCAGCGGGGCTGTGGTAAATGATGGTATTAATGGTGAGATGATGTGGCATGAGCCTTGTCTGTGTTACTGTTGTAGAGATATGGTTATAATGGCAGCAGGGCTGTAGTAATAGGTTGTGTTGTTAAAAATAAATGGAATTTTGATAAATGAAATGTGGGGGAATGATAATGAACTAAACACGAGAACAGTCAATGGGGTTTGATAGATGATAAAAAGGATGGTTTGGTGTTGCTTGTGACTTATCTAACTTGATTTGTGGTTGGAAGGGATGTGTTTTATGAACTTTGATAGATTAGGTTGTGGTTAATTTCCCAGTAGTTAAGGAAATAATAATCAAATTCTATTGAAACATGAAAACCTAAATGGGGTTGGGGTTGTTTTTTGTATGCATGCTTCATGATATCAGTGTTGTGGCACGCACTCAGTCTCTCTATTTAGAAACCATAGGTTGGGATGTGTGTTTGGTATCCATATATATATCTGTATCTTTTTGTTTTGTCACACCACACCCATGTAGATCACTTAGTGTTGAACACTCCCATTTCTTGAGAGAGGGTGTTTTACCCTTAGTTACTAGCTCCTTCATAGTCCTTCTTCCATAGGTTGTGATGGCTTGAGGTGACCTTACACCCAAGACTCTTCGGGTAGGTTTCGATTGGGGTGGTTTTAGCCCAAGACAATTCGGGCAGGCTTACTGTTCCCAAGAATCATTGGGATGAGGCCCTGGGTGTGTTCGGGTGGGGATGTGATTGTGGTTGAGGCCCAGGTGTGTGCGGGCAGGAAGAGTTTGGTAGTGTCAGGACGTTCACCGTTAGGAAGAGCAGCTAACTAGTGGGAAATGGTGCGGGGTACCCAATACTCTTTTTTTTATATAATACTATCTATTGTTATGCATTTTTGTTGAGCTTGGTTAGTGAGGTTGGGTGGATAGATTTCATTGTTAGGTTTGGTTTCCTCTATTGTTCTCACGGAACATTAGGATGTCTCCCCACCTGTGTACTAGAGCTTTAGGTTTCCCTACTGAGTATACTTGTATTCTCACCCTATGTTTACTTTCAGGTTTCCAGGCGGACTACTAGGGCCGTGCGGGACCCTACTAGTCGGGACAGTTGGATTTGTTGTAGTTGTTGTACTCTTGTTTCTTTTGGTATTGTACTTTTGAGCTTTCTTGTACTTGTACTTTGTTTCATAATTGTTTAAACAAGCATGTGGGATTGGTTTGTGTTTATTTCTATACACTTGTTCTTTTACTTTTTTGTGGTTGACTTGTCCTATTTCTCAATCTTAAAAAAAATAAAAAGGTTAATGCCTCCCATATTTGTGATAACTCATACCCTTGGTGCTAGTCTCCACTTTAGGGCCTATTAGAGGCGAGACGCAGGGGTCATTATCTCCCTTTCACCATTTCCAGCTCAAGAGGGGCATATTTGGTGGGAGGGGGTCGTGAAAAATCATGTGATATACTAATAGAAGGAGGATGAATTTTCTAGAATACTCTAAGGGTTTATGAGGATAAAAACATGAAAATAGAAATAGAATCATGCTTATAGATATTATCCATTATGTTAATTTAGTGAACTAACTGAATTAATAAATGCACTAAACAGAATAACTATGACAGACTAAATCAAAATATCCTCACAGAACCATTTTAGTTCATGCTCAAGATTAAAATTATGTTCTAGATTCAACCATGGTATCTGATTTCTGATCTGATCTACCTTTTATATGTTATTCCATTTTTTGTAACAAATTGTTTGGGAATAATATAAAATATATTTAACATTTTTATAAAAATAATATTGGGAACACTAAGCCTTGGAATCACATTCTATGCCAGCACCAAGCTCTAAATATATGTTTAAAAATATTTAAATTTCCTAAAATAGATGAAATAGGTCTCTACATCATTCATCCATTTATTATATTGACCTAAAAAATAAAAAATAGAAATAAATAATGGGATACTAAGACTAAATTTGGATTTACTACTCTTAGGAACTCTTATACACATTCATATGCTTCCAAAACATATGAACCAAAGGGTTTATCTATCCATACAAGATCATCTACTTCTGATCCTCTATTTCCACTGTGTTCTTTAAAAAAGTGTCTCAATCCATTATTCCATCTCACCAATGTTGATGATGTGTGTGGTGTTATTAATGTATCTCCTTAGTTGCAGCCAATGGATGTCATCATTCTACTACTCCAACTATGGGGTAGGGTGAGGTAAAAACCCACCACACAAACTCCTTGTATGATTAATTATAGCCAGATACACCTTGAGGACATATTTTCTCAAGGATTGATCCTACACAATCCTCAACATGGGGGGAATCTGGAGATATCATTATCTCACTAATTGAACACCAAGAGCCTATGAAATTGATTTTTATAAGATTTCCACCTGATCTAGGTCATCCTCATCTACTCTCAGATTACCTAGGCCTTCTCCATTGTAATATTCACCAACAGTTGACTCAATATTAATGTCTCAGCGATATATGTCCACCATAATGGTGAGACGTATGGTCTCCCATGTAGTTCCTCGAAAGGTTACATGCTGATATTATAGTGGAAGCTGTTTGGGTACACAAACACTATGAAGGTAAATTGATCATTCCAACTATGACTAATGTTTAACATGGAATCCCTAACATATCTTTCAACAATTGGATAGTGAACTCTACATACCCAACTGTTTTGGGTGAATTTTTGTACTCATCCTCATCTAGGTCTAAAAATTCTTCTATATGCCTCTTCATAATCAGAACATGATTAGCGTTTCCTGAATGGAGACAATAGTTGATTACACGTGATAATGGAAAAAAATTACATACATACATTTTCCGCAAACTATACCCAAAAATATACTAACTTATATAATGTATGTGTAATTACTACGTGACTTAGTCAATTATCCCCTATATTGTGTCATGGAACATTTCAATCCATGGAATTTCTATCACAAAGTCAATGTATATTCCATCCCACTTCCAATTTGTAATCTCAACAGGCTACAATAAACCCTCCAGAACATGGTTTATAGACTATATCTACTGACATAAGAGGCGTCAAGAGATGAACCCATCCTTGATTTCTCTCATGTTGGACCACCAAAACAACTACTGGAGATATTATTCAATCATCCCCACATCGATATGTACATCCAAAGGAATACTATGTAACTCCTCCTTCACATCCAACAAAATATTGATTAGGACCACTATACATCCTTGGAAAAAGATGCAGTGATTCCCTAAATCAAAATACTCATCATGTGAACCACCTTTGGATTTCTAGTCATGCAATACCTGAAATTTTATGTCTCCCTGATATGAATCATTCATGTGAATGAAAACTAGAGGAGTCAACACAATTGATTTGGGAAACATTACACCCTCATGTTCAACATGGTTTAGCTATAAGGAAGAAAACTACCCACACACCTCCAAAGCAAACTATCCTTGGACATACGACTAAAAAAATTTACTATTATGTTTATCTTTCATGGATTATAAACTATCTCAAAGTCATAATACATTAAGAACATTCTCTAGCATCATAATCTCGGGTTCATATCTCTATGAGTGAACATATACACTTGATTTAGATGGTATAAGTGAACCCTGAAGAGCTCTCTGAGAATAAATTGCCTCAAAATACTCAACTAAATGAAAAATATTGTCACCTATATTCCATGTGTCATATAATACTTATCATGGTGTATCAACTGCCTCAACTCGAATTTCATAAGTTTTTCCACCTCATCAGCATGCTACCAAGCCTAGAACCTAAGGCATCACAACACACTACATACTCAACACCCTCCACCAGTAGTCTCATTATCTGGGAACATGACAACTAGAACCAAAACTATATAAAGGATCTATGGAATAGCTTAGTCCATGTAAAAGGATTCCCATTCATCATTACGTAATTCAATGGGAATAAAACCCTAGCGAATTCTGCACAAAAATCCTATTGTTCTCTTCCAAACCAAGAATGCTCTTCACATGTTACTAGCCCTTCGGTGGATTCTTACCATGCAATAAATCTATCTTAATTGGTAACATGACATAAGCATGATCATAGATAACATTCCCCATAAATATAATAACATTAATCTATAACTGACACATTGAGAGATTTATATAATGCTAGTGCTCTTGATAAAAATGAATATCCATTGACATGTTCACGCAGTGATTCTTTTTTGATGTATTGTAGATGACTTTTCCCCGATGAAGACAACCACAATCAGGTCTTTGTACAAATAGAAGTATCATTTTATCAAATCCGTAAATACAATAGGGGAATTATTCACCACAAAGTGTATCGCCTTGAATTAAGACTGTTTGTAGTCACATAGAATTGTTATATTTATATTATCTTCTTAAAAAACCTCTATTAGAGTTAACTAGACCTGATATATACATCGATAAACATCTCACACCTCCCCAATAGAAAATGCGCTTGTAAATTCTCAATAATTTTTACTTGTTATTTTTCCTGGCCTTTTTTAGTTTATGATAATTCATGGATATATCCATGGTTTCATACACCTTCTTTACAAGGAACACAAAAGATGCCATGGTGGGACACATGGGGACTGATAAGACCCTTATTTTGAAGTTCCCCCAATTATAAAAGCATTTCATGGAACTTGGTAGTGATAATATGATATTCCTTAGAAACTATCAAACTGGCCCATGGATGTAATTCCAAAATAAAACTCTATCTCCAAACTTAGTGATAGTCCTAGAACATATATCCAGAAGATGTCAATCTGAAATTCTTGTCGATTGGCCCACACACATTGCTATAGTTGGAATCACTCTATAGATCCTGATGCCAACTCTATCTACCTTTCATCCCCTTGATATGAATTTCTCTATCACTGATTCTAAATCTGACACCTTAGTATAAGTGTAGATGAACAATGTTACCACATTGGAACAAATCGCTTTTTAATATCCCTACTCAAACCTTCATGATCAAAGGCAGTAATCCAAGGTCATATCATGGGTGTACCATTTATGCTGTATAAACCCCATAGTTTAATAATCCAATTTCATCGATCCCTAACACATCTCTATAGGATCCTAAATACGAACCCTGTGTAGATAAGAGGGGAAGTTGTCATTCTGGAACAACTGTTGGATGTCAGGCCACAAGAGTGTCAGAGCATAATGAATTTGGGAAAAAAGACTTCATCAACGCTCATAAACTCAATAGAAAAAGAGATATTCCTACACAACCACATGATTAATTAGTGATAGTATAACTCTAAAAAACTAGAAGACTAACTTTATTCAATCCCCAACTAGTAGGGAATCCTGCCCACTATAGTACCCCAGTGGCCTCAGAAATAAGAACTCACAATGTGCACTAAACTTTTCTCCACACCCAACATGTTCGAAATGTATAATATTCTTCTCAAAAATTGGGGTTATTTTACCTATCCACAAAGAGTAACAATTTCATGGGATATAATCAATCTATGTCCTCATCACTTGTTGTGTCATCATCATGATCTAGAACAACTATCATGGCTTATTCCCGTTGAAGAGGCATCCTGAAAATTTAATCAGGATGCATCAAAATTATATGAGCATATATATATATATATAACAATGGGGACATAACTAAATAGGATAGTCAATGAAAAGATAATATATTATGTATTTTACATAGATCCCATGAACCGATAATTAGGTATGTTAAGTCAATAAGCACACAGTCAAGGTCATTTTGAATGGATACATCTGCGGCCGAAATCATCACTGGATTCCCTAGCATGGGAGATACACTTGAGACACGTGGAATAAATTTCTAAAAATCCCAACTATGTACACTAAATGGTACTACTCCAATAAATTTCAAATTGAATGAAGCACTCTATTACCAATATATCCAAACCTGGAATGAAAAACCTCTAGGTTGAACAAGAGTACAATATTGAAAGCTGCAAATAAAAGGGGAAAATACATGGCCAAATATAAAGATGTCCCAACCTAACAAAACAGGGAAGGTAAAATAACGAGAGAGACTATGCCCTAATATCTAACTATGAACACCATATGTATTATGCAGTACCTAGAATCTATATACTCCTATGAAGTATGCATCGACCTGTATGGAACCTTCATAAAACATGGCTTGTGTTGTAAAATCCAATGAAGGTGTGAGTCTATACATACCCTAGAGGATTCCCAGAAATGTGATATGAGGAGTTGTAAAAGAAAAAATATTAATAGAAATATAACATATAATTTTCGTAGAAAAAGATTTAGATAAACCATTAAAAATAGAATGGTAAGTAATTTGAACACAAGGTGGTAAACATGGAGAGTAAAATGACTACATTTCGAGAATTTTCTCCCCATATTATGAGTGAAACCTCATCCAACTAGTAGGAAATAAATAGAATGAGTAGGACAACTACCCGGCATGTCTCTATAACCCATGGTAAGAGAGTCTCCAAATAAAATGGTATAGATAAAATTACACACACAGACACAGAAACCCACACTTACACGCACACACAAACACTTATTCTGTAGAAAATCTAAATATAGAGAGAAATAGGATCTATATATCACATTTCAACATTTGAAAAGAGACTCCATTAGTTCCAAATTTCTATCAATGACTTCTAGTACATCACACATCTGAATAATAATAAAATATCCAACTCAATCCACTCCTCTCAAAGGTTACCTGCAGTCGAGGGGAAAGAATATGTATGTTTAGGACACATTCCCTAACAAAACATGTGGGTTGCAATCAATGGATAGATAGATGACTCATACTCTATTACAACATGATGGTTCCTCTATAATAGTCTATTAAGGACTCATTCCCAACTATACCAAAGGGTTCTGCTGTTATAGTAATTAAATGATCCATTCCACGCTAAGATGTTGGGTTCCACTCAAAAAGTCAATAGAGTTTCCATACCCCTCCCAATAAGAGCTTTCTTCTCATTGATTTTAGAGGACTCAACCCATAATAATGTATGATGGTTTTACTATGATGGTAGTGGACCCATGCCTTGTGACAATAGGTGGGTTCTACACTCTGGTACTAGAGTACCCATGCCCTAACTCTACAAAAGGGTTCCAATATATCATTCTTGATGACATATTTTCGTATTATATAGAAGGATTCCATGTCAATAGGTTGGTTGAGGACCATTCTATGTGCCAATTGGTTGTTTCCATTCACTAATGATAGAGGACAAATTCCCTGACACTGCAGGAGGGTTCCACTCTTAAAGCCTATAGTTATCCTACAGGATCACTACCATGAGATATTGTAACCTAAATATTAAATACGAAAAATTTAATTGTATCTCAGAATCAACTGAAGAGGGAACCAATGCATTATACCTGAAATAATACTCCTAATAGGATACCCACATGTCAAAATATGGGTCCAAATAAAGATGATATGAATTGTTGATGTTTTTAAAAAATGAAGAAATGGGAACACAACATGTTAGAGGATCCACATGGTGTTTTGTCCCTCTACACCACCATGTCATGTCCCAGTAGGTAAACAAGTTACCATAAAATTTATTTGTAAATAACTTATAGAGATGTTAGATGGCATGTCTAATTCACACGAGGTTGATGACCATGCACATTGGCTATCACATTATACATTGGTACACAACCATGTACCTTGATGAGTACTTCGTTACGTCGCTATGTTCCTAGTTGGGTACATTAGTTCATGGCCATGTGCATGGTTGAGTACTTTGGTACACGTCCTTCTTCCTCACCATCCTATTCCAGATGGGTAACTGCCCAAGTGATTTGCCACATGGGTCACCCCACATATAAATAGGTACATATATTTTAGGATTGATACAAGTTGTTCCATCCAATACATTCTGTCAAAACCCTTCACACTTCTACTAATTCTCTACACTCCCGACTAAGGCCCTACAAGCCATATGTTCAACACTTTACACAATATGTGATTGAATTTTCCTCATATCCAAATATATGTTTCCACAATTCCAAATCAATCATAATATTCTTACATATCACCCCCACTCATAGTGAAATTGAAGGGGATTTCATGTATTCATTTTTTATGAATGTTGTTTTCTGAAAATCAGACATGGATTCATCCACACAACGTTTCCACCAATTAATAGTCTTGGTGCCACAACAATATAATAAAACTATCGTGGAGTCAATAAAATCTTATATGTAATGTAAATTAATCACTGATTCGTCATTAAATTCCTCATTTATAGGTTATTCATGATTTTTGGGGTCTGGTTATGCTTGGTCCCACCCGATAATGTCTAAATGCCACATAAAGTTCAAATGGTGATGATTTTTCTGCAGTTTAGTGTGTCTGTGTGTGTGTGGGGGGGATGAACATGAATAATGGGTTATCGATCATTTACAAACGATCGGGTAAAATCACTAAAATAGGGATATCAGGTGTTAGAAAACAATTGAATAAAAAATGAAACAAGTACATATCCACATTCTAAGATTCGTAAATTTGTACATATCATATAATAGATGTTCCTTCCCAATCAATTTAATAAAAAAGGACATGATGGATAATTTCATGATTATTTCCTAAATATTTCACCATTACTTTTCAAAGATTATTTTTCCAATGATTAAGAGGTATCCTTGTGTTTGTTCTGCTACAAATTTCTCTAATCCATAGATTCATCATCATCACATGTGATTCAATAATGGTTTGAGGAATCATGCAATATAATTTTCTCATGGTTTATCTGAATTCCCCACGCCGACAAACTGAATGTTGTGACAAGCATAAACATGTCATTCCAAACCCAATTGAGGTCTCATATTTTTTATTATAGATTTAATTTACAATTTATGATATTTTTATTAAAAATTGTGTGCCCATATTATAAATTGAAATTACTATTTTTAGAAATTATTTATGGGCATATAGTGCCTTAGAATCACATGTTCTCTCATTTATTAGATTTTAATATATATATATATATTTCAATGTCATATAAAGGGGAAAGCTATATTTCAATATAATATTTTGAAAAAAATTATCATTCGCTGAAAAATATATCCATTATATTCTTGGAGTTTATATATAAATTGATTGATAGAAATTTAATAACTCTAGTAAGAAAATATGACTTGTGTATTTTTAATACACATGATAAAATTTTTTAATGGTTGATTTTTTTCATAAAATTATTTTATCTAGATAAATGTCGGTTATCATGGTAAAAAAGTATTCTTCTAGGAATTTTATTTTTTATAAAATATTATATTATATAAAATTGAACTATTTTAAAACCAATACTCCAATATAATGTTTAATTTTTTTAATAATTGTATCACTCACTTAGTTATTAATTAATGTCAAATATTATTATGAACACTTATTTTTTATAATGAAATGTATCGTAAAAATATTTTTTCAACTCATTATATGTTTTAAATTATACATTATCTTTCTCATATTTTGAATGTGAATTGATTTAATGAATCAAAATTTAATCTCAATGCAGTTTCATTTATAGTATGACCTATATTATATTTCTAGTACCAAAATATTTAATATTTTAAAATTTAAATAATGAGTAAAAATTTGTTAAATTTAGAAGTCTAATATTGCTCAATTTTTTTTTAAAAATAAAATTAAAACATGTTCCTTCTAGAATATAATTCGTATATTGTAATGAACTATGTACTCATCTCACTATAATTTATTAACTGATGTCATCTAACTATTATAATAACTAGGCCTCACTAGAATCTCATTTATCCACCATCTTGGTCCCACCCATATGTTCAAATTGTTCATCAGACTAATGACTGTATCTACATGCCAAAATATATTCTTTCAGTTTGGGTTGTCCTCGCTCTATTAATAACCAACTCATTAGGGACCACCATTCTGATGAAAAGCTGAGTGTGACACCCCAAGACGATCTTCAATGGGCTAGTGGCTAATGCCTTGAACTGAGTAAGAATATCCGACAAATGAGAGGTCTTAATCTAAGGTACCTTCACATATGCACACATTACATGAAATTGTACATTAAGAAACATTTTTTAAATTTAGATAATTGGATACATTTATAAACACCACCAATTACCAACATTAAAATTTCCAACATTTTCTATAAATATTTGATAATTAGTCATTAATTAGCCACATTTTTTTATAAACATTGATATTTTATTTAGAAATTCCAGATAAAAAATGTTTTATTCATATATTATTATTTCTACACAAGACAGATCCCTCTCGACACCAACATTTTTAAAAGAAATCAAATTTTTTCTATACTATATATTCTATCTATCCCATACTGATCATTTATTATGCCATTCTCTATCATCATACATTATCAACCCCACCCCTACTATGCCCTACAATGAAATAAAGAACACAACATGTGGGGATTGATTATAAAACCAGCATGCTCAGAGTTCCCAATTAGAACAAAGAATCTACAAAATTTTTAATTATAGATAGGTATTATCCAATATGTATACATATATTGATATATTTTTATATTAAAAAATTATTCTTATATATATGATCAGACATATATATATATATATATTATTACTTGTAAGGGTATTATGAAACCAACACACCCTTATGTATTTGTTGATACGCCACCCTAAATATTTTTCAAATTTGTGATGGTGGGAAAGCCATGTAAATAATTTATTAATATGTCAATATATATATATATTAGTGTTTTTATCTATAAATACATGGATTTTCCATGTAATTGTTTTTAAAGATATGAAATTATTACGAGTCTATGACAATTGACGGCGCGTGATTCTGAGGGCAGGTGTTCCCAAAATAAATTTATGTTCATTTTTTAGGTACGTTCAATAATCACGCGAGTGGAATTTTCTATTTTTTGAACTGGTTGTCTAATTAAAAATCTGAGGGTTCCAATGAATCTATTGCGTCAGGATTCACTTAATGGAGGCCTCAGTTTGGCTGTAGTGGGTCGGGAGAAAAAGATTG
This sequence comes from Viscum album, assembly GCA_963277665.1. Classification (NCBI taxonomy): domain Eukaryota; kingdom Viridiplantae; phylum Streptophyta; class Magnoliopsida; order Santalales; family Viscaceae; genus Viscum; species Viscum album. The sequence continues at coordinate 1,684,182,635 of OY728161.1, read as the reverse complement.
ATTTTGGACTTTTAAAAGAATAATAAAATAACAATGTTATTTTTTTCTCTCATTTTTCATTTCCTCCAACGAACACATGGCTTTGGTGGGACCAATGACAAGTCAAGCCATTACATGGTTTGGCTGCTCAATATTCTTGTAGTAGCACCATCGGATTAGAATGTTTCCTTAATTAAAATAACCCCATTAATTCAATATGCTCGACTCACCCTCCTCTATCCTATTAATATGGAGCTAGGGCGGAGATTTGTCATGGAATAACCAAGTGACAATGCTCTGGAAAAGTACTGTGACACCAACCACTTAGAAGACAAGACATGTTCCCGCAACTGGTATCATGTGCCACCAAATCCTAAACCAATGACAATGACAAATGAGTCCTATCATTCGATGTCAGTGAACATAGATTCCAATTTGAGGGATTATTTTTAGGTTTTCTTTGGTGTATTAAATTTCTCTCCCACTTGTTATCATGTAATGTAGAGGGAACGGGCCAAAGAAACAAGGTCCAGACCCTCCATTACATTGTTCATGATGTGAACTTTTGGGAACAACATCAAACTAAAAATATACAATGAATAGAAGTTCATGTTATGACGGATATAGCACAGAAGAGATGTAGGCGTAGAAGACACCATGAGCGGACACTAGAGCATGCCCGATTATCCACGGAAGAAACCGCTGACGTTCCTGGTTGGAGGCAGCCAGAGAAGACCTGTGGTAACTAGCCATAGGTGGTGGAAGGATGTGTGCGAGGGTGGGTTTCGGTGGCCCAATGAGGCCACCGTGAGGCGGGCACATGGGAAAAGGGTGGTGGCCACTCGCACCTCTGGCGGAAGTGGCTACAAACAACAATATGTGGAAGTTGCGGCGTGGCCAACACTGTATTACATTGGTAAAACCTCAGTCGGCCAAGTGGTTGAGCTTTAAATACAGTGAGGAAGCACCCCACGGGCTTATAAATGGCCCCACAAGTGTTGGGATAGCTAGATGCAATGGTCCACCTCTGGGAGGACTCAAATAGTGTGGGACGACCAAGTGGACTAGAACCACCCAGCAGGCTGGACCCGCCAATGGGCCGGGCCGGACCCACAGCTCTGCAGGCCAGTGTGGGTGATCCGATCCCCATCTGGTGAGCTGAACCCACAATGTCCTGGGCCTACGAACCGAATTGGGCTGACCCTGACAGGCCAGAATCGGTCAACTAGTTGGAATCTTAACGGGTCGGACCAACGCACGGTCAGATAGACCCTGAGACCCGTTTCATCAGGTAGGTATGACCGATTCGGACCGAACCTAGACCTAACCGAACCCTGGATAAATAAAAGCATGTAACTGACAATCCATGTTTTTGTTTAACACAATGTTAGTGGCATTGGGATTCCTTTTACTGAAGCATTCCCTTTGGAATATTACAATGGGCCTGACCGTGGATTGATCACCCACTATCTCACATAAAGGGATGTAATTAATAGACTATGATCCTATTGATGTGAAATCTATTTAATAAGTACCCTACTAACAACATAGTCCATTAAAAATACTCCATGTGGGTTTTGGAGAATGCTGGAGTATGACCAGGTTGGGTTGACTGCAAATACAACATGGACAACGACATTAAAATTCCAATAACATACATACCAGGTGTCTGGATGATGTGTCATCATTTTCATTCGGACACTTATGATGTGAAAAATCATTAGTTAATTCTTTATGGAAAACTTTTCTGGTTGAAATACGACAAATGGATTTAGAAGCATTTCACCCAGAATCTAGCGTTAAATGAGTGGGAATCTAGTGGTTGGCAGTGAGGTGGAGGTTGGAGGTAGATCATACGGAGGATTGTACCGAACTATCATGTTTGGGTCAACACCTATCTATCCTATGTGGATCAGAATTGAACGATCATGTGTGGATCAACACTTAGAGACCCTATGTGGATCAACCCCTCATTACCCACTGAGGACCAGCCCTAGAGAGGTCTGTTGTAGATCGATGACATACCGAAACTGTGTGGGTCGGATCATGTATGGGTTATAGCTCAGCAATCTGGTGTGGGTTAGCGCATACTAATCCTTTATGGGTCAGATCCTATGTGGTACATTATGAGGGTTAGTACCTGTTGACTCCAGGCGGGTTGAATTCTGTCTGGGACATTGCAGGTGTTACAACCTATCGATCCTATGTGGGTTAGAATCTGTATGGTTAGTAGCAGTACCGCTTGACAGAATATGATGATCTAGCTTCACGACTGATCATCTTTACTTCTATACTTCCCTAATACCTAGTTCATGTTGAGACTATGTTTGAGTTGTGTTTATTTCATTTTTCTTTTTGATTGAGATCATTATTTTTTGTTAGCATTTTTGGAATTCATTTAGAACTCTGGGGTCTCGTGTTACCTACTGAGTATTTTTCTACTCACCCCTGGACTGGATTTTCCCATAGCATGTTGTGTCTTGTGTAGACAATGAGCAGGACCAAGAGGTACACGGAGGATATCGGCTGATGTGGAGAGTAGTGGAGACAAGCTGTACCTACCTTTTTGGTAGGATCATTGGTTGATGATCTAGGATCTATTTTCTCTTTTCTGTTGTTCTTGTAAATTTTTTTGGTCCTGTATTCCAACTCTATTAATTTTAGTACACTTTTTACAAAAGCAGTTTTAGTCTTGTTTGCTTCTTGGTTTGTTCTTGGCTTGTGTATTTGTATAGGTTTGAAGGAAACACCATCCCATTCTAGGGATACAACATTTTTGGTGCTATTATCCAACCCCTATCCTATAGAAGGTGGGTTTGTCATAGTCAGGGCATGGGCCCTGGAGGACTGGTCATGAAAAATTGGTATCAGAGGAGTCAGTTCTACCAATGAACTGGGACTCTAATATTTTTTAATGGATCAATTGTGTTATGTGCTTTGAGTGTGGTTTTTAGTTTGGGTAATCTATTCTTGGTTTGGAGGCCAATGTATCCATATACTAGGACACTAAATTCTGATTTCCAAATTAGTGCACGAATAACTGATTGCGTGTATTTTGGAAGTGTTTTACTTTTGATCTCTTTAAGTCAATTCACCAGGTATAACATTTAGAATGTGGTGCACATGTTTTTTCTAGATGCTGGCACATAGAAAACATGCCAGAATTATCGAGAGAGTGAACGGTGATGGCCCACGGAGTAATGAGTCCTTATCTCATGGCCCACTTATATTGTTAGTATAGTTACGTGTTGTACCAACAACACCAATACCCTATAAAAAGTCGTTTCCACCAACCCCACCAGGAGACGATGCACACCGACTAACCTTTTTTCCAGGGTTTCAATTGCATATTCCTTTGAGGTTTCAACGAGAGAATGGTGCATTGGTGGCTAAGGACTGGATAGAGGTTGTGGCTAGAATGTTTCACCTTTTTGGGACAACAGCTTTCTGGATGCTAATCCTAGTTGGAAGTCTTTTCTAGGGAGCAACATGGAGATGGTGGATCCTGTTGCTCTAGATGCCCGATAAGGAGACCCACACCTAGGAAGATTTTGAGGGCCTCTTTAGGGTAATGTTCATTTGAGATACTCTATGAATTGTTCGTGTTAATGAGAACCTACACTTACAGAAGGTCAGACTGACCGTGACACAATACTCGGTGAGTTTTACCGCCCTCCCACTCTACTCTACCAACATTGTGCATGACCATTTCATCAGGGCCCATGCCTTTGAGCAGGGACTCCGGTGGGATATCTGAGCTTAGAAGGAATCTTTTTGCATCCTGATGCATGATATAGTTCTAGGTGGAGCACTCTCGGTTGAGACCATCCTTACAGATAAGACACCGATATTGAGACCCACCACCGGGAAACACGTAGAAGAGTCATCTGCAGCTGGTAATAGGTATATTTCATAGAGGTCCAAGCGGACCGGACCATTTAATGGATGACCTCGGGACTTAGGGTTGGAGGTTCATATCTCACAATGTATAAGAGGTTATCTAGGAGATGGGGTGTGCTTGACGTGCGGCAGGGAGGGAAACATGGCTCGTGACATCCCGACCCTCCATTCCAACAATTTATTAACGTTTGAGGGACCACCAAGGTAGAAAAAGATATTAGAGCAAGGAGGACTATAGGGTGTATTAAATGGAAGAGGAGCGTGTCGTGGAGTAGGTGGTGGATGAATGATCGTGGTTCTACCGCCACCACCTCCAGGTGGTCTGCCCCGACCACAAGTAGCTTGTGGATATGGATAAGCTCAGCTACAGGCTGTAGAAGCCAACAACCGTGATTCTCCATAGATTATTAGAGGTATGGTATATGTCTATTCCTCCACAGTTTTAGTACTTATAGACATTGGTTTTAGTCAGTCTTTCATCGCCATGACTCTCATTCGGAGCTGAGAGATTTAGGTGGAATTGTTGGCTTGATCCTTACAATTACAGACTCCTATAGGAGAATATTCTTAGATTACACACCAGTGCCATTAGTGTGACCATACTCTAGGAGGAGATTGAATTGGTTGGGATCTTTTAGTATCTGCGTGGAGGCCTTACGATGAAATATTGTGTATAGACTAATTATCCACAGTCCATGCTTAGATTGAATGTATCAAGCGCAAAGTGAGATGTTTTTTCTCAGATGGGACAGAATGTTCCTTAATCGAGAAAAGGGAATTATTACAGCATGGTATGGACATACCTGGAGGAGGTTGTAACTGATAAAACCTATTTTGGATACCATTACCCTCTGATCAGTTGATGTTGGGATTTCAAAAAATACTATAGTGGTGGACCTGTATGCCAATGTCTTCACTAATAGTGTTCTATGACTAACTCCTCTTAGAGATGTAGACTTCTAAATCAACTTGTACCCCAGGAAATCACTGATATATAGACCATCATATCAGATGGATCCTTTAAACCATAATGAGGTAAAAGTACATCAAATTCACTTACAGATAAATGGGTTCATAAGGCCCCGTGTTCCTCTAGGGGAATCCATGACTTTGTTAGACATGAAGGAAGATGGGAATTTGAGGCTCGGTGTTTATTATTGATGCATGAACCAGTTTTACTTAATGAACAAGTATCCACTTCCTAGGATTAATGATATTTTCAATCAGAAGAAGGGAGCTCATTGGTCTTTGAAGATAGACCTCTAATCAAGAAATCATCAGCTCAGGGTAAAATATGAGGATGTGTGGAACACCACGTTAAGATGTTGGTATGGCCACAATGAGTTCTTGGTTATTCTATTCGGTGTGACCAAAACCCCTATAGTGTTCATGGGACTCATGAACATAATCATCCTTCCATACCATGATCATTTTCTGGTCATCTTCAACGACGACATATGGGTGTTCTAAGCGATGGAGGAGGATCATGCCTATCATATGCGGGTAGTACTGGATTAAATATGAGAGAACCAACATTATGGTAAACCGTCAAAGTGCCAGTTCTGGATATAAGAGGTTCACTTTATGGGACACATTATCTCAGAGGATTGAGATGTAATAGATCTAGAAATGATAGAGGTTGGGATTGCTTGGTAGCCATCCAAGAGTGTGACTGAGGTGTGTATTTTATAGGGGTTGGATGGGTACTAATGAATAATCATACCTAATTTTTCCAGAGTTGCATCACCCATTTCGGCATTGAAGAATATGTGAAAACACTTTATATAGACTTACAGATGCCAATAGAGTCTTTAGGAGTTGAGATAGATACAATCAAGTGTCCCCATCTCGAGGCTACCAAAATAGGGCATTGAGTATGTAGTCTATTGTGATGTATCAGGGACGAGACCAGGATGTGTCCTAATGCGGGAGCTAGCAGTGATGAATAATGGTTTACAAAAGGTGAGACAATATGAGAAAAACTCTGCTACCTATGACCCGGAGTAAGCAGTGATATACTTCTCCTTGAATTTGTGGCTACACTAATTGATGGGTGAATGGTTTACTATTTACTCTGATCATAAGAGCCTCGGGAACATCTTCTCACAGAAGGAATGAAACATGACACACCGATGATTACTAGAGTTTAACCTATACTATGTATCTGAGATAGTATATACTTCTGGGAAGGGATACATAGTTGCAGATGCACTCAGAAGGAGGTCTGCTCTGCAGTTACTGAGTGAGGTGATGGAGAAGCTAGACAAGTTATAGATATACATTGCGGGTAGAGATGGAGAATCTTACCTCCTGTATACGACTGTCACTCTCCAACATCTTCTGCGAGTTTGGGAGGAAGAGCTTGGGGGCAATGATTATAGGGCTTAACATGCCAGATATCCACAGGATAGGCAGCTGATGTTATTTCTGAAGATAGGGATCATGTCATCCTATTCAGAGGATTCCCTATAGTCCTAGTGTTTCTTCAAGAGGTGGTGTTGAGGTATTTGCATATGTCTGCTGTGGCGGTACATCCTTGTGTGGAAAAGAAGTATCGGGACCTCCAACCTCAGCACTAGTGTCCAGGGATGAATATGGTTGTGGCATAGTTTATTTCATGATGCCTCAATTTTCAGCTTGTGAAGGCTTAGAATCATGTTCTATCTGGCTTAGCATGGCCACTAGATGTACCATTGTAGAACTGTGACGGTATCTTCATGGACATTATGACAAGTCTACCACAGACCTCCAGGATACATTATTCTATCTATGTATTCTTTAACTGACTTACCAAGTCAGTCCACTTCCTACCCATCCAAGAGCTGGGATCAATAGATGGATTGTGATGCCTTTACATACAATAGATTGTACGACTCTATAGGGTTACATAGGAGATTGTATTTGATTGTGACCCATGTTTTATATACTATTTTTGGAAGGGATTATAGGAGGCGTCTGGGACCCTACTACGTTTGAGCTTTTCCTTTCATCCATAGAAGGATGGTCAGACGGAGTAGACCATTCTGACACTAGAGTACATGATTCATGCATGTCTCATAGATTTTTTCTATAGTTGAGAAGATCAATTGCACTTGGTGGAGTTTTTGTAAAACAACATCTATCACTCCACCATCAGTATGGAACCATTTGTGGCCATGTACAGTAGACCATGTAGATCACGTCTATGCAGGACAGACCTGGGTGAGTCTGCACTTGTGGGTCCAGAGTTGGTATGTGAAACAACATAGATGATGAAAATCATTGAGAAGAAGATGAAGACTGCACACAGTAGAAAAATGTCTTATGCTGACAAGAGACAGAGACATGTGTAGTTCGGGGAGGGAAAACATGTCTTTCTACGGGTCTCACCTCGACGAGGTTTGAAGAGAGTTGGTGTGGCTGGCATGTTGTCTCTGAGGTTCATCGGACCCTTTCAAGTTCTCACCAGAGTTGTCGAGGTGGTGTATCACATATCTCTTCTCCCATAGATGGATCAGGTTTATGATGTTTTCCACCTGTCGCATATGAGATAGTACGTTCATGATACATTGCACATTATTGAGTAGGGCGAGCTGGACATTGATGATGTAGAGACTTTTACAGATGTTCTAGTGGATATTGGGGATCAACATGAGTGGTTCCTTTTTGGATAATTGATAGCCCTGTTGTGTGTTTGTTTGAATCATGTGGAAATCCAAGAGATAACATGGGAGTGGGAGACTCAGATTCGTTCTTAGTACCCCCATTTTATTCCTTTGATTATGTTGTGGCTTTTGGGGGAAAAATCACTATGGTGGGGAGAATGTAAAGAACTAGATTTTATTTGTAATTTTTTTTAATTATATTGAATTATTACAAGTCTGTGAAAATTGAAAACAAATGTTCTCGAGGCCTGGTGTGCCTAGAATGATTTTCTAAAATTTTTTTAAGGTACGTTTAGTGACGTATGAACATAATTTTCTATCTTTTGAATCAGTTATCTCATTAAAAATACGAGGACACCATTGTATAAACAGTGCTGAGTTTCTCTTATGGGAGGCTTCAATTCAACCATATTAGGTTTGGAGAAAAAGAATGATTTTTCACTTTTAAATGAATTATAAAAAAACATCTATATTTTATTTCACTCCTTTTTCATTTCCTCCAACAGAAAAGCAGTGGTGGCCGGAAAAATGACACATCAATCCCTTATATGGATTGACTCGCCATTATTCTTGAAACTGCACTGTTAGAATTTAGAAGCTTTCATAATTAAACAAACCCAATTAATTCCATGTGAGTGACTCACCCTATCCTATTCTATTTATATGGATCTCGAGGATAAGTGTTGGCATGGATTCACCAAACAAAGAAGCTATGGAAATGTACTGCGACACCAACCACATGGAGGATGAGACTAGTTCTTGTAAGTAGTGACGAGCGCCATCGACTAACAAAACGACATAAGTGATGAAATAGTTTTGTCGATCGATGTCAGCGAACATATCTTCTAGGAAGGGGGTTTATTTTGAAGTTGTATTTGATGAATTAAATTTCACTCTCACTAGTTATCATGTAATACAGAGGGTGTGGGTCAAATGAACAAGGCCACGATCCTCACCCACTTCGTTCTTGATGTGAACATTAGGGTACAATTTCCAACTCGACGACAATAGGAAATAGCATGTCACACTTTGATGGTGACAGCGCGGGAGTGCCGTAGCCGCAGATGGCAGCAAGAACAAAAACCAGAGCATTCCTAGTGACCCATGGAAGAAACCGCTGGTGCACCATGTTGGCAGTGACAGATGGTGGACGGGGAAGACCTGCAGTAAGTAGCCACATATTATGGAAGGTGGCGCATGACGGCGTGTTGTGGTGGGTGAATGAGGCCAGCCAGATCTAGCCGCAAAATACTAGGGTGGTTCCCACTGGTAGAAATGACCATGGCTTGTAGTCCGCAACTAAAAGGTGTGGCACGGCCCATGCTGTTTTGTGTTTGAGAAACCCTGGTCATCCAAACGGCCGATCGCTAATTACGAGGGGCGGGGGGAATCACCCCACCTTATGGAGAATGGACCTACAAGAGTTGGGCTAGTGGGATGGAATGGTCTTCATATGGGAGGACCATTCCAGCACAAGCCGACCAAGCATACCAGACCAACCCAGTGGGCTGGACCCGTTAGTGGGTCGGGCCGGACCAGCGGCCCCTTTAGGCCAGTGTGGCTGGGCCGATCCCCACTCGGCGAGCCGGGCGAAACACGTCCTGGGCTTGAGAACCAAACAAGGATGACCCCGACGTGCAATACCATGTTAATGGGGCTGGACCTTAACGGGTCTGACCCGGGCGGGGTCAGATAGACCATGTGACCGGTTACATCAGGCCGTTATGACCAAGTAGGACCTGTTCGAGTCCCAACCTGTCCCCAGATAAATAAACGCCCATAAATTAAAAAAAGTGTCTATTTGAAATGACATTAATTTCATTGTGATCCATTTAGGGAAGCATCCCTTTTGACATATTCATGAAGGCCTGACCGAGGTGCGATCACCCACGTTGCAATTAAATGGGATGAAACTAATCTACTGGGTGTCTGATTGACACACCGTCTATGGAATAAGTACCCTAGGTACAAGGTTTTCCTTTTGAAATACTACACAACAGTTTTGGGGAATTTTAGTGTACGGATGGGTTGGATCGACTACAAATCCAACCAGGCCCTTAGCACTAAAATTCCAATAATTGATAGACCAGGCATTCGGATAACACAATGTCTTTTACCTTGGGACCTTTATGAAGTGACATAGCATTAGGTTACTTATACGTGGGACGTCGTGCTGGTAGAAATTCAACCGATGGCTTGGGGTGCAGTTCTCCATGAATCAAGCAAGCTCTGAGTCGGAATCCAGTAGTTGGCAGTGAGGAGGAGGGTAGAGATATATCATATAGAGATAGTACCAAGAGATATAGTGTGGGTCAGATCCTGGTGATCCTTTGTGGATCATCACCAAGGGATCCCATGTGGATCAACATATATGAACCCTATGTGGATCAGCACCTCATGAACCAATGAGGGCTAGCCTTAGAGAAGCCCACCGTGGATCAGCGACATACCGATCTGGTGTGGGTCAACTCCTGTGTGGGTCATAACTCAACGATCCTGTGTGGGTCAGCGCATACCGATCCTGTGGTGGTTAGATCATGTGTGGGTCATTTCAGGGGTTAGTACCTATCTAATGAGTGGGTCGAATCATGTATGTGTAATTGAAAGGTTTAGTACCTATTGATCGTGTGTGGATTAGACTCTGAATGGTCAGCAATAGTGCCTCTTAATAAAATAAGATGATCTGACTTCACAGCTGAACACATGTACTTATATAGATCACTAATACCTTGTTCGATCTGAGACTCTATTTTAGCTGTGTCTATTAATTTTTTCTTTCTGGTTGATATCATGTATTTTGGTTTTCCATTTTAGAATTCTGTGAGACCTTATGGGGATTTGGGGTCGCTACTAACTATTGGTATACTCACCCCTGCACGAGCTTCGGCTACACCATGTTTTTTATTATACATACGACGAGAAACTGTGCTATGACATGAGTGTGCCTGGTACTGGAGGTACATGAAAGATATTAGAAGATGTGGAGAGAAGTGGAGACAACAGGTAACTTCCCTTCATTTTGGAGCCTCAATGGATATTCTGGGGGATGTTTTCTCTTTTCTGTTTTAATTGTACTTTATATTTTAAATTGTATTCTGGCCCCTTTACAATGAGTAAACTTTTTTACAATAGTAGTTTACATTGTTATTTTTCTTTATGTATTTTTAGATTGTGTGATTTTATAGGTTTAAAGGCAATGCCTTCCCATTCTAGGGATACACCTTTTTTATGTTAGTCTCCAACCCTTGGCCTATGGAAGGCAGACATGGTGTAGACACGAGACGGGCCATAGGGGTTGGGTCATGACAATGTCTGTGTTTATATATATATTATATATATATATATATACATATATATGTTTATATATTTTTGTGTGTGTGTGTTTGCCTATGGTTATATTTTTATCTAATATATATATATATATATATATATATAAACTCTTGTCTGGGTTAGGGACTCCCTCTGGGAGTTTATTGTTACCCATAAAGACGTCAATTTTGGTAGATAGATGTTGGAAAGTCCATGTCAATATAATGGAAATATTCACCGTCATGGTAATTTTTATGTTAGTGGTAATCATGTTCAGTTGGTTTAAAGATATATTAATGTAAAATTTTGGTTTTTTAACAAGTGGATCCAAAAATCCTTTGGGGGTATCTGATGGAATGGTTCTTCAACATATTGATGATTCAATTTTCCCTGGTTTTTTTGAATGTTTTAGTTAAGGAGGATCATTGGTACCCAAGGATGGATCATTCGATGAAGGTGGTGATATAACATACAAGGAAAAATTATTCTATAGAGATATCCATTGAAAAGAGGATCCATCAAGCTGATATGATATCCAAGGGCACACAATCATGCGATAAGAGGAATAATAAGGTGAATACAATGGAGACCTTCATGATATATATCTTAATGGCGATGATGTTGGTCCATCATTAGGAAGGTGAGGTGGATTCTAGTGGGAATCGATGCTTGTTAATTTCAAGTGATTCAATCGGCATGTGAATATGGGATCTAGGTTATAGGAAAATATGGAATGATGACTGGTTTTCTTGAAATGAATTTATTTAGGATGGTGGTGATGAATCCCTTACTCTATGTGTGATGGAATTCGGTACTGTTACAGAGTGATAGAGGATGGTGATGTGATCATGTGGCAATTAACATGATTAGAGGAAATTTGATAGTGTTGTAGGCATGTCCCATTTTGTGGATTGAACCTGTAATAACATGAATGATGATTTTGGCCAAAAATAGTAATGGTGGGACGTCAATACGTAGGTAGAGACAAGGACAGATATGGCTTAGGTGTCGGTAAAATCATTGGTCCGGAGATGAAGTTAATCTATAGTTGTAATAGGATGAGTACAACCTTGATTGTATTCCAAATCAAGACATGTGGTCTTGGGATGTGGAAAGTCCTTCAGATACAATCGATATGATTTCAAAAAGTTGATTCATGTCCACATTCTCTTTATGTGGCTATTTTTTTGCCTTTATTTTTTGGTCTATTGGTCAATAGATCTAGATATGGGTGGAGTGATTTATTATAGGAATGATTATGCTAGTTGATGTGGGGTGACTATCAGTGATATGGGATTCTAATGGTTCATTGTTTTTTGGCACCACGAGATGTGTGTGGTATAGGATAGTGATGTTATGTAATTCCTATTGATGACATTTTAAATGGTACTCCTTCATGATGATGTCCTTAGGTGGTGTTTTTTGACTGGTTTTATTAATTCATTCTGGTAAAAATGGTCCTCATTTTTGTCCATTTATTATCAATATCAAGGTAATATGGAAATGATTTTTGGGTCATTCGGCCTTCTTTGTTTTTAGATTTTTGGTATTTGCAAAATGTTGGTCTACAAGCCATGTTGTGTATGTATATTTCCTCTAATTTTTTAATAATCTTTAGCGTGGTCCTTGATTTGGGTTACCAAATCCATAATCAAGACTATCATGGTGTAATATACACATATATATATATATATGTGTGTGTGTGTGTCTTTTTATATGTCTACATGTATATATATATGTAAAAAAATTTATATTATATATATATGTGTGTGAGTGTGTGTGTTTTTTACACACAAACAGACACACATACATATCTCTATGTTTCTTTATATATATATATGTGTGTGTGTGTGTGTGTGGGTTGGTGTGTTTTTGTGTGTTTGTTTACAGAAACACGCATATTGATATATATATATATATATTTGTAAATAAATTTTTATTTATGTTTATATATATTTCTTATAAATATAAATATTATGATACTTAAGTATATTCTAATGAATTTGTATTTCAATATAAATAAAAACTGATATATAAATATATAAAACTGTAATTATAATTATATATATATATATGTAAGATAACATAATAATATATATGTGTGTTTAATTAAAAATGTTTTAGAATGCTGGTAAAAATTTCACAAAAATAACCATTTTTTCATAATAACGTTGCTAGATATAAAATTAATATGGGAATTATAAATACACATTTACATATATATATATATATATTTATATGTGTGCATAAATATTTATTAATGTTCATATATTTCAATTTGTGTGCATATATATATATATATATATATTTACATCAAAGTGATGAAATGAGAAAAATTACCAATGAAAACATGCAACACACAAATACAATGAACTCTGTGACGCTCAAAATCGAAACATCACTAAGACTCACCTAGAAAGCTACCACTTTGACTCACCCCATGGTAAATATTTTTATATTTGTGATATCTCATTTTTTTCATGGAACATCCATTTTTTTAGTTATTATCCTCTTTTTATGGAGTCTTTCTTTTTCTAATCATTGATGGCCAAATTGTTTCTTCAAGGATGGAGATATCTTCTTATGGGAAATGAAATATGTATGAGGTTTTTTTATTAGTGATGTTCGTGTATAACTATGTCTCATGTCTCAAATGGGATTCTCTAATGGATTGGGTAGATTTGAATGATTTTCATGCTCTCTTAAGGAATCAGCTATGACTATTGTCTACGTGACATATTCCCATAATATAAGTAATAAATGAGATGAATCCATTACCCCGAAAAATAAATGTTATTGTAACATTATGGTAATTTTATACAAACTATGAAAAATTTAAATTCCTTGAAAATGACTATTGGTGTATTTTTCAACCCAAGGTGATTAGTGTTTTAACATATGTTGAATTCACACCATAAAAAAGATTCAGGATGTGTGTTTATCATGAAAATTTGTTTTAAACCATGTTTCATGTAATACTATTGCCTATAACATTTTTTATCCACCACTCATGAACCCTAAGGGGACTATATGTATTTTTTTTGTCATTATGTCACTTCTAAATGTCCCAATCTAGTGTTTGATCTTTTTTCCGATCCTCTTCATTAACATTCTCCTTCATCTGTTATCCTCAATTATAGGGTTGTAATATTTGGAACATTATTGAATATGGATCTGATATTGAGTCATATGTGATAAATTTTTTCTCTATTTATCTCCTTAACCTTCATTATTCATTGGCATTCCCTATTGAGTGTGTTTCATTAATCTATGAACAAATGTAGGCATTCTAGAACAGTTCTATATGATCTATTTCATTATGTTTAGGTGTGTGAAATACTATGTGATTTTGATGATAATACGTGAAAATTAACTAATATAATAGTGACTAAGGTTACTAATGAGTTTGGACTACTCCATGGATCCCATTTTATTCAATAATGTTTACATCTTGCTTATAGCTATCTACAGGGTGAGTCTACCCTTAAATAATAAGAACTGATATTTTTCAGGCAGGATAGATTAGTTTGAAATGATACCCTAGGTGATTACTTATGATGGGATCACATTGTAAAATAGATCACTTCTTTTTTGAAATTAATTAATGGTACATTAATAAGTTATGTGTTTTTATACTATTAAAAAAATGACTGAAGACCGAACATGATTAATAAAATGGAAATTAAAACAAAAAAATGTAATTGTATCAATTAAGCTTTCTGTCTTGCATTGTTATATTCAGTATTTCTTTCCATTGTGATTGTTTGGTATTTTCTGTTTAAATAACTATATAAATGGTGTTCCATGGTTATACTGTAATTATAATATAATGGGCTTGGATTATTTATTCGAATTTTATTATAAAAATGGATTGACGTGGTTATGATGATGTTCATACATTGAGGGTATGTACCAATTGTTTTCAAATTTATATACATATGTTTTTTTATCGATTTTGCAAAAATTATTATATAAAGGGCCTCATTTAGTTATTCTTTAATGCATATATTGTGGGCTCGAACCATTTTTATGTGGGTATTATTATATATAAGGATTTTATTGGTTATTTGATTTTCTATAGTCTTATTGTTATAATGTCCACAGTGATTCTATAATCATAGATATATTACAATAGGGTTTCAAAGAAGGATAATTGACATATCATGTTAATTTATTAATTAATTCTATGCTATTTCTTTATTACAGGCACTTACTACTCGACTAGTTTTTTTAGACACAACAGTGTTAATCAACTGTGTTTCGCTCACACCCTATTTGGGCCTACATGTGGTACCTGAATAGATTACTTGGAGAGGTTTTGAAAAACTGAAAATGAATTTGTTGTTGATTGTTTCTTACTAGATGGATTAGAGCATGCAGATGTGATTTATGTGGGGATCTAGAATGGGCTATTTGGGGGTAATATTTGAGTTATTTTTTCATTTATCTATTTTACATTCATCATGGAAGTTATATACATTTTAGCATATCATATGTTAAAATTAACATTTTTGTTTTGATGATGTTCTTTCACTATTTGGATTATCAACTATAATTCAACAATATCCATTATATTCATTATTGAGGCATTTTTCAATATTATTATATGAAAATGTAGAGGGAATATTTTCCCCAAAAGGTTCTTGTACACCCATACTACTAATCTACACCATTTGGAATATAAGGAGGGGTGATTGAGGTCTCTTAAGTATCCCGAGTTTTCAATATGAAGAAGTTCCAAATCGGGGGATGTTATAGAGTAGTATCATAGCCAGATTTATTTATTTTTTGTTTTTTTACTATTTTGTAATGGTAGAATAGAGATAAGAATGTGTACAGATCTTGTAGTGGTCATGTTCATGAGAGAAACTAACATATGAATGGGGGAATGTTGAGTATCCTAGGATGGGATTTTTATTCATTATTTTCACTTGTGACAATTGATATGTATCATGATAGTAACATAGAGGGGAAATTTATTTGTACATTATGTTGTCCACTCCAGATTTCTTAGATGTAGGACCATCTACTATTAAAGGTATGTCTCTTGAATCAATTAACCAATATTGTTTTTTCATACAAGAGAATCATATTTCGTTATATATATTCTTTATTAAAATTATTTGGTGTTCATTTTGTAATGATTTTATGGTTTCTCAATCGTCAACAATCTATTGGGTGTCCAATAAAAAAATATCAAACATTGAAAGGCATTTTAAGTAGATATTTATGGATACCATTTAATTTGGGAATTTTTTTTCTTGAAATGACATGATTTTATGTCATTCGTGGTATAGATTGGTTATTTAAACACCAATATAAAATTGAATGTTACTGGATGAGAGTAACATTTTAATCAGGGTAAGAAGATGCCTATTTTAACAAGTTTTAGTGATATCTTTAGGGTAGTAATGTAGGACGAATTCAGTGTAGATTGGATTGTCTTATGACTTAGATAATTTTCCCTTATCTATAAGATGGTGTATTTAAGTATGATACATTAACAATCATGGTAGACCATTTTTAGGATGTTTTTTCTAAAGAGTTCTATTTAATAACACCCGTGCAAGATATTTGAGTTCATGATTGAGTTGGTAGTGGGAGTAGTGCTAGTGTCTATCCGGAATTACATGATGACATTGGTGGAGCATTATGAATTGAAATCTTATTTGTTAGATAAGTAAGAAAGTGGTTTCATGTAACCTAGTACATGACCTTTGGGTTCTCTAATTATTTGAATAAATAATCCAGATGAGGCATTATTCTTGAGTGTGGAAATTTCAAGATTCATCCAGATATTGGTCAAGAACTAGTATCCCCTTCCACACATCATATATATCTTCTTTCAATTGAGTGTTTATTTAAACAGAAACTTGATATAAATCTATCATCCATTGAGAGTGATACCATCGTACATTTATCAGACTTCTGTTAGTTGAATTGATGATTGTATTAGTTTCTGTGGACTCATTATGTCTCCAACCATTTTGATTTTATTTATGTCATTGATGAACCAGATTTTCCATACTGTTTTGGAATATTTTTTTGGTGATATCTATGAATAATATCACAATGTACTCCAATTCAAAATATGATCATTCCCAACATCTCAACATGTCCTTGAGTACATTGAGGGAACAACATATTTATATCATTCTAATGAAATATAATTCTTCTATTGATAATGTGCACTTACTAAGTCTTGTTATCTTTGAGTAAATAGTTGGGGTAGAACCTGAAAAGGTTACATATGTAGTATCCAAGAAGTATCCCACTAATTCATTAGTGATTTGGAGTTCCCCTTGTCTAATATGGTATTATCAACAATTTATCCAGGACAACTCAATTCAAGAAGAATTGATGTCTGGGATAACAAAAAATGGGGAAAGGATTGTTGGGTTAGATGCATGTGAGACAATATTTTTGGAACAGAAGATACTTATGACATGTGCACCTGTTTTAAAATTTTCTATGTATGGAATGCATTTTACAATGTACAATGACACATTCGGAATTTTATAGGAGTAGTTCTAATGCATGAGGATTGATCGATTATGTATCATTCCATAATGTGGATACCACATTAGTGGAATTAACCTACTCACAATTCACTTTAACAAGAGTGATAAAAACCTTATGATGATGGAGAAGCCATCTTTTTGGTGAGTGATTTTTGTTAAGTATAGACCACATGAACCTAGGGTGCATCATTTTACCGCAGGACCTAAATAGTTAGTAATAGAGGTGGTTCAAGAATTTTCATTCTTTAATTCATAGAAAATTTTTATTCAATAGGAATACAAAACATATTTTATGATTCCTTAACCAAAATGAATCAAACAGTGGTATTTCAGGTGCCTTGTGATATGTTGAAAATGAACTAACTTATTACAAAAATGAATGTAGATATTCCAACATCTCAGGGATGGGTAGTTCTAACCTCAAAATCAATTTTACCACTACATATATACAAGATCAATACTAAGATGTAAATAGATCTAGATGTCATAGTTTTGAGGGTCATCATATATGGTGGGTAGACACAATCAGAGTGGTCTCTTGGATGAGAAAATTTCCTTCTACTTATAGTATCACTTAGTTACTATTAGATTCTACAAGGAGATGATGAAGAATTTTTAGTATTTTAGATGGGTTGTATACACTGGTCTAACAAATATGTACCATGATCTCCATAAGTAGTAATATCTACAACGATTAAAGAA
The DNA here is from genome assembly GCA_963277665.1 of Viscum album. NCBI lineage: Eukaryota > Viridiplantae > Streptophyta > Magnoliopsida > Santalales > Viscaceae > Viscum > Viscum album. Next base: position 1,684,164,580 of record OY728161.1, on the reverse strand, counting down.
TGTGATAGTTGGATATGTGTTTTAATTATATATCATTCAATAGGTTAAGGCTACGCATTAGAGGTATGTTGGAATATTTCAGCCTCTTCCAATTCATTAACATTAATGGGATGATGTTTCATTGGAATTTTTAATGGTATTACCTAACACACCTCATAAGAATGAATCAATATGGATGATAATATATTTATTGAAGATTGAATCCTAGTTCACTGCCCTTAGGGATAACATCACTGTTCATTATCTATATAGTGTTTAAGGGAAAGTGATAGTTTGACTAAATGGTGTTCCAAGGAATATAAATCTGGATATAGATCCCTATTTCTAATATTGGTTGTAGAAGGGTCGTTATAACGCTATAAGATTCATGGTTCTTCTAATTAAATCCAATAATAATGAAAGTGATCGCTAAACAAAATGCTTGAATTAGATTTTGGAGAATATGTTACACGATTCTGTTATTGATTTATAGGATTCCAGAGGGAATTATTTGGAAGTCATAGTGTTTTCTTATAATAACAGATCCCATAAATTTATCGATGATGAACATTTAATTCAATTTATTATAAATTCTTGTTGTTTAACTATTTTTTTAGAAGAAAGTGTGTCTGTTCTTGTTGTACTAGTATCATGCATGATACATCTGAGCTGGTTGAGTTGATCATTATGTTGTTTGGGACAGAATAGAGTAGATATAAATATTCTGAGGACTAGTTGTTATTAAATCTAGAATTTGAGGTGGGTCATCATGTTTTTCTTTGGATGTTTCTTTGGTTGGTACAATGATGTATTATAGAAATAGTTAATTACAACATTTTGGTTCTTCATCCAATTCATGATATTGGAATGGGTCATCCTGGTGACTTACCGATTAGCCATTCCATAGTAGTACATGGACATTGACGATGTGTTTCATGTATATCATCTTTCGAGACATCATTTTGAACCCTCTCACATGATAAATGCTAAGGAAATTGATCATTATATAGATGTTTACATCATAGAGACTCCGATACAGATTGGAGGAGGTAGTTAGATGTATCTTCAAGGAAAGACTATACCAATAGTGGATGTGTAGTTTCAATAATGGTGTTTTCAGGATGACACCTAGGATTGGGAGACCAATTTGCAAGAATAGTGGCCAAACATTTTCAATAATAACCTAAAATTATGTATGGATAAGATGAGGGATGAGATGATATATGGTGGTGAGGTTTTATGATCCAGTATTTTCTAGGTATATATCTCATTGATTTTTTTATGAACATTTTTTGGGTCATTATTCATAGAAATTTTACTAGCCATATCTTATCTTTGGAGATGGTGGGAATTTATCATAGAAAATGACCAAATTATTAGGGGAGTATTTTTATATGAATTATTGGAGTCTTTGTATAAATATGTTTAAGTTCGTAAATGGACTCTCCTTGGTCTCATGAATAGCTGAAGTATTTTCATGATTTTTGTAGGAATCTATAGTTACTACAACTTATAATACATATTGACACTATGTAATTAAAACACAACTTAAACTTATTACTTATATGAATCCATAAAAAAAATTTAGTATGTGATTGTGATATATATATCATGTATTTTTTATACACCATGGAATGGAAAATCAATGTATTTTACACATGCCGACCCATTTTTTAGCACATGTTGAATTCACACCGTAAAATGTCTTCACAACATTATTTTATTGGATAGGAATTTTTAAATGACGCAGAATTCTTGACTCATTCCTATTTTAGATTTTAGCCTCATCTCTCAAACCCTATGGATACTAATGGTTAATGTTAGGTAATACCTTTCCTTTCGAAGGACCTGTTTTATCTCTAATGAGTTCTTGTTCATTAGATTCATCTTTCTTCAACTATCATCCATTATAGAGATGTGATCTACAATCTCTCATTGAATCAAGGTATGTTTGTAATTTATATTTGATATATTATTTCCTTTTTTATCTCCTTATCCCTTATTCATTTTTGTATGTCCCTATTGAGAGTGATTTTCTTATCACTGGATAAAGGTATGTGGTCTAGAAAATTTCCCTATGCTTGGTTTCATTTTATTTAAATGTGTTATATTATATTTGATAAATTCTAAAAATGAGTAAATGATCTCATTAAACAATGGGTGATGATAATATTGGGTTTGGAGTACTCCTTTGACCCATTTCGATCCAATAGGGTTGGCATCGAGCACACGTCTACCTTTAAGTTGAGCCTACCCTTGAACCACAATGAATATACATTTGGCTTGAAACATGGACTAGTATGACATGTGAACATAGGTTATTTATTTTGATAAAGGATCAATTTGAAAAATGAATAACTTGATTTATTAAATTACTAGTTCCACTATGAAAAGAGATGTGTGTGTATACTAGAATGAAAACTCCTTAAGACAAAACATGATGAATGAAAGGGAAATTGAAGGCTAAATAGTAATTAGATGAATTGAAATTTATGGATTATTATGTTATGATGTGTTAATATAGAAAATTCTAATTGTATGGTATTTTATAATGGAATAATTATATAAATTCCTTGAATCAGTTATGGTGAAATGATTATATAATGATGTTTGATCATTTATGCTAAAATTCTCATATAATGGGATTGGACCAATTATGAGGAAATTATCATTTAGAGGGGTTGGGCCGATTATGCTAATGTGATTATAATGTTCAATTTTTTTACTTGGTATTATTCATTTGATTTGTGGTAATAGTTTTCATAGGTGATTCTTTATGCTCAAAGACATCCTATCGTAGTATTGAATCTAGTGAATTGATATATCGTATTTATTGATTATTTAATTCCATGTTATCATATTATTTCATGAAAATACTATAAGAATAATTATTAATATGCATTGTGTGGTCGATCTATAATGGAATATTCTAGACCTATTTTAAAAGCCATTGGGTACCCAATAAGATTACATTCTTGAGGTTTTGTATTAGGGAAATGGACATTGTTGTTGTTTGTTTCTTTACAAATCTGTTGTTGCATGGATATGGGACTATCATGGGGTTCAGAACTGGGGTCTTGGCTATCATATTTTAGATATTTTTTAATTATTCTTTTTTACATTCATCTTGACACTATTATATAATTTATCATTTTATTAAAATTATTTTTTCATAAAATTGTATTGATCAATTGACTTCAATTTTGGGTTCATCAGTTATTATTTTACATTTATTTTATATTTTTACATACCAAGATATTTATTATACTATTATTAAAACTCTATACCATATGGGATTTTATTCTAAATATGTTCTTAACACCAACACTACAACTCAACTACCTCTTTCACACTAAGAGGAACACTTGATGTCTTATAACCAAACCTGTTTTCCAATGCTAGAGAGTGCCTGATTGGGGGCATTACAATGTTGATATATATATAATTATAATAATATATTTATATATATGTGTGTGTAACTTATATTAATTATACTTATATAGTATTATTCAGATTTACAAATAGGGGTCAAAATGTCACTAAAATAGGAATGTTTTCTATAAAATGTCAAAAAAAATTAAACATTGTTTTGTTTTTTAGAAAATCCAGAAAAAATTTAAAATATATTGATGTTTTAATCGAAGATTAAAAAACATTTATAAAATATCCTCATTTTTTGTAAAGCATATCTAAATTAGAAATGATTTTTTATGGTGTGGAAAATTTTAAAATTAGCATTGTTTTTTAAAGTGGCTAAAAAGATTGCATCATTAGCCATATTTTCAAAAACATGGAAATGTAAGTGATGTTTTCAAAATAAGATGCATAATTTTAAAATTATCCTAGTTTTTAAGTTTTCCTAAGAAACATTGCTATATTTTTCTTGTTTTTTTACAATCATGTCTATAAAATGGCACAAAATTGTAGATTATTATTGTCAAAAATCTATAAATACCAATAAAATATTGAAAGTGGAAAACAACTGAAAACATAATTCCTGAATAATATATATCCCACATCAATGTTTGCAGATGTACTGGATTGAAATAAAATGGCCAAACACAACCCTACTGGAATAATGAATTAGAGTCCAACTAGATTAGTAAGATGGTGAGATCTATCAAATACAACACCTAGTCCTTACATGGTCAATAATATTCTATATGGCCCAACATCATGCAACCATACTATGAAATCATCCAACAACCCATAATACTTATAATACATGACATGTTCATATAGATCCCATGTAGGGTGAGTATAATAAAAATTAGCATAAACCTCCAAAATCACTAAACATAAATCATCAAGATTTTTTTGCTCATCAACTTAATGTCATACCAATTAAGATATGATAAAAGAAATAAGGGAAACATGAATTATTTTATATAATCATAAAAGAATCAAAATATAAAATAGGTTTAAACCACTACCATCAAGGGGATTCCTCTCAAGGCTTCATGGTAATGGTCATCTAGAATAACTCACTCAATGAGGTATGATGTCCCTGATGAATCCAATATGAGAGGTTGTTCTCATTAGGTCTCACACATGATTTAATTATTGGATCATTAAGAATGTTCACATCTATATAGGGGATCACACCCAATACCACTGGGGTACACCACGATCCCATATAGATTAATCTACTATATAGGGAATCAATTCCCCATGCATGGTGGTCACACAAGTACCGTGAACACTAAACAGTTTAAAAAATATGATATAAGATCCAACCACAGGAATCATGGATTGATACGATAAACTCAAGCCAAGAAAAAACTTGTATATCAGATCAATTTATTATGATCAAGATGTAATGCCACACTGTACCACTGTAGGGATGGACTACGGTGTCAAACTCAATTGAACACAATCCAAAATAAAGGGAGAGATTTCTTTAACTTGACCAAAATGAAGTGTACAAAATGTACTTGGGAGTACATGGCATTTGTTCTCTTCCTCGCATCAACTCATGTGTCATCCTCTCACAAAACGTATAATCATCCATACACACAATAAGTTCTTATGGTATATTTGTCATTTAAGGGTAGGTCTATCACCTTTTGTTCCACCAACCAATGGTCATGTAAATTTTTCAATGAACGTGTACTTGGACATAGAATCATTTACCTGACTGTGACCAAGCATTGGGTCATCCCCATGTACTGGGGTCATTATCATTTTCAAGGACAGGTCTCCACCCCTGTACCCATTGGGGTACACATTGTGCTACAAATACTAGATGAATTGGAGTATGACATGTTTCACATAGCATGTGAAATTTTTCTTTCTATGTAAACCATAGAAATATATAAGGGTGACTAAATAGTGTTTTCTTCAAAATACATTATTTGTATCATATAATTTTCTGAAACTCACAGGTTGTTTAGGTGATTCATTTTAATCATCTTCACCCTCGATCCCGCAATCAAATACACTAAAAACAAGGGATTTGAGTGGAAAAAACATCTCCATCACTAGTTTATAGATTCCATCCACAACTAAATAACAGGTATCACCTTCAATCAAGCTATGCTATCATAGAATGCCAAACTAGAGAATGAGGGACCTCCGATCGATTCCTCTTACTCCACTAGTCTTATCCAATCATAGTTTCACCATCTTCAATTGATAATCATGAACAATAATCAATGTTGATTATTTGTTTTGAAAAATATGTAATTCACAATGTAACATCGAAATATTTCATAGTTCGTTATTTCTTCATTGTAATTCAATAACGTTCACTACAGATAAGACAGAGTTTAAGCGCACCACAACTTTCCAAACTAGTCGTTCAAAAGCCTTTATGAATAGTATTAGAAGAATTTTGAATTTTATATAATACTTAAAATTTTATATTCCATATTATGAGTTTCTTAGATATAATATAAGAACAAATTCATTTTTTCAGAAAAAAGAATTAATTTTTAAATGCTATTTAACAGCCTTATAAAGACGAAACATTTTTAAACTCAATTTTTGAGACTTTTATATATTAAATTTGACAAAATAAACATCATCTTTAGAATCTATAGATAAAAAATTTAGATATTATAATTTTTTGGTTATTTTCTAATAACATTCATATTTGGGTGAATATTTAAAAAAACTACATTTTAAATGAAAACAACGTTTTTAATCAAAATAATTTATAGTGTTAAAATATAAATATGAATGGTTTGGAAGAATAATTAGATTATATTTTTACCATTTAATGTAATGTTTTTCATTGGATGTAATTTCACTTTTGACATAAACAAGTGTCAATCTTTTGGTAGTTATTATTTCGTTAAAATAAGCATTTTGGTTTTGACAACAGAAATTAATTTTATATTAAGAAATACAATTTCTATGATTTCAATTTGGTTAAATAGACATAATTATTGAATTTGTATTATCAAAATTAGGTTATTTTGAATTTTTGGTAGGTTTCTGAACACATTCAATTTTTTATGAATAGTGGAAAACACGACGTTATTGGTTAAAATAGACATTTCATTTAAATAATAATTTATTTTATTTAAATTTTTTAATTTCAAAAAAGATACATAATACCTATATATTTTCAGTGTAATCTAGTGGGGTCATTTTGTTATAACATTTGATATATAAAAGTTTATTAAACTTTTCACCGTCTTTTACCTACCTCCTAGGAGAATTTTCAAATATTCATAAAAAATAATTTAATCTCTTCTGTGAGTTGAATTTCAAAAATCCGAGGGACATAGTTTATATTATTAAGTAATATTTGGTACAATAAGACGGAAATAGTTTTTGATGAATAGTAGCTGTTAAATTTTATTTACCACAATTAAAAGTAAATATGGTAATTAAGGATAAAAATGATTTCATAATTACCCTAACACATATCCTAATTATATTGGATAAGTGTAATTCAACAAAACACAACCTTAGGAATAAAATATGATCCTTTAGGTCCACTTTAATTATATTAGGACATTTATTATTATTGAAAACAAAGAATAGATAAATGTGTAAAAATCAAAGTTTAATAACTAAACCATTTTTAATATAGGGTTACACATGAAATAAATTCGACTATAAATAATAATTATAAAGATAAAACGATTTCCTACGTAGTGAAATTTTATTTATAATTTTTTGAAATTATATAATTTAATTTATTTGTGACACAATGATGATGGAGTAATTATATAATCCATGAAATATTAAAATAATTGATATTATAAATACACAAATAAATGAAATTTGAGGCTTTTTATGAATTAAATTAATTTTCTAGGTTACTATGACATGTTAGAGTTGATAAAATTAATTTATATATAATTAATAATGCTTTTATGGATTTAGAAAAAACAAAATACAAAATAGTGTCAAAATTGACAAAAAAGTGTTTTTATAAAAAATATTATATTATTAATTGGTATTCTATTTATAAAAATATAATGTTTGTCAAATGGTCTGAAATACTATTATATATTTCCTTTATGAATCTATTGGGGTTCTCTTGGAATCTTATTGTAAATTTATTAAACATTTTATATAAATATACAACGAGACATGGTAAATGTCAAACTATTTAACTTAGAGTTAAATATAAAAGATAAGTTTAATAGATTTACCCAAACATATATAAAACCTATTGGTTGAGAGTTTCTCGACTCATCCCCAAAAAATCCTTTAAAAAACTCATTTTGGAGTCATTTGAAGCAGAAAATGATTCTATTATAAAATAATATTTTATGCTATTCCTAAGGTGCCCCTCACCCCTCTTGAAAAATGGAACTTCCCCTTCTCTCAAATTCACACCGCTAATGCAATTTTTATTGTCCACACCTTTCCAAAATATCATTCCAACAATCCTTCATTAATCCTAGAGGCCTTAGTTTGATCAAAAAGCCAACCTAATGAGCTCTTTTGATCAAATGAAAATGAATAAACCGAAGAAGATGTAAAGATTTCACCACCCTCTTTCATTTCATATCTTCTTCCACTTACTCTTTCTTTTTTATTTGCATAAAAAATAATAACTCCAGTATGTTATATATATGGTGATGTTATTATAAATATGTCACAACCATATTCATTATTCTATCCATCCAATGTATGATAATGTCCCCATGTGTGCGTACATACAACTTACCGTCTCCATAGCGGGGTGTTATTTGTTATTCAACATTATGTTATTTGGATGGATATAATGATGATTCATATGTATATAAATAATAAAAATAACATGATAATTTATTTTTAAAATTAATATACCATCCAGTTCTACACCTTTATGTAAATGATATTTTCTCTCATGCATACGTAAGGATTACTCGCTCCATGATGTGATTAGATTCATTTCCACATTCACCATTCATCAATGATTATAAAAATATTTACTAAAAATAAGTAAGTAATATATGACTTAATAATTCTACTGGATATATATATATATATATATTATGTACTTTCATATATCTTATTCACTTACTTTCATTCAATACGATATGAAAATAGAAACAACGTTAATGCGTACGTACAACCAACCGTCTATATTAACTGTGTTTCCATTTCATATATCTATCTATTATAAATATTTATATTTTAAATATGTATGATTTATAAATCAAGGTTTATATTCTTGAAGTATTTAAATCATGATCTAAATGATACGATCAAGAATAACAAGTTAAAATATGTACGATAATGAAAGCGATTATTACCCAAATTGTTAATTTAACAATAAAATAATTATTAAATTGGTAGTATAATGTCAAAAATGAATCATGTATGATATAATAAATATGAATATGGTTATATAATAATCTACTAATATACAAGGGTCATTATACAGGTGGATAAAAATACCCTTGACCAAAGGAAAGTGCAAGTTAAGGGTTTTTCATCTCACGCCTAATTCACATGAGATTCATGCTATATTGCCACTATTTCCTTTTGTGTAGTTTATGTATTGAACATAATTGTATTCAATGTGAAATAAACATTAATTTATTTGTATTTACATCTTCATTGTATGATACTTCTTTCAAGGGGTGTATGTTTCATAAGTTACCAAATTTGTAAGGGTTAATTTTATAATCTCTTTATTCTCCGAGGTTGTTTTTATGTAAGTATCTACTAGAAAATATTTATTATCCTTGTCCATGATTTTTAAAGGAGTTTTCAATGTGAATAATTTTAAGTTATTTTTTACTAAAACATCATTTTAAAATGTTTTAAAGATTTATTCTTCTAAACATTTCATTTTAATGTGCATGTTTTCAAAATGGTTTTCAGGATTTATTTGTATGGACAAGAATGTTTTAAAATGGTAATTCATTTCAAAGGATTAAAAGTGGTATGAGAACATTTGATTCGAAACAATCATTTAAATGGATTTCTATATAAATTATGTTTCTTTTAAATGATTTCAAGAAAAAGGGATATTTCTCTCAATGATTTTTACTAATCATTTTTAGCTTTGTCAACATCCATTACGAGACATTATTCTTGATCGAGGTTGATTTATTAGGAAACAAATCATCCCTATTGTATTTACAGTTTTGTGATATCTTTGAATGTGGATAAATTATTTTTATACCATTCATGGTTTATGGTTAACGTATTGACAATTAATATGCTAGTTTTAATACGAATGTTTATTTTATATTTCAACATTTTCTTAAGATGAATGTATTGGACTTGTATGTTCCAGGTTGGGGACATGTAAAAGTAATCCCTCTGGGATGGGGTCTGGTTACAGTAGTCCATCCGGGTTGGTGTCTTGTTATAGAGGCTCTCTGGGTTGGAGTCTAGTTACAGAGGCTCTTCGGGTTGGAGTCCGGTTATAGAGACTCTCCGGGTTGGGGTCCGGTTAAAGTTATCCCCTTGGTCCTAGAACGAGGGTTTGACACAAAAATTAAAAGGAAGGTACTATACATTCCTTCATTATGAAAATTATATTGATGGTTCATATGGTCATTCGACTAGTAGAATACCCGTGATTATGTTTTGTTATGACATTATTTACTCAGGTCATATTCTTGAAACAATGTATTCATGTTTATTATCTGTAAAGACAAGTGTTTTCAATTATTCACCACATCTAATTATTATGTTATCTTCCATTGTATTACTTTCCCATACTGAGCATTTGAGGTCACCCCTTTCTAATATTTCATTTTCTTAGGATTCCAAGAAGTGTTTTGTGATTGATAAGTAGGGTTAAGCATGGAGATTAATGGAATTATCAAATGACCATTTAGGATATGTTTTTTTAATGTGTAATGTAACGTTCAGGTATGTATTCTAATTTCCGAGACTGCTAAACTGATCGGTCTTTTGGGTCATTATTTCTTGTAATCATTCCAATGTATTAAAATAACGTATTGACATTGGGCTTCTAGGGTCAGGGCGTTACAATTTTTATTAGATGAATTTTATCAATAAACTTAGAAACTAGATTAAGATAAAATCTTATTAGATCACATTACCATAGTATATACTTTCCAGATTAGTAAAGAAGATCTTTCTAGAATTTTGGTAATGTACAGATTTTGTGTGTTTTCCATGAAAATACATCCCTGTCTAGATACGAGCAGGTAGAGGTGGCTCTGTAATAGATGTTACTAGGGGTAAAAACCGAAATCACAGCTATGAGCCAGACAAGAATGGGAACTAGTGCACGACAATGGACCTTGTTACACTCCTTGTTACGACACTCCCTTGGTATATGCTTAGCACAATTGTCATTTTCTTAAAAATCATTATGAAGGATTTATGAGTATATCTCTCCTTAAAGAAAATATTTTTGTTATTATGGATTATATCCATAAAATGTTCAATTTACATTAGGTATTTTACATGTATGGAATTATTCATTACAATTCATAAATAGTCCTAGTGTTGCCATTTTTATAAATGGCTCCATGTAGAAGGAATGAGAACTCCAACAATACATATGATCCAAAGAGTATGAAGGATAATATCATTCATGGTATTAAACCAACATTTCTAATGGAAATATTCTCCCATGTATTCTAATCATATGAAGAAATAATATCATGTGTTAATAATATTAGTAAATAATTCTATGTGTCCTATGGCATTGAAGGAAAGAAAGAGAATAAATGGATTGTAGAGAGAAATATGGACAAAGAGAATAGGGGAAAGTAGGATTTTCCTATATGTGATAAATGTGGAAAGATTCACCTTGGTAAATTCTTGAAGGGAACATGAGTTTGTTATAAGTCTAGTGAAAAAGGACACAAAGAATGTGATTTGAAGGGTTAGAAAAATAATTCTAATGTAAAATTCTTCATCTAAAAGGTGTTGGGACACTACGTGAATCAATGTCCCAGTCATTAGAGTATACCGTAAATGAGGCTATTTGATAATAATCAAGTAATGATATTATCTCAAATAAAGAGGAATGACTAGTGTTCTTATGTTGTTATTTTAGAATTATTTCATTGGAGTGTTGAATCTACAATATAGTATTTATATGAATTATGGAGATAAATAAACATTGTACTCCAGTACTATTTTATTATGGATTTTAGATTATATGGTTCTGCGAAAAGTGACATAATTGTAAGCTACAATTTTTGGAAAATACATGTTTGAAGGAAAGGAAATCCTTAATATGGTTCGGATAATGAGGTAGTGATTTTGGAATAAGAGATGATTGATTTGGATAAATTATATTCTATATTCTTGACTCCATTGGAACTGATTCATAGTTTTTTAATTTCACCATTGTTGGAATTTTCAAACTTTTTGGATATAAGGGATATATCTAGTATCTTATAAAGAATAATAGAGCATTAATGTAATAAATAAGGATTATTGGTAGTTCAGGGAGTCACTATGTTTTAAAAGAATACATGATGAAGGTGTTCATATGTTATTACCTAGAAAAATTATCTTCATTGTGTTTAAAATCCTTGTAAATTTTGGATTGTGAGTTTGGATAGAATTATTTTGGATAAGTATAAAGGTTCGAATAGATTAAGTTTGAAATTGGATAAAATTGTTATGGTTATTTTTGGATTTTCATAGAAAGGACATCACAGAAGTCGGGTGACAACAAGTCGCATCCGGCAAGGCCACAAGACATGAACCCGCAACCAATGGGCGACAAGGGTGCATCACCAACAACTAGCCTATGTGTTTTCCTGGATTTTATAATGTATTTTTTAAAAAGTTCTGATATGTGAATTATAAATTAATTATTTTTGGAACCCTATACAATTAGGATAAATATAATTTTTCATAAAAAATTTTGTAGCGAAAGAAGAGTTTGTGGTCCGAATTTGTTAAAGGATGTAACTCTACTTGTCAAGTATAAATATATATATCCATTTTATTCTATGACTAAATTAATTCTTAAGCATTAGTTAAGGGACTTTGTCTCAATCTACTTTCATTGAGGCATATTTTGATTTTAAAACGAAATTCTTTTATATGGTGTATAAAACCCTTTGAATTTTCATTTAAATGGGAATATTTTTCTACGAAGCATTTTAACAAACGATAAACAATGAATGATTTTTTAATGTAAGCGATCACAATGATCTTTCCACCTACTCATGTTTTATTTGATCTTTGAATTCCATAACAAGCCAAAATGTTTTTTAAAATAAAATAAATACCATATACACTTTTTAAGTATTTTGGTATTGAAAGTGGTTTTGATAATGGATTTGTTTTTTCAAAATATTTAAATGATATATTGTGATTGATGACCTCAATGACTCCCTATAAATATTTACGTTTTCCCTCCAATTATGTTTCCTAAATTCCCACCAATGTTCTCCTAATCGAGACCATAATTTAGTGGTAAACATTTAGATTTCCCTTTCCCTCTTATTAAGACGAAATTTTAATAACCCAATTTTTGATGTGGGTTCTCCACAAAGGTATTTTTCAATTTTTAACATTTTGTTTCTGAAGAAAAACTTAAAATTTCAAGGATGCAACTTATTGAATTATGGGAGAATATAACACCCCAATATTTCATAGTGTGTTATTTCTTCAATGTAATTCAAAAACATTCACTACACACAACACTGAGTTCAAACGCACCACAGCTTACCAAACTAACCGTTCAAAAGCAGTTATGAATAGTATTAACTGAATTTTGAATTTTATATAATTTTTTAAAATATAGAATCAATATTTTTAGTTTCTTAGACAAAATATAAAAACAAATTCATTTTTTTCATATAAAATAATTATTTTTTTAATATGCAATTTTACCTCCTTTTAATGGAGAACCATTTTTAAATCCAATATTTGAGGCATTTATATATTAAATTTGACAAAATAAACTTCTTCATTAGAATCGTGAAATAAAAATTTAGTTTTGATAACATTTGGTTATATTTCTGAAAACTTTCATATTTGGGTGAAGAGTGGAAAAACCTAAATTATAACTGAAAACAAATTTTTTAATCAAAATTATTTATTATGTTAAAATATACATATGAATAATTTAGAATCATTATTAGATTAAATATTTTTGATTTAATCCAATGTTTGTCATTGGACGTAATTTCACTTTGAAATTGGACATAAACTATGGTCAATCTTTTTGAAGTTATTATTTCTTAAAATTACGCTTTTTGGTTTTGACAACAGGAATTAATTTTATATTAAAAAATGAAATTTCTATGTTATTAATTTGGTAAAATTGAATTCATTTTTGAATTCAGAGTATCAGAGTTATCTTAGGGTGAATTTTTGGTATGTTTCTGGAAACATTCCTTTTTTGATTAAATTTGACAAACATTGCATTATTGGTTAAAACCGACTCTTCATTTAAATAATTATTTATTTTATTTAAATTTATTTTATTTAAATTTATTTTATGTCAAAATATATTCATAATACCTATATATTTTCAATATAATATATTGGAGTCATTTTGTAATAATATTAGATATATAATATTTTATTGAACTCTTCACCGTCTTTTACCCACCTCCTAGGAGAATTTGAAAATTTTCATAAAATGTAATTTTACCACTTCTATGAGTTGAATTTCAAAAATCTGAGGGACACAGTTGATATCAGTATGTAAAATTTGATTCAATATGATGAAAATAATTTTTTGTGAATATTAATTTTTGACTTTTATTTACCATGATTAAAAATAAATAGGGTAATTAAGGGTGAAAATGATATAATAATTATCCAAAAACATGTCCTAATTCTATTGGTTAAGCGTAATTCGACCAAAAACACCTGTAGGAATAAAATATGATCCTTTAGGTCCACTAATATTAGATTAGGAAATTTATTATTATTTAATTAAAAGAAGAGATAAGAGTATTAAAATCAATGTTTAATAACTAAACCATTTATAATATATGGTTACACATAATATAAAATAGACTATAAATATTCAGTAGAATTATAAACAGACTTCCTACATAGTGGTATTTTATTTATTATTGTTAGATATTAAATAATTTTATTTATTTATGACACAACGATAACGCAGTAATAACCTTATTAATGAAATATTAGCATTATTGATATTATAAATACCCAAATAAATGTAATTTGACAATTTTTATGAATTTCACTAATTTTCTAGGTTAATATGACATGTTAGGGTTGATTAAATGATTTTATTCATATAATAATGCTATCATGAATTTAGAAAAAAACAAAATACCAAATAGTGGCGAAAATGTCATAGAATAGTTTTTAAAACAAATATTATATTATTAAAGGGTATTCTATTCCTAAAAATATAAGGATCATGAAAATGGCATAAATAATATTATATATGTCATTAATGAACCACTTAGTGTTCTCTTAGATGTTTATTGTAAGTCTATTAACAATATAATATAAAAATACCAAGAGACATGGTCAATTTCAAACTATTTAACTAAGAGTTAAACATATAAGATATGGTTAATTAGTTTCCCAAACCGGTCTAAAACTTATTGTATGAGTGGTGTTCAACCCATCCCCACCGTATCATTTAAATAATTCATTTTGGTCCATTAGAAGACTAAAATGATTTTATTATAAAATAATATTTTAAGTTTTTCCTAAGGTGCCCCTCACCCCCTTATAAAAGGGAACTTCCCCTTCTCTCAAATTCATACCTCAAAAGCCATTTGGAATAGCCAAACATTTCCCAAATATCCCCCCAACTATCCACCATTCTTTTTAGAGGCCATAGATTGATCTGACTGCCAACCAATGGATCACTTTTGATCAAATCTAAAGGAAGAACCTAAATAAGAGGTAATGGTTTCACCACCCTTTTTCAAGTTTTTTTCTTCTTCCACATAAAAATTATTTTTTATTTCCATACAAAAATATTAAATCCAATACCTTATATATACTGTGATTTTATTATAAACATGTAAAACTCATATTCATTAATCTATCCATCCTATGAATCATAATGTCACTATGCACGCGTACCTACAGCTTACTGTCTCCACATCGTGGTGTAAATTGTTATTCAACATTTCGTTATTTGAATGGATATAATGATGAGTAATATGTATATAAATAATGAAAATAACATGCTAATGTCTCTGTAAAATTAATATAACTTCTAATTCTATAACTTTATGGAAATGATATTGTCGCTCGTGCGTATGTCTGGATTACCGTCTCTGTGATGTGATGAGATTCATTTCCACGTTCACCATTAATCGATGATTACAAAAATATATATTACTAATAAGTATGTAATATATGACATAATAATGCTACTGGATATATATATATATATATATATATATATATATATCTGTGTGTGTGTGTGTATTTATTTACTTATATATATCTTATTCACTTACTTCCATTCAATAGGATATGAAAACCGAATCAGCGTTTATACGTATGTATGTCCTACTGTCTCCATAAATGGAGATTCCATTTCATATATCTAAATATTAAAAATATTTATATTCGAAATATGTATTGTATATAAATCAATTTTTATATTTTGGATATATTTAAACCATATTTTAAATTATACGATCCAGAATAGCATGTTAAATTATGTTTGATAAAGAAAGCGATTATTACCCGAAATGTTAATTTAACATGAAAATCATTATTAAATGTGTAGTATAAAGTTATAAATTAATCATGTATGATATAATAAATATGAATAATGTTCTGGTATAATGTAATAATGAACAATGGCCATTTACAAGAGGTTAAATGTACCCTCGACCAAATGAAAGTGCAATGTAAGTGGTTTTCATCTCACTCCTTATTCCCGTGAGATTCATGCTATATTGCCTCTATTTAATTTTTATAGTGTATGTACTGCACATAATTGTATTACTTGTGTAATATAATTTAATTCATTTGTATTTACATATTCACTATATGCCGTTTCTTTCATGGGGTGTATGTTTCATAAGTAACCAACTTGGTAAGGGTTAATTTCACAATCTCTTTATTGGTCGAGGTTGTTTTTATGTAAGTATCTACTGGGACATATTTATTATCCATGTCCATGTTTCACAAAAGTGCTTTCAAAGGGAATAATTTTAAGGTTCATTTTACTAAAACATTATTTTAAAATGTTTTATATATTTTTTCTTCTAAACCTTTCTCATTAATGTCCATGTTTTCAAAATGGTTTATAGGATTTATTTGTATAGACATGAATGTTTTAAAATGTTAATTCATTTCAAAAGCCCCAAAGTGGCATGGAACACTTTGATTAAAACCCATCTTTTAAATGGATTCCTTTATAAATTATGTTACTTATAAATGATTTGATGAAAAAAGGATATTTCTCTCAAAGTGTTTTATTAATCTGACTGACAATTAAAATTTTTTATTTCCAAACACTTTTTTGAAAAATGAGAAACCACACAACCCATAACACGAACCCAACCATGACTTGAGCCATTGACAAAAACGAAATCTACAAAACAACCACAATCCTAACAGCCCATCACATGACTACATGTCATAATACCCGTAATCAACTCTGCATCGCTCACAAGAGTCCCCTTCTGCCATAACTGATTGCAAATCAGAGGCCGATTTATGCCACCTTAAGAAATAATAGCTTTTCTAAAATTTCCTCATCCCGCCCAGTGAAGGTTGTACTGTGCCAGTTTTCATAATCAATCTGTCCTTTTTGAAGTCAAGAAACACACCATTGTCCCGCTTAAATGATGATATAGTACGCACTTTTTACGGAAGGTAAGAGTAGTCTTTACTTGTTCGTATTCTTGGGGTAGCAGATAGAGTTTTTTCATACTCGGTCATCCTTTCATTCTCATTATGAACAATGTCATTGTATTAAACGTAGACTGGACAACTCATATTTTGTTTATTCCCTCCATTCCCTCCAGAAACCTTTCTCCCATTCGAAACATCATCCTTGAAACCAGTAGCATTCCCCCTCCTAGGCTCGGGCGTGTTACTGTCAACCAAGGAAAGACACCCCACTGCGTTAATAGCCTCTTCCCCAGCCATAAGAGCTTTCTCTTGTGCCCATCATGCAGCATTGTGCTCATCCACATAGGCCCTATCTGCGTCCTCACTAGTCACAACAACATTCTCCAAACCCTCATCAGATATGACTTCTAAAAGACCATCAAACCTATTGGTTAACGCGCTGAAGGGCCTGAACGAAGGGGCTATACCCTTAGAACCCTCATCTCTATTCGGACTAGCCACTCTTGAATTAGCTCTCTTTCCCCCAATCCTCTATGAATTCACTGTATTCTCCACATCCATGTGTTGTTCCTTACAATTCTCCTTATAACCTGGACTAGACTCCATCTGAAAAATGTGGTAAGAGAAGTCCCCCAAATCCGGACGCAACGTATTGAAAACCTCCACAACCGTCAGGTTAGCCTGGTTTATCATGGAACATGGAGTTCTAGATGCATGCACATCCACCATTGTCACCTTATGGGAATCATCATGAAGGTCCTTCACCATAGGATTTTAGGGAGATCCCCCAGTTTTGGACCCCAAAGACTCCTTGGTCAGACTAGACACCACAACAACCTCTGGTTCCTTACCCGGAGCAACATCCCCTCATCATACTGCATCATGCTTCCCCCTACGGGTGACCTTTGACGGAGGATTAGATCTTCTCATATAGTATACCCCCAAATGGTGAACCAATCATTTCCAAGAAGAACATGATATTATTCTTGATCAAGTTTGATTTATACTGATACAAATAATCCATTTGTATTTATGTTTTTGTGATATGTTTGATTGTAGATGATTTATTTTTATTCCATTCATGTTTTACGGATGAAGTGTTGAAATATCATATTCTAGTTTTCATAAGAATGTTTATGTTATATTTCAACCCTTTCATAAGATGGATGAATTGGAATGGTATGTTCTGGGTTGGGGATCAGTAAATGAAAGCCCTTCGTGTTGGGGTCTAGTTTCAGTTGTCCTTCCAGGTTGGAGTCTGGTTACTGAGGCTCTTCGGGTAGGAGTAAGGTTACATAGGCTCTCTGGGATGGAGTCTGGTTACAGAGCCTCGCTGGGTTGGGGTCCGGTTACAGTTAGCACCTTGGACCTGGCACCAGTCCTTGACTAAAGAGATTAAATGTCTGGTACAATACATTCCCTCATTACGAAAATAATATTGAGCGTTCATAAGGTAATTTGACTAGTATAATACCCGTGATTATGTTTTAATATGGATTTACATACTCAGATCATATTCCTTCCATAATGTATTTTTTTTTATAATCTGTAAAGTCGTGTTTTTTCAATTATTTTCCATGCCTAATGATTATTTTATCCTCTACTGTATTACTTACCCTTACCATGTGTTTAAGCTCACCACATTCATATACTTCATTTTCCAAGGATTTCAAGAAGTGTTTTTTGATTGATAAGAAGGATTATGCTTGGGGATTAATGGTGTTTTCAAAGGATCATTTATGTTTTATTTTATTTTATTATGTTTAATTTAACATTCATTTATGTAATCTATTTTCCAAGACTGAAAAACTGATCGGTCTTTCGAAAAATGATTCCATGTAATCATGCTAATATATTAAAATCATGCACCAACTCTGGGCTTCTGGAGTTGTGGAATTACACACATTAATCATCGACAAGGTATTGATCATGTGACTGATAAAAAACCACTAGTAATGAACATGTGTATTAAGAGGGAAGAAATCCATGGAAAAAAATGGAATGAACCTTTTTCCATATTTTGGCAGGTGTTTATTTTTTCTACTAAAACAAAAATTGACGAGAAACAATATCAATGGCCAATATACTAAAAAATATAAAATAATATATGTAGATTTGAATGATATATTAAACAACATGTTGGTCAATTTAATTCATGTTAGTCATGAGATAATCAATTGGGAATTAAACCAATTCAATATAAAAATCTATCTTGGTACGAATCATGAACTAATGAAGAATAGTATTGTGTTTCTTTCATTGAAGAGATCAACAAAATCCACTACATTTAGTGATCATGATATTAGAAAGATCATTGATCCATTTTCCTGAAGTCCATCATCTCTCATCCAAACTCTCCTCTCAAATACCGAGGGTTATATAGCTATCCCTAGGTTTTTCTCATATGTGTTGGCTTAAATGGGAGATTAAAGTCATTAAAAAATTAATCAATCAATTAATTAATTTACTATTTTCCCATTGTCCAATTTTGAAACCATATTCCAATGTTGACAATGGTAATATCGTACCTTGTTAAAAACCCACAATCTGAATCCAAAGGCAGTCTCGTCTTTCCATTCTCTGACCTTGTTCAGTATTTATTCTATTATTGGACAAAATGAATTTATTCAAGATATTGATATATTTAATATTTAAATTAGATCAATATAAGGCATCAATGGGCCTTGATATCCCAAGAAAAATTATTTCATTGCATTTAATATATTTTTAGATATATTTGAAATCATTATATGCATGAAATAGTGTAATTAGATTCTCCCCACATCTACTATTTTTGTCCCCAAATGAAAAATGATACCTAAAAAATGAGAGTGTACTTGATCCCAATTAGGTATCCCATTCCCCAACACACTCCTAGAAATTCCCCTACTTCTACCAAATGCACAACATGAGAATGTCTCACCCATGTACGATATTCCTCTTCTGATCCCCAATCTCTTCCAAGTACCCTATAAAGGTATATACATTCTCAATTTCCACATCATCCCAGTCTAGAATGTGTGATGATTCGTGCACATACAACCTCATTTGGAATAATTTGATGATGTCATGTTCATATTCCAACTATTTTGATAGGTACAAGTGATATGCCACAACACCAATAGTACACAGTATCTGGAATGGGATTACTAATCTCATATATAAATTACTAACCCAGAAAAATATTTGTAATCCAAGTCGTGTTGAGAAATTCATGACCACATGGTTTCACTTCTTGAACTCGAAATTACTCTGTCATCAGTATGTATATGAAATAATAAAGATATTGGTTGCCTTTATCCACTCCTTGATGGTATAAACATTCTATATGATAGATTGTATAAAAATCTTTCTTGTGGGGGCTGAATCACTTTGATCAGTACCACATAACATGGACATGTAGTGTATTATATACAAGTAATCAAATTATATCATACTAATTGTGGAATGGAATTTGTTGTTGTATGAAAACATAATCTCGGTTAGATGATCCACCCAACTATGGAAAAAGCCAATCATGTCATCCCACATCATGTTCTAAAAATACTAAATCATCTAATCAATCGACTCATCAATTTGGTGGTGAAATCATATGATCAAATTCAATTTATTCCCATAGGAATCCTATATTTCCCTCCATAAATAAAAAATGAAATATGTTTCATGTCCTGAAATGATCATCATGTGATATTCATGAAGCTAAACTATCTCCTTAACATAATGGTATTCTATGATCTCTACATATTAAAACTCTTTGATACCTTGAATGTGGGTTGACATGATGAGTAAGACTACAATCAACCAGATGGCATTGTGTCCTCTAGAAATTTATGTCAACCCAATAATAAATTTCAAGTTTATTGAATATTAAATATACTTTGGCATATAATGGGGTTTATATAATCCTTCTATAATCGAGTTATCATCATCCACCTACATGAAAGTGAGGCATAAAGACACAAAATTTGATCAATAATTATTCCTATCTGCCAAACAGAATTGAAATTACCACACTTATAACATCTTATAAATACATGGATTTACAAATATGTGGGGTGTATAAAACACCATGAGAAACTCCTCATGAAAAATTACGAGTACCGTCATCCACCCAATGAATATGATTACTTAATCGCCACAATCAAAAAATCTTGTAGAAGCATGTCTAGTGGATATCTATGAATCTGTGGTATCAAACCTGGTATCCCCATTATAGGCCTCCCTATCATTCTATAGATGTGGCGGGGTTATAACCATTAACTTTGAATGCCATTCCATTTCATCTCATATATTCAACTAAAATTATTCCAACTTCTCTTATGCTTCACTTATAATCCGTAAACAAGATATCACGCTAAGAGAATCATCCCCAAATTCTCCATCTCAAGAGAATATATGATAAAAATGTTATTATTTTGTATATACTGTATACATCACCTCTTTCAACTATTTTGATCCTGCTAAAATACGATATATGAGAGGCAATTGTGGTCAAAATAGATGATTGAACGCTCATCCTTAAGGAAATGTCACCACAAATTCATATAGAATACTACAGCTACCGGCTCCAGATCACAGGTCATATAGTTATGTTCATGAGGTATCTAATATCACGACTCAAAAGAAATCACTACATTCCACTAGCTAAAAACTCTTCAATGGAATACTATAGAGGAATCACATAATACTACTTACTCTATACCATCATTTGGAAATATCATGATAGGGGTGATCATCAACATCTACCTCAACTCTTAAAAATATTTTTGGGAGCCTATTCATTGAAAAGAATATATTTCACTTCTAATTTGATGAAATAAAGGGTGTTTACCATGAACCGACTCACCAAGGTCTGAATCACGACATCCTCAAGCTTAATACTAATAGGATAGGGGCTAATGACCAATGATGAAGAAGCATATCAAAAAATAAAAGGCATTATCTTAAAAGACAAACACACACAGAGAGACTCACACATACACATACACTTATCCAAGACCATACACGACTGATATGTAAAACAACTGAAACTGTAACACCCCATGTTTCCTCGGTATGTTTCCATTCGAATAATGCAATGGCGTGCATTGTACACAACTTCGAGATTTTAACACACCATAACCAATCAAACTAGCCGTTATGAATAGTAATACCTACTTTTTGAAATTTTATAAATTCTATCTCTCAAAATGGACTTCATTTTTGGATTCGTAATATCGAAATTATCCTAGGGTGAAATTTTCCTACTTTTTGGATAACTTTCATATTTTGATGAATAGTGAAAATTTCTAAATTTTAATTAAAAAACAAATTTTTTAATCAAAATAATTAATAGTGATAAATTATGAATTTGAGTTGTTTTAAAGAATATTTAGAATATATTTTTACCATTTAATATAATTTTGGTCATAGGACAAAATTTTACAATTCAACCGAACATAAACAAGTGTCAATCTTTTGATAGTTATTATCTCTTAAAAACACGCTTTTTGTTTTGACAGCGGGAATTAATTTTAAATTAATTTCTGCCACTTCTATGTTTTTAATTTAGAAAAATGGATTCCATATTTGGAATCAGGATGTTCAAATTGTTTAAATAGGTAACTTTTATTTTTAGACATTTTGAATAATTACTGCGGTAAATATTTTATTTACCATGGTTAAGGGTAAATCCGGTAAATAAGGGTTAAAAAATAATATTATAATAGTACTAAATTACCCTAAAACGTGTCTTAACCCTATTGGTTGATAAATGGTCGACCATGGGAATCTTTGGGTCTATTTTGGGACCCCATGGATCCACTTGTAAGTGATAATGACACTTTATTTTAATTAAGTTAAAATAAATACAAAAATGACACAAGCATATATCTTTTAACAAAACAATTGTTACAGAGGGTTATATATGTTGGATTTTAGATTATAAATATTCCTTAGAAATATAAAAAGATTTCCTACATAATGACATTTTATTTATAATTTTTAGACATTAAATAATTTAATTTATTTATGACACAATGATGATGCAGTAATTACTATAATAGTGAAAAATCAAAATAATTGATATTAAAAATACCCAAATAAATATAATATGAAACTTTTAAAGAATTAAAATAATTTTCATGGATAATATGATATATTAGTATTGATTTAAGTGTCTTTTTTTGAAGTAATAAATCTCTTATGAGTTTCACAAAAATCAACTATTGAATAGTGTCAAAATTGACATAAAAGGGTTTTTAAAACAAATAATATATTATTAATTGATATTAAATTCTTAAAAATCTAAGGTTCGGAAAAGAGACTTATATCATGATAGGTGTATCATTAATGGACCACTTGGGGGTCGCTTGTATGTATATGGTATGTTTATTAACCATATAATATAAAAATACAAAGAGACGTTGTAAAAGTGAAACTAATTAACTTAGAATTAATACTTAATGATAAGGTTAATATAAGTACCGAAACCTGCCTAAATTCTATTGGTTGAGTTGTTTTCGACCCCTTCCCACCTTAAACTTTGAATAGTCAACTTTGGAGCCATTGGAAACCGAATATGAATTTATTATAAACTAATATCTCTAGCTTTTCCAAAGGTGCCCCTCACCCCTCTTATAAAAGGGAACTCTTCCTTCTCATTTCTTCACACCTTCAAAGCCCTTTGGTTCGGCCAAAACCTGCCCAAATACTATCTCAACTTCCCTCACTACAACCTAGAGGCCTTATTTTGATCAGAAAGCCAACCTATGGAGCCCTTTTGATCAAATAAAAAGGAAGAACACGAAGAAGAGGTAATGTTTTCACCACCCCTTTTCAAGTTCCTTTCTTCTTCCACTTCCTCTTTCGTTGTTATTTCCATTATAAAATAATAACTCCAGTATCATATATATATTGTGATGTTATTATAAATATGGTACAACCATATTCAGTATTCTATCCATCCTTTGAATAACATGTCACCATACGTGTGTACGTACGGCTTACCGTCTCCACGTCGTGGTGTAATTGTTATTTAATATATTATTATTTGGATGGGTATAATAATGATGTGTAAATCATGTAAATAATAAATATAACAGGATAATGATTCTGTATATATGATATAAAATACAATTATATATTATTTTAATATCAAAAGAATGATATTGTCGCTCGTGCGTATGTACGGACTACCGTCTCCACGAACGCGATGAGATTCATTGTCCATCATATCCATTCGAGTATAATAAAAATCTATGATTTAAAAATAGTATCTAAGGAATTGATATCATTATGTATATGAATAATATACATCCCATTAATAACGAATATGGCTCACATAACAAAGAATATAAAGTAAAATTAACCCGTTAACACACGAAATGACGATAATTCTAAGATATTATTAACAAATCAATGTTAAAAGATCATATATGATAACATATTAAATTAAATGATTCTTGTATAATTCAATAAAAATTATTTCACCATTATACAGGAGGTAAACCTACCATCTACCAAGGAAAAAGTACAAAGTAAGGGATTTTCTTATCTCACTTTCAATTCCGTGAGATTTCCATTTTTCGCCACTAAATTATTGAAAGTGGTGTATTGTGTACTGACATTTGATATATATTCATGATTCTATTTATATTAATGTTATTCTGTAAATAATTTTGTGGTTATTAACTTTTGGCCATATGACTCAGTTGATTAACGTGGTAAGGGATTTTCTGATCTCACTTTTAATTTCGTGAGATTTCCATTGATCACCACTTAATTATTGCATGTGGTGTATGTGTACTGCCCATGATTGTATTCATTGTGTAATATACTTTAATTTATGGGTATTTACATCATCATGGTATGATACTTCTTTCATGGGTGTATGTTTCGTATGTTACCTAATCGGTAAGGGAATTTGAGATTTCAATTCCCACTCATTTGGCTTTACGCATATTTCATTGATTATATTACTCCATGATTATGTGTGGAATCACTATTCATTTGATTATGTCATAATTTCCACTCCACTTCCTGTGGATATAAGTTTGATACACATAATCACTCATTGGTAATTCTCAAGTCATTGATATGAATTTTATAAGAGTAATTTTAACTCATTCACCATTTGTTGAGTTAAACATCCAATTCGTTGGTGTTGTTTTTAAAAGAATATGTGTGAATATCCTTTGATTGTTTTACACTGAATATCCAATCATATTTAGTGTATTTATATGTGTCACACATAATTATGTCGTTGATTTATCCTTAACCTAAGGATACAACCTTTATGAGAGATTTCATCTCAATTTACATTCCATTGAGACTTCTTTGTTGATATACATCAAATCACGTTTATGTGGTGTATATAATGTACTTTGACATAGTATATCATGAATCCCTTTATTCTCATGATATTACAATGTTTTGATTACCTCAATTATTTTTATTCAAGTGTCTCTTTTGGTTAAAATCTCTAACTAAAATACCATTTTTAAATGTTTTAAAGACTTATTCTTCTAAATCTTGCTCATTAATGTCCATGTTTTAAAAATGGTTTTAAGGATTTATTTATATGGACATTAATGTTTTAGAAATTAAAACTCCTTTTAAAAAGTTTCAAAGTGGTATGGGACACTTTGATTCAAAAATCTACTTTTAAATGGCTTATTAACAAATAGTGTGACTTTTAAATGTTTTCAAGAAAAGTGGGATAATTCTCTCAAATAGTTTTCATGATTATTTTCATTTATGTCAACATCATTCATTATTCTTGATTGAGGTTAATGTGATACAATACAATCTTCCATATTGCATCGAATGAGTCATGTTTGACTGTGGATGCACTGTTTTTATACCATTCATGGTTTGTGGTAAAAGTATTGACATTTCGTATGCTAGTTTTAATACGAATGTTTATGTTATGTTTAAACATGTTCATATGAGGAATGAATTGGACTTAATAAGTGACGGGTGGAGCCCGCTATAGCTCCTCGATGCATCGGTAGGTCTCATGAGACAAACTAGTGTCTTGGCACAAGGCCTTGACAAAATCTTATTTGTAGTCTTGGCACGAGGCCTTGGCTAAGTGGTTATGATAGTCTGGCATTATGCATTCCAACATTATGAAAGTGGATATTGATATTGCATGTGATCATTCGACTAGTAGAATATCCATGTGAGTAAGTAAATGGAATTATTTCATTTTACCTTTTCCATTTTATGCTGAAGTTCAAGTTTAAAAGGCTTTTGTTTTAGTTATAAATTGCCTTAAGTGTTTATGCTTATTTATGAAATCTTCTGCTATAATGTTATCCTTACTGAGCATCTGAGCTCACCCCTTTCAATGTTTTATTTTTCCCAGGATTATAAAGAAGTAATTTAGGAATGACCTGCAGGGATAGTATGAGGGGATATGAAGACAAGATGTTTTTTTATGATGTAATGTAAAAAAATTATGGATGTATCTAGTTATTCCAAGGCTACTAAACTGATCGGTCTTTCGAGACTTGATCTTTCTCGTGATCATGCCAATGTTATGTAATAATGCACCTACTCTAGGTAACTAGGGTTGGGGAATTACAGTTGGTATCAGAGCAAGTTTAGTACAAACCTTGGAAGCTAGATTTAGATAAACTCTGATTAGAGCATGTAGACCTAAGATGAACTTTGAGGATTAGTATAAAAGAACTTCCGAGAATTTTGGTATTGTAGAGATTTTGGGAGTTTTCCGAGCAATACATCCATGTCTGGATACGAGCAGGTAGAGGCGGCTCTGGCGCAGATGTACCTAGGGGTAAAACCCGAAAACACCACTTTGAGCTAGACTCGAACGGGAACTGGTTCACGACAACGGGCCTTGCTGCACTCTTGGTTACGACACTCCCAGGGGATATGCTTAGGATAATTTACATTTTCTTTACAAACTGATTTAAGTAATATATACATAAGATGAGAGTAAATGACCTTGGTTAATCCTAATATGTTTCAAATTGAGAATATGGTGACATTTTAATCTCTAAATGATTTTACGACTTCTATTACTCACACAATGCTTTCTGGTTTTAGTCAATGGCTGGATTCCAAGGAAGTCATAGTGACTTTGAGAATGATGTACAAGGTGGGAACGGTGGTGGAAATGAGTAACAAAATGGAATGTTGATAGGCGTAAAAGATATCGTCTTTATGCCAAATCAGTTTTCCAAAAATATGATCAACAACATATATATTAACCAACTCCCAGACTCAACAAGGAAGAGAAAGGTGATAAATGATAAGATCTCCAGCAATGGAGACCATGGGGAAAAGAAACCTCAATTTTCATCACGCAGGAAATGTGGAAAGAGACACCTAGGAAAGTGTCTCAGTGGGACAACGAAATGTTTTACGTGCGGGAAGGAATGACATAAAGTGAAGAATTACCGAAGAAAAATGAAGAGTACTATGGAAGAAGATAAAAATGGTCCCAAGAGTCCATTTACAGTCATTTTCCGTAAATGTAGGGGACCTAGCCATTACCCGAGTGAATTTCCTATTCTATAGGATATTTTCTTGGTCAAAGAAGAAGATATGTGGAAATAAATGGTTGGAGAAAAACTTAAAAAGTATTATCACTCCTTGTTGATGGGTACTTTGGAATAATTTTCTCTTTTATTTGTAACCCCGCAGTTTTCCATGTGAGAATGATATTTGAAGAAGAATTGTCTCTTCTCTTGTGGATATAGGTATAAATAACCATTTGGTTTTATATGGTCATTGGGGTTTGAGAAAATTATAAGTTATTATAATTTGGGATAAAAATGCAAAGTATGATATAACATTTGTGATTAAATTATGTTATTTTGAGGAATTTATATCATTTTGTTAATATTATAAAATATAGTTTTTGAAAAAGGACAACATGTAGACCGTGTGACAACCCTTCGCGTCGGACAAAGCTGTGGGAATGGAACCCACAACCAAAGTGCGATTGGGATTTATCGCCTACCACTAGACTACGTGATGTCCCTGGTTAATGTGACAATTTTTTTTGTTAAATGATTTTATCGATCAATAATAAGATGATTTGGGTTCTTATGTCTTATCAAATTAATACCCTTGGTATAGGAAAACGATTTGGTGATTAAGTGATAAATGTTATTTTGGAAGATGTTCGTTTTGTTGGAAACACTATATTCCCAAGGAAAATAGATTACAATGGGTTTTCATTTGTAGAGTAATGGTGGATTTTTATCTACATTTTTATTGTTGATTTATAGTGATTTGGGTTATTTATGGAAATTATTAACCTATAGCAGAGAATTTGTGATGATGTTAATTACTTTTAAGTATGTGACTTTAAGAGTATTTGATGTCATTTGGAGATACAATGTAACATGGGAGACTACATAATCAAATTCTTCTATGATTTGGGTTTCAATATTAGTTTGGATTATATTAAAGGATTTTAAGGACAATTGGTTATTGAATGGTATCTATTTAACTTTGGGGTATTGTTGGTTTAATTTTAGAAATTAAGATTAGTGCATATTTATCTCAATGAATATCCTTTTGGGGGATCATTAGATCATTAACTAACCATTTTGGTTTTGATTAATATTCAAAGACAATGTAAATATATGGTTTATCCTGCATGGATCATGTGATTCTATAGATGTTTATTCTAGCTCTTCCAGTGTGACCAAGTCTTCTTGAATACTCATCGTTTAAAAAAAATTTGAGTTAGTGGTGAAAATTTATGAAAATTTACTTAAAATGTAAGTATATCTCATAATGTTCTTAGTCAATATCATAAATGAATTCCTCTTCCTTATGTAATGTAACTTTAAAAAAAATGTTGTCTGTTTACTTTCCTACTAGGAGACTAATGGTCGTTTGTCCCAATACAAGTTTGTGGTTTTCTCATCGTTAACTTTCTCCTGATCATGATTTCTATCCCTCTCCATCAGAACTTGACACTTAGTTTATCATCCATATCCACGTTTTCCTACATGGAATCCTAGTATGGGTTATCTTGGATGACCCTTATACCTCTCTTTCATTCTTTTAAAGTGATAGTTTTATTGGCTCTTTTTCTGATGTGGGACTTTCCATTATATTCCCAAGAAAAATTTTAAAAATTGCGAGGACGCAATTTATTGAAGGAGGGGAGAATGTAACACCCCAAGTTTCCTCAGTATGTTTCCTTTCGAATAATGCAATGGCGTGCACTGTACACAACTTCGAGATTTTAACACACCATAACCAATCAAACTAGCCGTTATGAATAGTAATACATATTTTTTGAAATTTTATAAATTCTATCTCTCAAAATGGACTTCATTTTTGGATTCGTAATATCGAAATTAGCCTAGGGTAAAATTTTGGTACTTTTTGGATAACTTTCATATTTTGATGAATAGTGAAAATTACTAAATTTTAATTAAAAAAAAAAATTTTAAATCAAAATAATTAATAGTGATAAATTATGAATTTGAATTGTTTTAAAGTATAATTAGAATATATTTTTACCATTTAATATAATTTTGGTCATTGAAAATAATTTTACAATTAAACCAATCATAAACAAGTGTCAATCTTTTGATAGTTATTATCTCTTAAAAACACGCTTTTTCTTTTGACAGCGGGAATTAATTTTAAATTAATTTCTGCCACTTCTGTGTTTTGAATTTAGAAAAATGGATTCCATATTTGTAATCAGGATGTTAAAATTGTTTAAATAGGTAACTTTTATTTTTATACATTTTGAATAATTACTGCGGTAAATATTTTATTTACCATGGTTAAGGGTAAATCCGGTAAATATGGGTTAAAAAATAATATTATAATAATACTAAATTACCCTAAAACGTATCTTAACCCTATTGGTTGATACATGGTCGACCATGGGCATCTTTGGGTCTATTTTGGGACCCCATGGATCCACTTGTAAGTGATAATGACACTTTATTTTAATTAAGTTAAAATAAATACAAAAATGACAGAAGCATATATCTTTTAACAAAACAATTGTTATAGAGGGTTATATATGTTGGATTTTAGATTATAAATATTCCTTATAAAGATAAAAATATTTACTAAATAATGATATTTTATTTATAATTTTTAGACATTAGATATTTTAATTTATTTACGACACAATGATGATGCAGTAATTACTATAATAGTGAAAAATAAAAATAATTGATATTAAAAATACCCAAATAAATATAATATGAAACTTTTAAAGAATTAAAATAATTTTATAGGATAATATGATATATTAGTATTGATTTAATTGACCTTTTTCGAAGTAATCAATCTGTTATGAGTTTCACAAAAAGCAACTATTGAATAGTGTAAAAATTGACATAAAAGAGTTTTTAAAACAAATATTATATTATTAATTGATATTAAATTCCTAAAAATCTAAGGATCTGCCAAGAGACTTATATCATGATAGGTATATCATTAATGGACCACTTGGGGGTCTCTTGTATGTATATGGTATGTTTATTAACCATATAATATAAAAATACAAAGAGACATTGTAAAAGTGAAACTAATTAACTTAGAATTAATACTTAAAGATAAGGTTAATATAAGTATCAAAACCTGACTAAATTCTATTGGTTGAGTTGTTTTCGACCCATCCCACCTTAACCTTTGAATATTCAACTTTGGAGCCATTGGAAACCGAATATGAATTTATTATAAACTAGTATCTCTAGCTTTTCCAAAGGTTCCCCTCACCCCTCTTATAAAAGGGCACTCCTCCTTCTCATTTCTTCACACCTTCAAAGCCCTTTGGTTCGGCCAAACCCAGCCCAAATACTATCTCAACTTCCCTCACTACAACCTAGAGGCCTTATTTTGATCATAAAGCTAACCTAAGGAGCCCTTTGGTCAAATCAAAAGGAAGAACCCGAAGAAGAGGTAATGTTTTCACCACCCCTTTTCAAGTTCCTTTCTTCTTACACTTCCTCTTTCATTGTTATTTCCATTATAAAATAATAAATCCAGTATCATATATATACTGTGATGTTATTATAAATATTGTACAACCATATTAAGTATTCTATCCATCCTTTGAATAACATGTCACCATACGTGCGTACGTACGGCTTACCGTCTCCACGTCGTGGTGTAATTGTTATTCAATATATTATTATTTGGATGGGTATAATAATGATGTGTAACTCATGTAAATAATAAATATAACATTATAATGATTCTGTATATATGATATAAAATCCAATTATTTTTATTTTAATATTAAAAGAATGATATTGTCGCTCGTTCGTATGTACGGACTACCGTCTCCACGAACGCGATGAGATTCATTGTCCATCATATCCATTCAAGTATAATTATAAATTGATGATTTAAAAATTGTATCTAATGACTTGATATAACTATGGATATGAATAATATACATCCCATTAATAACGAATATGGCTCACATAACAAATAATATAAAGTAAAATGAACCCGTTAACACCCGAAATGACGATAATTCTAAGATATTACTAACAAATCAATGCTAAAAGATCATATATGATATCATATTAAAGTAAATGATTCTTGTATAATTCAATAACAATTATTTCACCATTATACTGGAGGTAAACCTACCCTCGACCAAGGATAAAGTACAAAGTAAGGGAGTTTCTTATCTCACTTTCAATTCCGTGAGATTTCCATTTTTCGCCACTAAATTATTGAAAGTGGTGTATTGTGTACTGCCATTTGATATATATTCATTATTCTATTTATATTCATGTTATTCTGTAAATCATTTGGTGGTTATTAACTTTTGGCCATACGACTCAGTTGATTAACGTGGTAAGGGATTTTCTTATCTCACTTTTAATTTCGTGAGATTTCCATTGATCACCACTTAATTATTGCATGTGTTGTATGTGTACTACCAATGATTGTATTCATTGTGTAATATACTTTAATTTATGGGTATTTACATCATCATGGTATGATACTTCTTTCATGGGTTTATGTTTCTTATGTTACCTAATCGGTAAGGGAATTTGAGATTTCAATTCCCACTCATTTGGCTTTACGCATATTTCATTTATTATATTACTCCATGATTTTGTGTGGAATAACTATTCATTTGATTATGTCATAATTTCCACTCCCCTTCCTGTGGATATAAGTTTGATACACATAATCACTCATTGGTAATTCTCAAGTCATTGATATGAATTTGATAAGAGTAATTTTAACTCATTCACCATTTGTTGAGTTAAACATCCAATTCTTTGGTGTTGTTTTTACAAGAATATGTGTGAATATCATTTGATTGTTTTACACTGAATATCCAATCATATTTAGTGTATTTATATTTTTCACACATAATTATGTCGTTGATTTATCCTTAACCTAAGGATACGGCCTTTATGAGAGATTTCATCTCAATTTACATTCCATTGAGACTTCTTTGTTGATATACACCAAATCACTTTTATGTGGTGTATATAATGTACTTTGACATAGTATATCATGAATCCCTTTATTCTCATGATATTACAATGTTTTGATTACATCAATTATTTGTATTCAAGTGTCTATTTTGGTTAAAATCTCTAACTAAAATACCATTTTTAAATGTTTTAAAGACTTATTCTTCTAAATCTTGCTCATTAATGTCCATGTTTTAAAAATGGTTTTAAGGATTTATTTATATGGACATTAATGTTTTAGAAATTAAAACTCCTTTTAAAAAGTTTCAATGTGGTATGGGACACTTTTATTCAAAAATCTACTTTTAAATGGCTTCTTGACAAATAGTGTGACTTTTAAATGTTTTCAAGAAAAGGGGGATAATTCTCTCAAATAGTTTTGATGATTATTTTCATTTATGTCAACATCATTAATTATTCTTGATTGAGGTTAATGTGATACAATAAAATCTTCCATATTGTATCGAATGAGTCATGTTT
Source organism: Viscum album (assembly GCA_963277665.1). Taxonomy (NCBI): domain Eukaryota; kingdom Viridiplantae; phylum Streptophyta; class Magnoliopsida; order Santalales; family Viscaceae; genus Viscum; species Viscum album. The sequence goes on along the minus strand of OY728161.1, from coordinate 1,684,131,515 downwards.
GACTGTGGATGCGCTGTTTTTATACCATTCATGGTTTGTGGTAAAAGTATTGACATTTTGTATGCTAGTTTTAATACGAATGTTTATGTTATGTTTAAACATGTTCATATGAGGAATGCATTGGACTTAATAAGTGACGGGTGGAGCCCGCTATAGCTCCTCGATGAATCGGTAGGTCTCATGAGACAAACTAGTGTCCTGGCACAAGGCCTTGACAAAATCTTATTTGTAGTCTTGGCACGAGGCCTTGGCTAAGTGGTTATGATAGTCTGGCATTATGCATTCTAACATTATGAAAGTGGATATTGATATTGCATGTGATCATTCGACTAGTAGAATATCCATGTTTGTAAGTAAATGGCATTATTTCATTTTACCTTTGCCATTTTATGCTGAAGTTCAAGTTTAAAAGGCTTTTGTTTTAGTTATAAATTGCCTTAAGTGTTTATGCTTATTTATGAAAGCTTCTGCTATAATGTTATCCTTACTGAGCATCTGAGCTCACCCCTTTCAATGTTTTATTTTTCCCAGGATTATAAAGAAGTAATTTATGAATGACCTGCAGGGATAGTATGAGGGGATATGAAGACAAGATGTTTTTTTATGATGTAATGTAAAAAAATTATGGATGTATCTAGTTATTCAAAGGCTACTAAACTAATCTGTCTTTCGAGACTTGATCTTTCTCGTGATCATGCCAATGTTATGTAATAATGCACCGACTCTAGGTAACTAGGGTCGGGGCGTTACAGAAACAATTCATTCAAACATAGAAGACCCCACAATAGAGTAAAATAGTAAATTATAGAATATATAAAATGGTCCAAAATACAAGACCAACCAAATACTGTAAATATTCCAACCATCTCCAAAAAATAACGAATAAGTCAAATTCATGCTTGTGGTAAATCCATCAATCTCAAAATCTCTTGATATTCCCCAACCACTACATATACTCCAAGGTAACCTCCAAATGGTCCGACATCAGGATAAGACAATACAAGAGTCGGAAAAGCCCATTCGGGGTAGAGCATAACAATACACTGAAGCGAATACAAAACACACTAAAATGTAGCACAAATTATGGTAACATAAATTCAATATATAACATTATATGTATAATAGAAATATACAAATATAATTATGAAATACATCATGCCACTAGGTAGTCAGTAAAAACATCTAGCCACAAGATTATTATGGAAGAAACACACAATGCTGTATAGTCCACTACATTATCAATGATATCATTGATAAAATTATATGGGGAGCTATATATCATATTCCCCAACCATGGATTCTCAGTAGTCTATGATGAACAAGAAACTTAGATTATGGGTCATGTCCAGAGCCAATTGGTTACACCACAAACCCAGTCAGGATAAACCCACTATGTAGGGGATTATTTGAGAATAATTCCATAAACCCTATTTATATGGCCTGGTATATGGATGATCAACACCCTTCTTAGGGAGGTCATGTCAATTTCACCAACCACATTTAGGGAACATAGACAAAAAAATTCACACATGAGTCTCATAGAATAAATCCACAACTCTATATGAGACTCGACCAGTGTTAATGATAATAATAGCATGATACATATGTAATGGTGTGATTAAAACTTGAGGGAAAGGACTAAGGATCATAATCAACCTATTCTTTTTCAAAATTAAAAAAAAAATTGATCTATAAAGAAACCCGAATGGAAAACATAGTATGTATTAGGGGGTATATGGTGTGTCCAATTATCCCCATGATATCATGAGGGGAAGAGCCTATCATAAAATGAAACTCTCTATATACATTGTGTGTAGAATAAATACTTGGCATGTCAGGACACTTGGTATCCATCTTGCATAACCAATCATTTTCCATGTATGGGTGATATATCCATGTATCATCTTCTGAACACCACACAATCTCACTATCCAAGTACATGGCATGCCATTTGGCCATGTACATTTAGACATGTTTTTGTATATCTCAAAGTACATGCAGAGCCCTTGGAGAAGGTCCCCAAATTGTGTGACTGGGGTCACACATCGTGTGATCCTTATCTTCATATCAAGACCCTATCCAACATTTAATGGTCCCTAAATGGATTATAAAACTAATTTAAATGTTGTGTGGATTAGGATTATTCTGATAAATAGATTCTCATCCTTTATTCCACATTCCTCACTTATGCCTCGTTTCTTATAGAAAATATCATCATAGATCCGTGATCTAGGGTTGACCGACCACACAGTCTGTCATTCTCTTGAGTCATGCCCTTGATTCAAAACTAGAAAACCCCCTCCAGCATCGAAATAGTATGTTCCACCCAGTAGGATGATGTACCATTGATAAAGTATTCTTCTTCCCTGATCTGACCACTGTCGTCTTCTATCATTGGACTGCAACCACCATCAAATTCCATAACCACAATTTCAATTGATTACACCAAATAATGGTAATAAAATGATCGAAAACCTAGAATATGTTGAGTAATTTTATAAAATTAATACCAATAATGATCACACAAACAAAATTTGGAATAAACAAACAAACCAATAAATTGAGGAATGAACCTTGGACGTTTTTTACCTCAATTGATTATCACAGAAAAAGATGTACGATGGATGATAAATTAATGAAAAAAAATTCAATGAATTCAAATCTAACGATAGAATGTGTATAAATTTTATCTATTGAATTGATCTAAATTCATCTATTATTAAGACCCTAAATTGGAAATTTGAAAGAAAACATATATTGATGGATTCGATCATTAATGAAGAATGCTTGTGTTATTGTCATTGGAGATTCACAATATTCATTGGTCTGATGATCCATGATGTGACTCAATACCTTCATTTTACTCCACAAACACTCTCCTTTAACGCTTCAAGGACTTCAGGGTATAGTAGAATAAATTATGATAAAATCTGTAGTAGTATATATATAGATAAAGCAGTTTGATGCATTGATAAAGAAAAATAAATTATATACATAATTAATTTTAATTATTTCATGTTTGGGAAAATATTTTCTTAAACAGAACACACTGATCAATATTATGTAGTGAATAGGGTGAAAATCATATTTTGAACTGAACAGTTCCCTCATATATATGATATGATCCCCTAAAGTGATTTATTCCACTTTTTCAGGAAAATTACACACATGTTCTCTTTAATATATTTAATATATTTCAAATATTTCTTCTGAGATTACAAGGCCTCAGAATCACACATCATCATTATAACAGTACTTAGAAATCTACATTTATTATTAGAAAATAATACATGAATATTTAATGTCATTACTATGTTGATATTCCAGATAAATAAGGCATGAATCTCATGTAGTAGCTGATATCCAACCATCCCATGGAAACATCACACCTCCATTAAGAACTTTAGTGGCTCTTAAAATATAACTAACTTATCTATTTAAAGATCCTTATCTTCTCAATCATATGAGAGTAAATTTCACAGAATGTGGACCTCCCAAATCCCAAGCTGACACATTCAGAGGTTCTCATATTTTGGTATTCTCAATGTAAATCTATGTCCATCCTCATGTTTCTCATGATATCCCTCTTATACCCAAAGTACATTAAGATATAATCAATGATGAAAACCATAAAATAGTATAATAATGGATTGAGTATGCATTTCATGAGTCCTATTAACACTAATAGTCTGTTTTTTATGCCGAAAGGAATCACCGTGTACTTATAATGACTATATCATCTTAAGAGTTCCACCTTCTATATTCTATCATCATATACGCAGAGCTTGTGATTGAAAAAACTATTTTCTATCTTTTAGAACCATATCCCTCCTCTAAATTGTTTGAAGAGGTATCTGATCCTCCATAAAGGATACATATACATTATCATTTCATAGTTTTGTGGATGAAAACCATATAAAACATGAATATTCTTTCCACCTTAAGGGTGCACAACATAGGGGCATCCCAAAATGACACACTGGTTCAGATAATTAAATTATCCGACAAGTTATCCTACTACACCATTATATCATGATTCATTTCACGTTACATCCTATCTAATGTTTCTAATATCTGGATAATATTGGGGTGCAATAATATGTAGAAGTATACCTATATGTGGAGAGATAGTGCTAACATGTCCTCAAGGATGATGTCCCCATTCTCCACCACAACTCCAGATCATTGAAATGACATAGCCTCCACTACTCCAAGGTAATAATAAATAAATAATTAGTATTTGGTTGTATCATCAAATATATGAGTTCATCATAATATTTATTGGTCGCATTCTCACCCAATATGGAAACCATTTACAATCACCACACACATATCACATACTTCTAAAATTGGTATTATGTAAATGAATTGTGGTTATATACTACATACCAATGACTAAATCATAATTCATCGTCGTTTCTATATTTATACCCAAAAAAGAATCTCCCTTCCTTGAGAATCATGTCACAATATCAGAATATGTGTGTGATCACGGATCCTCCTCTGATAGGAATCTCTAAGAGTATTGGTCAAGCCAATGAGTCAACAAGAATCAAGAAGTCTGAGATACATTAAGTGGAAAGAAAGGACTTGATTGAACCTACTTATATCAGTACTATAGACAAGGTATATAATTCTAAAAACAAAATATATAATAATAAATGATTACTCTTTTACATAGGACTCTACTTCCTATAACAATCCATGTCCATTTCCACTAGCTCACGGAGCCTGATGTGGACAACATAGGGGATGTTATGGAAATATGTCAAACTTTCTACCACCTCTTACATTTATACCTACTCCTTTACCATGTCTACTTCCATACAGTTGTCATTGATCATTATTATATATCTTCCTAGGTAATCCATCAACCTTATCTCTATAATTTATATAATGTGTAATACAATCTTGATCTATGTGTAATTGGTAGTCAAAATAGAAGAACCACCACTCATTGAGAAGAATATAACCATCCTTAGAGTCATGAACAACTAACCATCTATCCTGCGAACATCTCCTATACTGTCTCACATGCCCTGGTCTATGACCACTTTTTTCATCTAGTTACCATGGTATCAACTTTTGTGTTCCCACTACAAGCACCTACATTGATCATCTACACTGCTTTAGAGATTTAAACTATCAACCACCACTCTAGTACACCAAAATTGGTATTAATTCTGTGTGTTGTTAGTCCAAAATTGATATATTGGTTTAATTTCTACTCACTTCATTGTTATTTGATGAATGGATCCTGAAACATATATGTATAGTGGCACAATAGGTTAGTGAAACTCCCTAAATACCCAACAAATATTATGCCACCATTTTGAATCTATAATAGAGATATTATACAAAATATTCCCATCATAGATAGATAAACATTGACCTAAAGATATTATAAAAATATATCTAGTATAAATCCATATTATCATTCATCTAAATAACTAGACTCCACTATCACTATGTATATCCTCGAAGGAGACTCGCCATTAGGACCACCATGTGATCCAATGGTTTCCTAAAAGGTATAAAACTTAGGTAAATACCTTTAGTCAATCATCAACTTGCTGAGAGTATGAATCACTAGAAAATAATAGAGGTCACTACCTATGAAAACCCAAGACCATGATCATGTTACACTCATCGTCATCTTGTACTACTGGTGAAAATCGATTATTAATGGGTAGTGAAAAACTTAAAACAACCTAGTGTTACCAGATATATTATAGTACCTTATATTGAAGCCTCGTCACTATTTATATGATCCTTAATGTCACATTATGGAATCCTAGATTTCAATCTTCATTGATATGTTCTGAAATAAACACAATGCACCATTGGAAGGAGTATATCTAGATATCTGAATAAAGGCCCTGGAAACCCCAACCCATTTCTATATGACACATGTACCAATGATTATCCCTAAAAATTATATCAATATATATGAAGTAAATTAATAGTTTATTAAATATTGATTGAATGGATACATCTGAAACTGCACCGACACTGGATTCACTGTCTTAAGATCCAAACTCAATAATCATTTGCATCATATCCCTAGTTCCTACAACAGTCAAAATACAATATAATCTACAAAATCTGGTCCAAATATGAGCATTGTTATGATACCAATATGACATAACATGACAATCTAGAGACCACATGGATGGAAACAAGCCCATTGTGACACACAAAAAACACCCCCAATAGGCTATGGTCTAGCAACCCGTTCTAAGTATGGATATCACACAATGGGGTGGTCGTAGCCTTACGTAAATAATCATAGAAACTCATATCCAAATACTCATACAATGATTAATGGTAAGTAAAAATGATACCATAATTCATAAATAACTTTTAAACCACATCAGATTATGGAATATGAAGTTTATGAAATAAAACATCAAAATAATATCCCACTAAAAAAAGACAATGTTTCCAATGTGGTCCGAAGGTGGTGGTATAATATAAAATCTAACGCATCGTATAACCATGTTATGTCCATATCGCTATGATCTACCTTATAAGTTTTCTCCGAGGACATAGATAAAAGGAATATAATATATATAATAAAAGACAGGTGTTGGTAGATCCCATGTATGTGTGTGTATAACAATACCCTGTAGGATTCTACAAAATTAATAAAGAAAATATGTCAAGATTAGTTAGTGAAAAAACTCCAAGGAATTCTAATTAGTATATGAGACATGTAATATAAATATCCATAAATACACATATATACTCATGAGAGACTTCATGTATAAAGTTGTTCTCCACCAATTTCATAAAAAATGATTCTACATAAGTTATCAAGGAAATTCCCTTTCAAAAGAACTCATTACACTAGATATGTTGTCAGTAATGGTTCCCATCTGATTAGGTTTTCTCATCAGGTGTCACCTATGAAGTACTCACTAGAACTCAAATGATATATTCTTCTAGATAGGGGATCACCCCCAGGACCACTGGGGGAAAGTATAAACCATGAAGTATCATTACACTATATAGTTTATCCACTCCCTATTCAGGATGGGCATTCTAATTCCAAAAAACCTATCCAGGGTACAAGATATGATAGATTATATCACCTCAGACATCATAGAGGGATAAAATATACTACAGTAGAGAAAAAACCCACAAAGGGGAACTAAATAATATGATTAATATATAATTACACATTGTACCTTCATAGGGATTGATCAAGGGATCACAATTAACTAAACCTATTCACTAATAAATAGATAGAGGGCCTCAACTTGTCCTTAAAGAAGTACCGAAAATGTACTAGGGAGTACATGGAATATTTATTTTCTCAATGTCATAAATATATATTAAAATCTACAATCATGTGTAATAATTAATATATATAACTATTTCTACTAGGATATAATGTCTATAGAGGTTGAGTTGGTACTCTGAGTTAATCTTACCCATGCTCAGGTACATCTGGGTAAGCCCATGTACGTTGGGTTTGTAACATGTAATTTTTCATGTCACATTGTTAGGTATTGTTCATTTACTTTGGTCATACCCATGTTCTTATCAATATCCATTTCCATGTACCATTTGGGGTACATGCGAAGTCTCTAATACTAGATAACATCATGTGTGAAATATTTCATACAACGTGAAGTATATTTCTCTATGTGTGAACCCTGGTATTGAGGATGGGGACAACATAGAATTTGTTATTCAAAACATAGATATTGTAACATTGGATTTTCAAGAACCCATGAGTTTTACATGAATTGTGTTCGAGCTACCACCTCTACTGATCCCACTATCAATCACACTGAAAACTAATTGATCTGGGATGACTGAATCTCACTGTCACCAATGGTCAGATTCAGTCCAAATACAATACTCATGAATCATATCCCATCACACCATTCCATCAATATATTCCAAACTATGGAATGAGGTCTCCCCAATTCCATCCCAATCCACCAATAGTCATCCTCCATCATTATCACTCATTGATCGAATCTTTAATCGGTAATCCAATACCATAGTGATGATCTATTTCACAAAATATAGAATGTGAAATTATAATCCATTGGTTATTTCTTTAATTGCAGATAAAAAAATTAAGATTTTTGACAGTGAATAGAATGATGGATTAAAAAAATGAAACCAAAAAGGGATTTAACGTCATATATTATTTGTGTTACCCTTGAATCATTACCATTAGAATTATGAATGAAGTGAAACAATGATGATTCCTCACAAATCCCAGAAGATAAAATCACTATTTCAAACATGAAGAACCTGTAAATCAATTTTTTCATGTATTTTATTTACTTTTATGAAAATATAATCAATGTGGAATTAAAAAAATGGAAAAAAATTCTACCTCAAAATGGATCAATCGTTGATAAAGAAGAGTATTTCATTGTTATAATTGTAGAAATCTAAAAACTACGGTGACTATAAAAATCCTTGTGGTAATATTATTTTGGTTCCATGATATCAGTACCACAAATTCTCCTACAAAACACCTCTCAAATTCCATGTTTTATATGGATAACCCTATGATATTTGTATAAATATGTATTTAAATGGTAGAGTTTCTTAATGGAAAAATAAATAAATAGGTAAATAAATATACTTATTATCCCTCAAAAAGTATTTAACCAAAAAACCCATTTTATCAAAGGTAATGTTGTGCCTAGGATAAAATATACATTATAGATCCATTGATGAACTCACAATTTCGATCTGAGACACTAGTTGGGAGTTATTCTATTTAAAAAAAAAATTGTCCATATGTGATTCTAATTTATTTAATATTTTTAATATATCCATACAGGGCCACTCCAGGCTTCAGAAATCTTTTTCGGCTAAAAAAACCACAAAAAGTTATATACACATATATAATTAGATTATAAAAAAGAAATAGAGTCCTTATACACTAAAAGACCATATGAAAATTATCTATAGTTCACACATCCTTATCAACACACCTAGACAAACATCTTTAACTCTGGAGTTATAATCAGGTAGGATTCTAAAAAGAATGAGGATCATTCTTAACATGAATATTAATATTTATCATTTTATTTATTTAACAATAATTTTTGTTACTTTTAATTTCCATTTTAATTAATTAAAATCCACATTGTGGACTTTATATCTCAACCCAGGATGGTCTACTAAAATTTTGAAATGGTTCCATCGTTGATACCAGTTTGTAACACCCCAAACTGTACCACTGGGACTGAAGTGGAGTTCCCCATGATGACATCTATTCCTCCCCATAATATAGAGAATACCATTTAGAAGTGTGGTATTAATACCATAAGTAATGAGACAATGTCATCACAATGATGTCACATGATAGATAATGTGACAGTACAATATGAATAAACAAATAATCAGAATAAACAAGCATCAAACTAAATAACTATAATGTCAATGACATTTTTTTTATACAATAACAAATAAATAGGGTCTTATAGTGTCAATCCAAAAATTGTGTATATGGTGTTTATAAAAGTAAATGAAACTACAATTGGGAGAGTATGTCTCAAAATCACACCCATATCCAAGTCTCCATCTCCTCAAAATCCACATCACAGGGGGCTTTCGCTTTACTAGATATTTTTTCAGGATGTCTGCCCACACATTTATATTCTCGTGAATGTTGTGAGTAATAAACCAAGAGGGAAACCACAAATACTTCTTTAACTTAGGATCTCTAAATAAATATAACCACTTATAACATCAAAAAATTAAATACAAACAATATTCATACACTCACACATGTTTTGAGTCAGATGATCTAAAAATATACCATGAACCCCGAACTCTCCTTCTTCCGTTTTACTCTGATATATATGTTAAGGTATGTCAAATCATATATAATCATTATGGAAACTCAACAAGAGACACCCTGATGGGGGTCATTATCAGTAACACGACACACCCCACTCGAAATTTTTCATTATGAGTAACACTTCACATATACCCTATCAATGATCATCATCTAGAATTCTACACACCTCACCATGATGGTGGACATTATCCTCAAATGATGATGTATCCCACTAACATGTTTGAAATAAATTGACAACTAAAAAATAAAATGACTAGAATTATCCATCATTGGCCCAAGCCATTGGATTCTCATCCCATGAATAGTCTTACCCCATGTCAAGAGTAATTTTCGAGATCTAGAACATATGCCTAAAAGAACTATTGTCTAAATCCCATGTCATGTGACATTGTTTTTCCTCCATAATATAATCTATCCAATTATAAAAAACATGTCTCCATGATACTGAAATCATGATTCATTATTATATACAACAAAACAAGAAATACATTTCATGTCAGGGATGACAAATTCATATACTTGAAAAATATAAATAGTTTATTCAATTCCATATGATTAAAAAAAGAAGGACTAAAGGCCACTCATACACTGACATGAAAAAATATAACAAAAATTATTTCTTAAAAAAATCAGGCATGTCATGAAATGTTGATACATATGTCCCGAAAATGGTAAGGAACTTCTTACTTCAAATCTATTGATGAATACCATCATTGTTCTTGAAGGAATTATCAACCAAATAATGGCTGCATATTAGTTGGTTCTAATGGATATCCATGGATTCATATGATTTATTCCAAATATTTTATTTGAAAACAAATAATAAAACTCCACATAAACTAATATTTTCTATATCTTGTATAATCTATAATATACATAATAATTCCATATTAGTATTCTTGATAATAACATATTATTTACCATTAGATTTTTTTTTCATTTTAATAGAAGGCTTCAAAAATATCATTTCACAATCTAAAAATGAAATGACTCTATAGAAAACACAAATGAGTTTTAATTTGTTGAAAATGAGACACCTAATAATATAATAGAGAGGATGAGATTCTTTTATGCCTAGAAACCCGTTCAATAACTCATATCATTCATATTAGGATTCACTAAACATGATTAATGGGATTTATGTACTTATCAGACTCAAGACAATACATAAAAATAAAAATTACATGGGTTATGATATTTTAAAAAATGTATACCATTAACATATATTAATCATTTAGAAAAATAATTTAAATTTACAATATAATTTATAATAAATATGGATATTGAATTAAGTATTTTGATAATCCATAATTAATGGATTTAAACATTCATACAAGTGAATAAAATATATTCCCATGTTTTAATGATTTTTATATAATTAAAAAAGTGACTTAGATCTATTATGGGTGAGGAAATGAAGAAATTGAGTTTTAAAAAAATACACAAAAATGTTGTAGCTTAAGGGTAACATGGTTTTACAAATATGCTACTCATAGATTTTTCTAAAGTTAATTCTTTTGAAAATTATTTAATTAGTAATATTATACATAGACATACTTTGAATTCATTAAAAATAATGATATTCCATTATTCAAAGGATAAACTACCATTAAATATTATATGGAATGTAATTGCTACCCTTATGAAATATCAGAGGCTCCCTACAGAAATATGAATTATATATAAAAAACACAGTTTACCCTTATGTATAAAATCAAAAATAATATCTAACTTTATAGAAACTCCAAAATCAATAACCTACACTTATGTAACCCTTATTAACGTAGTGTTCCCCATATTAATGTAGGGTATTACCATTACATAGTGAATGAATAACTCACTTATGATTATGAATCACTTATAATTTCAATATTACCATTACATAGATTATTAAAAATTTGTATTACCCTTTTGAAGGGTCTTTAGAATCCTCTATACCCTTATACAATTAATAGGTATTGCTTAATGGTAAAAGATACTTAATTTATTTCTCAAACAAAATACTAATAAAATATATAACGAAGGGGTTTACAAAACATTAATCACTAATAATATTACAATTTACCCCTAATAATTACTTCTAATACTCATGATATATCTATATCCCTCTTTCATGAATAACACAAGCTACTATGATTGAAAATCTAACACATCCTCCCACAACTCTTATTAGATTAATCAATGATATCATAAGATTTATGGAATCCCTACAAAATGTGTGACATTAAACATGAATCCCTATTTGAAAAAAATATTGAATGGAACTCCATATAAGAATATTATACCATAAACATAAATATATCCTTGCCCATTCAATAAGTGGGTTTCTCATATTAGTAAGAAGTGATAAACCTTTGTTACCCAATCAAATGCAATCTGATAGCATCATAAATCCTTGGGTTCCTAGGTTATCCCATAAACGTTTTTGATATGATATATTAAAAATATCTCATGGAAATTGGTATTTGATAGAGGAATCAACTGGGAAGCTAGTCGTAGAGACCCAAATCATGACATACATGAACATTACAATAATTTTGCATAATACTTATAAAATAAACAAACACTCAAAGACCATAATTGTTTAGTGTATTTGGATACTTGGAATAGAAACTTCTAATCATGTTGAAAGATTTTCAACATCTTCCATAACGATCTTCCCCTTTTGTTTCCTTACCTAAAACCATTCTTATAATACTGGGGGGAAATAAAACATAAAAAGGGTGAGGTCAAAAGCTCAGTAAGGGTATGCATGGAGATAAGAAAACAAACCATATACATTTGAACTTTAAAACATGAACATAATGTTTAAACATCAAAATCTTGAGCAATGAAATAAAACATGGCAGTACGTAAGGCATAGATCATAATGGAACATCAATAATGATAAAATAGCATGGGAATAAGACATGTAATTATGGAAAACCATTAACCACATGATGTGATTTCAATATTATCCAAGGCATTCCTACCAAGACCATCTTAGTGGAAAAAGTCCCTTTCTGAACTGAGTTCACTCCTCATCCCAGTCCTGCATCACTGAAATAGATTGACTTACCGTTCCAGCCATGTCTATCTCAAGAGATATAAATCTTTACCCAATGAATTGTAGGGATATATTGGTCCCAACAATCTCATAATTAAATCATTCTTATGTGTGCCACAACATAAACATAAATCATTCATCATAACCCAATGAATAAAATGGGTTTTATAAACATCATACCATTATAACATAATCCATATAAAAGAAATGATATCATTTAATCCTAATAAAAATAAAATAATGTAAATAATAGAGACCTTATACTTGAATCATAAACATACTAAATAATGTCATCTTAGATTGAAAAGAGTTTTGATAAAACACTTGAAATGAATTCTTGAGGAAAATATCATTTCTTCTTCAAAATCATTTTATATTCCAAATATTCCAATCAAATTTAAAAGAAAAGTATTTTTATGAAAACAATCATGAAAAATTTTAGAGTAATATTAATGAAGAAAAAGTGTTATGAAAATTTAAAAATTCATTCATGCCGTATAAGTTAAAAAACATTCTTCTAGTACTTTTTCCAGAAAAGTCAAAAAGTACCTCGTATGGTAATAAAAAGAATGATTCCTTACATACCATGTAGTAAAACTGAAAATGGGTAAAAAAGGACATTAAAAATACATGAAAATTTTTTATAAAATAGGGACACTGATGATAAATATAACCCCATTAAATACTTATGAATAAACAATCTCGGATAAAAATGAGATTGGAACAGTTATCCCTTACCTTATGTCCGATATGATTTCTATGTATCTGAACCACCTGTATAATTATTTAAATATTTTCAATGACTTATTATAGAAAAATATTAATTGTTCTTGATTTCATATATAGTTTATTTATGACTTTATATTACCTGTTCTTTTGTAAATTCGATGTAAAAGCAGTGATTTGGGTAAAATCGTTTCATTTATTGTACGTGTTTCGACTTGTTGTTCTTGATATTATTAATTATATCCTGATTTACTTAATTAAAAAATGTAAAACATGATTTATATATGATATATATTCATCATATAAATATATATATGATAGATCGATAAATGGATTGAAATACACTGTTCATGGAGACGGTAGGTCGTACGTACGCATGAACACTATTTTTTTCCCTATTGAATTGAATGGAATTAAGTAGATGACATAAATATATACATATTAATAAATCCAGTATCATTATTATGTCATATATTTCAATATTATTCATTATATATACATTATAATCAATCGTGAATGGTTAACATGGAGAATGAATCTCATCGCGTCGTGGAGACGGTAGTCTGTACGTACGCACGAGCGATGATATCATTATCATGATCATGGAATTGTATTGAAGTGAATGTATAATATTTCAGAATCAATATCACTTTACAATAATCATATATAGTTATTTATTTACACCATTATACCCATCCAAATAAGGTGGTGGTCGAAAACATATTACACCACGGGGTGGAGACGGTATTCCGTACGTATGCACGCGCAGTGATTTCGTTTTCTGTAAGATGGATAGAAGCTGAAATAGGTTTGTTTAATATTTATAATAAAATATCATTATATAATTTATACTGATTTTTTTTACTTTATAATGAGACAACTAAAGAAGAATAATTAGAGTAATAATGAAACTTGAGAGAATCAGAATAAGAGATTACCTCTTCTTTGACGCACCTCCTTTAAGCTTCATCTTAAGGAAGTAGAGTTATACATTTGAGAAGAAAAGAATATCCATAATGTTTCTAGGGAAGTGGGTAAGATAAATGGGTAGGGTTTGGATGATCTTCAATGCTCAAACGGTTGTGAAGAGAAGATGTAAGGGGTGCCCTTTTATAAGGGAGGAGAGGGGCACCATTGGAAAAAGTTAAAATATTATTTTATAATAAAGTCATATTCAATTTATAATAGCTCAAAATTTATTTATTTTGAATCTAAAGTGAATATGCGTAAAACTACACTCAACTAGTAGGTTTTAGACAAGTTTAGGTTACTATTTTAACCTTATATTTTAGATTTAACTCTATGTTAAATAATTGTACTTTTACTGTGTCTTCTTGTTTTCTTATAATATATGGGTAATAAACTTACTATAACCATCCAAAAAAACCCCAAGTGGTTCATTATTAACATATATAACCTTATCTATGCCATTTGGCTAACCTTATATTTTCCAGAATAAAATAACAATTAATAATATAATATTTGTTTTATAAACTATTTTATGTCAATTTTGACACTATTTGGTAATTGATTTTTGTGAAAATCATAACAACATTATTAGTTCGAAAAAATTTAATTAAATTAATAATAACATGTCATATTAACCTAGAAAATCAGTGTAACTCATAAAATTATCAAATTACATTTGTTTGGGTATTTATAATATCAATTATTTAAATATTTCATTATTTAGGTTATTAATGCATCACCATTGTGTCATAAATAAATTAAATTATTTAACGACTAGAAATAATAAATAAAATAACATTAGGTATGAAATATTTTTAGATTTCTAATTAATATTTATAGACTAATTTATCTAATTTATAACCCTATATTAAAAAAATTTTAGTTGTTAAACGTTGATTTTATCTCTTTTTACTATTCTTTAAATAAAATAATAATTAATGTCCTAATCTATTTTATGAGGACATAAAGGGTAATATTTTATTCCTAATGTTGTTTTTGGTCTAATTAAACTTATAAAATACAATTAGAACATTTTTTAGTTTAATAATAATATTAATTTTCCCTTTAATTACCCTATTTACTTTTAACTATGGTTAAAAAAGTAAAAAGTTACTTTTCACCAAAAAATTGCTTTATATTATTGAACCTCATTTACTCCTTGATATTAACCATGTCTCTTGGATTTTTTAAATTACACTCACATAAGAGCTAAAATGATGTTTTATGTAAATTTTTAAATTTTCCAAGGAGGCGGGTAAAAGACGGTGAGAAGTTATTCATAATTTTAATATATGTAAGATTATTTTAAAAGGAAAGAAATGAATTACATTGAACTTATATAGGTATTATGTATCAATTTTTACCTAAAACAAATTTAAATAAAATAAATAGTTATTTAAATAAAAAGTCGGTTTTTAAATAGTAACCCAGTGTTTTCACTGTTCATAAAAAATTGAATATTTTCAGAAAAATACAAAAAATTTACCCTAGCCTAATTTCGATATTCCGAATCCAAAAATGAAGTCCATTTTGAAAGATAAAATTTAAAAAATTACAAAAACTGCGTATTACTATTCATAATGGCTAGTTCATAATAATAATATAATAATATATCGTTTAGTGAAACTTGGTATTGCGTATAACACACGCTATCATGGAAGGTTGCGGTTGTGTGTAATGAAAGCCAAGTCAGGGTTGCATGTAGGGCAAGATACATTTGTTGTTGTTTATAATAGAATCCAAGCATATTTCATTTATACATTGAATATATATATACACACACACACTCAATGTTGCGTAAAATAAATTCGATCAAACGAACTTGAAATTGTGTGTAACACAATCCCAGATTAGTGTTGTGTATACTACAAGCTAATATGGTGTTGTGTATAGAACAAGATAATTTTGGTGTCGCGTACAACACAAGAAATCAATGAAATTAAAAATAATAATTCTCATAAAATCTTAGTTTATTACATTCTACCCCCCTTAAAATGAATTTCTCCCTCAAAATTCGTCGGGGTTATAAATTGTTTACTACTTGAAATTTTCATTAATAGAAACCCATATCATAAAAAGTAATACTAATGCTTAATTTTAAAAACTAATGTATGAAACATAACGGTTACCAAAATTTACTTATCCCTGGGTTTCCACATAGGAGAACGTAGGTGAAAATATGGATATGGAAGATAAATCTAACCATCAAGTTCTGATAGAGAGTGGTAGAGAACATGTCTATGAAAAATCCAGCAATCACAATGCCAAAAATTTGTGATAATCTAAGGTACCATATGATTAATCAGATATGAGGGCAGTAGGAAAAAAATTTTAGTTTTCAAGAACATTTCTCTAAAGTTGATGAATTAAAATAAATACATACATGATTTTGGAACAATCTCACTATTGTTCATGCCTTGAAAAATTTCCACATCATCTCTTAATGAAATGAAGTTGAATTTTTTATTCGTGAAGTATGAGAATATCACGTGATAGAATGATGGATCATTCCATCTGTTTCAAAAAAAAGGTTAGCAAAAGTTATCAAATATACATAAGTCCATCTATGGTGTGGTTAATCGTATATGATTCCAAAAATGAACTTATACTTCATCTATCATACCGCTTAATAAAATAAAACTAGCTTCTACTAACCAGGGACTTCATAGAGGCCAGTGGTATATGATAAAGGCCTGTCAAACATTAGTTATGGGTTCGATTCCCACATCTCTGTCCAACGCGACGGGTTGTCACCCATCCTGTAGGTTGTTCTTTTTCTAAAATTACATCATTATTACATTCCATCAATAATATCGAGAAAATTTCTAGCCTTAAACAATACTAACTTGTGTCCAACATAATCCATTCCAATCATTAGGCTTATCCAAAATACTTCTGTCCATGGTCCTAGTATAAAGAAAACAATTACTATGAATGTCATCTGCTGAGAATTTGAATACCATCATTTATCCCTGATATATCTTGTTGATTCTATTCCAAAACATGTGAATATATTAATCATGTATTGTCTTGAAAAATGAATACACATTGATCAGTAGTGAAAGCATGAATGCTGTCAAAAGAAAACTCTTTCCACATACCAAAATCGCAAAATTTTTATATACTCAAACCATGATATCACATTGTCCTCATCTCAGCCATGAGCTCATCAATACTATGAAATATCTCATTATCACCTAATCCCTTCATTATGGGCATATCATCTACTTTCCAATAATATATGAATTAACCATTCATGGTTACCGGTACCATTCAATATATACCTTCAAATAATTTAGGAAAAATAATAGTGTAACAATCCTTACATGTGTCTTTATTCCATAGTACCACTAAATTACCTATACAGAATAACTCTTGATAAACATACAATCATTCCACTACATTCTTAAACCACTAACTGAGCGATTTCATTTCTTTCATCTCATATATCATTTGTAGTCTCTTCATCATCAACAACATAAATACTACCCATACGACTATGCTGATTCTCTTCATATGATTTTCCCTTAGGGAATTGGTTTTCATTATTCCCATACATTCCACATATAAAACATTTAACCATTGTTTATGTCTTATAAATACCATTATCATTGTCCATGGTGTTAACTTGTCCTTTTCCTTTACAATTACTGGTTTTGTGTCCTTCTATTCCACACCCAAATCATCTTCCATTTCATTTGAAACATTCTCCCCGATGCCTCTTCCCACATGATTTACATGAGGGGAATTGAACTTTCTTTCCTCTATGATCATCATGAAACTCTATCTTTCTCTTATTAGATGATTCGGGATACTTACCAAATTTGAGATAATTTATCATATTATGAGATTTCTGATTAGGCATAATAAAGATGATTCGACTTCCAGATCCAATATTATTGTCCATCATATCCTCCATTATCGTGAATCTTCCTATTTCCTGCCATTTTCTAAAACCCAAAAAGAATAGTGTGAAAGGAAAAAAATAATTCTAGGGAAAAAACATAATAATGGGGGAGTAACTTAAATATATAACATCTTAGGCTTAATTCTATGACCGTTACCGTAATCCTAGGAATATAACCTATACTTATACATAACCATATGGACATACCTAGACATACCTTAGAAATATCTTTAGGGATCTCACTAAAGATCTCACATCACAGTTTCCAAATGTTAAATAGACCTTCGCTCTGATACCAACTTTAGAGACCCAAAGTTGACATACGTGGAAATTTCAATACTTTTTCAGAATACTTATAAAAAAACAAACACTCAAGGACTGTAATAGTTTATTGTCATCAGAAACATGGAATATAAACTTCTAATCATGTTGAAAGATCTTCAACATCTCCCATAACGATCTTATCCTTCTGTTTCCTTACCTAAAACCTTTATTTTAATCCTAGGGGAAAATAAAACATTAAAAAGGTGAGCTCAAATGCTCATTAAGGGTAATCATGGAGAAAATAAAACAAACCATATACATTTGAACCTAAAAACATGAACATAATGTTTAAACATGAAAATCTTGAGCAATGACATGAAACATGGAAGTACGCAAGGAATATATCATAATGGAAAATCAATCATGATAAAATAGCAAGGGAATAAAACAGGTAATTTTGTAAAACCATTATGAACATGATATGATTTCCATAGTATCCAAGGCATTTCTTCGAAAGCAATCTTAGTGGACAAAGTCCCTTTCTGAATCGAGTTCACTCCTCGTTCCAGTCATGTATCACTGAACTAGATTAACTTACCATTCCAGCCATTTCTATCTCATGAGTTATAAATCTTTAACCAATGCTTTGGAGGGAGATATATGTCCCATCCATATCATAATAAAATCATTATTACGTGTTCCGCAACATAAACATAAATCATTCATCATAACCTAATGAATAAAATGGGTTTCATAAACATCATCCCATCATAACATAATCCATATAAAAGAAATGGATATCATTTCATCATAAGAAAAATCAATGCATTTAAATAATAGAGGCATTATACTTGAAACATAATCATTCTAAATAATGTCATCTTAGATAGAAAATAGTTTTGACAAAACACTTGAAATTAATTCTTGAGGAAAATATCCTTTCTTCTTCAAAATCATTTTCTTTTCAAAAAATGCCATTCAATTTTAAAAGAAAAGTATTTTGTTGAAAGTAATCATGAAATCATATAGAGTAAGATTAATGAAGAAAAAGATTTATGATAATGTAAAAATTTATTCCTGCCGTAAAAGTTAAAAAAACTTTTTTCTCGTACTTTGGCCGAAAAAGTAAAAAAGTACCTCATATTGTAAAAAAGAAAGATTTCTTACATACCATGTAGTAAAATTCAAAAAATGGGTAAGAAAAGTACATTAAACATACACGAAACCATTTTTAGAAAACAGGGGCATGGATGATAAATATAACCATAGTAAATACATACGAATAAACAATCTCGAATAAAAACACGATTGAAACAATAATCCCTTACCTTATGTATGATATGGTTCGTATGTATTCTGACCTCCTGTATAATGATTTAAATAATGTCATTGACTTATTACATAATCATATTAATTGTTATTATATCATATATAGTTTACTTATGACTTTATATTACCCGTTCTTTTGTAAATTTGATGTAAAAGCGGCAATTTGTTTAAATTCATTTCATTTATTGTACGTGTTTCGACTTGTTGTTCATGATATTATCAATTATTTCCTGATTTACATAATTAAATAATGTAAAAAATTATTTATATATAATATATCTTCATAATATACATATATATATATACATGATAGATCGATAAGTGGAATGAAATACACCGTTCATGGAGACGGTAGGTCGTACGTACGCATGAATGTTGTTTTCGTTTCCTTATTGAATTGAATGGAATTAAGTAGATGACATACATATATATATAAATACAGTATCATTATTATGTCATATATATCATTATTATTCATTATATATACTGTATAATCATTCATGAATGGTTAACATCGAGAATGAATCTAATCGTGTCGTGGAGACGGTAGTCCATACGTACGCACGAGCAATGATATCATTCTCATGATCATGGAATTGTATTGAAGTGTATGTATAAAATTTAAGAATCAATATCACTTTACAATAATCATATATTTTTATTTATTTACACCATTATACCAATCCATGTAAGGAGGTGGACGAAAACAGATTACACCACGACGTGGAGACGGTATTCTGTACGTACGCACGTGCGGTGATTTCGTTTTCCATAGGATGGATAGATGGTGAAATAGGGTTGTTTCATATTTAGAATAAAATATCAGTATATAATTAATATTGATGTTATTACATTTTAATGATACAACCAAAGAAGAATAAGTAGAAGAAGAAATAAACTAGAGAGAATCAAAAGAAGAGATTACCTCTTCTTCGAAGCACCTCCTTTAAGATTCATCTTAAGGAGGTCGAGTTGGTCTTTTGAGAAGACAAAAACCACCAGAATGTTGCTAGGGAAGTCGAGAAAATAAATGGGTAGGTTTTTTCTGAGCTTCAAGGCTCAAAAGGGTGTGAAGAGAAGATGGAATGGGTGAACTTCTTATAAGGGAGGAGAGGGTCACCTTCGAAAAAACTGAAAATATTATTTTATAATAAATTCATATTCGATTTATAATTGCTCCAAATTGATTTATTTAGAAGCTAAACTGATGATGGGTATATATAACCTCAAATAATATGTTTTAGACAAGTTTAGGTTACTATTTTAACCTTTTATTTTAGATTTAACACTAAGTTAAATAATTTAACTTTTTTGGTGTCTTCTTGTTTTCTTACAATATATGGTTAATAAACTTACTATAACCAAAAAAACGAACCCCAAGTGGTTCATTATTAATATATATAACCTTATTTAAGACATTTGGCCAATCCTTATATTTTTAGGAATATAGTAACAATTAATAATATAATATTTGTTTTAAAAATTATTTTATGTCAATTTTGACACTATTTCGTAATTATTTTTTGTGAAAATCATAACAGCAGGATTAGTTCGAAAACATTTAATTAATCAATAATATCATGTCATATTGATCTAGAAAATTAGTGTAATTCATAAAAATCAAATTACATTTATTTGGGTATTTATAATATCAGTTATTTTAATATTTCATTATTCAGGTAATTATTACATCACCATTGTGTCATAAATAACATAAATTATTTAATGTCTAAAAATTATAAATAAAATACCCTTAGGTAGGAAATATTTTTATCTTTCTAATTAATATTTATAGTCTAATTTATCTAATGTATAATCTAATATTAAAAATGTTTTAGTTTTTAAATTTTGATTTTAACTCTTTTAACTATTCTTTAAATAAAATAGTAATAAATGTCCTAATCTAATCCAAGTGGACCTAAAGTGTAATATTTTATTCCTAAGGTTTATTTTGGTCGAATTGCACTTATTTAATAGAATTGGGACATGTGTTAGGGTAATAATAATATCATATTTCCCCTAATTACCCTATGTACTTTTAACCGTGGTAAATAAAAGTAAAACATTAATATTCACAAAAAATAATTTTATCTTATTGAACCACATTTTACTCCTTGATATTAACCATATATCTCGGATTTTTGAAATTTTACTCACAGAAGCAATAAAATTATGTTTTATGTAAATAATCATAATCTTCTAGTAGGTGGGTAAAAGACGGTGAAAAGTTCAATAAATTTTTAATATATCTAAAAGTATTATAAAATGACTCAAATGAAATAAATTGAACTTATATAGGTATTATGTTTCAATTTTGACCTAAAATACATCTAAATAAAACAAATAAATATTTAAATAAAAAGTCGGTTTTGAAATAGTATCCCAGTGTTTTCACTATTCATAAAAAATTGAATGTTTTTAGAAAAATAAAAGAAATTCACCCTAGGCTAATCTCGAAATTCCGAATTCAAAAATGAAGTCCATTTTGAAAGATAAAATTTATAAAATTTCAAAAAGTGTTTATTACTATTCATAACTGCTAGTTCATAATAATATTATAAGAATATCTCGTTTAGTGAAACATGTTATTACGTGTAACACACGCTATCATGGAAGGTCGCAGTTGCATGTAATGAATGCCATGTCAGGGTTGCATGTTGTGAAAGATTCATTTGTTGTTGCGTATAATATAATCCAACCATATTTCATTTATACATTGAATATATATATATATATATATACACTCAATGTTGCATAAAATTAAATCTATAAAACGAACATGAAATTGTGTGTAACACGATCCAAGATTTGTGTTGTGTATATGTAAGCTAATAGGGTGTTGTGTATAGAACAAGAAAACTTTGGTGTCGCTTACAACACAAGACATCAATTAAATTACAAATAATAATTCTCATTAAATATCGGGTTGTTACACAAGTGCTCTCACTTTACCCTTTGGAAGGTTAGGCATTTTGAAACAAAACAAAAAATATACCTTTTCATTTCTGAACCCCAAAATAATCACCTGAAGTTTTATTACATCTTTATGTAGCTATATGTTCCACCAACTTGATGGTATGTAAGTATATCATCATGTACTCCCTAATAGAAGAATGTAATAAAACACTACCATGTACCATGGTCACATTTATGTCTCCCAATGACCAACTGTGTATCGAGTCACCAACAAGAAGATGTTCCCATATCACAACACACTCTATGCTAGTGTCATGTACAAAATTTACACAGACAACAAAATAATATGTTACCATTAAAGGATACTATTTGATCAATCCATAAACCTCGAAATCATCCATACTCCACTTTGAGAAAAACAAAATTAGGTGTCAATGAATATATGAATGCCACTAACTATTCTCGGAATCTACTCAACACATACGCCGAATTGAATGTTCTATTTATTTATCATTAATTGGTAATAGTGAATATCATATTAAAAAATATACATATACTCCAACTAGTGGCTCTTCCTTGTGTTAGACTCCCAATATTTGGATATTTAACATATGATACTGTTGTTATTGTGTACACAAAACCAATCACGAAATATATAGTATCACCCACTCTTTTGAGAAGTTACCAATACTACAACCTATTATTAATTTTTATATTGGTTTTTCTCATGGGTTAATACCTGAAATAAACCATAAGAAACTAAATTATCTCTCTATATTAGTTCTTCTCAAAAACCCAAACTTATTTAAATCTACTACACATAGTATCTATTCGAAATTCAGTGAGAATAAACAAAGGAGTAATACTCAACATCCACTTCAGCTAAATAAATCACTCCGTACATTTGTCTAGACATTGGAAACATACTACCTTCTTGTTTGAAACATCATAGGTATGTTTAGATGGGAAAATTCTAGGATAAAATTTCATTTGTATCATACTCAACCCAAGAATATCTTTATATTGATTACGTTTCAGGAACATTACTTCAATAGGAAAACAACCACATTATCTCTATTGATGGATATATCTACCCTAGAAATCAAATTCCCGAATAAAATCACCTCTTAAATCTATAATTTACATTATGAATTCTTGTAAAAATGTTGACATGATCAAATAATAATCAAGAATATATCAAGATATCTGACTTTTTGATCAATTGATGGTTAGTATATGAGGATGTTGTCAGCGAACAATATGGAGAAGGATTCTATATAAAGATGATATATCACGTTCAGGATGGCTATGAATTGTTTCAACCCATTGGTAAAATCTCATAGCATCACCATATATTCCTACAACCCCTACATACTATAATACACCATTGTTGATATGTACTCCTCTTTAACCCACATCTAGTAAAATTCTATTTGAAGATCACTCATAGAGAACCACCAAGCGCACCATAAGTAAATTAATATATATTTGAGCTTATTTAGAAGATATATATTCTTAACTATAACCTAGATAACATTCAATAATAATTACAATGTTGATGATTACTTTCCACCTTCTTGGATAACAAAATAGGTTCACCACATGGGGCAGTACTCAGCCTCATAAATCCATTTTCCTTGAATTTCCTGAGATTCATAGGGTATCTTAATGGGTTTCACACCTAGAATAAGATGTATATAATTTTTAATTACTATATATCAAGGAATCTACATAATTTCACCTTCAATGAAATCTAGATAGAGATCCATGACTAGAGGATATGTCTTGGGGTTTCAATTGATTATACTGAAATAGAAATGCCTATCGTGTCTTCCTTGATCATCCCAAGCTGAATCATGTATAGAAAAAATAAACCTACTCCCACTCCCCATTCTTAGATAATTTCACAACGCTATCTTTTTAGTGTAGTAAACAACACACATATCTAATATCATTTAATGTGAGATTGGATGTAAGTAAAGCGATCCATAATTAAAATATAATCGAATATTATCTTATCCAATAGCATGAAATCAAACCTATACAAGAATCCAGTTAATATTATAATAAAATATGGGAATTATTTAATAAAATACACTTTTACTACCAATGATTTATCATGGGAAACAAACATTGAGTATATAATAATTGACATATTGATAAATAATTTAATTCTTGCAATAACTTGTGCAGATATGAATGAATGTGTAACACCAGTAAGAAGAATTATTCTAGAATAAAAGGAACATCATTAAACATCTCTTCTATTTCAATGATTACCTAAATTATATCAACACACTTTAAACAATCATGGGGGACTCTAGCATCCCATATTGATACAAAGTTTTATGTTTTAATGTCATGGAATATTCGACCATAGTTCTGATGTCCTCCAAGGTGTAGTTTCATTACTACCTAGAAAACTATGTATGGGTGGGATGAAGATGAGCATCAATATTTTACACATATTATGGTAGATAAGAAACATCCTTCAATGAGGTATTAATATTACATAACATCACAATTAGTCTAATAAGATTGTGCTGAGGCATTGTATTCTATAATGTGAAAGATGCACTTCTAAATAAAACTATTAGGGAAGATCCTAGTCTGTTTATGAGATCACATAATGGTTCTCCAAGGATTATAACCACATCCCAAGGTATAATCCTCAATGAACTAAATAAGATCATGTCCCTGAACATTATTCATAGTAATATATATTGAAAGAAAACACATTAGTATGCACAATTCAACCAATTAAATCAATCAATGATTTATCACAATATCACACAAAAGAAAAACTAACTCAAATTGGGTGTAAAATCATGGAATTAAATGAATCAACTATTTTTCACCATATAAATATATATATGTCTTTTGATAATATATTCATATTAATCCTTCATTAACACAACAGAAAATATAAAAAAACCATAACAAAAATCCCATCAATGTAATATTGGAGGTCTATTAAACATGTGCTGGCCATGAACATGATAAATCCCATACGCAAGTCACAAAAAAATATCTCTATTGAAATATTTCTTATTTAAATCTAAAAATTAATAAACATCCTCTATGACCATATTATAATACCATGAATCAAAATTTTTGGTCTGAAATAGAATGTCACATGACCTCAAGCCCACATCCCTATATGCAAGAAGATTCCAATTAGAATAGAGGGTCTAAGTACTTCAGTTGGAAGAATATACCCTCTATATCATGTCATATAATAAATTATCATACAATATAATAAAAATTAACAAATAATTAGTGAATTCATTCTTATTAATATGGGAATAGACTATAATTTTTTTGTGAACACATCGACTTTTTCTGAAGTGGGGGAATTTTATGAGGAGGTATTTTCAGTTATTCATTCATGATAAGAATTAAGGTGATAGATACCATCATCTTAGGAAAATGATGACCATCATTGTGGTGTGGGTAGTGTTATAGATAACAACCACTCTTAGGTTGGGACATGATGTGTTATTAATACATTCCAGCATAGGGGTGAGTGTTCATTGTAATTAATAATGACCATCATATAGGGTAGGGTGTGCCATGTTTCATAATAGGATTCACTTTAATAGATATTAAAATACTATCTATTCCAGAAATATGATAAATTAGGTGGATTTGGGGTTCAATTCTTCTTTTTTAGAGCATTAGGACTTGAAATATATGTGGAAATATTATTTTAACATTTACAAACAACATGTTATACACTATCAAATATATTTTTTACACATATAATAATGATAAATTGGTGGTTACTACTTGATATATTACTCACTCCAAACAAATAAATAATTTCTGTTCATTAAGACTTTATAAAAAGAGATCAAATAAATAATAAGGGTCATTTGATGGAGATTTATGGAGTAAAAGGTAATGTCATGCCATTCTCTGACCATTTCAGTTTTATTTATTTTTCTGCACATGATATACAATGGCTTGAATTTCTACATTAGAAACCTAGTAATTTATTATTATAGAACATGCATGCCTTATGTAGTCATGGTTATTTAGTTTTGCACATTCTTACTCTCATTACTTGTTTATTTATATTTGTTTATATTTTTATTTATTCTAGGACATGATACTTAGGGTATAGTTTCCCCAATAAGGGTGTTAGAACCTCACTACATGATGTAATCATCTTGCTTATGGGAGGAATGAATGATGTGATGTTTCAAAATAGTTCATACATAGTGGCTTGGGTTGGGGTGTTATAAACATCATGCAATTCCATTTATACCACTTATATAACATTATTTTCTAAATATTTGTTTATATTTTCACCTATAAAAGGACATCAATTATACCCACTTCTAGAAATACATATATTTAGAAATTTTAATTCTTTCCCAATTAATATAGTAATACTACATCTCATATACACTTTTGGAAGCCACTATCCCCAACAAAGTGCCTCATTCCATTCATTTCCATTTGACACTACATTTGAAGATCTAAATCCTAAATTTTATTTTTACTGACCCTTTAACTAATTTTCCCTATCCACTACATCTTATATCCTCCAAACCCATTCTAAGAATACATATATTAAAATTATTATAAATAAAATAATGAAATGTTTTTAATTTGTAGGTATAATCATTATCCATTCCCCTCATATTCATTTGGAAAAATGAAAAGGTGGTTCTTGTGCATATATGGACTACATCCTCCATTACCATCACTTTTCATTTATCATCAATGTCAATAAAAGATGATTCATGAAATATTTTTAATGAATATATGAATTATTTATATCATTGTTTATATTCTAGGAATCTTATTTATCATTCAATATGTAATATTATCGATAAGTGTTCGTTATAAGGAAAACACATTTAAAAAATTCCCTGAAGAAAATAAATTTAATTATATCTGGAAACTCCCTCTTAATTTTCCTTATTCAATTAATTATTATTAGTTATCATTAATCAAATTAATTGTATATAAATAACTCTATTATATTTTTTTGTTACTATTATTATAACAAAATATTTTATTATGTAAGCATACTAATCGATTGATTGCAACAAGTTCTTATTGGGTCACTTTAACCTCCTACATAGAAAATGATATAAATTTCAACAAAGTATTAATTTGGAACCTTAATATTGGTTATTAATAACTAAATAATATTTTTTGGTACAATAACTATATATAATTATTTAATCATGTCCATAACATTCATTTGTTATAAATTAACAAAACATGCATTTCACCTGCTTCGTCATCATGAATAGTCAATAAAATACATATTAATTGAAATGATAACCAAATAAAAAAATTTACAACATAAATTATCTTAACCTTTATGATAATAGAATGATTATATTCCGTATTATAAAAAAAATTCCGCTATTTTGAAATTTTGTCTAAAGGATCATGGTTTTCCACAACTAATATTGAAAATAGATATTAATTAATATATAAATAGGTAATACTTATAATTTTTTTATTAAATCATATTAATATAAACATGGTTTTAAAATATTTAATTAAAATATATATTTTTAAATTGGAAATTCAAGTTCTTTAGTGGATGTCTGGAATTATGGTTAGTGTTTATCATCTAAATTTTCACTCTTTGATATATATTTATCATTATACACCATGTTTTATTTGGAAGGGTACATCTAACGACCCTTTAAAATTTTCAATAATTATTCAATTAAATTTCAATATATTCAGTTTTTAATTTTATGATCTTTATCAATACAGTATTGACTCAAAATTTATAAAAGCTATCCAGGTTCATGATAACTCATTATTATTATATTGGGTTACAAACATTTTCATTGAACTATATTTCTACATGATTCATTTAATATATATAACTAATAATTTATAATTTATTACATCAATTTTTTTCATTTCTATAAATCTTCCATATTACTATATTATCAATTTATTCTTACATGAATGATTATGTTACTTTAATGGGGTTCCTTGTCTCAATTTCTACCCCTTTAGACATTTTTATTATCATAAACTATGTTTTATTTTTTACGTTTGACATACATACAATTTAATATTTTTTATGATTAGCGCGACATTAAAAATTACTCATGTGGTTTTATATAAACTTTTATCCTTTAAGAGGTTTTGATTTGAATGTTTCTAATGTTGGATGTTTTTTCTATATAATCAATTCCACAAGACATAGTTGGTATTATAAACTAGATAATCAATTATTAGGTGTATTTATATGAAAACGTATTTCCATTATATGTAATAATTTGGGTTTTTTTAAAATTTCATGGTATCCTTCTGATTTTCTGTTGATTCTAACATTACAATTACTCTAACTGTGTTTTCTAGTCTATTTTTTCATTGACATGTGATTTGTATTCACAATTTTTTTTTCTTATTTCGGTGAATACTAGCCATGCAATAATTTCCATATACTCACATACAATTTTCTTTTCAGGGGAATACAATTTTTAAAATAAATCACTACTTTCATCATTCCAAATCATCATATTTTATTGGGATGTTTTTTTACAAATTCAAATCCATTGTGAATACCCTCCATTTCATTTCATCTTTTGAATTAATTTCAACTAGATAAACACACGTCAATTTATTAGAAACATTTTTGACCAAACCATATTCCATTACTCTATATGGAGTTAGTTTTTGGGATTCATTCTTTCAATACTATTCCATTTATTGATTTCTGAAAATTTATAATCCCTACACTTATGGTTGCAATATGGAGTTAATTCCTGAAAATGAAATGTCAATTATTTGTTTTATATTTTAATAATTCAATCAAATTATAAATTAATTGGAAATAATCCTATGACTGGTGGATCCCGATATATATTGTCCCCTAATTCGTCAATATCTATCATGAGACTAACTAGCATGGGTATTATGATGTATGCCTACAAAGAACAAAGTTAAAGAAAGGTGTTAAAAGTAATATCCTTATTTATATTATTAGGCCATGAAATTAACTATATTAATTTATTAATTTCATTTATAGAGAACTGGAAATTGTTATAAAAGTGATATTTTATTTCTACTATAATCTATTGATATATTATACATTCAGATTCATTAAATTATGATATTTATTTTTGTTTTCTATTCCACCTATATTACTTATTCTCAAATTATACATAGTCATGATCTTTTATTATTACCACTTAAATATACCCTTATCAATCCTTTGATCTCACTCTTATGATGCTTCCATTTCCCATGTTATTTAGAGATTTATTATCGAAGATACAACTGAAAATATATTGTTTGTAAGGAATTTTTAAAAGATATTGAAAAATTATTATAGATTATGTAGTTTATTATATATTATACAACATATCCATTAGATGAGAGAAACATGATGATAATTTGTTTACTATATTTCATAATTCTCAAAATATCTAAACATTAATTGTATTTAGAATTTATGAAATGAAATATTAACTTTATTTCATTTAATTGTTAGATTGAATTCTCCAAAACTCATAGTGGGAATCAATTATATTATGTAAATTTTGTGTTTTTAGCTCCATACCTGAGAGTGTGGGTCCATGGATTCTATAGTTATAATAATATATATGTTTGGAATACATTTTTTATTAGGATATTATCTATTGATGATGTATATTTTATTATGGAGTGATAATTTATGGTTGATCATAATTTCAATCGTATAGATAAACATTTAGGTTATATGAGGTGTTGTTTTAAATTTTTGGGATATAGGTAAGATATGATTAGTTAATAACACTTGGATAATTATAAAGGATTATTCTATTTATAAGACAACATCTTAATGTGTTGGCAACGTTTTGATTGTGCGATTTTCAAGAAATTACATCCGTATATATATATATATATATATATTAGAAAGTCTATGCGACTATGAAATAGATTACTCTAGGGGTAATCACTCCAAAAAGGATGGTTTTTTATACCTTGATCATCAATCATTTTAATGATGAGTGGGCCTGAGAATGGAAAATTAGAAAGACACTCCTACAACATATTCATTGGTTAATCACATTCTCCTTCCACGCCATTATAGAAGTTTAATTTTGTTAATGGATTAGTTTAAAGAATTTGAGGGAACCCAATATAAATTAACCATTATTGAACCAAGAGTGGTTTAGGTTGATATGAATGATAATGTAATTATTTTGATGAGTGAGACATTTTGGTGTTGAATTTTTCCTATATTTATTTTACAATAAATATCTATGGATTTCATCACTCAAATTAACCCTTATTTCATTTTGAAATGGATTAATCCTAATTGAATAATGTTAAAAATATATTTCAGTGAAAATGAAGGGATTTTCACAATGACAAACATAATTATATAATAATTGAAGTGATAATCCACATGATAATTCCAAACCATCTATCAAGATTTATCATTTTCAATGTAAACAATGTTTTATTCCAAAACCAACCAAAAAAGATAAGGATTGAGTCTCAGGTATGTTCTGGTGAAAAATATGAATAACGAAATAATGTCAAATGTCTTACATGAAAAAATTGGGCAAGTATGAATCAAGGAAAATGCCTCAATGAAATTGGAATATGTTTCATGTGTGAAAAAATATGGCCTAAATAATAAAGTTATGAATAAAATAATGAACCAGTCCACTAACATGATGATGGAATAATAGTTGTTCCATTGTCAAAGATAATATTTTAAGGTAGAAACCTTATTTAAAAAACATTATTTAGTTATATCTATCTTATAGAATCCCTTTAATAATTTTATTAGTATGTGATAATTAAAACGATGCGGAAGAAATTTATTTTGGGAAATAATTTCACACCATGAGATCAAGAATTATATTTTCATTTAAAACCTAATGTGTTGGATAACCTTATTCATAAGAAACAGGAAACTAAAAATAATCTCAACACATTGTATAATCATAAATATATAGACATAGAATTGATGGATGAAAATAATGTAAACAAAATTATGATATATATATATATATATAATGATGATTATTAATAGTAATAATGTGTTGAAAATTCAACTATTTTAGAAAAACATATGATAATAAGCATTTAGGAATTAAAATAAATCATTCCAAGAAAATTTGTATTTATGTGTCCAAAATATTTTTGATAAATTCAATTATTGATCTGGATAGTATATTAGAATTTTATTATTAGAAACAAGAAATAAATAATCGTAGAAAAGATATCTTATTAAAAAGGTGGTCTTCATATGAAAGATATACACATTATATTATTCGGGTTTCGTAGAAAAAAAAAATATATACATATTTATAATATTGAAATAAATAAATTAATTTCATTATTTATTACCTTCATGGTGAAATTATGCAATGCCATCAATTTTATTTTTAGGTCAATTATTAAGTTACAATGATAACCATTAGATACAATGGTAAATCAAATATTTTTCAATGATTAATACATTTCTAAATATTATGATTTAAATAAAATTGTTATATTTTGAAATAAAATATTCTAATATATTGATTAAACATATATAAAAATAATTTTACTATCAATTAATTATTAATCAATGTTAATAAATATTATGGACAGTGGATAATTAAAATATTTGTATGTGATTTTTTTTTAAAAAATTGTTTCTATTTATTTTAAAGTTAAATATATCATATTTATAAATTTAATTAATTAATGGATATAAAATTTAAATTAAATAGAAAACAATTGGTATGAAGGTTCATCTTATTTTGTTTGTATTAAAATATTTATTATGTTTAAATTTTAACCATGAGTAATAAGTGTTATATTGGGTAATATAATATCACTTTAATTTTACTAAATATATTTGATACATAGACCATATAAAAGTCTTTTTTGGTCTTAATATTATATTTACATGTCTCACCATCACATCCAAACCTACCTCCCACATTTCTTAGGAAATTTCATTCTTACCCATAACCTAAAGCTATTCTCTAAATATTTGACTTTATTTTTTTTAACCTATAAAGGGAGCTCACTCCCACCCACATCAATCCACACCCATAGTTAAAAATGACAAATAATTTCTACCCAATTTAATTATTCTATATCCCCTCTATAAAATTGGAAACCAATACTCTGAAAAATATTCCGCAATTCCATTATTTCTAAATAGAACTTAAAGTGTTGGTCAGAATCCCAAATGTAAGTATTACATAACCTTTAACTTATTTTCCTTGTAATTATATTGAATCAGCATACAAAATAATTAAAACTATATATAAGTAATTATATAAGTACAAATAATTTACTGAAATCGTTTTATAATAAATGTTGAACCATAATGTATTCCCATATTCTATAATCAATAAGGTTAAAGAGTATATTATAAGCATCTATGTACTCTATCCTACCTGAAAAACACTATTCGGTTTTCATCACTATAATTTAAAGATAGTTATAACTATTGATTAATTGAATATATATGTTATTAATCACCTGATTTAAATTTTTATAAATATGAATCATTTATTCGATAAGTTATATTAGAAATAAGAGATCATTATAATACTAACCACCAAAAATGAACATCCCAACTGTAAATTTGATTTATTTTTAATAGTAGAATAAATTAAAATTTACCATCATCTTATAAAATTTAAAATGTATGATCCATGAAAATAAGGACATCTAAATAATTTTATTATACGTTTCGGTAATGAAATGTAAATAAAACAATCACATGAAATACCATAATCAAACACGAATTATTGCATGTTATTATTGGGTCGGTATAACCAATTATATGAAAAATAAAAAACAAATTATATCATGGAGGGATTTGGAAAAAAAATATTTTATATTTATAATGATATTTCAATTTTCTTGTTCTCCAATAGTAATAAACAAATTAAATTAAAGAAACTCCATTTTTTCATTATAAAGTTCCAAAAAAATCTATTCAAAAACTTCAACACCATGATTAATAACTAAAATAGTTATGAAATAAAATTATAACATTATTGATAAATATCAAACATCAATTCCACTACAATGAAAAATCTTGTTCCATGTTTTGAATTTTACCCACACCCTATAATGCGAAAGGATTACACCTATTATGAATATATCGAATAATTATTAATGAATTTTATAAAATGACATATAAATAAATAAGGATCTCTAATTTTTGAATAAGGTATTTATTTTCTATAGACATAATTAATAGACTTTAATGGATGTCAGCAATTAAGGGAAGGGATTGTAGTCTCAATTTTCATCCATTATGAAATGTTTCTAATGTACTCCATGTTTGAAATAAAATTGTGTATCTAGTGAAACTTATTATGTGGTATAATGATTCTATTATATTTTATTATATTCATTTTTCAATTAAATATTATTTACCTCATGTGGCATTGGATAAAAAATTATAGATGTGATAATGGTTTTTTCTCACTCATATTTCTTCCATTGAGTTACAAATTAACTTATTTAGCTCTATAGTCCAGTGTTTCTTTTATTCTATCCAATGAATAATATGTATTATATTACCTTTTTCATTGGGGATATATTATTATTCCCTATGACCTTATATTTTAATGATTATTATCTAAATTATTATGCTTCTAAGAAGGTGTTTCAATTCTCAATTTTAAACTAATTTGTGAAAATTTCATATCTACTATATATTTTCTATTTTTTAGGATATCTACAACCCATTAATAATTTTTACCTCAATATTCAAATTAATAATTTTATTTAGTGTTTCTTTTGATATTTTATCTTCCTTCGTGGTTTTATCAAAATTTGTCTAATTTTATAATTGTAATTTGTCTCTATTTTCCATTCCATGAGACACATGTTTGATATTTTCTACCCTGTTTTATTTTATATAGTGTATTCAATTAATTAATTCATTTATTTATAATATTTAAATATATTTTTAATTTGATATATTTTTATTTCTTTGTATCCTAACTATGTTTTTTAATCTTGTGATTCCATTATAAAATGGGGTTTGGCATGTAAAGCATTTTACATTGTGATAATTATTCATATTCAGTAACTACATAATTTCGTTTTTTATATATACGAAATTGATTACATTATAAATCATTTAAAAATATTTTCCCTTTTTTTATTAAACATTAAAAATTTCAATAGTAAATAAATAGTTCCAATTTAACATCCATTATATGCAATGTTTTTCTTCTCATGTCTTTCCTCCGTGAATATCCTAATTTTTATTTCATTGTTTCATTAGCATTTTCCTCGATATTTGTACATAGAATAATTTTTTTTTCTGAAATGTAAATCAATACTCAATATAGTATCAATTTTAGGGATGATTACATGTAAATATATTCCATTTATTGATTGGGAAAATTTTAAAAATATGTATATTGTCATGTCAATATAGATATTTTTTCCCACTAATGAATTCATTTTATGTATTTTAAAGATTCATAATTAATTAATAAAATAATAGAATTCTATATAACATCATAATTGTGGGGAAGTGAATATATAGAACCTCAAAGAATCAATATGTTTCAAGAGAGAAACATGCTTGGGTATTTTGATGTATTTTTTCCCAAAACAAAATATTACTAAGACAAAAGGCCTTGATGGCATGATCAGGATGGATATGATCCTAATGTTATGACTTCTTTCCAACAATTAATTTTATGAAATTATTCATTTCATCAATAAGGATATAGTTATTTTTATCCATGTGATCATTTCATTTCGATTATTATCCAGGTATATATATTATTATTTCAGTTTCTTTTTAAGTTGGTATTATCATTGATTATCTTCTCATTTCAAATTATTTTTTTCTCATATTATGCTCAGTCATGAACTATGATAATTATCTCTTATTTTAGCATTATAAAGAATTTGAGATCACCCTTAAAATGTTTTTATTTCCCCATGAAATTTTTTTACACAACATATGTCTTATAGAATAACATTTGTGAACAATTTTCCAGATATACTAAAAACTTATTATAACACTAGTAGAAAAATACCCCATACCAATGGTTTGAAGCCATTGGTATCGGCCTTCATACCGTTGGTATATCCTATACCTCAGGATTGGAGAACCATGGCCATGTAAGCCATGGGGATAGGTCTATAACAATGTATTTCCCAAAAATATTTGTATAGATCTATACCAATGGTTTTCAAAACTGTTGGTATGTGTAATATAAAAAATATATATCAACGTTTCCATAAAACCAGTGGTATATGTATTTAAAAAATGAATCATTCAGTTGGTTTTGATCCATGTTCCTGCATTTTATGATTGAATGACCCATATACTAACCTAAATTTACTTTTTTGAACATAATTAAATATATATTTGTGTGTTGTCAAAAAATATTTTAAATTATTATTTATTTAATGTTCTCTATAATAAGATTCCATAGACATACATGTAACTATATCAACGATTCTCAAAACTGTTGGTGTAGACCTAAACCAATGGTTTCAAGAGCTGTTTGTATAGATTCATTAATTTTGGGACCTATATCAATGGTTTCCCCAAAATGTTGGAATAGGTCCCCCCTATACCAATGGATTGTTCAAAACTGTTGGTATATGTCCATATTTAGGGACCTATACCAACAGTTTTGGCCAAACCATTGGAATAGGTCCATATAAGTGAACAATACCATTGGTTTACCCAAAACCGTTGGTATAGATCTTATTTCCCTTAGTGTAGAATATTTAGTTTCTTATATAGTGAAAAAATCATTTAGTTAAATCATAGATGAGATTTATTATTCTAGTATTTTTTCATAATTCTATATGGTTCTAAACCTAAAAGATATTTGGATTATATATAATGAAATATTTTCATTAATTCATTTAATTATGTTATAGAAATGAATGAAAATCAATTGTTTTTATTTAATATATTATGTAATGTATGTCTTTTTTATCATTAGATTCTAGAGTGTGGGTTCTTGGGTGCCACATCAATCAATCACCTAATAAATAAGAATCCCATTTTCAACTCTACCAAACGATTCTTATGAATCAAACATGAAATCAACATAAGGTCATTCCATACTCATTCTAAATTTATATTTCATAGTTTTGATGATTTTTGATCCTTATCATTGTGTTTTAATTTTATATTATATTTTAGAGACTTGTTTTTTTATTTTTGGTTCATATCCTAGGTTCTTCTATTATGATCAATGTTTTTCCCCTTCCTTGTGTGATTTTTTATTCTTCTTCACATTATCATTTATTTATTTCGAATGGATTTTCCCATGATACAAAAACATTTAATATGAAATTTTTATTTCTTTTGATTATTATTATTTAAATTATATCAATATTTTTATAGAATAATGAAAGATACTCTACATTAGTTTAATACTTTCTTTTTGAAAGTATAGAAATATAATTTAATATTGATCATTAAATTCAAAATAACAATGAAATTTATCATGAAAATATTTATAATTATAAACAATATATGTTTTCCAATATAATTAAACGTATTTTTTATTTTTTTTCTTATTTACAATGTGCAATGGATACATATTTTGAAATTATTAATTTTGAAAATTGAAAAATTGGGTTATTTTGGTTAAATCATTAATTTTTCGTTTATATACACAATATGAATTATTTTGTAAATCTCATAGTATATTAAAATAAATATTTTGATTATTTTCCAATGAATAATTAAAATATGATATATTTCATAAATTTTAAAATGTAATAATCATAATCAATGTGATTATATTATTTTAAACACTATGGAATCATTTTGAAAAATAGGTAATTTTTTAGATATATAAAAAATATATATATTCTTGATAGTGAAATGTAATTATATATACAGTAATATGTATCTAGTTGTATAAATCCATTGGTTTTTTATTAACATTGATATTGATGAAACTTAATTTATCTGCCTTGATGAATTTATTTATGAAAATAGAATGATTTATGATATGAGAATTATTTTTTTGAAATAATAAGTGCTATAACAGTTTATATTAATATAATTCAATATCCTTATATGTTTTAAAATGTTATTGATGAAATGATTTTTTTTACTTGAAATTTTTACTTTTATCACTCTGTTACCATAGTCATGATAGTCACAACTCATTTCTATATGTACATTATTTTACTAATGTTAAAATATACAAGTTTTTAGAATATTTTTTAAACTCGTATATTTACCGTTCATAGATTAGTGTGTAAAACATACAGAACATTGCTAATGCTTTTTAGAAAATCCAAATTGGAATGAGTATAACTGATGTATTCTATGTGAAATAAATTTGATGAAACCCTATAAGTCTAATGGAATTTTAATTTTAACATCAAATGGATTGTTTAATGTAAAT
This sequence comes from Viscum album, assembly GCA_963277665.1. NCBI lineage: Eukaryota > Viridiplantae > Streptophyta > Magnoliopsida > Santalales > Viscaceae > Viscum > Viscum album. The sequence goes on along the minus strand of OY728161.1, from coordinate 1,684,093,164 downwards.
AAAATAAAGGTACATAAATTCATTAAGTTGTAAAATAATAAAGCCCATCCATTTGAAGTTATATAACGTTTAATAGAAAAAATTATCATAGGGAGGGAAACATACTCGACTGCCAAGCATTAATGGACATATATTTGGAGAATCCTTATATATTTTATAGATGAATGAAAATAATAATACAATATAGAACATTTTACACATTGAAATGATGAATTTCAAAATTTTCAATCGAATGAAGAATTTGAATTGAACCTTATCTGGTAAAGATGTGTACATCCAAATCAATTACAATAAACTCTAAAAAATAAAAAATATGATTTTTGGATTTATGGCCATAAATAGAAGCATAATTCACGGTGTAGGGATATTTTTTATCTTATGTTTATGAGCTATTTTCATCACTGATGATCTGATTTTAATTTTAATCATTTGTAAAATCTTGTTACTCATGCACTCCATTATAATAATTTAGATTGTTATTATCTTAATCCATTCATGTTAGGATTTTTAATTCCTTAAGATATTTTTTATTATTTGTATGATATTATATTTGAGGAATTTATTTTTAGGATATGATGAAAAATGATAATTAAGATCATTCTGATCAAGATTTATTAATGCTAGAAATCATAAGTTATTATGGTATTTGTATCGAGTGATTCCATTCATAAAGAAAATATACCTTTATAGTTTGGATAAAAATAATAATACAAAAATTATGGCTTATATAAATCCATAAATCCAATGGTTATTGTTTGGAATATTTTATAATGTTTTTTAAGAATTTTTCACTATTTTTACAAATATTATGTTTATTGTTTGAAAAGTTTATATATAACGAACCATACATTACGTACATTGTTATTACATCAGAATTGAAACATATTTATTACAATATCTAACATATCCATGATTGGACTGTATAGGTATAGTGTCTTTAGAAAATGGGAATCATAAAGAACTACTTCATAAATCATCTACATTTTCTCCTTTTTATTTCATCATGTCTAGAGTCCCTTTTGGAATATCCTACTCAATACCCTTCTTCCTGAGCTGGGGAAAAGAAAAAATACAAATGGTGAGCTAAAATTCTCAGTAAGTTCAAACAAAGAAAATGTCAATCATATCATATTCATAAGAACATAACATTTTGAAAATCTTATCCTGCAAAATAGATCATAATATAATGTCATGGGATAAGTCATAGTAGTGAAATATAATCCCAATTAATCATTACATAAGACATTAAACATTGCTTTATACACACATATTCATATAAAATCATTTCATATTATTCAATACTCATTTCCTAGACCATCATAGCGGACAAATTACATTACTGAAATGAGTTCACTCTTTGTTCGAGTCCTGTATCACAGAGCCGGATTAACATGTCGTTCCAGCCATGTATTTCTCATGTGTTATTAATATTTACCCAATGTATTGGAGGGAGAAATAAGTCCGAACAATATCATAATAAATCTATTATTATGTGTGCCACAATATCATAAATCATACATCATAGCATAACCCATGTAATAAAAATGGGATTTTTAAACATCATGCCATCGTAACCTAATCCATATAATATAAAGGACTTCATAAAAATAATTATATCATAACATAATCAAATCAATGAAATAATAGGTAATGAACCCTAACCTTATATGTTCTTATATGGGAAATAATTTTGATAAAACACGTGAACTCGGTTCTTGAGAAAAATATACTTTCTTATTCAAAAATCATTTTCATTTCTTAAAATGTCATATAATTTTAAAAGAAATGAATTTTAGTTGAAAATAATCATGAAATATTTCCTAGGAAGCTTCATGGAAATAAGGCATTATTAAACCGTAAAAATCCATTCAATTCCATATAAATTAAAAAAACATACCCCTCGTACTTTTGTCAGAATAGTCAAAAAGTACCACATATGGTAGAAAAAAGAATGATTCCTTAGATACCATGTAGTGAATGTAATAATTTGGTAAAAATTACTTTAAACATACATGAAAACATTTTTACAAAACATGGACATGGATGTTAAATATAATGCCAGTAAATACTTACGAATATACATTCTCAATTAAGAACGAGATTGGAATAATTATCCCATACCTTAGGTCTGATATGCTTCGTGTGTATGTGATCCTCATATATAATTATTTAAATAATGTTACGAATCTATTAAAGAGTCATAATTATTTTCATGATAACATTTATGATCATATAATCATCCCTTTGTTAGTAACATTTCATTGTTACTCTTTGTTTGGGTATTAACTACTTTATTTTCATACGTATGTTTTGTCGAATATGTTCATATTAATATTTTTAAGTTATAGTAATATTATTTACATAATTTTATTAGTATAATATATATCATATTTGTCACGACCCATCCTTGGGGCTCATGCCGTGACTACCTAAAGCCCGCCTTCCATAGGCCAGGGGCTGGCGGCTACCACCAAAGGCGTAAATACCGATAAAAAGGGAAGAAATGGCCTTTATAAAGTAAACAAACACCACAGAGAAACCAAGATGAAGTGAACACAAAGTAAACTGTGTACGACCGTAAGTGATGGAAAGTAAATGGGCCAGGATACAAACCCAACTGATGTAATGTACAACCGAAAAGAAAATACAGAAACTGAAAAGTAAAGCAGCAACGCCGAGCCGTCCACTGGAAATCCCACTGAAAGGGTGGGTATAGATAGTCTCTTCATCTCCTTGGGTCCAGTTGTCTGCTCTGTGTACGTCCCGCCTTGTGGTCCACCTCTAGGTATCGACTTGCTCCACGAGCCTCAACCACGATTAGCGATGACTGTCGTCTGCATCCAACACAACGTAGCGTTGGCATAGCCCGTGCAGGGGTGAGTATACGCTACTCAATTGGGACCCCGAGACCCCTGAACGTCTCCCAGAATCCACAAAGGAAATATACAAACACAAAGTAACAACCAACTCTACTTAGGTATATTCCCATACATATACCTAAGTCATCAATTCCAGTTCGTCTCCAACATTTGATCCCATGTTCGATCTAGTCCAAAAAGGATAGCACAACCAATCCACACAGGATAACACAATCTAATCCACTTAGGATAACAAGTCAATCATAACGAGGATAATGATTGAAATTCAAGACTCATCTCACAGAGGTATACTTTTTCGTAAGGTGATAGAGATGATCAAGTATAGCCACTAATTAATCTAAGCTGGGACCCACGTAAGATATTAAACCAGCTAAGCTATCTGACCCACATAGGATACAGACCAACCACTCTGCCAGACCCACATAGGTTACAAGTACAGATTCAATACTTCTAGAACCGCGTAGGATACAAGAACAGTATTCATCTCTCTCGAACCCACGGAGGATTTCAGTACTGTCTTCATCGGTGCCGAACCCATGGAGGATTTCAGTGCAGTCTTCATCGACGTCAAACCCTGGGAGGATTTCAGTATGGTCTTCATCGCTGCCGAACCCACGGAGGATTTAAGTTCATTTTTCATCGCTGCCGAACCCACAGAGGATTTCAGTGCAGTCGTCGTCACTGATGAACCCACAAAGGATTTCAGTGCAGTCATCATCGTCGTCGCAGTCGCAGCCAGCTCTAGGGTTCCCGCACACAACATGCTCGTTTCGGGGAGCGTACGATCCACAAGACAAAGGAGGTCAATGAATCAACTGAAACATAGTCCGGAGTTGTTGTATCCTAAAGTTCCAACTCAATAAAAGGAACTCAATGCGATAGATTGTGCGTCAATCGGACGCACGGTCTGAGAGTAATTGGCTTTTTCGTTCCTGGGGCCCGGTTGGTTTTAAAGTCAAAACCAACCCGAGCGCACTACAACTATGTCCAATCCCCGAGCAAAGTAAATAAAAAGGTCTGTCTCACTAAGAGGAATCCAAAAAATTCGACGGCACGTCAATCGGACGTCCGGAACTCATGTTATAAGCGTTTTCGCTCCGAGGGCCCTATTGGTTTCGTGTTCGAACCAACCCGGTCGTACCCAATGTTCTTTGAAACCTTGAGTGTAATATACCAAAATGACCGTATCAATCCAAGGATCGCATCAAAACTGAAGATGTGTCGATTTAAGGTCCATAGCCCATGATACGATCATTTGAACAGAATTTTCCGAAAATATGGGGTTTTGGGCCCGGACCAACCCGGCCCAAGACCCCCCGGGTCGGCCCGAACCGGCTCGACCTGAACCGAGTCCGGATCCGGCCCATTATGGTGCGGCCCGGCCCGGACGGCGTGGCCCGGCCTGGCCTGGGCGGCTGGTCGGCCTCGCGCTGGCACGACCCGCATGGCCAGCTCAGCGCTGGCCGAGCCGCCACGGAAGGGGGGGCATGCTGCCCGCCTGTTTTGAAACCGCGACCACACACATTGGGGCCGCTCCCTTTTCCAGCCGGGGGTTACGACCCCCAGTTTTTTGATCTGGCTGTCCCAAACGGCCGGAAAGGGTGTCGCGCGGGACAAGCCGTTCCTGCCCCCAGTGCACTGGTGGCCGGCGCCACCGGCCACCCTCTCTTGCTCCGCCACGGCCAAAGGTCGCGACCTTGTTCTTACCGGGGTGGCGCCACGCCCATCCACTGTGGTCCGCCCTAGCCATGGCCCTTATTGGTTTTCTAGCGCCGCGCGACGGCGCTGTGCCCCTTTCGCCACGATCCGACTCCGGCTGCGGCTTCGTTCGGCCTCAACGGCGCCACGTGGCAGCGCCGCACTTCTTCTCCCGTTCCACATGCTTCCGCACAGTGCCGTTGCACCGCACGTCCTTTTTCTGTGCAGCATCAAGTACAAATCAATGGGGGAGGAGGGTCATCCATGTTCGTGCAGTACGACCTCCTCCCCTTATGATGATAATAGCGGTTATAAAATAAATACGAAGAACGTCAAAGAAAAATCCATGAACATCAAGTTAACCCCTACCTCGATGAAGTCGTCGAACAATATTCGTTGCGGGAAAAGGACGTAATGGAAGATGACATTGTGGAAGATGACATCACGGAAGATGACGTTGCAGATCGATGATCCTTAACCGTCGTCGGTGTTCACCGAAGAAGGTGTCTCTCGCCGGCTATGGAGAAGAGAGGAAATGGCACGGGGATTCCCTTGCAGTGATGGAGTTCTTCGTCGAAGACTCGGCGTTCTTCGTGTTCTTCGACGAGGAAGAATATAATCCTCAAGAGCGCAACAGTCGTCTCTTTCCTTTCACACAACTAATTAACCCCCAATAAAATAAGTCATGTCTTATTTTATTATCATTCATGCATGCCATTAATTTGAAATTCAAAAAGGAATCTCATTCAATTAGTTGACTTAATTGAAGAGTGTTTAGTATCCAAATTAATTTTGAGGGTTGACATGGAATTTAAAAGGGGTGCGGGTGAGTTACATATTAAATGCACGAGAGTAAGGTTAAAAAGGGATTTGATGGGGTGGAGCTTGTGTGGGCCCCACTTCACTAATATCCTACATAGTGGAGTTAGGGTATTAGTGGGTCCCACTCCAACCACCAAGCATAGGATTAATCTACCTATAATAGAAATAAAAAATTGCAGCACAATATTTTATTTCATTCTTTAGTTAACCCATTTATTTAATAACCTCATCCGAGCAATGCAACTCCGGAAAAGGTGTTCCTAAGAAATTACCGGCACTGCGATTCCATCGGCGCCCTCAGATTTCGATTCCAAGCACCAGTTCAATATTTAGAAAAACCCGCTCATTCGTTCACTGAACAAACCCGAGCTAAACTACGGAAAAATGATTTCAGGTACACTGGGACTCGCAATCAGGTGCCGAAAAAAACTGCGTACTCGTAAAATCCCAAAGAAAAATAAGAAAAAAAAAATCCATTGAAATTTATGGCTCTTTACATTACTCCCACCTGAGGGATTTACATCCCCCTAAAGATACGTCATAAACTAGGTGAACAAATGAGGGTACAGAGAATGCATCTGAGCCTCCTGCTCCCAAGTGCTCTCTTGGAGGTTCCCGTGCTGCCATCTGATGCGCACTAGAGGTATCGAACGTCCACGTAGGACCTGCTCCTGTCGATCCTCGATCTCCATTGGGACCTCCACAAAATTCGCCCCAACGTCAATGTCTTACTTTCCATGGTCGATGATATGCATCAGATCATGCATGTATCTCCTCAGCGAAGATACGTGGAAGACATCGTGCACCTGGATCAACTGAGGTTGTAGAGCCAGGCAGTAAGCCACCTCGCCTGTCCTGCTGAGGACCTGGAATGGTCCGATGAATCATGGAGATATCTTGATTCCCAGACCAAATCTCTGTAATACATGTCGAGGTGAGACCTGCATGAAGACGTGGTCGCCATCCTCGAACTCTAGTGGTCTCCGCCTCCTGTCAGCATAAGAATTTTTCCGGCTCTGAGCTGTCCTCAACCGCTCCGAGATGACCTGGACCTTCTTTGTCATGGCCTGGACCATCTCTTGTCCCACATGTCTTGACTCCCCAAGTCCTTTCCAGCACAGAGGTGATCTACAAGGTCAGTCATAAAATGCCTCATATGGTGCCATACCGATGGTGGAGTGGAAGCTATTGTTGTGCGCGAACTCCACTAAGGGTAGGTGGTCCTCCCAACTGCGAATAGAGTCGAGGACACTTGCACGGAGCATGTCTTTGAGAGTCTGAATGGTCCTCTCTGTCTGACCATCCATCTTAGGGTGAAAGGTAGTGCACAGACGTAGTTACGTCCCGAATGCATCCTTTAACCCCTTCCAAAGCTGGGAAGTAAAGCAATCATCTCGATTGGAGATGATAGATGATGGCACACAATGAAGCCGTACGATATCCTAATCATAGAGGTTTCCCAAACTCTCCACTGATCCATACTCTCTAATGGGTATGAAGTGGGCCGACTTGGTGTGTCGGTCGACAATCACCAAAATGGAGTCGTGACCTCTGGATGTGCGTGGAAGTCCAGTCACAAAATCCATAGATATCCTATCCCACTTCCACTCTGGGACGTCCAAGGGTTGTACCAAGCTTACTGGTACCTGGTGTTATGTCTTCACCTGCTGAAAGGTGAGGCATCGAGAAACGAACTTAGCTACAACCTTCTTCATACCCGGCCACCAGTGCTGACGTCTGAGATCCTGGTACAGCTTTTCCACTCCTAGATATACCGCTAATGGGGAAGTGTGAAACTCCCTCAACACCTCCTCCTGTAAAGCAGATGGTACCATGGTACGTCCTCTAAAAAGGACCACGTGCTCTCCCCCCACATAGAATATATCAGGTGCTTGTCCTGAGGATATATGTGCACGCCGCGTCCCACAGTCAACGTCCCCACATTGTGACTCTATGACCCACTGTAGAAGTGGAGGAGTGATTGTGAGTGACTGAAGAAAGGCTGCTCCATATCTATCCATGAAGGATATCTGCAAAGCGGCAAGCTGCTCTGTCGCCTCCCCAAGTAGCTGAATTCCCGTCCTCCTGCTGAGTGCATCAGCAACTACGTTCCCCTTTCCTGGAGTATAGACTATCTCAAAGTCATAGTCCTGGAGGAACACGAGACATCACCACTGTCTCAGGTTCAAGTCATTCTGTGAGAAGATGTACCTGAGACTATGGTGGTCATAATAGACTGTAAAGCGCTCGCCCATCAGATAGTGTTGCCACATCTTTTGAGCGAAGAAAACTACTGCTAACTACAGGTCATGGGAAGTGTAGTTCTGCTCATGCTGCCTCAACATTCATGATCCATAGGCGATCATTGCCCGCTCTTGCATCAAGACATATCTGAGTTCGGTCCCTGATGCATCGAAGTAGACTACCTACCCCACTCCCTCCTATGGTTGCCTCAAGTTAGGTGCATTGGTCAATCTATGTATCAGCTCCTGGAAGCTCTATTGACATCTATGTGACCACACGAAGGGTTTCCCCTTCTTCGGCAAAGCTGAGAATGGTGCCGCAACTCTGGAAAAGTATGGCACAAATCTCCAGCAGTACCCAGCTAGACCCATGAAACTCCACATGTAACACCCCGAGATTTTATGGAAAATATTCTTTTTAATTTTATTGATTTCTTGTGTTGTATGATACATCAAAAGGAGCTTCCACTTCATGCATCCCTGACTTGGCTTGCATTAAATGCAATCACGACCTTCCATGATAGCATGTGTTGTACGCAATACCATGTTTCACTAAAGGATATATTATTATAATATTTTTATGAACTAGCCATTATGAAGAGTAATACCCACTTTTTGAAATTTTTTATTCCAAAATGGACTTCATTTTTGGATTCAGAATCTCGAAATTAGCCTAGGGTGAAATTTTGGTATTTTCTGAAAACATTCAATTTTTTATGAATAGTGAAAACACTCTATTATTATTTAAAAACCGACTTTTTATTTAAATAATTATTTATTTTATTTAAATTTATTTTAGGTAAAAATTGATACATAATACCTATATTTGTTCAATGAAATTCATTGGAGGCATTTTATAATAATTTTAGATATATAAAAATTTTATTGAACTTTTCACCGTCTTTTACCTATCTCATATGAGAATTTGCAAATTCACATAAAACAGAATTTTACCACTTCTTTGAGTGGAATTTAGGAAATTAACGAGACAAGGATAATATGAAGGACTAAAATTTGGTTCAATGAGAAGAAAATAATTTTTGGTGAATATTATCTTTTTACTTTTTTTACCACGGTTAAAATTAAATAGGGTAATTAAGGGTAAAAATGTTATTATTATTACCCTAACACATGTCCTAATTCTATTTGATAAATTTAATTCGACCAAAAAAAACCTTATGAATTAAATTTGACCATTTAGGTTCACTTGGATTAGATTAGGTCATTTATTATTGATTTATTTAAAGAAGGGTTAAAATAGTTAAAAACAGTTTTTAATAACTAAATTATTTTTAATATAGGGTTATACATAAGATAAATTCGGCTATAAATATTCATTATAAAGATACAAATATTTAATATAGAATGGTATTTTATTTATAATTTTTAGACATTAAATTATTTAATTTATTTATGACACAATGATGACACAATGATGATGCAGTAGTTATCTTATTAATGAAATATTGACATAATTGATGTTATAAATACCCAAATAAATGAAATTTGAGTTTTTTTATGAATTCCACTAATTTTATAGGTTAATATGACATGTTATTATTGCTTTAGTTAACTTCTTTCGAACTAATAATTCTGTTATTATTTTCAAAAAAAATCAATTTCTAAATAGTGCCATAATTGACATAAAATAGTTTTTTTAACAGATATTATATTAGTAAGTGTTATTTTATTCCTAAAAATATAAGGATCTGCAAAAGGACTTATATAAGGTTATATATATTAATAATAAACAACTTGGGGTTCGTTTCTCTTGTTATAGTAAGTTTAATAACCTTATAGTGTATGGAAACAAGAAGACACGGTAAAAGAAAAATTATTTAACCTAAAGTTAAATCTAAATGATAAAGTTAAAATAGAAACCTAAACTTGTCTAAATTCTATTGGATGAGAGGATTTCTACACATACCAACCTTAGATTCTAAATAACTCAATTTGGAGCTATTAAAAACCTAATATGACTTTATAATAAAATGATATTTTTAGTTATTCAAAAGGTGCCCCTCTCCTCCCTTATAAAAGGGAACCTATTCCATCTCTTCCTCACACCACATTGAGCCTTAGAACTTGGCCAAACCCTACCAAATTCACTTCTCCACTTCCCTAGAAACATCCTAGAGGTCCTGGTGTTCTTCAAATACCAATTTTTGTGCCCTAAGAGGAGGTCTCAAAGGGGCGCTTCAATGAAGAGGTAATGTTCGTTACCAATTCTTTCAACATTATTTCTTCTTCCACTTCTTCTTATTTAGTTGTCTCATTATAAAGTAATAACATAAGTATAAATAATATACCTATATATTATTATAAGTATGAAAAAACAATATTTCACCATCTATCCATCCTACGAAAAAAGAAATCACCGCTCGCGCGTACGTACGGAATACCGCCTCCACGTCGTGGTGTAATCTATTTTCCACAACCACCTTACTTGGATGGGTATCATGGTGAAAGTAATGAATATATACAAGATTATTGTAAATTTATATTGACTCTGTAATATTATACATACACTTTAATACAATTCCATGATCATGGGAATGATATCATCTCTCATGTGTACATACGGAATATTGTCTCCATGACGCGATGAGATTCACATTCCATGATAACCATTCAAGAATGATTATAAAGTATATATAATAAGTAATCATAAAATATATGAAAAAATAATGCTACTGGATTTATGTATATATATATTTATGTCATCTACATAATTCCATTCAATTCAATAAGGAAACGAAAATAGCGTTCATGCGTACGTACGGCCTACCGTCTCCATGAACGGTGTATTTCTTTCCATTTACTGATCCATTATATATATGTATATTCTGAATATATATTATATATAAATCATGTTTGAAATTATGTACGTAAGTAATCATGATCTATGTAATCATATTAATAATTACAAGTTAAAACACGAACGACATATGAAACGATTTTACCCAAAACACTACTTTAACATGAATTTACGAACGAACGGGTAATATAAAGTCATAAGTGAACCATATATGATATAATAACAATAAATATGACTCTGTAATAAGTCGATGGCATTATTTAAATCATTATACCGGAGGTTTGGATACGTACGAAGCATATCAGACCTAAGGTAAGGGATAAATGTTCAATCTCATTTTTATCCGAGATTGCTTATACTGAAGTATTTATTGGGGTTACGTTTATCATCCATGACCATGTTTTCTAAAAATATTTTCATAAAATGTTTAATATTCTTCCACGAATGTTTAAAGTAATTTTTACCCTTTATTTACTTTTTACCACATTGTATGATTGGAATATTTCCTTTGGTTACCATATAAGGTACTTTTTGACTTTTCCGACAAAAGGATGGGGAGAATTTTATTTTTAACTTATAAGGCATGAAAGGATTTTTACAGTTTCCTAACGCCTCATTTTCAGGAAGCTTCCTCTACAATATTGCATTATTATTTTCAAAAAAACCATTTTATTTTAAATTTTCATGGAATTTTGTGAAAAGAAAATGATTTTAAAGAAGAAAGGATATTTTCCTCATGATTTGATTTCAAGAGTTTTGTCAAAACTATTTTCCATATAAGATGACATTATTTCATACGCGTATGTTTCAAGTAAAATGTCTCTATGATATAAATGTTTTCAATTTTCTTATGATGAAATGATATCAAATTTTTATGGATTATGTTATGATGGCATGATGTTTAAGAATCCCATTTTATTACATGGGTTATGCTATGATGTATGATTTATGATTTTCTGGCACATGAAATAATGATTTCATTATGAGATCGGTGGGACCTATATCTCCCTCCAATGCATTGGGTAGAGATCTATATCTCATGAGATAGAAATTGTTGTAACGGTATGTTAATCTGGTTCAGTGATACGGGACTGAAACGAGGAGTGAACTCGATTCAAAAAGGGACTTTGTGCACTAAGATGGTCTTGGCAGTAATGCCTTGGCTACTATGTAAATCATTATATGTGATTAATGGATGCCACAATTACATGTTTTATTCCAATACTATTTTATCAAGATTGATGTTCCCTTATGATATATGCCTTACATACTTCCAAGATTCATGTCTTTGCTCAAGATTTTGATGTTTAGATATTATGTTCATGTTTTTGAATTCAAATGTTTCTGGATTGTTTTATGTTCTCTATGTTTACCCTTACTGGGAGTTTGAGCTCACCCCTTTTATGTTTTCTTTTCCCAGGGATATAAAGAAAGGTTTTAGGTAAAAAATAAGGGGGGGAAATCATTATGGGAGATGTTGAAGATCTTTCAGCATGATTAGAAGATTATATTCCGAGTTTCCAAATACATTAAACTAATACGGTCCTTGTGTGTCTATTTTTTTATGTACTAAGTATTCCGCAAAAGTAATGTAATGTCCATGTACGTCAAGCTTCTGGTCTCTACAGTTGGTATCAGAGGAAAGGTTTAGTTACCCTTTGGAAACTAGGATGCGAAAACATTAGTGAGATCCCTAGAGATATTTCTATGGTATGTCTAGGGATTTTCCTAAGGTTAAGTATACGTATAAGTTATAGTCCTATAATTGTGGTAACTATCATAGAATTAATCCTAAGATGTTAGATATTGAAGGTACTCTCCCTTTATTAAGTTTTTTTCCTTAGCATGGTATTTTCCTCTCACACTATTATTTTTTGGGTTTTAGACGATGGCTGGAACCCGAAGGAACCATGTTGATCAATGTAACGGACAATGCAATGATTGTCCTCCTAACCAAACCAATGTCATGGGAGATGGAGTTCACAATCTGATTTCTATACTTACACATTATTTGAATCATTCTGGACTTCAAAATGATATGATAAAGGAGCAACATTATGTTGAATCCTTCATGAGGCAACGTCCACCTTCTTTCAGTGGGTCTTCTGATTCACTTGTTGCTGAACAATGGATCAATACTGCTGAAAAGATATTTTCAGTTCTTCACTGTTCTTAACATGATAAAGTCATCTTAACAGTATATCATTTTGAAGGTGAAGCTGATCAGTGGTGGAATCATATCAAGAATAAGAGGACAAGAGATGAAATTGAGTCCATGGAATGGGACGAGTTCAAGAACTTATTTTTCAATAAGTACTTCCCTCGTATTCTTCGAAGAAAGATGGAAAAGGAGTTCCTTGAGCTTAAGAAGAAGGATGATGAATCTATTGGTATATACGAAGCAAATTTTACAAGACTTCCAAGGTATGAATCTGGTTTTTTCATCCAACCTGATAGTAAAGTAGATCGATTCTTCAGTGGCTTAAAACCAAGTCTTCGAAAGGCATTAGCTATAAGATACTTCAGTAGCTATGAAGAAATTGTGCGTTATGCTGTCATGGTAGAAATGGAAGTTCATGTTACATATCCATCTCATGGTTTTGATAAGAAACAAAATATGGAGTTCAAGAAGAAATCTCAGAACAATGATGAAAAGAAGATGAATGTTTGTTTATGCTCAAAGTGTGGAAATATGCACGGTGGAGATTCCTTAAAAGATAATAGAAAATGTTTTAAGTGTGGAAAAGATGGTCATCGAGTAGTTGATTGTCCAAGTATTGCTAAAAAGGTTTCTAATGATGTGAATAGAGAAAAGACTACAGGGAACACTCTATCAACACTTCAAAGCATCAAGTGCAATGAAATGGGGAATTATGCTAATAAATACCCTAATCCACGAGTTAATGATGATCAACGTGAGAAACCACTTAAAGAAAAGGATAAAGGGAAGTCTCATGCGATCACTATTTGTGATGTTGAGTATGAAAATGTTGTTGTGTAATGATTAAGTGTTTTTGTAATGGGATTTCAAAATAGTATCATGGAATCTCATTTATGGTATTTTGTAATTTTGGAATATCTATGTATTGGTTTTCAGTTATTATATGGTACTGGTAACCATAAAAAAGTCACTGAAATATTTTTTTTCGAATGTAGATGATATGAACATAATGAAGGGATAAGAATATAATGAGGTGTTTGATTGTATTCATGAGCTCATGACTGATATAAGGACTATGTGATATTATGGTTTGAGTATATAGAATTTTTGGGATTTTGGCATATGGAATGTGTTAAAATTTAACAACATTCATGTTTTCACTAAGGTTCAATGGGTATTCATTATTCAATAGAATTCATGATTTAGCTATTCACATGTTTTTAATTTGACCAACATGATATATCTTATGATATATGGGGGATAAATGGTGTCATTCACGTGATTGTTATAAGACATTTCAAGTAATCATTTTCTTTATACTATGAGCCTAGACCGAAGTATTTTAGATAAGCCTAATGATTGGAATGTATTATGTTTGTCATAAGTTAGTATTGTTTAAGGATATAACATTTTTCCGATAGTAATGTAATTTTAGAAAAAGGAAAACCTGCAGGACGGGCGACAGCCCATCGCGTCAGACAAGGTTGTGGGAATCAAACCCACAACTGAAGTGCGACTGGACTTTATCGCTTACCACTAGCCTACAGGAAGTCCTTGGTTAGTAGAAACTAGTTTTATTTTATTAAGAGGCATGATAGATGAAGTATAAGTTCATTTTTGGAATTGTATACGATTAACCTCACCACAGATGGACATATGTATATTTGATAACTTTTGATAACCTTTTGTTGGAAAAAAATGGAATGACCCATAATTCTATCACATGATCTGTTATCACTTCACGAAAAACAAATTCAACTTCATTTCTTTAAGAGATGAAGTGTAAAATTCTCAAAGCACGAACAACAGTGAGATTGTACCAAAATCCAGCAAGTATTTATTCTAATTCAAATTCCTTATCTTTAGGGAAACGATCTTGAAAACCAAAAATGTTTTCCTAGTGCCCTTATATCCGATGAATTAGATGGTACCCTAGATCATCAAAAATATATGGCCTTGTGATTGTTGGATTTTTCATAGCCATGTTCTCTACCACTCTCCATCAGAACATGACGGTTAGATTTCTATTCCATATCCACATTTTTACATATGTTCTCCTATGTGGAAACCCAGTGATTAGTTAATATGGGTAACCGTTAAGTTTCATACTTTAGTTTTTAAAGCCATGTTTTGGTATTCCTTTTTACGATGTGGGTTTCTATTAAAGAAACATTGGAGTAGTAAACCATTTATAACCACGATGAATTTCGAGGGAGAAATTCATTTTAAGGGGGGTAGAATGTAACATCCTGAGATTTTATGAAAAATATTCATTTTAATTTTATTGATGTCTTGTGTTGTACGATACACCAAAAGGATATTTGACTACATGCATCCCAGACTTGGCTTGCATTACACGCAATCGCGACCTTCCACGATAGCGTGTGTTGTACGCAATACCATGTTTCACTAAAGGAGATATTATTATAATATTATTATGAACTAGCCGTTATGAATATTAATACCCACTATTTGAAATGTTTTTTTTTCAAAGAAGGAGTTCATTTTTGAATTCGGAATATCGAAATTATCCTAGGGTGAAATTTTGGTATTTTTCTGAAAAATTTCAATTTTTGATGAATAGTGAAAACACTAGGTTACTATTTAAAACCCGACTCTTTATTTAAATAATTACTTATTTTATTTAAATTTATTTTAGGTCAAAAGTGATACATAATACCTATATATGATCAATGAAATTCATTATAGGCATTTTATAATAATTTTAGATATATAAAATTTTTATTGAACTTTTCACCGTGTTTTACATACTTCCTAGGAGAATTTGAAAATTCACATAAAACATAACTTTAAGGCTTCTGTGAGTGGAATTTTGAAAATCCGAGAGACACGATTAATATCAAGGACTAAAATGTTGTTCTATGAGATGAAAATAATTTTTGGTGAATAGTGGCTTTTTTCTTTTTTTTACCACGGTTAAAAGTAAATAGGGTAATTAAGGGTAAAAATGTTATTATTATTACCCTAACACATGTCATAATTCTTTGGGATAAGTTTAATTTCATCAAAAACAACCTTTGAAATAACATATGACCATTTAGTTTCACTTGGATTAGATTTGGACATTTATTATTAATTTATTTAAAGAAGGGTTAAAATAGTTAAAATCAATGTTTAATAACTAAATCATTTTTAATATAGGGTTATACATAAGATAAATTCGACTATAATTATTCATTAGAAAGATAAACATATTTAATACATAATTGTATTTTATTTATAATTTTGAGACATTAAATAATTTAAATTATTTATAACACAATGATGATACATTAATTATCTTATTAATGAAATATTGACATAATAGTTCTTATAAATACCCAAATAAATGAAATTTGAGACTTTTTATGAATTCCACTAATTTTATAGTTTAATATAACATGTTAGTATTTTTATAGTTAACTGTTTTCAAACTAATCATTCTGTTATTATTTTAACAAAAATCAATTTCCAAATAGTGTCAAAATTGACATAAAATAGTTTTTAAGAGAAATGTTATGTTATTAATTGTAATTTTATTCCTAAAAATATAATGTTCAGAAAAATGACTTATATAAGGTTATATATATTAATAATAAACAACTTGGGGTTCGTTTGGCTGGTTATAGTAAGTTTATTAACCTTATAGTTTAAGAAAACAAGAAAACACGGTAAATGAAAAATTATTTAACTTAAAGTTAAATCTAAATTATAAGGTTAAAATAGAAACCTAAACTTGTCTAAATTCTATTGTATGAAAGTATTTAGTCCCATACCTACCTTATCTTCTAAATAACTCAATCTGGTGCTATTAAAAACCGAATATGACTTTATAATAAAATAATATTTTTAGTTATTCCAATGGTGCCCCTCTCCTCCCTTATAAAAGAGCACCTTCTCCCTCTCTTCCTCAGACCACTTTGAGCCTTCATGATCATAAACACCCTGCCAAATTCTCTTCTACACTTTCCTATAAACATCCTAGAGTTCCTGGTATTCTTCAAAGACCAATTTTAGTGCCCTAATAGGAGGTCTAAAAGAGGTGCTTCAAAGAAGAGGTAATGTATGTTACCGATTTTTTGGACTTTATTTATTCTTCCACTTCTTCTTATTTAGTAGTTTAATTATAAAGCAATAAAATCAGTATCAATAATATAATGATATGTTATTTTACGTTCTAAACAACCATATTCCACCATATATCCAACCTACGGAAAATGAAATCACCGCGCGTTCGTACTTACGGAATACCGTATCCACGCCGTGGTGTAATCTATTTTCCACCACCACCTTAATTGGATGGGTATAATGGTGAAAGTAATGAATATATATGATTATTGTAAATTTATATTGATTTCTTAATATTATAAATAAACTTTAATACAATTCCAAGGTCATGGGAATGATATCATCGCTCATGCGTACGTACGGAATACCATATCCACGACGCGATGAGATTCACATTCCATGATAACCATTAAAGAATGATTATAAAGTATATATAATAAGTAATAATGAAATATATGACATAATAACTCTACTGGATTTATGTATATATACATTTATTTCATCTAATTAATTCCATTTAATTCAATAAGGAAACGAAAACAGCGTTCATGCGTACGTATGGCCTACCGTCTCCATGAATTGTGTATTTCTTTCCATTTACCGATACATTATTTATATGTATATTCTGAATATATATTATATATAAATCATGTTTTACATTTTTGATGTATGAAATCACGATCTAAGTAATCATACGAATAATTAAAAGTTAAAACACGAACGACAAATGAAACGAGTTTACCCAAAACGCTAATTTAACATGAATGTAAAAAAGAACGGGTTATATAAAGTCATCAGTGAACCATATATGATATAATAACAATGAATATGATTCTGTAATAAGTAAATGACATTATTTATATCATTATACATGAGGTATGTATACGTAAGAAGAATATCAGACCTAAGGTAAGGGATAAAATTTCAATCTCATTTTTATCCGAGATTGCTTATATGTAAGTATTTAATGGGGTTACGTTTATCATCCATGACCATGTTTTCTAAAAATGTTTTCATAAAATGTTTACTATTCTTCCATGAATGTTTAAATTTATTTTTACCCTTTATTGTCTTTTTACCACATTGTATTAATGGACTCTTTCGTTTGGTTACCATATAAGGTACTTTTTGACTTTTCTGACAAAAGTATGAGGAGAATGTGATTTTTAACTTCTACGGCATGAATGGATTTTTACAGTTTCATAACGCCTCATTTTCAAGAAGCTTCCTATACAAGACTTCATGATTATTTTCAACAAAACCCTTTTATTTTAAAATTTCATGGAATTTTGAAAAAAGAAAATTATTTTAAAGAATAAAGGATATTTGCCTCAAGAATTCATTTCAAGTGTTTTGTCAAAACGATTTTCCTTCTAAGATGACATTATTTAATATGTGTATGTTTCAAGTAAAATATATCTATGATTTAAATGGTTTCAATTTTCTTATGATGAAATGATATAAAATTTTTATGGATTATGTTATGATGGCATGATGTTTAAGAATCCCATTTTATTACATGGGTTATGCTATGATGTATGATTTATGATTTTGTGGCACATGAAAGAATGAGTTCATTATGAGATGGGTGGGACCTATATCTCCTTATAATGAATTTGGTAACGATTTATATCTCATGATATAAACATGGCTGGAATGGTAAGTTAATCTGGTTCAGTGTTACAGGACTGAAATGAGGAGTGAACTCGATTTATAAAGGGACTTTGTCCACTAAGATGGTCTTGGCATCAATCCCTTGGCTACTATGGAAATCATTACATTTTATTAATGTATACCACAATTACATGTTTTATTCCCATGCTATTTAATCATTATTTATGTTCCCTTATGATATATGCCTTACGTACTTCCAAGATTCATGTCTTTGCTCAAGATTTTGATGTTTAGATTTTATGTTAAAGTTTTTGCATTCAAAAGTTTATGGATTGTTTTATGTTCACTATGTTTACCCTTACTAGGCATTTGAGAACACCCCTTTTCTGTTTTCTTTTCCACAGAATATAAATAAATGTTTTAGGTAAAAAAAGTGGGGGAATATCTTTATGGGAGATGTTGAAGATCTTTAACCACTATTAGAAGATTATATTCTGAGTATCCAAAGACACTAAACTATTATGGTCCTTGTGTGTCTGTTTTTGTTATGTAAAAAGTATTCAGAAATAGTAATGTAATGTCCATGTACGTCAAGCATTGGGTTTCCACACCGCACCTCTCTCACGCTCCTGGGTGGCTCCCAAGCTAGCACTGCGTCGATCTTCACAGGATCCACCACAACTCCCACCTCAGAGAAGACGTGTCCCAAGAAGTGGATCTCACGTAACCAGAACTGACACTTCGAGAGCTTTCCATAAAGCTAGTGCTCTCAGAGTCTGTCTAGTACAACCTGCAAGTGGTAATCGTGCTACTCCTCAGTGGTCGAGTATATCAATATGTCTTCGATGAAGACAACGACAAATCGATTGAGGTATGGATGAATGATCCTGTTCATGAGACTCATGAACACCGCTGGAACATTGGTTACACCGAATGGAATAACCACGAACTCATAGTGGACATACCGGCATCTGAAGGCTGTCTTCTGCACATCCTCATCTCAAACTCTGAGTTGATGATATCCTGATCTAAGGTCTATCTTTGAGAACCATCATGCTCCCTTGAGCTGATCGAAGTGGTCGTCAATCCTCGGTAGCAGATACATGTTCCTCACGGTCACCTGGTTCAGGCGACGATAGTCGACACACAGTCACAATCTCCCATATAACGTTTTGGCGAACAATATCGGGGAAGCCCAGGGTAAAACACTATGTTGGATGAATCCCTTGCTCTGGAAGTCCTCTAGTTGAACCCGTAGCTCTCGAAGCCCAGCGGGAGCTATCTGATATGCTAGAGTGGATATCGGGGCTGTCTTGGGGTACATGTCAATATAAAAGTCTACCTCTCTCAGAGGGCGTAGTCCTGGACGTTCTTCAGGAAAAACGTCTGCATACTGATCAACTAATACAGGAAAACTCGGACTCCGCACGTCAACTGCTCCTAGGATGAGGCTAGCCAACTGATGAGTGATGGGTTGTCCTCTCCTCTGCGTGAGTCCATCTTTTGCTGACAAGGCACCCTTCTCCCCGGTGAAGGTGAACCTGCTCTCGTCGGTGCGTACACACTGCACCTTGCGCCTAATACAGTCAATCTGATCATGTACTGTAGATAACCAATCCATACCTAAGATGACGTCGTAAGGCCTCGATGATGCTACAAGAAGATCCCAGCTGAATCTCTCGCCTCCTAGAGTAAGCTCACACTGCCGGCACCAGTGCGTAATCGTCGAGTCTGCTTCTGTAGAAGTCTCTAGCTGTACGGATCGAGCCAACGGCTCCGTTGGAATCTCTGAGCATTGAATAAGGGTAGTGGAAATAAATGAATGACTCTCTCCTATGTCTATAATAACTGTATAACGGGTGGATTAGACATAGTTAGTACCTCGAATCATCTCTGGTGCGCCGTGGTCGTAGGACACTGCTACCTGAAGCTGAGCCTGTCTATACCCACCAGCTCCCTATGGTCGGGGTGGGCCTCCTGGTGGTGGTGGTGGTATAGCCTCAAAGCGTCTCCCACCACCTGCTGCTGGGCCAGATCCCCTGCCTCGTCCACCTGCTCTTGGTAGACTACCATGGTCGACCCTCAGCCACTACCTAGGTGGCCCCTCATCTATCTGCTGCTCCTCTGTACGGAGGGTCGGGAAATCAAGAGCCATGTGGCCCTGCCCGGCGTATGCATAGCACTGTTTGCTCCTCGGAAGGTTGGATCTGCATCGTGTTCCCCGCACCTCTGAGCCAGTGTCATGAGGTCGTCCACCTGAAAGTCTGGTCTGCCTGGAGCCCTGTGATGTCCATCAACTGCCAGCTGCAGATGACTCTGCTACATGCCGCCCTGCGGTAGGTCTCGCTGCTGGTGTAGGCTCAGCAAGAAAGCTCTCTATGTGAATGGATCGCTCCAGTACTCCTCCATGTGTCGGAATGCTGAGGGAGATCATCGATTTCCTAATCTCATGCCTCAATCCCTGCTCGAAGGTCCAGCCCCAGAAGAATGGGTCCCATAACATGTCTGTTGAATAGCACGAGAGATCGGTAAATCTCGCCGAGTACTGGGATACCGTCATGCTACCATGCCACAGCTATAGTAGCTAGTGAATGCGCAACATACGGAAGGTGTCTGGGAAGAACTCTGAGCAGAAGAGGCCCTAAAGTCTATCTAGAGAATAGATGCCTCATCGTACACCTGGATTAGAAAGCTCCACCATCTACCTACTGCCGCAAGCAGGAGGCTCGCTGCAAGGATCACCATGAGGTCAGCTGGTGTCCCCACTAGCCTGAAAACTCTAACTACATCCTCCAGCCAATCATTGGCTGCCTGAGGGTCCGTCTCCCCATAGAACCTAGGCGGTCTCTATCGCTGAAACTCGTGCAGTTCACTAAGGTGACATGCACTCTCAGAGGCTGGGGCTGGTGGCATCAGTGGCTCGAAGGGTAGAGGTACCGCCAGTTTCCCACTGTAAAAGAGCCCTGCACCGAGGACTCGTCGCTCAGTGGGCTGTCGTCTCGCAAAAAAATCAGAACCGTAGCTGGCTGCCATCGTGGGTCCATCCTGAAAAGAGACAGGTGTGCCATGGTTAAACAGTATACCTAGTGAGCTGACACAATGTAATCAAAAAGAAGTCTTTTGAAACACGCATGAAATCAATGTTTTCGTACACTGAGTCAGAAATCAGATGTCAGGGTCCTAGTGTATGGATACGTCGGCCGCCACACCAACATGGGACTCCCTGGACTGATAACCACACTCAATACCCATAACACTATTGCTTCACATAGAACAATGATTAGATTCCTGAGTTCAACGGTAGAACCGAACTCCTCTAATACCAATTTGTTATGACCCATCCATGGGGCCCGTGCCGTGACTACCCCAAGCCTGCCTTCCATAGGAAATGGGCTAGCGACTTGCACAAAATGAGTAAATCCCGATAAAAAGGGAAGACATTGCCTTTATAAAGTAAAAAAACACCACAGAGTAAGAAAGCTGAAGAAAAAACTAAGTAAACCGGGTACGACTGTAAGTGCTGGAAAGTAAATGGGCCTGGGTACAAACGCAACTGAAGTAAAGTACAACTGAAAAGAAAAAACAACAACTGAAAAGTAAAGCAGCAACACCGAGCCATCCACAGGAAATCACACCTGAAGGGTGGGTGCAGAAAGCCTCCTAATCTCCTCGGGTCCATCCGTCCGCTCTATGTACGTCCCGCCAAGTGGTCCACCTCCAGGTACCGACTTGCTCCACGAGCCTCAACCACGATCAGCGATGTCCATCTTCTGTAACCAACACAATGTAGTGCAGGCATAGCCCGTGCAGGGCTGAGTAAACGCTACTCAGTCGGGACTGCAAGACCCCGAAGGTCTCCCAGAATCCACAAAGGAAAGATACAAACACTAAGTAACAACCAACTCTAATTAGGTATATGCCCATACATATACCTAAGTCATCAATTCCAGTTCGGCTCCAATATCTGAGCCCATGCTCGATCTAGTCCACACATGATTGCACAACCAATCGATACAGGATAACACTATCCAATCCACTTAGGATAGAAAGTCAATCATATCGTAGATAATGATTGAAAATCAAGACTCATCTCACATAGGTATACTTTTTCGTAAGGTGATAGAGATGATCAGATATAGCCAGTGATTCATCTAAGCTAGGACCCACGTAGGATACTAAACCAGCTAAGCTGTCGGACCCACATAGGATACAGACCAGCCACTCTGCCAGACCCATGTAGGATACAAGAATAGAGTCAATACTGCCAAACCCACGTAGGATACAAGAACAGTAGTCATCACCGTCGAACCCATTGAGGATTTCAGTACGGTCATTATCGCTGCCAATCCCACGGAGGATTTCAGTACAGTCTTCATCGTCGTCGATCCCATGGAGGATTTCAGTACGGTATTAATCGCTACTGAACCCACGGAGGATTTCAGTGAAATCATAATCGATGCTGAACCCACGGAGGATTTCAGTGCAGTCGTCGTCGCTGCCAAACCCACAGAGGATTTCAGTGCAGTCATCATCGTCGTCGCAGTCGCAAACAACTCTATGGTTCCAGCACATAGCATGCTCGTTTCCAGGAGGGTCCACTCCACGAGCCAAAGGGGTTCGATACATAAACTTACATGTATTCCGGATTTGACGTATCCCAATGTTCCGTCTCAACAAAAGGAACTCAACGCGACAGACGGCGCGTCAATCGGACGCCCGGTCTGAGAGTTATTGGATTTTTCGTTCCACAGGCCCGGTTAGTTTTTAAGTCAAAATCATCCCGAGCGCACTCCAACTACATCCAAACCACGAGCGGAGTAAGCCAGAACTTCTTTCTCACTATGTGGAATCCAAGAAAGTCTACGACACGTCAATCGGACGTCCGGAACTCCAGTTATAAGCATTTCGGCTCTGAGGGCCCGGTTGGTTTCATGTTCGAACCAACCCAGCCATACCCAAAGTTCTCCGAAACCTTGAGTGTAATATACCGAATTGACCGTCTCGATGCTAGGATCATATCACTACTGACAGTGCATCGATCGGAGGTCTGTATCCCATGATACATGCATTTGAACGGAATTGTCTGAAAATAGGGGGTTTTGGGCCCGGACCGACCCGGGCCAAGACCCCCGGGGTCGGCCCCAACCAGATCGACCCGAACCGAGTCCGGGTCTAGACGATTAGGGTGCGACCCGGACCGGTGGCGCGGCCCGACCCAACGAGCGTGGCCCAGCCCCGCCGGTGCGGCCCGGCCAGGCCTGGGCGGCCGGTTGACCTACCGCGGGCGTCACCCGCCGGGCCAGCTCGACGCTGGCCGAGCCGCCGCGGAAGGGGGGGGGGGGGGGGGCGCTGCCCCACTATTTTGAAATCGCGGCCCCCACGTGGGTGCCTCTCCCTTTTCCAGTTGGGGGTTACGATCCCTGGGTTTTGGATCTGGCCTGCCGAAATGGCCGGTCAGGGTGTCGCGCTGGACCAGCTGGTCCCGCCCCCTGTGCATCGGCTGCCAGCAGCTCCGGCCGCCCTCTCCTACTCCGCCGCTGCCCTGGTCCAACTAGCACGGCGCCCCGGCGCCGCGCCCCTTCGTCGCAACCGCCCCGGCTGTGGCCCTTCGTGGTTTTCCGGTGCAGTAGGACGGCGTCGCGCCCCTTTCGCAGCGGCCGGACACCGGTCACGGCTTTGTTTGGCATCAACAGCGCGGTGCGACGGCGCCACGCTTCTTTTCCCATTCCTCTTTCTTCCGCATGGTGCCTTTACATCACGCTGCCTTTGATCGTGCCGCTACAATTACAACATCAAAGGGGGAGGAGGGTCGGACGTGTTTGTACGGTCCGACCTCCTCCCGTTATGACGATAATAGGCGGCCATAATACAAAGACGAATAACGGAAAAGAAAAATCCACTAACATCAAGTTAAACCCTACCTCGATGAAGTCATCAAACGAGGTTCGTCATAGGAAAAGGAGGTCGCGGAAGACGACGTTGCGGAAGACAGCGTCACGGAAGACGGCGTTGCGGATCGATGCTCCGTAAGTGTCGTCGGCGTTCTCTGAAGAAGGTGTATCTGACCGGCTGTGGAGAAGAGAGGAAATGGCACGACGATTCCCTTGTTGTGATGGAGTTCTTTGTCAAAGACTCGGCGTTTTTTCGTTCTTCGATGAGGACGCAGATAATCCTCAAGAGTGCAAGAGTCCTCTCTTTCCTTTCGCACAACGAATTAACCCCCAATAAAAAAAGTCATGTCTTATTTTATTATCACTCATGCATGCCATTAATTTGAAATTCAAAAACAAATCTCATTCAATTAATTGACTTAATTGAAGAGATTTTAATATCCAAATTAATTTTGAGGGTTGACATGGCATTTAAAAGTGGTGCGGGTGAGTTACATATTAAATGCATGAGAGGGAGGTTAAAAAGGGATTTGATGGGGTGGGGTTCATGTGGGCCCCACTTCACTAATATCCTATCTAGTGGAGTTATGATATTAGTGTGTCCCACTCTGACCACCAAGCATAGGTTTAATCTACATAGAATATAAATAAAAAACAGTAGCACAATATTTTATTTCATTCTTTAGTTTACAGAGTTATTTAATAACCTCACCCGAGCAACGCTACTCCAGAAAAAGTGTTCCTAAGAAATTCTCGGCACTGTGATTACATTTGTGCCCTCATATTTCGATTTTGAGCACTAGTTCAAAAGTTAGAAATACCCGCTCGTCCATTCGCTGAACATACCCGAGCTAATCTTCGGGAAAATGATTCCGGGCACAATGGGCCTCGGAATCAGGTGCCGTCAGAAACTGCGTACCCGTAAAATCCAAAAATAAAATTAAGAAAAAAAATTTCCCTAGAAATTTACTTGAATTTAAAATATTTATTCATTCAATTTGTTTATATAATCATTATTTAATGAATATCATGTAGAATGAATCTCATCGCACAGTGGAGACGGTTCGCCGTACGTACACACGAGCGATGATATTGTTCCCATAATTATTAAATGGTATTAGAGTGGATTATATGATATCTCATAATTAGTATCGTGTTATAATAACCATATATTGTTATTATTTACACCATTATACCCATCCATGTAACGTGGTGGTGGAAAAATAGATTACACCACGGGGTTGAGATGGTATTCCGTACGTTCGCACGCGCGGTGATTTTGTTTTCTGTAGGATGTATAGAAGGTGAAAAAGGGTTGTTAATATTTACAATAACATATATGTATATGAGTGATAGTTATTTTATTAATTTATAATGAAAAAAATAAATAAGAGGATGTAGAAAAAGAAATAAATTTGAATGAATAGGTAAAGGATATTACATCTTCTTTGACGCGCCTCTTCTAATCGTCCTCTTAGGGCACTAAAGTCAGATATTGAAGAAAACCAGGTCCTCAAGTATGTTTTTAAAGAAATGGAGAGGAAAAATGCATTGGGTTTGGCCGAGCATGAGGGCTCAAAATGTTGTGAAGAGAAGAGGGAGGAGGTTCCCTTTCATAAGAGAAGTGAGTAGATCTTTTGGAAACGTCTAAAATATTAATTTCTAATAAACCCAAACCCCACATAAAAACTTCTGAAATGACTAAAATTAAAAGATGAGATGATATAGGGTTCTAATCTCATCATTAAACAAAATTTTGACATGTTGGGAATTTCTTTTAAACCTTATCAACGTGATTTATCCTTATTTAATCTATTTAATTTTATTTGTGGTAATAATATTCATATTTTAAATTGTTATAAATAATTAATTATGTGTTGTGAATAGTACATAATTGAATAATTAATGAAATTTTCTACCATACAATTTTATTTTTATTATTTTTAAATATTTTTGTGATTTTTATTCAATTTAATATTATGTTATTTTAAAAAAATAAAAATTGTGTCAATTTTATCACTATTCATTTAATTGAATTTAAATAAAATCCAAAGAGGATATATCTGAAAAAAAATTAATAGATTAATAAGATTAAATTTTTAAGTATAAAATTTGTGGAGCATGTTAAATAATTCATATAATATTTAATTTAATAATTGTAAAACAATTTATTTCATATTTCAATCTATAAAATAATTTCTACATCACTATTGTCTCCTAATTATTAATAATTATATTGTCCCAAAAAATTAATAATAAATACTCATGATGTAGATAATTTATTTTTTTCATGATACTTTTTATGTTCGATGTTTTATGATGTTTATCACCAAATTAAAATTATTACACTTATAAGATACATGAGAGTGACATGTTGTCACTTTCATTGGTTTAAATTATAATTAAATAATTTTCATGGTCAAAAGTCCATGAAATGAATCTATTATGACCCTTAGGTGATATGGGTCAACATCTATTATTACAATAGAATTTTGTTAGGTGTTAGGATAATTCTATAATATTATGTTTACCCTTAATTGCCTGATATACCTTTAACCGTGTTAAAAAAAATTTACCGTAGTTACTATTTATAATGCCCAAAAAATAAAAGTATCCTATTAATATTATTTGGAACTAATGATTTCAAATATGGAATACATTTTTATAAATTCAATACATAGAAGTTGCAGAAATTATTTTAAAAATTAACCCTGTTGATGAGAAAAATGAGTTTTAAAATTTAAAACATTGCAAAAGATTGAAATGTTAATAACTATAAATTACATGTAAAATTATATCTAATGAAAAAAATTATATTAAATGGTAAAAATATATTATATTTATACATTAAATTAATTAAATTTTATAATTTATCAATATAAATTATCTTGATGACAAAAGAAGTTTTTTAAAAAAATTTACTGTATTTTTACTATTCATCAAAATATGAAAGTTATCAGAAAAGTATCAAATATTTATCCAATTTAAATTTTTATATACTGATTAAAAATAGGTAGAATATTTGTTCCAGTTGAACTCACAACCTTTTCAAAAATTATATTTAAAATTCGTGCGCCATCAGATGGTGGAAAAACTTCATTTTTGTAAAAAAAATAATTCATTTATCTGAAAAATTGATTTTTTCTCATTTCATATGTATGATGAATTATAATGTTATATAAAATTCAAAATTTGTTTAATAATATTTATAATGGATAGTTTTTATAATATTTTAATAACATATCATTGTTTAGTGAAATTCTGTATTGCATACAACACCAGCTATCGAGGAAGGTTGATCTTGCATGTAATGCAAGCCAAGCCAGTGTTGCGTATAGTGAAAGCTTCTTTTGGTGTTTCATATAAAAAATACATATAATAAATTTCACATAAAAGCTCAGGGTGATACAATCTACCCCTCTTAAAATGAATTTCACCCTCGAAATTCGCCACATCATAATAAACAGATGAGGATACCACTCCCTCATCATATCCTAAAGTTCACGTGTATCCTCATCTAATTGGTGGTTCCTCCATAAAACATTAACCAAGTGAGTGGTCTTGTTTTGTAGAACTTTTTCACTATGATCTATAATATTTATAGGTTGTTCATCCTTTTTACAACTTCTGAACATAGTACATTTGAAGGATTAGGTATGTACTTTCTCAGGAGAGATACATAGAACACATCATGAACTTGAGAGAGATTTGGTGGAAGTTTCAATTGGTAAGCTACCTTCCCAACATGATGCAGTATTTCTGAAGGACATATATACATGGGGCTAATCTTTAACTTCTTTCCAAATTTCATTAATCTCTTCGAGGGAGATATTAATAAGAGCACTTTATCATCCACTTAAATCTGTAGGTCTTTTATTTAGCTGTCAGTATAAATTTTCTGTAGACTTTAAGCTACTCTAATGTGATGTTGAATAGATCTATCAATTTCTACCATCTCATCTACATGATCCGGTCCTAATAGTTTTATTTCCCCAACTTCATCCTAGCAAGATGGATTTCTGCATTTCATTCCATAGAGATCTTCATAAGGAGCTATCTGAATACTGTAGTGAAAGATATTATTATAAGAAAATTTCACCATAGATAGGTGTTGATTCCAAAAACCATAGAAATAAACATAGAGAGTTCTCAACATGACTTCCAAAATATTAATTGTCCTCTCTAACTGACTGTCTATCTAAGGATGATAGGCAGGGCTGATACATAACTCTATACTCAGAGTATGCTGAAGACTTTTCCAGAACATCGAGGTAAACCTCAGATCCCGGTCAGATATAATTGAAAGTGGTACTCCATGCAATCTTAAAACTTCCATTACAAATATCCTGTAAATATGATCAAGAGGGAAATCTTCTCTAACAGTAATGAAGTGTGTCAACATTGTATGACAATCAACTATAACCCAAATAGCATTATTACCATTGGATGTTTTTGGATGCCTGATGACAAAGTCCATAGTGATGTTTTCCCATTTCCATTCTGGTTGGGGTAATGGTTTTATCATCCCCATAGACTTATATATCTAAACTTTAACATTCTGACAAACCAAGCATCGAGAGACAAATTCAGTGATATCACTTTTCATGCCATCCCACCGAAAGTACTCTTTTAGGTCCAATTACATCTTTGTACTTCTTATATTAATCGAGAATGAAGAACTATGAGCCCCATCCAGTAGCTCCATCATTAATTCCTATATGGGAGGAATATAAATACAGTTTCTGATCCTTATTATCCCATCATAATGAAGGATGAATCCAGGAGAATTTTTCACCTTCTTTTGTAGCCCAAAATCCTCTTTATGCACCACTTTTATAGCCACCCGACATATTATTACTTGAATATTACATAATTTTAATGATAAACAACATAATAGTATTACACATAGAGCATCTAAAGGATTATTGTCTTGGGAAAACTGTGACCAGACATAACAAATACAACATCAAGCCTAAACATTTAGTTTATTTCTTCATATCAATATTCTTATTAGAACTTGTCTTCTACTTAGTACATGTAGACACCTGAGGATATACATAAAATGGGATGAGGTAAAATCCCAGTAAGAGGATAGATAATATCAATATTAACATGGGGTGATCATAATCATAACATGGGAAAAAGATTATGAACATGAGAGGAAGAATATATAAGACTTGAAATGTGGCAATGCATAAAAATTAAACATCATATCTTAGTGGTTAACTAACACACATACTTTTGAACCAAGATAACTTCTTTTTAACACATCATTTCACATTTAATCATGAGATTCATCACTTTACCCAATTCATTGGAGTGCTATATAATTTCGGGCGCACCCATCACGTTCAAACATTCATATTGTGCTATATAATTCCGGGCGCACCCGTCATGTCATAACGTTATCATTATCATGATTTCCAATTAAAACACATATACAAAATGTAGATAAATGTCCATCAAAATGGTATGAGTTTCATCTCATAAGAACACATTCATAAACATTGGGTTCCCAAAATAAATAGGGAATGACATACACTTTGTAAGAACCATCCACTTTGAGTGAGAACTAAAAGGTGTGTTCATAAAAGAAGAGTTCTTTTGGAAAATTTTATTATTAGAATAAAATCTAATGAAAAACATGTATATCCTAGAATATTAATGTAAATAATGATCAAATGATCTTTAATGAGTAACCATATCAAAAATAAAGTGAACGAAAGAACCCGAAGGATGGGAGTTGGGTTCGAGAATTTCACATTACCTTGTATCTGAATGCTTCCTTCCCTTTAATGTCTTGTATAATGACATTATAGTCATTAATTATAAATCCAGAAACTTTTGTAGATTAATATGGATAATTATGATTTCATTAAGTGATTTTATGTGTCTTTGGAAGAGTTATAGTGTTTTAAACCATTGTTTGGGAATGTTTGTTTTTATGGGTTTCTTGGGTGGTTCACTTGTATTCCTAAATTGAAGTTTGTGTAGAAGATGGGTAAGCATACAAAAGTAATATTTCATGTTATTAATGATATTACATTATTTTAAAGGATATTATAGTTATCTATATTATATCCATGTGGATGTATCATTAGATGAGAATTAAAAGATGATTGTTTGGGGTAATTTGAGAGATTTTTCGATTATAATGAATGTGTTTTATTTTATCACTGGAATCATGATCATAAGTTAGTTCCATAACATTAAATAGGAGATACTACATATAAAATGTTCTAGGTCAACTATAAAAATGGTTTCATGACCATATCTAAAGGTCGAAATGGAAGAAGAAAACATGTCAATCTTGAAGGTGATAAATTAATACCTCACGAACAACGTTCTCTTTAATAAAATAAAAAGAAAAGGGAAATGGGGTTGGATGATATAATAACCCATTATAATCATAAAATTCCCATAGTTTTTAAATATTAGAGTTACAATACCATTTATATGAAGATATGTGGGAAGAGATCAAGAAATGAACATGAACTTGAAAGGAAAATAAAGGAGAAGAGGGAGGGAAATTACCTCTTAAATCTTTATCATGGGATCATTATTATGGAAGCTTGGTTTGGTATTTTGATGAGACCAAAAGCTCTTGAACATGGGAGAGAGGCTAGGGAGGATTTCTGGGTAGATTTTATAGAAGTTTTGGAGCTTGATAGGTGTGAGAAACTGGGGGTGTGAAGGGTGGTTTTTATATTAAATGGGAGAGTGGTTTCCATAATATAAAATTCATTAGTTTATTAATTTCTCCTAAGACAATGAATAGTGGGTCATCCATAACCTAGAATAGTAAATAATTCACGTGAGTTCGAGATTTGGGTTCTTACATCACTTGTGATGTTAGGAATATTGGGTTTTAATTATATTTTATTTATACGGTAAATTAATGTATTTTACTATTCTCCAAAACATCATGTATTTTAGAAAAATCCAAAAAATTTACCCCAACAAATTTTCGAGTTGTATAATCAAAAAATGAATTCCATTTTTCAAAAATAATTTTCTAATTATTATTAATTTAATATTTAATTAAAATCACAATTTACTAAAAAAACATTTTTTAAAATTAAAACTTATTTTATAGTGCTTTCAAAAATTACACAGGGTCTTATAAAATTTTCTAAAAACTATAATAAATGGATTAAATAATTTATGAATACATTTTGGGATAATAAATTTTCTTTTAAATTAATTAATTAATTTTAAATAATAACTTATGACTTAAAAAATTCCAAAATGTTTACTTAGGTCAAATTGTCACTTTCTAAGATGTCTAAATTATATTTAATTATTCATGGGTAAGGTTACTCTTTTGTTGGATGATTTACTATTAATAAGGATAATATTAATATTCATAAGGGTATGTTACTATTCATAAGGGTAGGTTACTATTCACTAAAAATAATTTTTGTTTTATTAGACTCCAAAAAACATCTTGAACAAAACCGTGTAGGTCAAATTTCAAAATTCCCAACACAAAAGTGAAAAACTTATGTTTAAAGTTCACATAGAACTTATTAGTTCATTATGTTGTGTTTTCATGGGATTTTATGACATTAAAAAATAAGGTAATTTCCATTGAAAAACTTTGGGTCGTTACATTCTTCCCCCCTTAAGAAATTTCTCCCCTAAAATTTCACTTTACACAAAAAGGTGAGGGTACTTCTCCTTAATTTCTTCCTATGGTTCCCAAGTTGCTTCCTCAAACTTATGGTTCCTCCACAACACTTCAACATGATGGGTTGTCTTATTGTGCAGAACCTTACCTCTCTATTCTAGAATCATGACTGGATTCTCCTCATAGGAGTGATCATCTTCCAGCTGCACCACCTCTGAGTTTAGTACACGTGAGGGGTCTGGTATGTACTTCCTCGGTAGTGATACAAGAAACACATCATGAACACGAGCTATATACGGTGGAAGTGCAAGATGATAGGCCAAAGCTCATATGCAGTCAAGGATCTTATAGGGGCCAATATACCTTGGGCTTAGCTTCCCTTTCTTCCCGAATCACATGACTCTCATCCCAGGAGAAACTCGAAGGAATACATTATCTCCAACATCGAACTCCAAGTCTCTTCGATGGTTATCAGCATATATATTTTACCGAAATTGAGCAGCTTTGATTTGTTTCTGGATGGCTTGACCCTTCTCTGTCATCTCTTGAACAAGATCGTGTCCAAGTAGATTTCTTTCTCCAACTTCATCCCAACAGGTTGGAGTTCTACATAGGTTTCCACACAATGCTTTATATGGAGCCATCTGAATACTCGATTGGAAGCTATTGTTGTTTGAGAACTCAACCAATGGGAGATGCTGATCCCATCCATCATTGAATTATATAGATAAGTCTCTTAGCATATCTTCAAGAGTCTAAATAGTCCTTTTAGATTAGACATCAGTTTGGGGGTGATATTTCGTGCTAAAATTTAATTCCAAACTCTATGAATATTAAAGGCTCCTCCAGAATTTAGATGTGAACCTTCGATCATGGTAACAAACAATCGAGAGTGGAACACCACACAGTCTCACCCCTTCCTTCACATATATCATTTCAAGTAATTAATGTTAGAGATCTTCCCGAATAGCGATAAAATGGGTAGTCTTGGTGAGTCGATAAACCACAAACCATATCACATTATTTCCCTTTGATGTCTTCAGGAGACCTGCGAAAATGTCCTTAGTAACATTTTCCCATTTCCACATGGATATAGGCAATGGATGCATTATACCATTAGAATTTTGTTGCTCAACATTAACATTCTGACATACCAAGAACCTTGATATATATTCCAAAATCTCTTTCTACATGTTATCCCACCAGAAGTGTTCTCATAGATCACGATACATCTTGGTACTCCAAGGATTGATAGAGAAAGTTGACCCATGTGCATTGTCTAACAGCTCCTTCTTTATCCCGGGTGATGAAGGCTCACAAAGTCGTGCTCAAAACTGAATCACACCATCATCGTTGATTTGGAACTCTTGCATCTTCCCTTTATTTACTGCATTCACCCTATTTTGTATCTCCACATCACCCCTTTGTTCTTCATTAATCTTCTCTTGGATGGATGGTTGAACAACCATTTGGGAAAGGTAGGAGGTATCCCTTACCCGTATTATTTAAAAATCCATTCTTTTCATATCCAAGATGATAGTGTCTTTCTCAATCTGTAACATGGATAGAGTAGCAGTTTCTTTTCTGCTTAGTGCATCAACTTCCTTGTTCACCTTTCCAGGATAGTAGTGAATAAAGCAATCAAAATCATTGATTATCTCCAACCATCTCCTTTGATACATGATGATCTCTTTTTGTGTGAATATATACTTTCAACTCTTATAGTCAGTGTATATGTTACCCTTATCGCCATAAAGGTAGTGCCGACAGATTTTCATAGAAAAAATCACGGCTTCTAGGTCTAGATCATGCTTCAGGTAGTTCTGCTCATGTATCTTCAACTTTCGTGAGGCATAGGCTATCACATTGTCATTTTCCATGAGCACACAACCCAAGCCATTCTTTGAAGCATCACTGTATATCACAAAACATTCTCCACGTTTTGGTAGTGCGAGTACAGGTGCAGTAATGAGCCTCCACTATAGCTCCTTGAAGCTTCCCCCACATTCATCCATAGAGACATACTTTATCCATTTCCTTCTTAACGTAGTTAGCGAGATTGAAAATCATGAGAAGATTCTCACAAAATGTCAGTAGTACCTAGCTAATTCAAAAAAACTATATATTTTTATAACAATAGAGGGCCTGGGCCATTTCTCAATCGCCTTTTTCTTGAATGGATCCACATAAATTCCATCATTGTCATCTCATGTCCCAAGAACATGACTTGATTCATCAAAAAGTCACACTTGCTGAACTTGGCATACAACTTCTCCTTTCTTAATGTCGCCAACACAAGTCTTAGAGGTTCTAAATTTTCTTATTTTATCTTGGAGTAGATGAGAATATCATTATTAAACACTACCACAAATTTGTCGAGGTTATTTCTAAAGACACTATTAATCAAATCCATGAATATTACAGGGGAATTAGTAAGTCCAAAGGGCATCACCAAAAACTTATAGTTCCCATACCTTGTACGGAAAGAATTCTTTTGAATATCTTCCTTCTTCACATTTACCTTATGATATCCAGAACGAAGATCAACCTTTGATAAGTATTGAGATCCTATAATCTGATCGAACATGTCATCAACCCTTCTGAGAGGATAATTGTTCTTTATGGTTATCTTGTTGAGTATCTAAAAATCGATACACAGCCTCATTGTTCCATCCTTATTCTTCAAAAATAGCACTGGTGTACCCCAAGGTGATGCACTAGGGTGTATAAACCCCTTCTCCAGATGCTCTTGCCGCTACTTCTTTAACTCCTTCAGTTCGATAGGAGCCATCCTATATGGACACTTTGAGATAGGAGTAGCTCCAGTTTTGAGTTCAATTGAGAACACTACCTCATGATCTGGGGGAAATTCTAGGTAACTCTTTGGGAAATACATCGTCATATTTCCTCACGATAGGAATTTCCCATTGTTTGTCACTTTCCTTCGACTCAACCATTTCAGTGAGGTATGATTTTTCATAAGGAATCAACACCCCAACAATTTCTGAATTTATTAAAGGATATTCATGATCTTCCGTGAATTTTTAGAGGAGCATGGGATGGTTCGGAAAATGGAATGATATTTCCTTTTCTCAATAGTTGATATGTGATCAATATAATGAGAGCCAATCCATTCCAATTATAGAAAAAAATTCCACAAAGGGAAGTATTACAAAATTTTTCAGAAGAATATTCCCACACACGCCAATAGGAGAGGAGTCAAAGACTTGGTTTTTAATGATTGCCCCACTTCGTGTTTTTATTGATATCTTTTCTTCAAGGTTTCGTGGATTTGATTCTATAGTTCATGCAAACTTTCTAGATATAAAGGAATGCATTGTACCAGAATCAAATAATACCTTTTCAATTCTTGAGTGAATAGGAAGTGTACCTTGTACGCCATTATTATCATGATCCACCTTCACAGTAGTGATGGAATAAGTCTTCCATTGTTACTTTGTCTTCGGTGGCTGCAGACGATGATTACCCTCGAGAGCTCGAGGTTTAGTGCACTAGTTCGAATAGTGCCCTAGACCCCTATAGTTGTAGCATTGATCCATGAGTGGTTCTCTCCTTTTATCAGCTACATTATCCTTCCTTTTCATGTCTTTTCGACACTCTTTAGCATGATTTCATTCTCTCTTAATCTTAAATCACTTCTCTATCCCTTTGATTTAGTTCTCATGGTGAAACTTCCCACATTTTTGGCAAGTGGGTCGTTGAGTTTTCTTCCCCCCATTATCATTAGATCCCCCGGCCTGAAACTCCATCTTTCGTTTCTTATCCCCATATCCATGGGACCATTATCAAAACACCATCTCCCCATTGAGGGCACACTGAACAACTTCATCATATCTCCAACGTCTCTAATTTCAATAGACTTTCAATGTTTTAGTTTTAATCCACTAAAGAATCTGTCAATTTTTATACCATTATTGATAACAAAACCAAAATAGTACATTGAAAGCCTTGTGAAATTCACTTTGTAGGTTGTGACAGATTCTCCTTCTTTTTGCTTGATCTCTATGAATTCTCTCTCCATCATCGTATGAAGATTTCATGGGAAATAATTATTAAGAAACATTATCTTAAAGTCTTCTCATTCCCTCTCTTAAATTTACTCCCGTGGAATGGTGTTCTTAATCAAAGACCAACATTGATTGGCTTCCCCATATTGATGAGAAATGTCTTGGGACACCTTCTCGATCTTATAACAGTGAAGAAAAAAAATGATCTTCCCCATAGAGTTGACCCACAGTTCCACAACTAGTGGATCAGAAGACCCACAAAACATCGGTGGTCATTGCCGCATAAAACATTCGATAGCCAGTTGCTCCCTCTTTGGTGAAGGATTATGTTCCCCATTATTATGGATATTATTCATAACCTGAGATAATTGGGTAAGCATCACCATGATGTTATGAACGCTACCTCCCAAATCATTGGGGACGTCGTTCAGGCAATCGTTGCATTGGCCCTCGCATGGGTTGTTGGCCTAATTTCGCCTGGTTCCCACCATTTTCTAAAATAGAAAAGGTTAGAACAAAACATAAGTAAACAAGTCATGAATATCTTATTCATTTAAACAATTTATTCCAGAAAACATAACATAGGGGATCCCTAAGTAAATATTCTTGTGTGCATATTTGTACTTAGTCTCATCCTAGAGGTTTTCTCTAGGGTTCACTAATCCAAATTCACAAATTAACTATACCTTTCCTCTGATACCAACTATAGCAAACCAGCATTTTATTAAATTAATATTACATATTTTTCAAGATAAAATACATAGTAGTATTACTAATAGATGATCTAAAGGTTTAGTGTTTTTGGAAAACTAGGACCATACATAACAAATACAACATCAAGCATAACCATTTAGTTAATTTATTCTTCTCTAGCATCTTATTAGCCCGTGTCTTCTCCTTAGTACATGTAGCCACCTGAGGATATACATCAAAAGGGGTGATCTAGAATCCCAATAAAGGGATATATATAATATCAATATTAACATGGGTTGATCATAATCATAACATGGGAAAAAGATCATGAACATGAGAGGAGGCATATGTAAGACTTGAAAAGTGGCAATGCATAAAAATGAAACGTCCTATCATAGTGGATAACTACCACTTATACTTGTGACCCAAGTTAGAATTTTCTTTCACACATCATTTAACATTTACTCAAGTGATTCATCACTTTATACAATTCATTGGAGCACCGTATAATTCCAGGGCACCCGTCACCTTCAAACATTCATATTGCGCTATATAATTCTGGGCGCACCCGTCGTGTCATAACATTTTCATTATCATGCATTCCAATTAGAACACATATCAAAAATATACATAACTGATCCTTGGAAAGGTATGTTTTCGTCTCATTAGAACACATTCATAAACTTTGGGTCCCCGAAAGAAAGATGGAATTACTTACACGTTCTATGAACTGTCCACTTTGAGTGGTAAGTAAACGGTATGTTCTTAAAATAAGAGTTAATTTGGAAAACATTTATTTAGCATAAAATCCAGTGACAAACATTTATATCCCATTATATGAAAGAAAATAATGAATAAATGTTCTTTTTGGAGTATCCATATCAAAAATGAAGTGAAAGGGAGAACCCGAAGGATGGATGTGGGGTTCAAGAATTTCCCCTTACCTTGTACCCAAATGATTCCATCTTTTTAATTTCCTTTATAATGACATTATATTCAATAATTAGAAATTAATAACCTTTTTTACATTAATATAGTTCATTATGGTTTCATTAATCGATTTTATGTGCGTTTGGATGAGTTATAGAGTTTAAAAAAATTGATTGGGAATGTTTGTTTTTATGGTTTTCTTGAGTGGTTCACTTGAATTCCTAAATTGACGTTTGGGTAGAACATGGGTAAACATCCAGAACTGATATTTCATGTTATTAATGATATTAAATGATTTTTAATGATCTTATAATTATTTTTATTAGATCCATATTGATGTATCATTAGATAAGAATTAAAATATGAGTGTTTGGGTTAATTTCAGCTATATTTCGATCATAATTAACTTGTTTTATTTTATCACAATAAACATGATCATAAGTTAGTTCCATAACTTTAAATAGGATAAAATACATATAAAGTTTTCTAGTTCAACCATAAAAATGGTTTCATGACCAGATATGAAGGTACAAATGGAAGAAGAAAACATGTCATTCTGGAAGGTGACAAATTAATACCTCACAAACAACGTTCACTTTAATAAAATAAAAAGAAGAGGGAAAGGGGTTTGGATGATATAATATCCCATTAGCATCATAAAATTACAGTATATGTCCATTAATAGAGTTAAAATACCATTTATATGCAGATAGTTGGGGAGAGATCATGAAATGATCATGAACATGGAAGGAAAATAAAGGGGAAGAGGGAGAGAAATTACCTCTTAAATATTCCTCTTGAGATCCTTCTCAAGGAATATTGGATTTGTATTTTCATGAGACCATAAGCTCATGAAAATGGGATAGGGGCTAGGGAGGATTTTTTTTCAGAGTTTAGAGAAGTCTTGGAGCTTGATATGTGTGAGGAAATGATGCTGTGAAGGGTGGTTTTTATATTGGAGGGGATAGGGGTTTCCTTAATATAAAATTAATTAGTTTAATAATTTCTCCCAAGGAAAGGAATAGTGGGTCATCCATGACCAAGAATAGAAAATAATTCTTTTTAGTTTGATATTTGGGTTCTTACATCACTTTTAATGTTATGAATAGTGGGGTTTAATAATAATTTATTTATACGGTAAATTAATGTATTTTACTATTCACCAAAACGTCATGTATTTTTGAAAAATCCCAAAAATTTACCCCAACAATTTTTCGAGGTGTAGAATACAAAAATGAATCCCATTTTTCGAAAATAACATTCTAAATATTATTAATTTAATATTTCATTTAAATCATAATTTACATAAAAAACAGTTTCTAAAATTAAAACTGATTTTATAGTGCTTTCAAAAATTACGTTGGGTCTTATAAAATTATCTAAAAACTATAAAAAATTGATTCAATAATTTATGAAAACAATTTAGGAAAATACATTTTATTTTAAATTAATCAATTAATTATAATTAATTATTTATGACTTACAAAATCCCAAAATGATTACTTAGGTGAAATTGTCACTTTCTAAGATGTCTAAATTTTATTTAATTATTCATTGGAAGGGTTACTCTTATATTGGATGATTTACTATTCATAAGGGTCCTATTAGTATTCATAAAGGTATGTTACTATTCATAAGGGTAGGTTACCGTTCAACAAAAATTATTTTTTCTTTATTAGAGCACAATAAACATCTTGAACAAAACTGTGTATGTCAGATTCTCAAAATTCCCAACACAGAAGTGACAAACATATTTTTAAAGTTCACTTAGCACATAGTAGTTCATTATGTTGTGTTTTCATGGGATATTATGACATTAGAAAATAGAAGGGAATTTCCATTGAAAAGCTTTGGGTCGTTACATCTGTAATCTTCACTTGTATAGATGGTTGAACAGTCCTTTGAGAAAGATAAGATATATCCCCTTTCATTAAAATTCCAAGATCCATCCCTCGTAAATCCATAAATATTGGTTCTTTTTTTATCCTCGTCATAGAGAAGCTAGCACGGTCTTGTCGACTTAATATGTCTGCCACCTTGTTTTCGTTCCTAGGGTGGTAATGAATTGAGCAGTCGTAATCCTTAATCAGCTCCAACCATCTTCTTCGGTGCATATTTAGCTCCTATTGTGTGAAAATATACTTTAATATTCTATAATCAGTATAAATATCACACATTTCACCATAAAGATAATGCCTCCAAATATTTAATGCAATGATTACTACAGCTAACTCCCAATCATGAGTTAGGTAATTTTGCTAATGGAATTTCAACTGTCATGAGGCATAAGCTATCACCATATCATTTTGCATGAGAAAACACCCTCGTACATTCTTGGATGCATCACTGTAGATCACAAACATTTCTCCACTATAATGCAGTGTTAGAACTCATGCACCGACTGACTTTCTTTTTAGCTCTTTGAAATTATCTTCACATTCCTCCATCCAAACAAACATAACTCTTTTTCGAGTCAATTTGGTCTGTTAGATAGATAATCTTGAAAAATCATTCAAAAAATGACAATAATACCCAGCTAAACCAAGAAAACATCAGTTTTCAGTTACTCTTGTTGTTCTCGACCATCTTTTCATAACCTCTATTTTTTCTGGATCCACAGATATACCCTCTCATGAGATTATGTGACCCAAAAATGAAAATTTTTTATGCCAAAATTCACTCTTGGAAAATTTGGCATTGATCTTCTCTTTCTTAGGGTCTTCAAAACAATTATTAAGTGATCTTCATGTTTTATCTTTCTCTTTGAATATTCAATAATATATTCAATAAAGACTACCAAAAACCTATCAGGATAGTCACTAAAGACTCTATTCGTTATAACCATGAAGATAACATGGGCATTAGTAAGACCAAAAGGAATTACAATAAATTCATAATGTCCAACCCTTTTACGAATTGTTGTCTTCAGTAAATCCACTGTTTTGACCCTTATTTGATGGTATCCTATATGATTACCATTCTTAGAAAAGTATTGAGCTCCACGTAGTTGGTAAAATAAGTCATCAGTGTGCAGGAAATGATATTTGTTCTTTATAGTGATCCTGTTATGTTCTAGATAATCAATGAAAAGTCTAATTGATCCATCATTATTTTTAAAAAATATAATAGGTTCTCCCCTAGGTAATGAACTAGTGCTTATGAATCCATTACCAATATTGTCTTGGATTTTATTCTTTAATTCCAACAACTCAATTGGGTCCATTCTATAAGGTGTCTTTGAAATGGGCATAGCACCCGGTATGAGTTCTATTGAAAACTCAACTTCATGATTTCGTAGAATACCAGGAAATTCCTGAATAAAGGCATCATCAATCTCTTGTACAATGGCCATATTCTTAATCATGAGATTCTCTCCAACAATTTCAGTTAAATAACCTTCATTTATTGGAATCAAGACCCATAAGAGTGAATAAATTTATCCTAGAATGTTTTATTCATACATGCATCGATATGTGATCATAGATTGATCAGGAATCTGTATTGTGGATTCACTTATTTTGCAATTGATATGAGCTCCATAAAAATAATTACAATCCATGGCAATAATCACATCAAATTCTTCTATAGGAAGGATAACAAGATTTTTAGGAAGCACTTTCCCACAAACTTGAATCGGAGAAGAATTGTAAACATTTCATGCGACTGTTGTTCCATTAGGAGTTGTCACACCTAACACAATACATAATTTACGAGGTAATAAAGAGATACCCTTTGAAAATTCTTCAGAAATAAAAGAGTGTGTGGAATTAGAATCAAATATATCATTTTCAACTTTTTAGAGGATATTAAGTGCAACTTACATCACTTCATTATCATACAAAAAATCACCGATAGAAATTGCATGTGACATTACTTTGTATTTGGCATTAAGAGTTTGTTGATGTTGATCATCATCCATAACCCTAGTATTCAGGCATTGATAAGCATAATTCCCCATTTCCTTGCACTTTTAACATTGAAGTGTATAAGGTGAATTCTGTGTATCCTTTTATTTATTCTCATCATTAGAAATATTCTTCCTATTACATAGACATTCAATTGTCCAATGACCATCTTTTCCACACTTAAAAAAATTAACATGTACCTTTAAGACAATTCTCCCCTTGATTCATTGTAATATTTGAGCATAAATTAAAAATACTCATATTTTCATTATAGTCTTATGATTTTCCTTTGAATTCCATTTTCCTCTTCTTATCAAACACATATAACTAATGGGCTACTTCAATCTCCATATCAACCTTGAGAGAACATCAAACAATTTTCTCGTAGCAATTGAGGTCCCTTATGGATAATGCCCTTCGGAGACTTTGTTTTAAGACACTAAAGAATCGATCAATCTTACTCACAGGTTGGATAATAATCCCAGAAGCGTACCTTGAATTTCTTGTAAAATTTCCTCTTCCATTACCAATAGATTCATCATCATTTTGCTTCAGTTCAAGAAACTCCTTCTACATCTTTGTTCGAAGAATACGAGGGAAGTACCTATTGGAAAATTATTTCATGAACATGTTCCATTCCATGGACTCAATTTCAACTCTTTGCCTTTTCTACTTGATAAGATTCAAATATTGATCAGCTTCACCTTCCAACGATATACTGCTAAGATGATTGTATCATGATCAGAACATTGTAGGGATGAAAATATATTTTCAGTGGTACCGATCCATTTTTCAGCCACTAATGGATCAGAGGAATTGTTGAATGAAGGTGGAAGCTGAAATATTAATGGATTCAACAGATTGTTTCTCTTTCCATTGTTCATTTGGAAGGCCTACCTGATTCATTGCTTGATAAAGTTGTGGGAGAATTTCTACAAAAAATTTCATTCCAACTCTCATAACGTTTAGTTGCTCAGGGGGTCAATCATTGCATTCCCGTCACATTCAGAATTTATACAGTTTTTTAGGGTTCCAGACATTGACTAAAACCATGAATCATAGTGTGAGAAACACTGATAAAAATAGGAAAAATACATAATCAATAATAAAATATCACACTTTATGTCTTATCAATGGTTATTCAAGGAAATTTATAAAACACTATGATTGTGTCCTATATATAAGAATAAGAAAAGAATAAATAAATCAAAATAAAGATTACAGGAGTCTAAAATACAGGATCATATTAATATATTTTTCATGTAAGGAAAAAAGATCAGTGGGGAGGTCTTCAATCCAAGTAATGTCTTGATTTACTCCCATGTTGGCTAGGCCATCAGCAACCATATTTACTTCTCGATAAACATGAGTGATGCTATATTTTATATCTATAAGAGAACGAATGAAATTCATCCAATGAGTAGTAATCAGCCACAAAATATGAATAATGCCTTTACAAATTTCATGCACGATGGTCTTTGAGTAGCTTTCGATCCAGATATTGTTCCAACTGAAGAGATTTTCAAAAGTGATGGAATGAATTAACCTCATCATCTAAACTTCAAGGGAGGTGTCAACGACACAACTACATATGAGTCAAACAACGATCTGACTGAGATAAAATCAGAAGATATCACCACATCCCATAGGTCCTGGATTGCCTTTGGAGGTTCCATCAATATGGATTTTGATCCATCCAGGAAGAGGGGGTTTCCAGAACACCTCTATAGTGCTGCGAGGTTGACTGAAATTTCCATTAATCCGAAGACATCACAAGATTCCGAAGACATGCACAGTGTTGTGGCAGTGTCCCTTTTGTATTAGAGAAGCTTCATGTATTGTTGTGAGGTTCCTCACCCGACCAACATTTGGATAGTATGAGT
Source organism: Viscum album (assembly GCA_963277665.1). Classification (NCBI taxonomy): domain Eukaryota; kingdom Viridiplantae; phylum Streptophyta; class Magnoliopsida; order Santalales; family Viscaceae; genus Viscum; species Viscum album. Next base: position 1,684,049,901 of record OY728161.1, on the reverse strand, counting down.
AATTAGTATGAATAATTGCATTATGATCATACCAGATCACATGGTGGAGCTCAACGACTGTAGAAAGGAAAAGGTTCTTGATTTCTTGAGAGCCCTCCATTTATGCACATTCCGTTAGTATAATTTTGACAGACCCATAATTTAACCATATGAAGTCAAAAATTAAAAGAATATATTTCCAAATACCAAAAGTAGTGGCGTAAGAAAAAATGTGGCGGTTGGTATCTTCTCTGTGTTGATTACAGAAATTTCATTTAGAGAATACCTGAATACCAAATGATTGAAGAGAAATTTCTATTGGAACACTATTGTGAGAAAGATTCCATATGAGATTGAATCTAAAAGGTTTTATCCAACGCTTTTTGAAATGATTTAACAAACAAAAATCATTATCAGAGTTAGAGAAAAAATGATGATAGATATTTTTTGAGTTTAGCATACCATTGTAAGAAGGATCTCAAATTAAGAAATCATTAGTGAGTGAATGTGTAATTTTCAATGATGTTCATAATAGTATCTGGGAGTTTTTAAAGTTGATAGTTTATGGTTTCCTTAATAGAGAAGTTAATATTCTTAGGGGTCTGATTGGGGGATATCATCGAAATTAAAGGTGTTCCTGCCGATTTATCCAACGAGAATTTCATGAAGGAATCCCTGGAGACCTTCCATTTGGAATTGTGCATGATAATGGAAGTAGATTGTTTTATGGAGGGCCAACTGGAGGAGTTAATAAAGTTCAAATTACCCTTCTTAAGATTATCAAGGAATCTATTTTTTAGTAAGGTAAGATCTTCCTAAGTATTGTGAAAACGGTTTCATGTGATCCTAGCATGAAGGTCTTCATTAATGTATATTAAATTTTTAATACTGATACCACCTTTCTCAATGGGCTTGCAACAAGTTGACCACAGAATAATCACAAACATTCATTTAACAACACTTCCATTCCATATGAAATTCATAATAGCGGTGTTCATTTTTTTGATAATCCCAACATGCCATTTATAGACCATCATGGAGTAGACCATCTTTGAGACAATGGTGGATTTAACAAGATAATTCGTACTCGCAATCCAGAGGGATTTTCCTTTCCAGGAAGATAGATGGTTTAGCACATGGTCGACAGTAGGCACAATGTGAGAAGCCTTGGGTCTATCCCAAAAGATGCGGACATCGAGATAAATGAAAGGGATCATAACTTCTTCCAGACCTAGGTCTCTGATAATATTACATTGTATAATGGAAGGAAAGTTATTTCCGAATAAAATGCTATATTTATTCCTACTGATGATTTGACTAGAGACCACTTCATAGTGTGAGAGAGTAGTTTTGAGGTTGATAGTGTCTCTTTTGTCTCCTCAAAGGAAAAGGATGATGTCATCCGCATACAAGAGATTTTTTGGGGAATTTATATTTCTGATGAAATGGATGGGTTGCAGTTTATTATGTTACACCGGACGGGTGATCAGATGACTAAGATAGTCCTCTGCTATTGAGAATAGAATGGAAGGGAGGAGGTCACGCTGTCTGACACCATTGTAGCATGTAATTTAGAATTTGGGGGAGCCGTTGATCAAAATTGAGATAGAGGACGAGTTGAATAAGGTTTTGATTGTAGTGGTAAACATTTCACTGAAACCAAAACATTGATGGACATTGAAGATAATGCTCCAATCCATGGCATCGAAAGATTTTCTAATATCAAGTTTAATGGAAATATTACCTCCTCTTTTTGCTTTTTTCAAGTTGTTGACAAACACAGAAGCAAGACAAATGTAGTCTTGAATGGATCAGCCCTTAATAAAACCAAATTTGTTCTAGGAGACAATTTTTTCAGTGATGGTTGAAAGTCCGTTAGGAATGTTTTTTGTAATGATTTATAGAGATTTTGATGAGAGCAATGGGTCGAAACAAATGAATATCAGATGCATTTTTTAGTTTTGGAATCAAGGTGAGAAAATGGGCATCAAGAGAATGTGGAAGGACACAATTAGGGAAAAAGGACACATCCACAAAACTGGGAAAGGCCAGCGCCACCCCTTTATCAGTGCTTGTTTAGTAGCGGTGAAAAAGGGTAGACTTCAAAAAAAAACATTTACAAAAATATTAATATATAAATATAGTTATATAGTTATATTGATATAAATAAAATATATAATTTATAAATATATTTTAGATAAGTATAAATGTACATTTACACTTATTATACTTAATATATAAGATATTTAGTGAAAATGGCTTCTTAAAAAATTTAAAATATATTTTTAATTAATAATTTGCTAATTATTATGGAGTGATAGTAAATTAATTACAATTTTAAGACTAAATAAATTATAAAATTAAAAAAAAGTTCCAAAATATGTTGAAAACGCAAATCGAACTTCAAACGGCCATAACTTTTGATCCGGGTGTCCGTTTGAGCTCTACTACATATCAAATCGAATCCCGCGATGAGATCTACATCGCTATGACTGGGTTATTCCTGGTTAGGCATTTTACAAAGCCAAAAGAGGCCCATAAGGCCTCCAAAACTGAGTTTTTAGTCGGGGTACCTAGCTTTTTTAACATTTTGTGGATTTTCAGCCTCGTTTAATGGGGTATTATTGGCTTTTTTGTGTGGGACTGAATTTATTCCAAGGTACTAAATTGATATTGATATGATGTATTTTAAATTTCAACCTTTTTTATAATTCAATGCTATTTAAAATAAAATATATAACTATATGTACATATTTTTTATATATTCACACCTAAAAAATAAATTTTTTAAATAAATAATTAAGCACATTTACATATAAAATATATTAGATTTATCTAAATAATAACTAATATCTATTTTATTTAAAATACCAACATATGAATATTTATATAACTAATATATATTAATATAACTATACATATATTAATATAACTATATATATATATTAATATAACTATATGTATATATTAAAATAACTATATATATATATATAAATATATATTACTATATGAATAAATATAACTATATATATATATAAATAGATAGATATATCATGAATAAGGGAAAAATCAATATAGGGTAGTGGCAAAGGCTTTAGGTATTCAGGGGGGAGGTTTCAAGATCAAATCCGGGTGGTGGCACGGGTTCGCGCGCAAGGGTGATTTAAAGGGATAGCGCTGATAAACGGTGTAGGCCGTGTGAGCGGGGGATGGAGGTGCGGGAAATCGCTGATAAAGGGGGGCACAAGAACTATAAAAAGACCCCCCCTCCCCCGATATTGGCAGTATTTGTTTTTTTATCACAGTTAAAAAAAGCGCTATTAAAAGTGTTCTTTTATCTGCACTAAAAAGAATGCACTAATAAAAGACCCTTTTATCAGCGATTCGTTTTGGTGTTGATAAAAGGGGTATTTATCAGCGCTTTTTGGAGTGCTGATTAAGGGGACTGCCCGCTTTATCTTTGCCGATATTAATAGCACTTTTTCTACCGCTCTTAATGACCATTTTAGCGCTGATAAAATCCATATTTGTAGTTGTGGGATTTGTCATCATTACAAACATCAATGTAAATCATTTCCAAATAATGTTGGAAGAAAACATTATTGAAACCATATGGACCTAGAGTACTATCTAGGTTTAGACTAAAGATAGTGTCTTCGATTTCATCATCCAATGGAATGATGAGAAGACAAGTTTTGTCTTCATCAGTGAACACCTTCAGAATAATCTCAGGAAGGAGGTCCTTATTTATATCAGGACCATTAAAAATGTTTTCATAGTGGGACACTATATAATGAGAAATTTCATCTTCAATTTCATTCATCTTGTATCCATATTTTAGAAAGGTTAACGGCTTACAGGACATCATGATTCTTTGAAGAGAGTTATAGAACATAATATTTCTATCGTCGTCTATTAACCATTTGAATTTAAATGTTTGTTTCCTCATATATTATTTAAAAGTGCGTAGATAATTGAGTTTAACTGTAAGTTTCGTTTCTTGAGTTGGGTCAGTTTTGAGGTCAGTACTGGTGTTTTTGTTTTGAATATCATTGAGTTCTTCCTCAAGAAGAAGGATGTCATTATTAATTTGGTTGGATTTGAAACTACACCAACTCATGAGGGACGGTTTGAGATGATTTAGCTTGACATTACAAGCAAAGGTATCGTTATTTTGAGACAATGAAGGCCAATGGTATTGTTTGAAAGTTGTTCAATCAACTTCAGAGAACCACACTTTGTTATGTCTGAAGGGTAAATGTGGTTTCATGTTTTTTGTGGAGATATTTGAAAGAATGGGGTGATGATCGGAGTTCGGCCTATGAAGGGCGGTGCTAGAGATAGTGGCCCATTTTTCTAAAGCATGTACATTCGTGAAGGATCTATCTAATTTGGAAGAAAATACTCTATTTTAATGTTTTCTAAACCATGTGTATTTCACACTAGTGAGATTAATTTCAATGAGATTTTTGTCTTCAACCGAGGCATTAAATTCTCTTGTAGAAATAGAGGCCTGAGAAGGTCCAATTCTCTCACTCGAGATGATAATGGTATTAACATCTTCAAGAATAAACCAAGGGTCATTAATATTAGTTCTTATATATGAAAGGTCATTCCAAAGAGTTCTCTTTTCTAGGTATCTATTTTTTTCATAGACAAAAGATAAGAAGAGGTGTACCCTATCAGTATTAAAATTCAAGTAAATATTTGATCAGATACATTAAAGGTGTTATCATTTTGTAAGGAAGAGTGTGAAAAAATCCATAGAGATTCCGTGTTGTAGGTATTTGAGATTGTGCTAGTAAAGATATAATTGTATTGATAAAAGTGAGAGTATTTAGGAGAATAAGAAATCATTGGTTATGTAACAGAATATAACATGGGATGGTGAGTGTTGACAAATATTTTTAGAACATTGAACGTGTCAGAGTTGGAAATACCCTAGAAATTCAAAAAAATCTTCAATTAATCTGGGTTTTAGAGTTAGAACTCCCCTTTTTGTTCTTTCTAGAGCCTTTATTTATAGAACACCTTCTAATGTTTTGAGCATTTTTTTCATTAGTGGTATTTTCAGGTTCTTTGTTTGTAGTAACATGGTTCTTCTTTGTAGTTTCATTTCATGATGCACTCATAATTGAGTATGTTCTGTTTGTATTACACCACATCAATGATGTCGTGTTTTGGTTATTTAACAGAATACCAGGCAGGTCAGAACAGATCATATTATCTACATATTGAACACAACTGAAAGGTAAATTAATAGAATGAGGAGTAGAAGTACCGGGGTTCTTTGAAGCATCTATATCCTGCAGTTTGACATCTTCCAGAACTAATGTAAGGTGCCTCTTCCCTATGGAATGTGGAAGTGCCTGTATAAAAAGGGGTCCTATACCGAGGGAGTGGTTACTTTTGTATGGTTTATAGGTTCCGATGTTATGGAATCTTGTATATCAGTGTTAGTATGTTTGGTTTGGGTCATAGCCTGAATAGAATTTGGACTAATACTAGGACTCCCAGACTTTATTGGACAGTCAGTGGTCTCCATCTCGTTAGAACTATTGATAGATTTAATGAGATTAGGGTGAGCACAGCCATGTTTATTATCCATGATTGTGTCTGCATACTTTATCTCCCGAGCAGGTTCATTGTCAGAAGTAGCAGGTGGGTTTCTTGAATTCTTTTCTTTGACAGTCCCTTTAGTATTTTCAATCATTGAAGTATTAAGAGTTGATTCTATAGGGTTCAAATTACATAGAATCAAGGGATCAGTACAGTAATTTCCTACACCTTGAGTACCTGAATGAGGAAATGTGGAAAGCAGCGTACCTAGAGTCACATCCATAGCAGAAGAATTTGTTAAATAGGGTGCTTGGAAAGTGTCCAATGCATCTATGGGAGATTGTTTCTGATCACCAGAGTCACTTTTATCCTGCAATTTGTAGAGGAACATGCACCGAGGGTGTGTTCTAATTTACATATATAAAATTTTCTATGTCTTTAGTAACAAAATTAACATTGGCGATATTTGATCTTGTCATTGTTTGAAAAGAGGTAAGGGAACCTAAACCATTTTTCTGATTACTGGTCTCATTTATTATCTCTGGAGTAGCAATAGAATTTAGTAGGGAGGGTTTTTGGTATTGTCCAAAAATCAAATCTCTGCAAATGGGTTCAAACACGGTATTCAGAAAATGATCAAAATTGTTCTTAGTGGAAGGGATAAAGTTGAAATCTTTTCATTTTATTTCAATATGTAGAGATATTTTATCCCTATTTCCCTCTGTGGGATCGGCATTTTTGATGAGGTTAGAGATGTGTCTTTCTAGGAGGGACACGTACTGAATTTTTCATTCTCATGCTGATCATTTGATAGTCTAATAGTTTCTAAAACCATATTCTGACTCTCTACTATAAGAGTTTGTTCCATTATGGACATTTCATCATCTTCAATTACGTCTGCCCATGTTTTACCTAGATCATACTCTATATGTGTCAGGTTGTGTGATTTTTTCTCCAAGATTTCAGGTTTCATTTTGGAGGGTTCAGGTATGTCCACTCTGTGAGTTTTTACTTTCTTGATTTCCCTTATTTCCTTCGAGTCATTTTAAATTGGATTATTTACTTATTTTCTAACCACCCTACAATTGGAGATTGTATCTCAAATTATTTTATATAGTTCAGAATAGGGAGGATTTCTCTCATATTCAATTATAATTTTTGTTTTATAATCTTTAGCATTGACATTGATTTTTTTGGTAGCTTTGAATCTAAATTAATTTCCACCATTACTCTCACAAAGAGTCCTAAGTCAGCATTCAAAGTCCTTTGGTCTATTTTTAGAGGGGGTCAGATGAAGGAAACAATATCATTTAGAATTTTTGGGTGCCAAAAAACCAATTCAGGTCATGTAGTTTAACCCAAAAAGTTTCCATGGTATTCCTATATGTGTGTGGGTTGAATGCACAATCCCATTTTGTTATTCTAAGCAATCCCGGATTTTGGTTAATATTATAAGTTTTCCAAACCTTTTCTATATCATCTTGTGATTTCAACAGAATTTGATAATATCCCTTGCCTATAAAAATTAATTTCCAATTCTATATATTCTAGCAGTGTACTATGCACGAATGTAAATCAGGCAAGGGCCATGGGTGGTCACCTTTGAGGTAGGAGATGCATCCCATGACAGAGAATTTTAATAGTTGTGTGAACTATTGACGTGAATCTGGTTCTGCCTCCACTGAGAAACTATCATCCTCAAGTCACTTGTAAAGAGACGGATTCATTAAGACATCATTGCACATGCCTGTAGTCGTCAGTGCATCTAGAAACAAGACCCACTGAGATCTACGAGGGAACGAGCGATTGTGAATATTTTCATCAGGAGGATCCTCTTCGTGCTTTCCGCTATATTTCATTTCAAAATAGGATTCTGTATCATCCATTGATTTTTGAAGTGATGAGATTCGAACATTCCCAGCTTGAGAAAATCCTCCATGATAGCGAATCTAAAGAACTGGTCCAGAGAACCCTAGCCACTAGAGAATATTAGAGAAGGATGGTCTCCCATCTCTCTAAAGACACATTTTCATTCACCTTTCGAAATGTTCATACATCTGATTGTGTCCAATTCATATACATATCCTTAGGGTTATTACTAAGGCTATCACAATCAGGATTCAAATCGTTGACTATACTTTTCCGCTCATACCAACTATAACGGGCCATACTTTATGAACATTGTTATAACATCATAATTGAAGAATATTTATTACAACTTAAAACAGAACAATGATATGACTGTATAGGTATATTGCCTTTAGAAACTGGGAAACATAATCGACTGGTTCATAAATCATCTACATTGTCTCTCATTTACTTCGTCATATATAGTGTCCCTTTTGGCATGTCCTACATAATACCCTTATTCCTGACTTTGTGAAAAGAAAACATACAAAGGGTGAGTACCAATTCTTAGTAAGGGAAAACAAATGAAATATCAATCATATCATATTCATAAGAACATAAAATTTTGAAAATATTATCCTTCAAAAGAGATCATAATATTATGAAATGGGATAAGTCATAGTACAGAAATGTAATCCAAATAATCATAACATAAGACATGAAACATTGTGGCATACACAAATAATCATAGAAAATCATTTCATATTAGTCAAGAATCATTTCCAATACTATCATAGCAGACAATGTCCATTACTGATCCGAGTTCACTCCTCGTTCCAGTCCTGTATCAATGAACCAGATTAACATGCCATTCCAAGCATGTCTCTCCCATAAGATATAAAACATTTCCTAATGAATTGTCGATAGATATAGGTCCCCCCATCTCATAATGAAACCATTTTTATGCGTTCCAAAAAATAATAAATCATACATCATAGCATAATCGATGTAACAAAAATGGGAATCATAAACATCATTCCATCATAAACTAATCCATATAAGAAAAAAGACTTCATTAAAATAATTACACCATAACATATTCAAATAAATGTAATAATAGGGTTATAAACCTAACCCTATATCATCTTAGATGGAAAATAAATTTGATAAAAAACTTGAATTCAGTTCTTGAGGAAAATATCCTTTCTTCTCCAAAATCATTTTATTTTCTCAAAATGATTTATAATTTTAAAACAAATTATTTTTTTGGAAAATAATAATGAAATATTTCATACGAACCTTCATGGAATAATGTAGTTATGATACCATAAAAATCCATTTATGCCGTATAAGTTAAAAAAATCATTCTCCTTCTACTTTTGTCGGAAATGTCAAAAAATACCTCGTATGGTAAACACAATAAAGATTTATTAAATTACATCTAGTGAAAGTCAAAAAATGGTAAAAATTATTTTATACCTAAATGATTTTTTAGAAAACATGGACATGGATGATAAATATAACCCTAGTAAATACTCATGAATAAACATTCTCGGTTAAGAATGAGATTGGAAAAATTATCCCTTGCCATAGGTCTGATATGATTTGTGTGTATCCAATCCTCATATATAATGATTTAAATAATGTTATAGATCTATAAAATAATCATAATTCATTTTAGGATAAAATTTATGACCATATTTTTATCCTTTTCTTAGTAACATTTCATTGTTACTCGTTGTTTGGGTATTAAATGCATTATTTTCATAGCTATGTTATGTCAGATAAGATCATATTATTATTTATATGTTATAGTTATATCATTAACATAATTGTATTAGTATAATATATATCATATTTATTCATTCAATTCGTTAGATAGTCATGGTTTAATGATGATCATGTAGAACGAATCTCATCGCACAGTGGAGGCGGTAAGCTGTACGTACGCACGAGCGATGATATCATTCCCATAATTATTATATGGTATTAGAGTGGACGATAGAATATATAATAATGATTATTATTTTATAATAACTATATATATTTATTCATTACACCATTATCCCTATCCATGTAAGGTGGTGATGGAAAAACAGATTACACCACGGCTTGGAGATGGTATTCCGTACGTACACACGTGCGGTGATTTCGTTTTCCGTAGGATGGAAAGAAGGTGAAATTGATGTGATTTATATTTATAATAATATTTAAGTATATTAGATATACTGATTTTAGTACTTTATAATGAATCAAATAAACAAGAGGAAGTAGAAGAAGATATAAATTTGAAAGAATTGGTAAGGGATATTACCTCTTCTTTGACGCGCCTCTTCTGAACCTCAGCTTAGGGAACTAAAGTGGATATTTGAAGAATACAGGGACCTCAAGTATGTTTTCGGTAATTTTCGAAGATACATGGATAGGGTTTGGCCAAGCATGACGGCTCAATATGTTGTGAATAGGTGAGGGAGGATGTGCCCTTTTATAAGAGAGGAGAGGGGCAGTTTTGAAAACATCTAAAATATTAATTTATAATTAACCCAAACCCTGCATAAAAACATCCAAAATGACTCAAAATCTAAGAAAAGATGAGATAATATTTTTATATCATCTTCAAATAAAATTTAGAATTGCTGGGAATTTATTTTAAACCTTATCAACTTGATTTACCTTTACTTAATCTATTTAATTTTATTTGTTGTAATAATATACTAAATTATAAATTGTGATGAATAATTACTTATGTGTTGCAAATTGTCCATAATTAAATAATTTATGAAATTTTAGACTATATAAATATAAATTTATAATTTTTATATATTTTTGTGATTTTAAAAAAATTTACTAATATGTTTTTTTTAATAATTATAGTGTCAATTTTGACACAATACATTTATTTGAATTTAAATAAAATCCAAAAAGATGATATATTCGAAAAAAATACTCAATATATTCATAACATGTCATATCTATCTATAAATTTCATGGAGCACATTAAATAGTTCATATTACATTTATTTTCATATTTTTAAAACCATTTATTTGATATTTCAATCAATAACATAATTTCTACATTACTATTTTGTCATAATTAATGATACTAATTTAATCCCAAAATATCTAAATAAATTCAAATGATGTATATAATTTTATTTTCTTTCTGGAGACTATTTACGTTTGACGTTTTATGATGATTATCACTATATTAAAATGATTACACTTATAAGATATAAGAGAATGACATGTTGTTACTTTCATTGGTTTTAATAATAATTACATAATTTTCATGGTCAAATGTCTCTATAATTAATCTCTTCCGACCATTAGATGATATGGGTCGACTTCTATTCATCCAATTTTATTTTGGTAGGTGTTAGGATAATTGTATAATATTATTTTTACACATAATTTCATTATTTACCATTAAATGTGGTAAATAGTATTTATTATATTTAGTATTTATACTGCCAATGAATTAAAAGTAATCTATTAACATAATTTGTACCTACTAATTCCAATTATGGAATCAATTTGTTTAAATTTAATACACAATAGTTTCAGAAATTATATTAAAATATTTATCCCATTGTTGAGAAAATGAGGTTTAAAATTTAAAACATTGCAAAAGATTTAAATGTTTATACCTATTCATTTAATGTAAAATCAATGATAATGACATAAACTATATATAATGGTAAAAATATATTCTATTTATACTTTAATACGATTAAATTTTATAATTTATCCATATAAATTATCTTGATGAAAAAAAGTTGTTTTGATGAAAAATTTAGCATATTTTTACTATTCAACAAACTATTAATGTTATCAAAAAAGTAGAAAAAATTTATCCAATATAAATTATTATTTCCTGATATAAAATAAGGATATTATTTTGTCAAATTGTACTCATAACATTTTAAAAAATTATATTTAAAATGTTTGTGCCATCAAAAGGCGGAAAAAATATATCTTTGAAAAAAATTAATTCTTTTATCCAAAAAATTGATTTTTTCTCATATTATATGTAATAAGAATTATAATGTTATTTGAAATACAAAATTTGGTTAATATTATTTATAAAGACTAGTTTATTTAATATTTTAATAACATATCGTTGTTTAGTGAAACTCGGTATTGCGTACAACCTTGCTCTTGTGTGTAAAGCAAGGCAAGCCAATGTTGTATGTAGTGAAAGCTTCATTTGGTGTTGTGTATAACATAATATATAAACAAAATTTCTCATCAAATCTCTGGGTGTTACATTAATTTTTTTTTCATGGTTATATATAGTAATGTTATTTTTAATCTTTTCCTTAATGCTGATTTAAAAAATTATAGGTTTAACTATATGTCTAATAAATATCATTTTTAGTAAATGGTTTCACTAAATTAATATCGTATGTAGTTTGTGAATTTTTTTGTTTTATATTATAAAATAAAATCCATCCCTTGTAGTAATCCAATTTTTCTTTCAATCATATATTGTTTATTAGTGTTCGAATTCACGTAAATATTTTTCATTATTTTTTACACTCATGTGTATTATTGAAAAATGTGTTTCTATTTAATAAGATTTTATAATTAAATACTATGTATCTTGAAAATATTAATATGTAATGAAAACCAATTCATGAAGGTTCTGACTGTGACTAGTGGATAGATATGTTAATGTGTTTGGTAATCAACACTAGAGATGATAATTTTTTTGATGCTAATGGGATATTGATTAATCCTATATAAATTGGTTTCTACTATTAACTAATATAAGAAATCTTCTTATAAAGATAATTATCATTTAACGAATATAATTTTATGTTAAATTAATAAATAATATATATTTTCCATTTTTATATTGTGACACAACTAATATAATATTTAAAAGTCAAGAGGTAACTCACTCTCAAACATCCAATCTTATTGAATCAAGAAGAGACATGTAGAGAGATAATTATCAAGATATTTAATTACATAGACAATAAATTTTTAAAATACATCATATATTTATTAGTATTGTAAATAATTTACAATATTTTGGAGAAACTTATTTAACTGATGAAAATCTATTGAAATGATTATACACAGTACTTCTAATGAATGAAAATCCAATAGGAAAACTCTCACGGATACAAAACAACTCAATTAATTGATTTTTGGATGATTTTATTGAAAATATATTTCATTAAAAGGGAAAAATAAAATTTGTTTTTGAAAACTAGAAGAAGAAAAATTAACTATAATTTTATTATAATTATATATTTTTTATGAAATAATGATCAGATGAGTATATTTCTATATCTTCTAAGATTGATAAAATAAATTTTGATAAATAATATATTTGTTATAATGAATGTTATAAGGAATTTTCGAGTCCTTATAAATGTATGAAAATTTATTTAGTATAATTTGAATCTAAATACAAGTTCTATAGAATTTATAAATATGAAAATGAGAATAAATATTATTTTGAGATGATAAGTTATGAATAAAAATATACAAGGCAAATAAAACCATAGTTTTTTGATATTAAAGAGGTAGAACATGAAAAAAGATGTTATAAGTTATTATAAAGGAATAATGGAATGAAAACTATAAAAAACCATGAGAATAGGAGTTATAGTTAAGGAGAAATTTTAACTGGAAAATTATGTTTATAATAGAGAAATTAGATAGAATGTGGTGTGGATTTAAATTCATATTACAATTAAATATCATTGTTACAAGGACAAGGAATCTACTAAATATAATAAAAATTTACCATTATTTCATAACTATCATGATTCAATGGATGCATATGATTATAAATCAAAAAAAAATTTATTATATCTAATAAAATGAATTTTTTAACAATATTCGAAGAAGATTTATTATTTGATATAGTGTAAGTAAAAGAAATTTGTAATGTTTTTTTAAAAAAAAATATGTAAATACCAACCTTCCAAGGAAAATTAAATATTATATAATCTTAACTCAGTGATTTCGAACATCACATTTCAATTTTAATGATAATATGATTCTAATATAACTAGTGAGGATAATTGTTTAGTTAGAAATACAAATTCATAGATCATCCATCTAAAAAATCAATTATCAAATTCGGCATCTAGGAAGGACTATTTTGACAATCATTATATATAAATAAAACCACATTTTGATACCTCTAGTATAGGTTTCATAAATTTAAAACCACATTTCTAAAAAACAATTTCAAGGAAGACACCTTTTTTTAGAGTAATTTATTTTTATAAAAAAGAAAATATTACGTATTGAATAATTTTAAATATTTTGGTTTTGCTAATTCATATTTTTATAAACAATTGGCTGGTATATATCAATGAAAATATAGATATATTTTGATTTGATAAATATTATTTTATAACAATGATGGACCCAATGAAGTGTGAACTCTTAAAATATACCTTTTTATATTTTTTATGAAAATAAGAAAATTTAAAATAGTAAACATATTTGCTATATAGAGAGATGTTGTATTAATTATATGAATGGAAACAAGGAATTCATCGATTAGATTATAAATATGAATGGGGTAAAATTCACTTTTTGTGAAAATTGTTAAAGAGAAATCTATCATATATGTAATACTAATCAACTTGGTAAAAATTTAATTTTAAAATTTTTTATTTTTTATCAAACATAAGAAAATACTTTTAAGAATATTCAAATTATGTGTTTTAGGATACCTTGTGAAGTTCCGGAATGGAAAAATGTTTTGTTCAATGTTGTGAAGAAAAAATTTTTATTCTAAAAACATACCTAAAAATGTATACAAGGTAAACATAAATTACATAGGAATCCATGAGTTTTATTGTCTTAGTGACGTGGAATATCAATAATGATTTTGGCATAGTAGAACATGATACTGTAATGTTTCAGATTATTTAATACATTGTATCAATGTAGATATATGATTTCTACCTGAGCTTTTGTTTAATTATAAAAATGTTTTTGATACATTTATATGTGGATAGAAACATAAGATAAGACTTAAATTTATTAGTGATGTTTTAAATTAAGAATAGTTATAATTAGTGCATATGAATTTATTCTATAAAAAAGCATGGATGAGTTCGTGTAAAATATATTTTATATTTCTTAGTTTGTTATTACATGAGATATACATGGGTTTATGTTCCAGTAAAAAAATTTGAATCCTCTTTTTGTTTGGAAAAAATTGTAGTCCTTGTAAAAATTTTTAAAAACCAAATTTTGAAATTATTTATAGAGATCATGGTAACGATTTTTAAAATTTTCATTATGAAATTTATTTTATTAAAAATGGTATGATACAAAATATTTAAAAACATATTAAACCTATAACAACGTCATATTTTAAAGAATAAATATAAATATTGTGGATATTAAAAGAACAATATCTATTGAATAATAAATTACAATTAATATTTATGATTAAACAATTCATTATTCCTACTACAATGTTAATTTAGTTTTACATAAACAATTAATAAAAAAATATTTTTGAGTTCTCTATAGGATGAAAAAACATTCTCACTTTTGAGTTTTTTGGTGTAATGTATTATGTTTGAATACAATATCTAATTTATATAAATTTTATATATAATATTATAATGGAATTAGTTTAGTTATTATATAAGATGAATGTATTATACTGTTCTTAAATAATATACATGAACTGTTGATGAAATAGTGAATGCAAAATTTGATGAAAGAAGTCCATTTTCTTGAAAAAAAAACCACATCTTCAATTGTTTTTACAAAAAATAATATTCAACCCTTAATGGAAAATATGTCATATTAGATAATGACTATAAAAAAATTTTCTGAATGGTAACCCATTTATAAGTTTGAACTATTTTTGTTCAACAATATTTATCAGTCCCAATAATTTAGAAAATCAATAAGAATCATCATGGTGATAATATCAATGGCGATGAATGAAATAAAAAAAATAAATTTTTAATAGAAATATTGTTGAAGATTTTTAATTCTGATAAAAATTTAAACGTATGGTTTTTAATAAGGATTTAAGTAAGTTCGATTGAATAAAATTAATTCAGGATGATCTCAATGACTTTGGGATGACAAAGTTTCTGTCTTCGGATGAACTAACGTAATATTTACCTGTAATTTGACTAAAATGTGTTTTCAAAATATGTTTTGCGAAAATTTAATAGTGGTTAGAAATAAATATAATTATTTTAAATGGTTATAATGAACAAGAAAACATAAAATATTATGGATCTTTTGATTCATTTGATAGATCTAATTTTATTTGTATAGTTATGGAATATGCAACAATTCTAAATTTCTATCTTTTTCAAATAGATGTGTAGTGTGATTTTATGAGTGTATATGTATATAATGAACGTTATATATAGGAACCACATACAGTTTAAAAAATTAAATATTCAAATCAAATTTTTTGTATTACTATTTAACTTTTGGGGCTTCATCAATCCCTTATACCCTTGTACGAATGATTGGCAATAAAATTATTATAGAACAATTTTTTTAATGGAGTAGTTGTTCAAAATCATTTGATTAAAATGTATTTCTAATATATCATCCTAGATAAAATTTATTTCAATGTCAATAAATTTTTCACGTCTAAAAAATATCTTACTTAATCCTTTATAGATATTATGAAATTTGATTATGAGATGAGCATGATGGTAAAACAAATTTTTTATTGTTTTTTAAATGTCTAAGAATAGATAAAGATATATTATAACTAAACAATATTATTTAATATTTTTAATTAAATTATATTATTATTATATTATTATGAGTATTAAAATTCTTATTATGGCCTCGAAAATAGTTAATTTTATTGAATCTGTGAAACCAATTGATCAAAATATTTGTCGAGGAATAATTTGTTATTTAATATATCTCACCATTATCTGGCCATATTTAATGTTATGAGTATGATTATGATATATTTATCCTGAAAATATAAGTTAATCTCATGTTAATATTTTAATGTGAAATTTAGGTTAGTTTAATGGAACTATAGATTTTTGTTTATTTCAAACTTTATGAAATAATTTTTATATAAATATATTTCAAATGATTATTTTTATGGATTACAAATGCATAGAAAAAGTACATCTATTACACTTTATTTTTAAGGAGAGGATATAGATCCAAGGTATGGTAAGAGGTAATTCTCAATTGATATTTCCTCTACATAGGCTGAATATGTGGAAGCTTTATGTTGTTGTTCTCAAGAGTTTTCGATGTAACCCAAAATCAATGATTTTGGTATCAATTTATATAGAAAACAAATTTTTTGTTATAACCTAACCATGATATATTTACAAAAATTAATAGAAAATCACTCGTGACGTAATCATACACATATAAGAAACTACTTCCTATATTATCACACATAGAAAAGTCATAACATTTTACAAATAATCGAATCATAAGAAATACATGATGATATTTTTTAAAACACACACAATTACTATAGATTTGAATATATTAAAATGAATCTTGTAATGAGAAGAATAAAATAAACATTCAGATAAACTTATTTTCAAAAAATCATCTTATATTAAAAACTCCTTCAAAAATTGGGAGAATTGTTTTTCAATTTGGTTTTAAAACTGTAAGATTTTTTAAATTGTCTATAATAAAATGTATTTTTGAGAAATAATTCTATAATTTCATTCTGATATAAAATTATAAATAGTTTTTTTAGAAAATATTTTATAAAATGTTTCTAGAAGAAATTATATTTGAAAAAATATTTTTATAATGTTTTTGTGAAAATAAAAATGTTAAAATTAATGGAAATTTTTTTATTGACTATTTGTTTTTATATATGACGTATTTTATAAGTCTTATGTTATTACAATCATTTTTTAATAATTTTTCTTCTAATTATAACTTTTAAATTTTATATATTTATAAAATGTTTTACAGACAATTAGTTTCTGTTTTGGAAAGATTTTTAGTTGATAAAACTCTTTTTAAATGGTCATTAAAAACATGTAGAGTTTAGTAATATAAATTCAAATTTCATGAAATTATTCATATAGATGAATATATGATGGTATTAATTTTGACTTTTATGATATGATAATGATGAAATGTATCTCTTATCAAACAAATATAAATATATTTTGGTCACTACACCAATCATCTCTCTTTATCTTTGCCACCATTACTCACTAGACTATATTTAATTTTTTCGAAACATCACTATTATTCATATCAGATCATTCCATTTTGTTCACCAATATGACTTACTCAGATTGCTTACAAAAATAATTATAATATAGAAAATTTATAAAAAAAATTTGTTTGATAAGTATGATTCTATAGTTATGTTTCTTATATATTCCATGTTTTGGAAGATCTATATATAGTGAATTATGACATTGACCATCCTTTTCATGAGAATATATGGGAATTTTATTATTGTATAAATTCGTTTTTTAAGTGAACCTATATTTCACATAGTTAACTAACATTTAACATTTTTATATGATTCATTTTCAATGGCATTCATATTTGGTCAAATTACCCTTATAGGGGAATGAAAGTTGGGTTGCATATAATATACCAAAAAAGTCATAATGATTTAAACTATAAAATTGGATGACTTATTTGTTTTATTCCCTTTAAAATGTGAGTAATTTACATTATCATTCACTATTATCCCAACTAGTTATAATTTGAATGAAAAATTATATTATACAGTTAAAAGGGGATAAGGATAACCTAAGGGTAGAAGACATTAATTCATTGGACTGTTTTTGTAACTTGAGATAATTTAAACTAGTGATGTTTGTATTTCTATTTATAGATGATATTAATAGAGGGTTTAAAATGTTAAAGGCATTTATTTTTTCATGAACCATTAAAATATTTTCTATCAACTTTTTAAATTTATAGAAAAAAAATTCCTTTGATGGAGAAGGTTTATTTCATTATTGAGGAGAAAAAAAGTAATATTAGGCTTATTTTTTGTTCCATTAATTTTGATATTTTTTAAAAAATTAGAAAAATCCATGTCTAGAGTATAAAGTGAGAATTTAAAGGAGAAATTAATGGAAATGAAGAAACTCTAAGAAAATTCACAACATTATCCCAGAAAAAAATAAATTAAAATGTCTAATGATTATTTCACGACCTTCATTATATATAAATAAGAGAACATGCTTGGATATCATCGTTTTTATTTTTGATATGTTTATATTCCATATAAATTTTGTTTACAACATTAAATATTTTAAATGAATAAAAACGAGAAATGAAAAATGTTGACAAAGGTCAATGATCCAAGAATTAAATTAAAGGAGTGAAGAAATTACATGATAATGTTCATTTGAAAATATTTGGAGAACCAAAATCAATTTATCCTCAATGATCTGTACTTCCAATAATTTTATATTCCATTAAAATGGGAGTAATCTATGATTAAACATTATAACTCCATCTATCAGGTATGAATGAAAAGAAACAATTATTTGATATAAAATTATCAAAATAAATAAAAGTAGTAATTTGATGTTTTGGAGGTTCATAAAAATTATGGAACATCGAAATAAAGAATTAAAGATCAAAATTGTAATTATTTGGAAAAATATTTTGAAGATGAAGAGAGTGCATTAATGTTTTATACCTCTTTATCAACTCAATATGAATAGGATATAGATATGGACACATCAATCATAGATGAAACGTTAGAGGAAGAAGAAGAACATTCCTAATTCAAAATTTTGTGCATAAATAATTCTAATGATGATATTAGAGTGTTGAATGATTCATTGTTCAAAATTAATAGACAACAAAATAAGATGAATCTTCAACACCTCCACCTATAATATTTTTTATGGATTCCACTAATTCTAGTCACTCATACCTGAGCAGTTTAGAATAAATACTTCAGTTGATATTGGATTATTTCAATACTATATTGATGAGGAATAAATATTATCAACACTACATTCTTAATATACAAGTTATATAAATGTGCAAAAAAGATAGTATTGCTTATTTAAATAATTTTAACTAATTATAAATGATTTCCTAAACATTAGTAATCAAAATAATCTGATATAAAAAATTCAATTGAATTTAAAAATATAAATCAATAATATTAAAGCATGTTGGTAAAATTTTAAATCATCCTAAGGGTAATACAATGTATTATGATTATAAAATATAAGACCTATTAGATTCAAAATTATCCATTTCTATGAAAGTAAGAGACATGAGTTCAAAAGTAAATGGGAATTCATGTGTTTTATATTATCTAAAATCACATTCATTGATATAGGATGATGAGGCTTAATTACTAAAGAACCAGATTCTGGTTCTAGAAGAAAATTATTTGAAGATAAAATCTAAATAATAGAAGACATAAATATTAAAAAAAAGATTTTATTAGGATGGTTGATAAAATAGAAACTCTTAAAGACATGAATAATATATAGAAACAATTAAGCCTAGAGATAATGATTTTGATATGTTTCAATAATATTTAAAAAAGATAAAATTCGTTATTAAGAATCTTTTGAATAATAACTGATTTTGTTTTTCATTATGTCTTGGAATATTTTTAAAAATTAAAAAAAATAATTTTATAAATGCTTGAATGGATATTCCCTGATAATTTTTGGATTTATTTCTACTTCATATTATTGGATGAATGTAATTTCATATTTTTTGGTTAAATTTTTATTCTTATATATATAATTTTTTAAAAAAGTATAATTCTTTATCATTTTAGGTACAATTACTATAACCCTATATTTTTAATCAAAAAAGAGGGTGAAAGAATGATAAAAAATAATATATAATAAAATATTTTTGACAATTTCTTTTCATGAAATGTAAATAAATCCAATAAGGGGTGAAACAAGGAAATAAGTAAATAGTGTGGTGTTATTCAAAATTTAAGACAATGGGAGTACAATTTTTCAATGTAATTTAATTTTTCCCCTTTCAGATTCAATATTTTTGATTTTAAAAAAGGGAGTGATTATTGAGTTGAATGTTCTAATTTTAACAATTTCTTATGTTTGTTTTGAAAAGCATAAAAAAATTCCTAAAAAATTCATTTTAATAATTTTATAGTTACATAGTGTTTATATTTTTAAAAATAAAAATAACATATATATGGTATATAGAATAAATTATAAACTACACAAAAATTATTTATGGTTTCTAGAAAAACCAAATCAGATACAAAATAACCTAATTATTCTTCAATATCCAGACATAAAAAAATTATAAATCAATATATCATTTAATTTTTAAATATTATGAATGATTACATGGTGAATTTGAAATTGTTCTATATGTTTCATATGATGAAAAATAAATAACTTCTACAAGGAATAGTTATCCATTGTTTAATTAGAACAACTATTAGATATAGTTTGACATGCTCCTCGAATGAACTTTTATGAATAACTAACCAGATTAACTTATAATAATTTCTACAGCAACTAAATTAATTTTACCAGGTGAAATATTTTAATCATTATAAAGTCTTTTTATCAAAATAAACAATTAGATAAAGAATATTAACTTATCCATATAAAGTGAAAATAATTTCATTCAATACAATTCCAAAAGACAAATAAAATGTTGAATATAATTATTTTAGGTTTTCATTTAAATAAAAGAATCATTGAAGGGGTCAGAAGCTTTTACAACATAATATTTCAATGATCTTTCTGTAACTCTAACATGTAGTTAATTTTAACATTTTTTAACATCTTATCACTCATTATCTCCATTGTAATCATTAATGAGTCACTAGCTTAATGAATCCATATGTGGATTGTTACTTCTTTAATATATTTTTTGGTTTTAATTTTCTGTCAGATCATGTGTTTTAATGAGGGATTCCATGGATAGGAAAATAGACAATAATTAATAGATTCCTTTTTGAGTGTTTTTAGGGATTGAGAATCCTAATTTGATCTGATCATTTTATCCAGGGCTTCCATTCATAAGAAATACAGTCCTTTATTGTTTATTGAGAACTATGAGGACCCAATAACATTATTATAGACTTCAATAACAATAAATAATAATATGTGAATATTTTTTATAATGTTTTGTAAGTTTTTAATAGTCACTTTACAATATTTACATTACTTTATTTACATGTTTATATTTTTTGCATGTTTTTTTAAAAGTTATATTTATTATAAACGTTTCTTTAAATATGATTTAATAATGAATCAGTAAAAATTTCTATCTAATAGATTTGTTTTATATGAAATGTTCTGTAAAAATTAATATCTAAATAGTTTTGTTAATATTTTATGATTTGGTTTATAATATATAATTCACCACGACATGTATTAAATTTATTACTCATTAAATCCTAAAAATTTATATAAAATATGGTGACAATATATATAAATATATAATGAACATCCATTTTGGATTATAAAATCAATCATTTTGGGTTTTTTTAATATGAATATTATTGAATCAAATAAGATTCATGTGATTAAAAAAATTAATTAAAATTTAATAATAAAAGGGAATGACGATAGATTTAAATAGAGACATAGTTTTTCAAAATACCCTTCCAATAATCCCTCTCCAATCCTTTTTCCACCTTAAATTGATATATAATCGAGACCAATTAGTCCATAGCAGTTGGAATGGAAATATGATATTCATTGAAAATATCAATGTTATAAAATTGGACTAAACATGAATATGACCAAGATATATCTAGATATTGGGATAACACTATGTTTTTTGGATATTTTTTAAGATTAAAATTTTAATGATGATGATGATTGTATTAACTATATGATTGGGGTGTAGATAATTATGTAGATCATTTACAGAAATGGAACTAATAGTTGATGATGAAAATATATATGATCAAAATTTATTTTGGAAGATAAATAAATATGTATAAATTTCATTATATTATGGTTTTATATTATTTATTTAACATTTTCCATCATAGTGAATCTATAAATTATAAATACTATTAATAGATATATTGAAACTAACATAACAAAAATACATCCTATCATGAATGATATAATCCATGTGATAATGAGATTCATTTATGAACATATAATTATAAAATGATTCAATATTCAATGGTCATGATATCATATTGAATTAATGCTTGTCCCCGAAACTATATATTATTATACAAGGACTATAAATCAAATAAAAGTTAACAAATTGTGGGGTGTCTTGACATAAGAAACATGTATCAATTCATTAAAAGTTGTCATGGTACATTATAATAATCCCAAGTATTAGACACCTAAAAAAATTTATAATAATATAATGAAATTGGTGTTCAATTTAATATTAACAATTAGTATGTGAAACAACAACACTCATTATTATAATCTCAACGGGTTTCTATAATTGGAATCGAGAAAAAAACCCATTGTTATACAGTAGAAAAATAGTAAGTGAGACATTATGGTGTACAAAGTGGACCTCAAATTGCATATACAATTATGTTGGTAAATATGTATTTTCAACCATCATTATTCATGAATAGTGAACACATTATATTTTCTGTGCACATATTATACCTAAAATAATCATGTTATGGTATTCATATTTATTTTCCGTGATTAATGAAATATATCAATGTTATGTGGGATTCATGTTATAAATTGTATGATGCATATATAAATGAATATTTAACATTTATATAGTTGTTATATGGGATGATAAATGAGTTTCCTAGATACTAAATTTGATATAATATAAAATCAATTAATTATATCGTGTCCCATTTGTGAACAATGTACACAATTTGGTTGAAACATTCCTTAAAGATAGTGTCACTAGGATATCATAAATAGTTACCTCAACAATAACAATGCCATTCTAAAAACAAACCATTATAAGTGTAATGAAATAATGTTTGAGCACCATATATACAAACAGGTTATCCAATATTTGAGAATGTGAGTGATATTGTAGGGACCCGAAGCTTAACGTACATGAACATTACATTACTTTTGCAGAATACTTAGTACATAAAAAAACACACACACAAGGATCGTAATAGTTTAGTGTCTTTGGAAACTCGGAACGTAATCTTCTAATCGTGGTAAAAGATCTTCAATATCTCCCATAAATATCTTCCCTTTTTTTACCTAAAACCTTTATTTATATCCTGGGGAAAAGCAAACATAAAAGGGTGATCTCGAATGATAATTAAGGGTAAACAAAGAAAATCAATCACATCATATTCATAAGAACATAACTTTTGGAAAACTTAACATGCAAAAGAGAGCATAATTTCATAACATGGGATAAATCATAGTAGTGAAATGAAATCCCAATAATCATAACTTAAAACATGAAACTTTGTGGCATTCACACATAATCATAGAGAATCATTTCTTTTTAGTCAAAACTCATTGCCAAGACTATCTTAGTGGACAAAGTCCCTTTCTGAACCGAGTCACCCACATTTCAGTCCTGTTTCACTGAACCGGTATAACCTACCGTTCCAGACATGTCTATCTCATGAGATATAAAATCTTTACCCAATGCATTGGAGGGAGATATAGGTCCCACCCATATCATAATGATACCATTATTATGTGTGCCACAAAACCATAAATCATACATAATTGCATAACCCATGTAATAAAAATGGGATTTTTAAACAACATGACATCATAAAACAATTCATATAAGATAAATGAATTCATAAAAATAATTCCATCACAAAATAATTAAATAAATGTAATAATAGGTATAAAAACAGAACCCTTTATTATCTTAGATGGAAAATAATTTTGATAAAACACTTGAACTCCATTCTTGAGGAAAATATCCTTTCTACTTCAGAAACATTTATCCTTTCATAACATGTCATACAATTTTAAACTAAAAGAAGTTGATTAAAAATATACTTGAAAACTTGTAAAGGATTCTTCGTGGAAATAATGTTTTAAAAATCCATTCATTCCGTATAAGTTAAAAAAACATTCTTCTCGTACTTTTGTCGGAAAAGTCAAAAAAGTACCTTGTATGAAAAACGAAAAAAGATTCCTTTCATATCTTTTACTAAAAACACACCGAAGGGTAAAATTGGATTTAAACCATTGTAGGTGGATGTAAATAATATGTCATATCGAGGAAACATGAATATGGATGATAAAATGCACCCCAGCAAATGCCAATGTATAAACAATCTCGGATAAAAATGAGATTGTGATATTTCTCTTACCTTAGGTCCGATTTTCTTAGTAAGTGTCCGAACCTCCTGTATAATGATTTAAATAATGTCATTGACTTATTACAGAATCATATTATTTGTTATGATATCATATACGGTTCACTTATGACATTATATTACCCGTTCTTTTGTAAATTCCATGTTAAAGAGCTTTTTGGGAAAAATTGTTTCATTTGTCGTCCGTGTTTTGACTTGTAATTATTCATATGATTACTTAGATCATGATTACATAATTCCATAATATAAAACATGATTTATATATATATATATTCATATTATACATATATATAATAAATCAGTAAATGGAAAGAAATACACCGTTCATGGAGACGGTAGTCCGTACGTACGCATGAACACTGTTTTCGTTTCCTTATTGAATTGAATGGAATTAAGTAGATGAAATACATATAAATATAAATAAATCCAGTATCATTATTATGTCATATATTTCATTAGTACTTATTATATATACTTTATAATCATTCATGAATGGTTAATCATTGAGAATGAATCTCATCGCGTCGTGGAGACAGTAGTCCGTAAGTACGCACGAGCGATGATATCATTCCCATGGTCGTGGAATTGTGTTGAAGTGTATGTATACTATTTCAGTATCAATATCACTTTATTATAATCATATATAGTTACTCATTACACCATTATACCCATCCAATTATGGTGGTGGCGGAAAATAGATTACACCACGACGTGGAGACGATATTCCGTACGTACGCACGCGCGATGATTTCCTTTTTCCGTAGGATGGATAGAAGGTTAATTAGAGTTGTTTCATATTTATAATAACATATCAGTATGTAAGTAATACTTATGTTATTAAATTATCGTGAAAAAACTAAAGAAGAAGAAGTTGAAGAAGAAATAAATTGAAAAGATCGGTAATGGATATTACCTATTCTTTGAAACTCCTCTTTGAATCCTCCACTTAGGGAACTAAGATTGGTCTTTAAAGAAGACCAAGACCTCTAGGATTATTCTAGGGAAGTGGAGAAGGGATTTTGGCAGGGTATTTCCAAGCTTCAGTGCTCAAATTGGTGTGAGGAGGAGGGGGAGGAGGTGCCCTTTTATAAGGGAGGAGAGGGGCACCTTAGGAATATCTCAAAATATTATTTTATATTAAAGTCAAAATCGGTTTATAATGGTTCCAAAGTGTCTTATTTAGAATCTAAAGTGGGTATGGTTCGAAATCCTATCATCCAATAGGATTTAGACAATTTTAGGTTATTATTTTAACCTTATCAATTATATTTAACTTTAAGTTAAATAATTTAACTTTTAGCGTGTCTTTTTGTTTTCTTACACTATATGGTTAATACACATACTATAACATGCCAAAGGAATCCCAAATTGTTTATTATTAATATATATATCCTTATCTAAGTTATATGGCCGAACCTTAGATTTTTAGGAATAAAATAACAATTAATAATATAATATTTTATTTAAAAACTATTTTGTGTCAATTTTGACACTATTTGATATATGATTTTTGTGAAAGTCATAACAGAATTATATGCTCCAACAAAGTTGATTAAATCAACACTAATATATCATAGTAACCTATAAAATTAGTGGAATTCATAAAAAGTCTCAAATTACATTTATTTTGGTGTTTATAACATCAATTATGTCAAACTTTCATTAATAAGATAATTACTGCATCATCATTGTGTAATAAATAAATTAAATCATTTAATGTCTAAAAATTATAAATAAAATACCATTATGTAGGAAATCATTTTATCTTTCTAATGAATATTTATAGTCGAATTTATCTTATGTATAACCCCATATTAAAAATGATTTACTTATTAAACTTTGATTTTAACTATTTTAACCCTTCTTTAAATAAAATAATAATAAATGTCCTAATCTAATCCAAGTGGACCTAAATGGTCATATTATATTCCTAAGGTTGTTTTTGGTCGAATTACACTTACCCATAGAATTAGGACATGTGTTTGGGTAATAGTAATATCATATTTACCCTTAGTTACCCTATTTACTAATAACTGCGGTAAAAAAAGTAAAAAGTTACTATTCAACAAAAAATTATTTTTATATCATTGAACCACATTTTAATTACTCATATCAACCGTCTCTGTCGGATTTTCGAAATTCCATTCACAGAAGCGGTAAAATTATGTTTTATGCAAAATTCAGTTTTTAACCTACCACTTAGTGGTTTCACTATTCATCAAAAATTGAATGTTTTCAGAAAAATACCAAACATTAGGCCTAAGCTATATTTGATATTATGAACTCAAAAAAGATTTCTTTTTTTACCAAATTCAAAAAATATCAGTTGCATTAATTAATTTAAAAATTAATTCCCGTCGTCAAAACAAATAGGGTGTTTTTAAGAAACAATATCTATCAAAAGATTGACACCTGTTTATGTCTGGTTTAAATGTGAAATTAAATCCAATGACCGAAATTGTATTAAATTGTAAATATATATTCTAAATATACTTTAAAACCACTCAAATTAATAATTTATCACTATTAATTATTTTGATTGAAAAAGTTGTTTTTAATTAAAATTTAGTAATTTTCACTATTCATCAAAATATGAATGTTATCCAAAAATCACCAAAATTTCTCCTTAAGCTAATTTCGATATTACGAATCCAAAAATGAATTCCATTTTGAAAAATAAAATTACAAAATTTCAAAAAGTGGTTATTACAATTCATAACGGCTAGTTTTAATAATATCTTAATAGCATATCGTTGTTTAGCGAAACTTGGTGTTGCGTACAACACACACTATCGTGGAAGGTCGTGATTGCGTGTAATTCAAGCCAGGTCAGAGATGTGTGTTGTGAAAGCCCCTTTTGGTGTAGCGTATAACACAAGACATTAATGAAATTAAAAAGAATATTTTTCATAAAATCTCCGGGTGTTACATTCTACCCCCTTAAAATGAATTTCGCCCTCGAAATTCGTCGGGGTTATAAATGGTTTACTACATGAAAGTTTCTTTAATAGAAACCCACATCGTAAAAATGAATACCAAAACCAATCTTGAAAAACAAAAGTATGAAACGTAATGGTTACCCAAATAAACTAATCACTGGGTTTCCACATAGGTGAAAATATGGATATGGAAGAGAAATCTAACCATCATGTTCTGATGGAGAGTGGTAGAGAACATGGCTATGGAAAAGCTAGCAATCACAAAGCCATAAATTTGTGACGATATAAGGTACCATCTGATTCATTAGATATAAGAGCACTAAGAAAACATTTTTGGTTTTCAAGATCATTTCCCTAAAGTTGAAGAATTTGAATTAGAATAAATACTTGCATTATTTTGGTACAATCTCACTGTTGTTCGTGCCTTGAACAATTTTACTTCATCTCTTAAATAAATGAAGTTGAATTTGTTATTCGTGAAGTGTTAGCAGATCATGTGATAGAATGATGGGTCATTCCATCTGTCTAAAAAAAAGGTTAACAAAAGTTATTAAATATACATAAGCCATTCTATAGTGAGATTAATCATATATGATTCCTAAAATGGACTTATACTTCATATATCATACTACTTAATATAATAAAACTAGTTTCTACTAAACATGGACTTCCTGTAGGCCAGTGGTAGGCGATAAAGGCCAGTCACACTTCGGTGGTGGGTTCGATTCCCACAGCCTTGTCCGAAGCGATGGGCTGTAACCCGTTTTGCAGGTTGTCGTTTTTCTAAAATTATAATACTATAACATCCCATCAGTAATATCGAAAAAAAACTTCTATCCTTAAACAATACTAACTTATGTCCAACATAATCCATTCCAATCTTTAGGCTTATCCATAATACTGCAGTCCACTCTCATAACATAGTGAAAACGATTACCAGAGATTTAATACCATCGTCGATCCCCATATATCATAAGATATGTTTTGTTGGTCACATTCCAAACATTCAAAGTCATTAATCATGTATTCTCTTGAATACCTTAGTGAAAACATGAATGCAGTTAAAATTTAACACTTTCCACATACCAAAATCCTCAAAATTCTATATACTCAAACCATGATATCACTTAGTCCTTATATCAATCATGAGCTCATGAATACTATTAAACATTTTGTTTTCTCGTTTTTCCTTCATTATGCGCATATCAACTTATTTCCAAAAATATCTCAATCACTTTGAATTCCACATTAGACCAATACATAAATATTCCAACACTTTATGATACAACATTATTTTGGAATCCAATTACATAAACACTTAATCATTCCACCACATCGTTGTCAAATTCAACATCACCAATAGTAATCACATATGACTTCCCTTTGTCCTTTTCCTTAAGCGGTTGCTCATGTCGATCATCACTAACCCTTGGATTAGGGCATTTATTAGCATAATGCCCCATTTCCTTTCACTTGAAGCATTGAAGTGTTGGTTGTGCGTTCTCTGCAGTGTTTTCTTTATTCTTATCATTAGAATCCCTTTTTCCATTACATCAACACTCAGCTGCTTGATGACCTTCTTTTCCATACTTAAAACATTTTCTATTCCCTTTAAGACAATCTCCACCATGCCTTTTTCCACATAAGGAAACATTCATCTTCTTTTCACCATTATTCTGAGATTTCTCCTTGAACTCCATCTTTAGTTTCTTGTCAAAACCATGAGATGGATATGTAACACCAACTTCCATTTCTACCTTGATAGCACAACACACAATTTCTTCATAGTTGCTGAAGTCTCTTATAGCTAATTCCCTTCGAAGACTTGGTTTTAAGCCACTGAAAAATCGATCAACTTTAATTTCATGTTGGATGATAATGCCATATGCATACCTTGAAAGTCTTGTAAAATTTGCTTCGTATATACCAACAGATTCATCATCCTTCTGCTTCAGCTCAAGAAACTACTTTTCCATCTTCGTTTGGAGAATACGAGGGAAGTACTTATTTAAAAATAAGTTCTTGAACTCGTCCCATTCCATGGACTCAATTTCATCTCTTTGCCTCGTATTCTTGATAAGATTCCATCATTGATCAGCTTCACCTTCCAAACGATATACTGCTAAGATGAATTTATCATGTTCAGAACATTGAAGAACTGAAAATATCTATTCAGTAGTACTGATCCATTGTTCAGAAACAAGTGGATCAGAAGTCCCACTGAAAGAAGGTGGACGTTGCCTCATGAAGGACTCAATAGAATATTGTTCCCTTCACAGCTCATTTGGAAGTCCAGAATGATTCATAGCTTGTGTAAGTATAACAATAAGATTTTTCACTCCATCTCCCATAACATTTGTTTGTTCAGGAGGACAATCATTGCATTGTCCATTGCATTGATCAACACGGTTCCTTCGGGTTCCATCCATCGTCTAAACCCAAAAAGAATAGTGTGAGAGGCAAAAATCATGATAGGGAAAACAACATAATAAAGGGGGAGTACCCTCAATATCTAACATCCTAGGTTAAATTCTAAGATCGTTAGAGCAATTCTAGGACTATAACCTATACGTATACTTATCCTTAGAGACATCCCTAGACATAGCTTAGAAATATATCTAGGGATCTCACTAAAGTTCTCACATCCTAGTTGCCAAAGGTTGAATAAACCTTTCCTCTGATACCAATTGTAGAGACCTGAAGCTTAACGTACATGATCATTACATTACTTTTTCGGAATACATAGTACATAAAAAAACACACACACAAGGATCGTAATAGTTTAGTGTCATTGGAAACTCGGAATGTAATCTTCTAATCGTGGTGAAAGATCTTCAATATCTCCCATAAATATCTTCCCTTTTTTTACCTAAAACCTTTCTTTATATCCTGGGGAAAAGAGAACATAAAAGGGTGAGCTCGAATGCTCAGTAAGGGTAAACAAAGAAAATCAATCACATCATATTCATAAGAACATAACTTTTGGAAATATTAACCTACAAAAGAGAGCATAATTTCGTAACATGGGATAAATCATAGTAGTGAGATGAAATACCAATAATCATAACTTAAAACATGAAACTTTGTGGAATTCACACATAATCATAGAGAATCATTTCTTGTTAGTCAAGACTCATTGCCATGACTATTCTAGTGGACAAAGTCCCTTTCTGAACCGAGTCACCCTCGTTTCAGTCCTGTTTCACTGAACCGGTATAACCTACCATTCCAGACATGTCTATCTCATGAGATATAAAATCATTACCCAATGCATTGGAGGGAGATATAGGTCCCACCCATATCATAATGATACCATTCTTATGTGTGCCACAAAACCATAAATCATACATCATTGCATAACCCATGTAATAAAAATGGGATTCGTAAACAACATGACATCATAAAACAATTCATATAAGGAATTCATAAAAATAATTCCATCACAACATAATAAAATAAATGTAATAATAGGTATATAAACATAACCCTTTATTATCTTAGATTGAAAATAATTTTGATAAAACACTTGAACTCCATTCTTGAGGAAAATATCCTTTCTACTTCAAAAACATTTATCCTTTCATAACATGTCATACAATTTTAAACTAAAAGAAGTTGATTAAAAATATACTTGAAAACTTTTAAAGGATTATTCTCGGAAATAATGTTTTAAAAATCCATTCATGCCGTATAAGTTAAAAAAACATTATTCTCGTACTTTTTTCGGAAAAGTCAAAAAAGTACCTCGTATGAAAAACGACAAAAGATTCATTTCATATCATATACTAAAAACACACCGAAGGGTAAAATTGGATTTAAAACATTGTATGTGGGTGTAAATAATATGTCATATCGAGGAAACATGAATATGGATGATAAAATGCACCCCAGCAAATGCCAATGTATAAACAATCTCGAATAAAAATGAGATTGTGATATTTCCCTTACCTTAGGTCCGATTTGCTTCGTAAGTGTCCGAACCTCCTGTATAATGATTTAAATAATGTCATTGAATTATTACAGAATCATATTCATTGTTATGATATCATATATGGTTCACTTATGACATTATATTACCTGTTCTTTTGTAAATTCCATGTTAAAGAGCTTTTTGGGTAAAATTGTTTCATTTGTCGTCCGTGTTTTGACTTGTAATTATTCATATGATTACTTAGATCATTATTACATAATTACATAATATAAAACATGATATATATATATATATAAATTCATAATATAAATATATATAATAAATCAGTAAATGGAAAGAAATACACCGTTCATGGAGACGGTAGTCCGTACGTACGCATGAACACTGTTTTCATTTCCTTATTGAATTGAATGGAATTAAGTAGATGACATACATATAAATATACGTAAATCCAGTATAATTATTATGTCATATATTTCATTAGTACTTATCATATATACTTTATAATCATTCATGAATGGTTAATCATTGAGAATGAATCTCATCGCGTCGTGGAGACGGTAGTCCGTAAGTACGCACGAGCGATGATATCGTTCCCATGGTCGTGGAATTGTGTTGAAGTGTATGTATACTATTTCAGTATCAATATAAATTTATAATAATCATATATATTTACTCATTACACCATTATACACATCCCATTAAAGTGGTTGCGGAAAATAGATTACAGCACGGCGTGGAGACGGTATTCCGTACGTACGCACGTGCGGTGATTTCCTTTTTCCGTAGGATGTATAGAAGGTTAATTAGAGTTGTTTCATATTTATAATAAAATATCAGTATGTAAGTAATACTGATGTTATTACTTTATCATGAAACAACTAAAGAAGAATAAGTTGAAGAAGAAATAAATTGAAAAGATCGGTAATGGATATTACCTCTTCTTTGAAACACCTCTTTGAATCCTCCACTTAGGGAACTAAGATTGGTATTTAAAGAAGACCAGGACATCTAGGATTATTCTAGGGAAGTGGATAAGGGATTTTGGCAGGGGTTGGCCGAGCTTGAGTGCTCAAATTGGTGTGAGGATGAGGGGGAGGAGGTGTCCTTTTATAAAGGAGGAGAGGGGCACCTTAGGAATATCTCAAAATATTATTTTATATTAAAGTCAAAATCGGTTTATAATGGTTCCAAATGGTCTTATTTCGAAGCTAAAGTGGGGATGGGTCGAAATCCTATCAAATAATAGGATTTAGACAAGTTTTGGTTATTATTGTAACCTTATCAATTAGATTTAACTTTAAGTTAAATAATTTAACTTTTACCGTGTCTTTTTGTTTTCTTACACTATATGGTTAATAAACATACTATAACAATCGAAACGAACTCCAAATTGTTTATTATTAATATATATATCCTTATCTATGTTATTTGGCCGAACTTTATATTTTTAGGAATAAAATAACAATTAATAATATAATATTTTATTTAAAAACTATTTTGTGTCAATTTTGAAACTATTTGATATATGATTTTTGTGAAAGTCATAACAGAATTATATGTTCGAACCAAGTTGATTAAATCAACACTAATATATTATAGTAACCTAAAAAATTAGTGGAATTCATAAAAAGTCTCAAATTACATTTATTTTGGTGTTTATAACATCAATTATGTCAATATTTCATTAATAAGATAATTATTGCATCATCATTGTGTCATAAATAAATTAAATTATTTAATGTCTAAAAATTATAAATAAAATACCATTATGTAGTAAATACATTTATCTTTATAATGAATATTTATAGTCGAATTTATCTTATGTATAACCCCATATTAAAAATGATTTACTTATTAAACTTTGATTTTAACGATTTTAACCCTTCTTTAAATAAATTAATAATAAATGTCCTAATCTAATCCATGTGGACCTAAATGGTCATATTATAATCATAAGGTTGTTTTTGGTCGAATTAGACTTATCCATTAGAATTAGGACATGTTTTATGGTAATAGTAATATCATATTTACCCTTAGTTACCCTATTTACTATTAACCGCGTTAAAAAAAGTAAAAAGTTACTATTCACCAAAAAATTATTTTTATCTCATTGAACCACATTTTACATACTGATATCAACCATGTCTGTCGGATTTTCGAAATTCCATTCACAGAAGCGGTAAAATTAAGTTTTATGCAAAATTCAGTTTTTAACCTACCACTTAGTGGTTTCACTATTAATCAAAAATTGAAAGTTTTCAGAAAAATACCAAACATTAGGCCTAAGATATATTTGATATTATGAACTCAAAAATGATTTCTATTTTACCAAATTCAAAACATATCATTTGCATTAATTAATTTAAAAATTAATTCCCGTCGTCAAAACAAATAGCGTGTTTTTAAGAAACAATATCTATCAAAAGATTGACACTTGTTTATGTCTGGTTTAAATGTGAAATTCCATCCAATGACCAAAATTGTATTAAATTATAAAAATATATTCTAAATATACTTTAAAACCACTCAAATTAATAATTTATCACTATTAATTATTTTGATTGAAAAAGTTGTTTTTAATTAAAATTTAGTAATTTTCAGTATTCATTAAAATATGAAAGTTATCCAAAAATCACCAAAATTTCACCTTAAACTAATATCGATATTACGAATCCAAAAATGAATTCCATATTGAAAAATAAAATTGCAAAATTTCAAAAAGTGGTTATTACAATTAATAAAAGCTATTTTTAATAATATCTTAATAGCATATCGTTGTTTAGCGAAACTTGGTGTTGCGTACAACACACGCTATCGTGGAACGTCGCGATTGCGTGTAATTCAAGCTAGGTCAGAGATCTATGTTGTGAAAGCTCCTTTTGGTGTAGCGTATAACACAAGAAATTAATGAAATTAAAAACAATATTTTTCATAAAATCTCGGGGTGTTACAGATATGGTCACCGCTTTTGGTAAAACATCTTTAATAGTGTATATGAAAACTATAGAAAAGAAAATTTTTATTTTTAAAACTATTATTGTTTGTATGTCTAGATGTTTGTTGAGGTAATTCAAATAAGAAATATTGTATTTAATAATTTCAATAGTAATATAATAAATAGATCTAGGAAATAAGAATATGACATTAAAGATAGGATGTATATGATTGGCCTGGGAACACATGAAGTGTTGGTGTTAGAAAAGTGTGAAAGGTGAAATTTTATTCTACTAACAACGTAACTCTTTCATGACAAGAGAGATATCATTATTTCAATATCCTAAATGATTTAATGGTTCTAGAAGGTTATTTATAAAATATAATGAATATTATTCATATTAATCATAAAAATATAACGGGCTGAAATTAAATGAATATTATGTTATGATGCAAGACTTAATTCCTTTTGTTTTATGTTTCATTTTTTTTCAAATTATCTGTTATAAATTAATCATTGTTTTTTATATTTTCAAAAAAATATAAGAAGTGATGTTATATATATATATATTAGTCTATTATTATGTAAAATGAAATTTTAGTCGTATAATGTTATTTAGAAAAGTTTTTCCGACCATCATTATTTAATATGATGCTTCACCTGATGGTTCACATAGTTAAAAAGATTTCACATTTTGTTCATATAATTTATATATGGATGTAATAAATTGAATTATATATGATGATTTTGAAATAATTTGTGAAGGATTTACATCTGTGAGAAGGGTTTTTTGTATATAGATATTCTTTTTAGAAATCCATTTAATTCTATACCAACTACCCATTAAATGTGGTGAGCATTGTTCTATAAAAACCTCATCGTATGGGACAATTAATTTATAGTATTGATGTCGTCACAATCATTACTATAGAGAAGTAAAACGAACACCATTACACATTAAATATTAATTTAGTAGAATCACAATATTTTGAAACACAAAAAATAATTTTTTGACATTTTAATCATTCAACACTAGAAATTTGGATTTCAAATATACATAATAAAAAATTTATAAGTTTGATTCCATGAAATATTTTTAAGAAGTTATATAAAAACCAATATTCAATTCATAAATGACTTTTATGTGTATCCATGCGGAAATTTTTTCTTTTATTTAAATCTAAGGGGGTTGTTATTAATTGTAGTATATTTTTTATAACGTAACAATATAAATGATGTACTGTGAAAAAATAGGGGATTTAAAATTATGGAGGAAGTGATACATATATTTGGTAGAATTCATAGAAATCCAATTCATAAAAAAATTTCATGCTTTAAAATTATCTAAAAATATAATATATGAATTAAGAAACATTATAAGTGATAATTAATTATTTAATGTAGGTTGTTAATAAGAGTTCAGAAAAAATCGTTGAATATATATTCCTTAAATTTTTTTTACTAGGGGTACATGGATGAATTGTTCATAATGGATTACAATACTACTCAAACATTATACATCTGAGATCATACTAGTAGACAGTGGCAAAATATTTTATTATTGACCAAAACCATTACAGGTCCAAATATCAATTGAACTTTGGATGAACCTTTAATTTTGAAATCATAATCACTTAATGTTTTTCATAATTCAAACATTTTCATTAATGGGAGAATATATGATTAAGAAGGGGTTTTGAAAATCTATGGAGGGGTGAAATTACTTAATACTAAAAACTAAAAATGG
This sequence comes from Viscum album, assembly GCA_963277665.1. Taxonomy (NCBI): domain Eukaryota; kingdom Viridiplantae; phylum Streptophyta; class Magnoliopsida; order Santalales; family Viscaceae; genus Viscum; species Viscum album. The sequence continues at coordinate 1,684,013,742 of OY728161.1, read as the reverse complement.
TGTACAATAGTCAGACTGTTTTTTTTAATTTACAATGTGTTAATACATAGTATTATGTTTTGACTTATAAATTTTAATAATCTTTATAAAATTCACAACTAATTCTATATATAATAGATTCCCCACAGCTTAATACTACCAATTTCAAGGGATATAATGTTTTTCACATGATGATAATCTAAATCATGAATAAAAATAAGTTTCTACAAATGAAAAAGATCCTAATCCGCAGGAACAAAATTTTGGAACTAAAAACACTATGTGGTGGGGGAATTAGGGTGATGTCTAAATTTAAACATACAAATATACAGTTGTTAACATTCTTTTATAATCTCTAACACCCATTGGTAGGAACTGTGTTCAACAATTCACTTGATAACTCCTTCCTCTCACCCACAAGGAGTGATGAAAAATATGCATGGAATAAAACATCAACATGACATATTGTTTTTTATTTGGTTCACCACAAAGGGATATTCTTAGTAGAATATGTTGATGTTGTGTTTGTTAAAATATAATCCACTAATAATCACTGGTATGGTGGATATAAATTAATTTACAATGGTAAAAATATTCAAGGTGCACGTCCATTGCATGATTTATGGTCCGAACACTCTACATGTAAGGCACCTTGTAATGACCCGACCCCAATCACCTAGATTATATAACTTATTAATTAATATTTTCATGATTACAAGAATGTTTAATCCTGAAATAAAGAATAATTTCGTATATTTGGATATCCTAATACATACCAAAGTTTTACATTGCATCGTGAAGATTCAAAAACATGAAAGTTCCAATTGTAACATCCACCACTCAAAGATTATCCTTGAAAGTCTACAAAATATACCTCTTCACAAACAAGAAAAAATTAATCATAAGATGTTCTAAGGCAATTTTCTTAGTAAGGGTAAACATTAAAATGGAAGATAACATAAACATTGTAAATTGTGAATAATTGAAAACACATGACATTAAATGTAATCATTAACATAATATGGAAGGAAGATGAGATGAGTAAATATTGTCATAATAAAACAAAATCATGGATATTCAACTTGTCCAATAACAACAACCACTACAAATTTATAGTACCAGAATTTGGTAACTACATATTATAATCACTTGGAAGAATATTATCTAGGTCACAGTTATGACTTATTAAAACGATTAAGACCTCTTCCAAAACCATATCTCAAAATGGGAAATCCTTCGACCAAGTTCATATATTTTTTTTAGGAGACCTACTGATGCATTGATGGACTAAAGAAGTTATGAAATGTCACAGAATAAGAACAATAAATTCCTCATATGAGCTGGGACAAAAATAAACATCATATACATTAATTTTAAAACTATCATATGAAATATATCAAACATTCTTCAATCATTAAACATATACATTATCAATTCAGTGTAATTGGTGAATTGTTTCATGATAGCACAATCATATTAAAACTAATCCTAAACAATTTAGAAAATATGATAGATTATATAAGAAATATTAGTCCCATTTATAGATAAGAATCAATAATATTGTTGAATAAAATGAAAATACTATAATAAAATCATCGAGTAATCTTGGAGATAAATACTCTTTTAGTTTGAAATGAAGAGTTATTTTGGAAAAATATTTATCTAAAACAAGAAGTGAAATAATATTGTTTTTTCATAATAAAATGTGTGTTTTTAGATAATAATGGTTTCCTAAAACAGATTATAGAGTTTCCTTAAAGATTGGTAAGAATTCACAAAATTCTTTTGAAATAAGCTTGTATTTTGGGATGAAATTTTGGAAGATACTTTAAATAATATATAACACCTAGTAAATGAAGGTTTGATCTAGGTAGGGGCACATATATAGATCATTCAAAAATAAAATATAATGACTACATATGAATTAATAAGAATTTATTTAAGGTATGCAAAAAAATAAAAGTAACCCAAAAAATGGAGGATCTTGTAGAATACCCTTACCTTAAGTTTGAATTTGAGCTTCTCGTGAATATATGGTCCTAGAATATGAAAATAGAATTATTAAAAAATTAATTCATAACCTTTTCGTAATTTATTTAGTTTATCCTAATTTCATTAGGTTGATTTACGTACTTATTATTATGTTATAAGATTGAATTCATTCGTTTTAGAGTATTCATTTCCTTGGTTTTCCTGATCGATGTATTTGTATATGACTATAATTGTTCATGTGGAAAGAATGTATTTCAATAGAATTGAAATTATATGTTATTTATGAACATCCATATGTGTTAATGGTTATATATTGATTTTTTTACATGAATTGAATATGAATCATGTGATGAATTGACCATCAGATAGAATTTTTGGCTTTTATTGGATTATTGTGAAATAGTGTTGTCATATGAATTAATAATATATACCTATACTAGTTCCGGAATATTAAGTAGGTTATAGTAAATATATTTTTGTTTTTTTCAAATATAAAAATTGTTTCCTGATGAGTAATGATGGATAAAATATAGAATAAAACATCTTTGTCAAAAAATATTGTAAATTGGATCCTCATAGACAATTATTCCATTTATAAATGAGTGAGAGAGAGTATGAAAATTGATAATGTTTATTACATCGAAATTATATAATTACAGTATATAGATGGAATTTTATTTTAAGGATCAATTGAATAGTAGAGGTTTGGAGATAAAATAAAATATGATAAATTGAAATGAAACTAAATGAAAATTAATGATGTTTTACCTCTTGAAATAACAACTGTGAGTTCCATCTTAAGCGATGGGGTTTTGGAATTTTTCCATAATCAAGATCTCCTAGATGGGAGGAGTGACTAGGGATGGGTATTTTGGCAGATATTGTTCGAGCATCCGAGCATATAATAGTGAATAGAAGTGGGAGTGAGGGGGGGGGGGGGTTTATAGTCAATGAGATGAGTGATTCGTGAATATCTAATTCATTATTTTATTATTTCCCTCAAGAAAACCAATATTATTGATTCGTGTGTCCCCTAAAAGTATTTAGTACATGTGAGTTAAAAATATGACTAATTACATCATCCATGAAGATATTCATAGTAAATTTAACTACAAATGTATGCATATGGTAAATTACTTTATTTTACGATTCATAAATTATTTGTGTATTTCAGAAAAATCCCAAAAAATTCCCTATAACCATTTTTCGATGGGTAAAATTCAAAATTGATATCCATTATTTGAAAAACAATTTCTAAAAATTAAAAATTTATTTTTTTAATAACACAATAGTATATTTGAAAAATAAAAATGTTAAAACCATATTTTGTTTTATATCACATTGAAAAATTAATCCAGATATCATTATATTATATCCTTAAGAAAATAAAATAATAATATTATTCACTATTCTAAGGTTCATTTTACTATTCGGATTACTATTGATAAATGTATTTTACTATTCACCAGAAATTATGTATGTATTATCAGACTCTGAATATATTACTAAACGCAACTGTGTTGGTCTGTTTTTAGAATTTCAAATCACAGAGATGAAAAAATTATGTTTACTTGCTAGGTGATAACAAAGTGGTATTTTGTAGAGACTCAGTGTTTCATACATTCAATATAAAATTTATTTTCAAAATCATCAGGTGCTACATTATCCCCTACTTAAAAATGTTTTATCCAAGAAATTACTATAATGTTACCTCACAACAATATTTGTGATGTTCCTCACCATAAGCCACTCATGCTCCCATATTGCCTCTTAGATTTTAGGATTTATATAATGTATGTTTTATAGTTGAGTCTACTGATTCCACACCACTTGATCTTTAGTTTCCATAATCTTGATATTCTATTCAGTGTATGATATGTCAGGTTCAAATTTTATACCTTTAGATGTTATGTAATTTATTGTATTTGGAAGGTACTTACTAAACAATGAGACATGAAACACATTGAGTACTTTATACAGTCTAGGCAGAATAGATAACGATATGAAATGACTTCAATTATCTATAGAATTCTAAAAGGGCCTATGTACCAAGTGATAAGTCTCAATTTCATCATAAATATATCAACTCCCATCCATTGAGACAATTTAAAAACACACGATCTCCCACATGAAATTCAAAATCCATCATTCAATTATCAACATAGAACTTAATCTTGTTTGAGCTGGTTTGATATGGAATTGAATATTCATTCTCTTTGTGGATGCTTCCACCCCAACTCTGGCCCCACAAGCTTCCTTTTCCAAACTTCATCAAAAACACGTTGGTTTACAACATCTATTTTGGTAAAATTATTTCTATGGTAACATTTGAATACATGAATGAAATCTATTATTGTATTAAAACTCCATAAATTGTATATATTGATCCCACATACTATGAATGTCAAGTCAACATGATATCAACATGACCTATTTGGTTGGGATTTTCCATTTTGATTACCCTTCAATATGTGTGTCATAAGAAATACTCAATCAAAGATCATTATACAATGCATTCAGAAGACCTTTATAGAATTGTTTTTTTTTAAATCATGGATCATGATCAGAAAAAATTTAGAGAGGTTCCACATTAAGTCTTGCAACATAATTGGTACAGAGTCATGATATGCTCTAATGTGGTAAATCCTCCCTTATCATGAGTAAATTCCTGAATCCCTAAATCGATCAACATTAACCCATATTTACTCAATAATTCCTATAATTTTGGGTAATAATGCGATAGAATCTATTGTTATTTCACCACATTTCTTTGTATTAATTTTTATAGGTTTCATGAATCCTCTAGGATTTTTTTTCGTCCTTCACTCGTTGAAAGACTAAAAATCATGATACATAATCAGCAATTTTCCTCTTCATGTTATCCCACCAGAAATTCACTTACAAATCATTAAACATTTTAATGCTACCAGGTTGTATAATGAAATATGAGCTCTGAGAATCATTTAATAATTCCATTTTCTGCTCGGATAAAGATGGTACACTTAGCTTCCTCCAAAATTTTAGAATTCCATCAAAACATAGGATTTCCACCAACTTTCCATCATTCACATCAATTATTTTCATTTTATGGTTCTCATAATAAGGCTGAGCTCATTTAATCCTTTAGAATATTGTTGTTTGGTCCACCAATTGAAAAACTAATGATGTTTCCTCTTCATTGATATTTATCATGCCATCCTTTCTACATAAATATTCAAAGGATCCTTGTCAATCCACATTTTTTTGAGATTTTTATAACAATAAGTACATTGCATTAAACATTACATAATCATGAATTAAATGAATATATCAAAATGAGGATCTTTTCAGATTTATAGTTTTTGAGAATTAAGCCATAATGATTACATTACATCTCAAAAATTACAAGGTTGACACTTCTAATCAGTTTCTATTTTTTCATAAAATAAAAACTCTCGAAAAAAGAGTCATGTATAGTCTTATGTTTTACATAGCATGACTTCTCTTTGATCTTATCCTTGAACCTATTCATCTTTAGGTCCTGTGAAAAAAATATCATTTCAAAACATGGTATGAGCATAAAAATCCTAGAAAGGGTTATAAAACAATGAAAGAAAACATTATTTCATCATTTCATACATAAAATAAGATCTTTAAAATAACTCATGAAATAATAAAATTTTTTAATGACACATTGAAATCATAAATCATAAATTTAACTTGGGGCATTCTTAACATACATATGTTGTAGCTGTCACAACTATGTAGGGAGTTACATTTGGAATACCCATCACTGTATATTCCCTAAATATATTTTGGGAAATATCACATTTACCTCTGTCACGTTACCCAATGCATTGGAGATCTATCACATGTTCACCCATCCTAGGTTTATCACGAAACCACCCATATATGTAATAATTCCCAAGAACCATAACATATTCATAACACATAAAACAGACATAAAGGAATGAGAAACATTCTACATTTTAATCACAATATATTATTTAAAAATATTGACATAAAAAATCCATTACAAAAACCATTTTCAATACAAAAATACATAAAAAATTGTAAAATTATATTTACTATCCTTTTAAAATCATTACGGTTTGTTAAGGAATCTATGATCAAATTATACATGCAGTGTAGAAAAGGACATTATCAACACATATGCTAAAAGAAACATTATTTTTTTTTTCATTTAGCAAAATTCATAGTTGTGAATACATTACATTTAAATAAAAGTAAATTTCAAAGGGTTTTATACACCGTATAAAAGAAATCCATGTATTCATAATAAAATATTCCTCAATTAAAGGAGATTAAGACAAAGTCCCCTACCTCATGTCTCACGTGACTTTACTGTTCTTTAATCTACCAAATAATAAATTAATGATAATTTATAGATTCTTAATAACATTTTTATGTTTTTTATTACATTAATATCACTTTTTACCATGTTATAAACATTATGTAATCATTTATGTCAATAATGGTTGTTTTTTCGATATTTGGAACTTGACAAAAAATGGAATTTTTAGAATTAATAGTTGTTCACATGGTCAAAATCTCATGTAATCAAGAATTATATTCATGATTTAGATAACATATATTTCATATATATACATTATATAGATGTATTTATAATAGTACATTACATTTGGAGGTATGAAATGAAATGCACCGTTCATGGAGACGGTAAGCTGTACTTACGCAGGGACGCTACTATCATTTCTATTTCTTATTTTAATGGAATAAAATCATAATGAAACGTAGGTATATATTAATTCCAGTATAATATCATATATTATATCATAAACTCCATTCTTTTTACATCCCACATATTGCAATAATGAGTCATATCACTTTTATGGGGAGGTAGTCCGCACATCCTCCAATGAAATTATCACGTTTATTAATAATGTAAACCATAAAAGTATTCTATAAAAGAAAAATATAGTAGAATAAAGAAAACATATGCGTAATATATATTATATATAAAAATAGTGTCATCTTAATTTCCACCATGAGAGGTGGTAGGAGATAATCGAACAATCATCGTTTCGTGAGGCCTTAGTTTTCCATTCATAGAAACAGTATGCTCTTCACCCATTAGATATCGTTGTGTGTAAGTTTTGTTTGAATACTTATGAAAAATAATCTTAGTACAATGAGGATACTTGTTTTGTTATTAAATAAAGGAATAAAAAGAGTTTAGGGGTTTTAGAAGTAAAATAAATGAAAATAAGATAAGGGAAACTGTTATCTTTAATTTGGGTAACACCTTATGGTTTAAACCAAAAGGACTTCTTGAAGTGACGTCTGCCTATTGTAAAGCCTGTAGAAGGAGAAGAGAGATCATTATAGATTATTTTTTCTGGGTTTGGATGAGACAATGTGATTGGGTGTTGTGTGGAATGGGTTACAAAAGAGGTATTTTTATAAGGGGTAGGAGGGTCTCTTTAGGAATGTTTGCTAATATTATTTTATTATAAACATATCTTCTTTTTAAAAAGATCCAATTATCATTAATGTAGAACATATGATGACTCATGTTAGAAATAAAATCAATCAATAAGAATTGGACAAGTTTTAGATATTGTTTTCATATTTATAATCTTTTTTATTTAAATCATTTATTAATGAAGTAAATATTTCATCGTTATTATTTCATAAATAATTTAATTTATTGGATGTCTAAAAATTATAAAATAAATTCCATATTTTAGAAAATTGTTTTACATTCTAATGAATATTTATAGTATAAATGATAACTTATATAACCCCTATAAAAATTCATTTACTAAAATATATTTTTTATGCCATTTTTTCCATTATATTATGTTAACTAAAATAAGCTGTCATTATCACTCTAAATTTGCTCCATGTGGTCTCAAAATAAACCCAATGAAGCCCATGGTCGTAAATGACTGATAATATAAGGTTATGACATGATTTAAGGTAATTTTGTATAATGTTTTACCTCAATTTACCCTATTTACCTTTAATTGTAGTAAATAAAATTCAAAAGATACCATTCAAAAAAAATTATTTTCATCTTATTGAACCACATTTTAATTACTAATGACTAAAATGTATATTGAATTTTTGAAATTCAATCCATATAAGTAGTAAAATTTCATTTAATTGAAAATATCAGTTTTTTAACTACTACTACTTAGTGGTTTCACTACTCATGAAAAATTGATGTTTTCTAAATAATAACACTAATTCACCCTAAGATATATTATATTTTATAAATTCAAAAAAGATGTCCATTTCTCCAAATTAAATATAAAAAATTTTCATTATTTTCATCAAATTTACTTCCAGTTGACAAAACAAATTTCTTTTCTTTAAGCAACAATAACTATAAAAAGGTTTAGAGTTGATCATGTCGAATTTCAAAGTGTAATTAATTCCAATGACCAAAATCGAATTAAATGGTAAAAAAATAATCTAATTACACTTTAAATCCAATTAAATATATAATATAACAATATAAATAAAATAAGTTAAAAGGAACTTTGGAATTAAAAAATAGTATTTTTCAGTATTCATTAAAAAATGCATTTTATCAGAAAAAGACCAAAAATTTTCCCAATGATAATTTTGATGTCCCGATTCTAAAGAAGAAATTTTTTTGTCCATTAGAACATATAAACTTTAACAAAAACAAGATATAAGTAGGTTTCTTCACCAAAAGGTGTTAAATCATCCTTTTAAAGAAGAATAGATTATTTATGGATAAAATTAGATTCATTCACATTTTAAGACTCCATCTTTTATTGGATAAATGTAAAAACAAACATGTATAATCATATTGAAGTTAGTTTTTTTCATTACCACCAATACAATGGCTAGGCATCAACTACATTTAAATTTTTTTATTATATTATTAGTGTGAAATGTAAGATTTCAAAGAATCCCTATTGTTGCGTATCGGGTATGCCATCAAGCATATAAACCCCTTTAAAGTAAAATTAATAATTAATTCACAAATTTAATAATAATTAAAATGTATGATTTCTTTATTTACTAGGATGTTACATCATTCACCCCTTTTGAAAATTTCATCCTCACCATTTTTATTCTCTTATCAAATTTGTGGGGGTATTTATCCCTCATAGCGTATTCGTATTCCCAGGTTGCCTCTTCAACCATATTATTATTCCAAAAAACCATTACCTAGTGAGTCACCTAATTACGCATCACTTTCTCTCTTCGGTCAGGAATCTAGACTGGTTGTTCCTCATAAGAGATATTCTCTTCCAACTGAACTACCTAAGGACTTAAAACATGAGATGGATTTGGAATATACTTTCTTAACATTGAATCATGAAATATATTGTGTACCTCAGATATACATGGAGGTAAAGCCACTCTATATGAAACTGATCCAACATTCTCTAGAATTTCATAGTGTCCAATGAACCTCTGACTCAACTTTCCTTTCTTACCAAAACGCATAAATTTTTTTCATTGAGAAACATTGAGAAAGACATGACCACCTACCCCAAAAAGAGAGATACTTCATGTGATTATCCGATTAATATTTCATTCTTATCTAATCTGTTCCCATGTGCTTCTGAATCGACTGATGCTTTTCTGCCATCTCTTCGACCAATTCTAGTCCCTTTAACCTTCATTTCACTTATTTCATCCTAAATAGCTAGAGTTAGAAACATATTTCCATAAAATGCCTCAAATGGAGCCATCTATATACTAAAATGAAAATTGTTATTATAACAAAATTCAACCAAGGAAATATGTTGCTCCCAACTTCCCTGGAAATCAATCGAAAAAGCCCATAGCATATCCTACATGGTCTATGTTGTTCGTTTTGAATGCCCATATTATTGCGGATGAAATGTTGTACTAATATTAAATTCAGTGCCCAAGAACCATTTAAGGTCTTTCCAAAAGTTAAATGTAAACCTAGTATCACAATCAGATACAATGGAGATGGGAAAACCATGCAACATGAATATCTCCTTAATATACAACTGATAAAGTTGATCTAGAGATAATGTATCACAAAATGGATGAAAATGAGAAGATTTAGTCTATCGATCAACAATACCCCAGATTGAATTATTACCTCGAGATGTCTTTGGTAATCCCAACCAAATGTCCATGGATATATTTTCCCATTTCCACTCTGGCACCTGGTAAAGACTGAAGCATCCCTATCGGTAACTGCCACTCTACTTTAACCTACTGACAAGTCAAACACATCACAGTAAATTCATCAATATCTCTTTTCATTCCATCCCACCAGTAATACTTTGGAAGATCTATATACATATTAGTACTTCCAGGATTAACTGAAAATGGAGAACTATGAGCACCAAATAAAAACTCATTCTTTAATAGTGAATCACAAGGCACACCTAATATCTTTAAAAACCTCAAAAGACAATAATTATCAATGTTATAATCAGGCAACATACCATTCTGAACCAACTATACCTTTCTCATCAATGCACTATCTTCCTTTTGTTCTTGATTTATTTTGTCTGATAGAGATTATTTCACTGACACATGAAACAGAATAGAAATATTTCTTGCACCAAAAAATTATATGCCAAATTTCATCAAATCAAAAACCAAAGGATCGAGTTCAAAACGTAGCATGGTTAATGAATCATTACATTTTTTACTCAAAGCATCATCCACTTTATTTTCTTTTCCCGGACAGTAAATGATTTTTCAATTGTAATACTTCAACAATTCCAACCATCTACTCTATCTCATGTTCAATTCATTCTAGGTTAATATATTCTTCAAGTATTTTTGGTTAGTATATATTTCAAATTTTACTCCTTACAAATGACGCCTATTAATTTTTAATGAAAAAACAACAATAGCTAATTCCAAATCATGTGTATGATAATTTAACTCATGAGGTTTCATCTGACATGAATCAAAAAAATTACCTGATCATTCTGCATAAGGACACATCCATGTCCATTCAACAAAGCATAACTGTAAATAATAACCTCACCATTTTTAGTAGGTAGTGCCAAAACTAGTGCATTCACTAATCTTCTTTTCAATTCCCAAAAACAATCATCACATTCTTTTGTCCAAATGAACATAAGACCGTTTCGAGTTAAATTAGCCAGTGCATTATATAACCATGCAAAATTTTCAACAATAATCTAGTAATAACCAACCAAATGATGAAAACTATGAATCCCGGTTATATTTTTGGGTCTAGACCATTCTTCAACATCTTTTGTTTTAGTAGGATCAACAGTTACACCTTTTTCATAAACAATGTAACCACAGAAAGAAATTTTCTATAACCAAAACACACACTTGATTAATTTCCCAAATAGTTTCATTTATTTTAATGTTTGAAATAAAATCCTTAAATTACTTTCATGCTACTCTTTACTTTTAGAATAAACCAAAATATCATCAATGAGCACAACAATAAATTTGTCCTTGAACTAAAAACAATTATATTGAAATGATCCTTAAAAAATGTAGGTGCATAGGTTAATCCAAAAGGCATATCTACAAATTCATAATGGCCATATCTAGTACGAAATGTGGTCATAGGAATGTCTTCTTACTTTACTTCGAACTGATGGTACTCCAACCCCAAGTCAATCTTGGAATAATATTGAGCTCCCTGGAGCTGATCAAACAAATCATCAATATGAGACAAAGGATACTTGTTCATAACATTGAGGTTATTCTATGCTCTATAATCAATGAAAAGTATCATTATACCATCTTTATTATTAACAAAAAAGATAGGATCACTCCATGGTGATGTGATAGGTCGAATGAAACCTTTTTTTAATAACTTCTACAATTGCTTATTTAACTCTAAAAGTTCAATTTGACCCATTATAAAAGGGGGATTTGAAATTGGATTTGAATCAGGAACTATGTCAAAAGTAAATTCCACTTCCTCATTAGGAATAATTCAAGGAAACTCATTAGTAAAAACATAATGGAACTTATTTACCATAGGTTCATCATTAATATGGACAATTCCTTTGTTTTCAACAATATGTTTAACGTAAAATTAATTTCCATCTTTTACTAGTTTCTCATATACATGAAATGTTATCAAAAGAAAGGGTTCATTATTGTACACAAACTGAAAATCATCTTGAAAAGAAATTGATTTAGCTCTACAGTCAATCATAGCATGACAAACAGAAATCCCATTCATACACAAAATAACATCAAACTCTACTAGAGGAAAAGCAATAAGGTTTGCAGGTAGATTGTTTCCACACACAAGGAAATAAAGGTTCTTATAATTTCATTTTGATTCAATATTTCCTCTAGGTGTTTTTACCCAATGTTCAGGATTCATATCTTGATATGGAATTCCCAATTTAGTAGAAAAATTCTCAGAAATGAATGAATGTGTTGACCTTGAATCAAAAAACACAGTGGCCTTATCTGAACAAACAAACAATATATCTAATAATACATCATTTGATTCCCCAACAACTACTGAAGTATTTGGAATGGATTTAACAACTCCTTTTTGAATATAGTGTGGCTACTTTCCATCAGTTGAGTTTTTCATTAGACACTCATTCGCATAATGACCCATTTTATTGCACTGAAAACATTTTATTGTTTGTAAATAAGATTTTATCTTATAATTACCCTATTCATTTTCAATGCAATTATTAGCCTTATGTCCCATTTTACCACATCAACAGCACTTACTAGAATATAAATGGAATTCTCCAGGATGATTTTTACCACAATTTATGAAAAATGTAATCTTATGTTTCTTACTATCATACTTTTTTTAAGAGTACTTCCCTTTCCCCTGCCACGTCAACCTCTTATTCTGCTATTTTCCAATGGACAACTGATAATCAGAAAACTCAATTTCCACCTTCTCCGCACAAAGAAAATGTTTTTAATAACATTTTAATTCATGAGAATATAAATCCCATTGATATATTGGCTTTAATCCCGTGTAAAATCAGTATATTTTACTATCAAGATCTCATATGAAATTCGGAGCATACCTTGCTAGTCGAGTGAATTTTCCTTCATAAGAAGCCACTGAGTTTTCCTCCTACCTCAATTATAGAATTTTTTTACATCCTTTGATGAACCACCTTAGGAATATATTTCTCAAAAAGCATACCTTTGAATTCATCCCAATCAAGAGCATCAATATCCTCACTATCCCTGATATTTTTCACCATTGACCACCATTTATTAGCATTACCTATAAAACAGTAAACAAAAAACTGTCCTTTTGGTGTTCTGAACACCCCACGACATCCAAAATATTTTCCCAGTTCTTTAATCCACCCTTCATCTAGCATAGGGTCAGATGATCCTCAAAATGATGGGGGATATTGCCTCATGAAAGGATCCACTACTAACATGTTCCTCTATGGTTGATCCAATTGATCTCATGCATGGATACCAACACCATTTATAGCCAGACTCAATTGTTCTATCATTGCAAGAAACTGTTCATTTCTAATTCCAACCATCTCAGGTTCTTTATTTGGAAGGTTATCTTCCTTTTGATGTCGTCCCAATATAGCTTCCCTCTTTAATTTTTGGAAAACCATCTTGAACACAGAAATATCTTAGGTGAAGTAATAGGGTAATCTATAAATGCTATATCATTTCAATAATTAAATCATTTAATTTATGGATATTAAATTATCAATAAACTAACTCCCAATGTTATGTAAAACAACCTATGATACAAAATTTAAGGACCTGACCTTAAACATTACATAATATTGAAATAAATGAATAATTCATGTTGATGATCTTTTCAGTTTTAGAGTTTTAGATAATTAGGCCATAACTATAAGATTAGATCTCAAAAATTACAAGGTAGAAACTTCAACATAGATTACATTTTTTTCATAAAATCAAAACTATTGAGAAAAAAGAGTCACGTCCAGTCCCATGTTTTAGATACCAGGACATTTACCTGATCCCATCATTGACCCTATCCATCCTTAGGCCCTGTGAAAAATAATCATTTAAAAACATGGGATGAGCATAAAAATATCAGTAAGGGTTATAAAACAAAGAATAAAAACAATAGTTAACAATTTCATAAATAACATAAGATCTTTAACATACCTCATGAAATCATAATATTTATAAATAATGAATAGAAATTATAAATCAAAAATGTAGTCTATGGTATCAATAACATACTTATGTTGTAGTTATCACAGCTATGTTGGGAGTTGCATTTGGAATACCCATATTAGTATATTAATTAAATATATTAGGAGAAAAATTCATGTTTACCTCCATCAAGTTACCCAATACATTGGAGAGCTATCTCAGGCTCACCCACACTAGGATTATCATTGAACCACCCATATAGGTAACAATTCCCAGGAACCATAACATTTTCATAAAACATAAAACCAACATAAAATAAAGATAACATTTCTACATTTAAATCACAATATATCATTTCAATATATTGACATAAAAAATACATTATAAAAACCATTTTCAATACCACAATACATAAAAATAGTGTAAATGGTATTTAATTTCTTTTAAAAAAATTATGGCTTGTTACGAAATCAAATATCAATTAATAATCGCGTTGGTGGAATGGACGTTTTCACCACATATGATAAAAGAATCATTATTTTTTGTCAATTAGAAAACGTCATAGTAGAGAAAAGATTCAAATTGAATAAAAGTAAATTTCAAATGGGTATATATACTGTATGAAATAAAGTCATGTATTAAAACAAAATATGCCTCAATGAAATGAGATTGAGATGAAGTCAATTACCTCATGTCCAAATTGACTCGATCGTTATTTAATATCCTTAATAAGAAACTAAAGTTAATTTATCCTTCCTTAAGAAATTTTTTCGTGTATTTTATTCATTTTATATCACTTATTACCTTGTTATAAACATTATCTAATTATTTATGTTAATAATGGTTGTTTTTTCGATATTTGGTAGTTGTGTAAAAAATGGACTACTTATAATTTCAAGTTGTTCACATGGTCAAATGTTTATTATATACAAAATGATATTAAAAATTTATATATCATATATATCCTATATATTTAGTATATAAATGTATTTATAATAGTAAATAACATTTGGGGGGTAAAAATGAAACGCACCGTTTATTGAGACGGTAAGCCGTATGTACGCATGAACGCAGTATTCATTTAAATTAATTATTTTTTATGGAATTAAAACATAATGATACATTGGTATATTATAATTCCAGTATAATATAATATATTGTATCATTAACTCAATCTTTTTTAGGTCCTACATATGGGATTAACGAGCCATATCACTTTGAGGGGGCGTTAGTCCACACTTCCACAAATGAAATTATCGGGTTTTCCCAAAATCGAAACCATAAAGGTATGCTACAAAAGAAAAATATATAAACCTAAAGAAAACATAAAAAACTATATATCATATATAAATATAGTGTCATCTTAATGGCCACCATTAGGGGCATTAGGTGAAAATCCAACAATCATCACTTCGTGAGATGTTAGTTTTCCATTCACTAAAACAGTATGTTCCTTACACATTTGATGGAGGTGTGTGTATGTTTAGTTAAGATCATTTTCATAAGAACATAATATTATATTTAAGATACCATGGTTGTTATTAAATAAAGGAATAAATATAGTTTAGGGGTTATAGAAGTCAAATGAAAGAAAACAGATAAGAAAAATTGTTTCCATTAATTGAGTAACCTCGTTTGGTAGGAACCCAAAGGACTTCTTGAAGTTCCTTCTACCAAATTTTATGCTTCTTTTTGGAGGAGAGGGATTATGAGAGCTTATATGTTCAGTGTTTTGACGAGTCAATGTTCTTGAGAGGTGTGTGGAAAGAGTTAGATGTGAGGACTTTTTTTAAGGGGGAGGAGGGGCACTTTATAAAAGTTTGCATATATTATTTAATTATAAACATATATTCAGTTTTTAAAAAATCAAAACTCATTAAGGTTGATGATAAGATTACTACCGTTTGAAATAAACTCATCAAATATGATTTGAAAAAGTTTTGGATATCGTTTTAATATTTATAATCTTATTTATTTAAATCATTTTTAATGAGGTAAACATTGCATCATTATTGTTACGTAAATAATTTAATTTATTTGATGTATAAAAATTATAAAATAAATACCATAATGTTAGAAATATTTTTAGTCTTAAAATGAATTTTTATATTCAAAAATATAACTTATATAACCCCAATAAAATTAATTTTCTAAAAGATATTTGTTTGTGCCATTTTTTCCATTACTATTAGTTAATTAAAATAAAGATTCATTACCACTATCAAGTTGCTCCATGGGGTCCCAAAATAGACCCAAATATGACCACGATCATAAATGACTAAAAAAAGGTTCGTACAAGTTTTAAGGTAATTTTGTTTTATTTTGTACGTCGAATTACCCTATTAACCTTTAATCGTGGTAAATTAATGCCATAAGTTAGTATTCACCAAAAATTATTTTCATCTTATTGAACCAAATTTCACGTACTAATAACTATCATGTATATCAGATTTTCTATATTCAATCCACAGAAGCAGTAAAATCTCATTTAAAAGAAAAATTTAGTTTTTAACTACTACTTAGTTGTTTCACTATTCATCAAAAAATAAAGTTTTTCAGAAAAATACCAATAATTCTTCCTAATATATTTGTGATATTCACATATCAAAAATAATTTCTATTTTACCTAATTCAAAACATAGTTTTTTCTTTAATTTATTTAAAATTATTTTTCATGGTCAAAATAAATATTGTGTTTTTATAAAACAATAAATCTCGAAAGATTGATTCTTGTTTATGTCCAATTTCAAAATGAAAATAATTCCAACGACCAAAATTTTATTAAATGGTAAAAAAATATAATTACACTTTAAAACAAATTAAAAGGTTAATATACACCTATAAATAAATAAGAATAAAGAATCTTTTGAATTAAAAAAACATTTTCACTATTCATTAAGAAATGCTTTTTATGAGTAAAATGCCAAAATTTAAGGCAAAGCGAATCTTTTTGTCCAGATTATAAAGAAAAATTTAATTTTGTCAAATAGAACATATAAAAGTCACCAAAACTAGATTTTAATATGGTTCTCCATTAAAAGGCATGAAATCGACCTTTTAAAAAATATTTGAGTATTTCTGATTAAAATTAGATTCAATCACATTTATGCCTCTAACATTTATTGTATAAATGTAGAATCAAACATGAGTTATCGTATTTTAGTTGGTTCTATCCATTCCCACCAATACAATGGTTAGGCGGTAACTAAATTTAAAATAATATTATTATATTTTTAGTGTGCAACATAAGATTTCAAATAAACTCGTTTTTGCATTTCGAGTACGCCATTGATCATATCTACCACTTTAATGTAAAATTAATATTTAATTCAAAAATGTTAAAAATTATGAAAATGTATTATTTCTTTATTTACATGGGATTTTACAATAATCCTTCCTTCTTAATGAATCAGCTAACACTTTTTTCCATTCCTGGGATATATTGTATGGAACAATCATAATCCATGAGTATTTCGACCCATCTACATTTCCTCATGTTAAGTTATTTTATTTGGGAAGTTATACTTCAGATACATGTGATTCATATATATCTCATATTTTACTCCATAGAGATAATGTGTCTGTATATTTAGAGTAAATATCACAATGATAACTCAGGATCCTGAGTAAGATTCTTTAGTTCAAGAATTTTTGACTTCTTTAATGCATTGGAAATAACTCTATCATTCCTCATAACTACAGAACTAATTCCTTTTTATGATGCACACTATAGATAAAAAACACATCATTCTCTAATTTTATAGTTAGGATCAAAGAATTCACTAATCGTCTCTTATATTCTTCAAAACTATCCTAACATTCTTTTTCCATACGAACTTAACCCCTTTTCGTGTAATCTTGGCCATTGGTTTGGAGAAATGGGAAATGTTCTAAAAAATGCTAATAATAGCATGCTATTCAAATAAAACAACGTAACTCAGTTCTTTTAGTCGGAGTTGGCCATTCTTGCATAAACTTGTAATTTGAAAGATCAAAACATATTCCCTCCATAGATATAATGTTTCCATGAAAGGAAACTTATTGAAGATAATAATCACACATTCTATAATTTCCATATAATTCATCTCTTCTAGGAGTGTTCCTGATAATGCACACATGATTTTCATGTTTTTCGTAGCATTGGGAGTATACCAGGATATCTTTAATAAATATGACCACAAATTCAGTATGATATTCCTTGAAAACACTATTCATTAAATCCATTTAAACTGAGAGTTCACTAATCAGTCCAAAAGGCATTATTGTAAACATGTAATTCCCATACCTCGTTTGAAATGTAATTTTTGGAATGTCTTCCCCCCTCATAGAAAACTGATGATATCTAGATCAAAGTTCAATCTATGAATAATATTTTGATCCATGAATTTGATCTAATAAATCATTAATACATGGTTAGGGATTCTTGTTCGTTATTGTTATAGTTTTTATCTACAAATAGTCAATACGCAACCTCAAAGATACATATTTATTCATAATGAAAAGAATAGGGTCTCCCCGTGGAGAAACACTAGGCTGAATAAATCCATTATCACCCATTTAATCTTGTTATTTAATCAGTACCACTAATTAAAAAGTGTACATTCTATAAGGGTTCTTTGATATCATTATTGAATCAAAAATTAAGTCATCAGAGAACTCAATATAACACACTAGAGGATGTCCAGGTAAATCTTCTGGAAACCTATCAACATATTTTTTCACAATAGGTACATCCTCTATTTGAATATTCAATTCGTCACACATAATAATTTGATACCATTCATCCCCAATAATTTAATTAATTAGAACGACTAGGGGAGGATCTAGATGATAATTGCATGGTGATATTCCTGCCCTAAAGATAAGATATTTCACATCAACCTCAAAAATTATAATGTCATTCTTCTTATGAAAATAGTTCACATCACGGTATGAAATCTAATCCATACCAATAATTATATCAAATTCAATCATGGTTATGAAAATAAATTCAGAAAACTAAGCATGTTTATATGCCATAATGTGGACTTCCTGACATAACATTGTTTTATTGATTCATCCCTCAAGAGTTTTTACTGAAAAAAACCATATTAAATCAAATTGTAAATATCTAAATTTCATGGAAATCATGGAAGATATTAATGAATGTGATAATAAATTATCAAATTTTAAATTGGCTATGTTTCAGAAAATTATTATAGTACAGTTACCCACATCGTTAGGAATTTCAATATCAACAGTTTTGATCACTTAAGCTTGTCCCTTCTCCCCTAGCCTTTTTGTGGCATGTTTATTTGATACATTGGACAATAATTAGTATAGTGCCACATCTCCCTACAATCATTGAATTTAAAATTATTAGATTCTTTCTTTCCCTTGTAATCACTGGAAAGATGGACTTTCTGTTTACACGTGTAGCATAATATTTTTCATTTAATGTGGGCACTATGGTCTTTCTTCCACAAATATCACATGGTGGAATTTCAACCATTCCCACCCATATTTCCTTATTTCCATTTTCAAAGTTTTCAGTTGCCCTCTTCTTCTATTTCATTATTCTATTTTCAAACGACTGATGAAATTTCTTCACCATATTGATAAAACTAGAGATAATATATTCATATGATGAGAAAATTTAGGATACAAGACCCTTTGAAGAAATGGTTTTAAACCATAAAATTATTTATCAATCTTGCCCCATAGATTACATATGGTGTCTGAAACATTCCATTCTAGCCATGTAAAGGTTGATTGAAACAAGGATTCATTTACATCCTCCTTTTATAACTCTTTTTATCTCATATTAATGAATTTACATTCCATATCCACTCATCGTTCATGGGGAAAATATTTTTATAGGAATATATCCTTAATATCACTCCATTCATTCTCTTATATTTCTTCCTCCTACTTTGTGTTTTGGGTTGAAGACCACCACTAATCTGCATCTCCCAATAGATGATAAAATCCCACGACAACCATCTCTCTTTCATTGCAACCCAATGATTGAAATATTTTTTCTATGAAACATATCCACTTGTCATCTAAAAATCGGTTTGTAGTCCCATTGAATTATTGGGGTTGTTGTCGCATAAAGCCATCTAACCTAACTCATACATATTGTGGATCATGATGCTCATAATAGGTAAGGTTATAGTTCAAAACCTGAAAATGTTTTCCCAGTTTTGTTATAAGATTCTATAATCCAGTCGAAGCTCTATAGAAAACATCATTATCATGCACATGAGAGAAATCACTACAAGGGATACATGTATTCATGATGGTTTTATTCCTTTAACTATGTGAAATTTAAAAATAATATAATACACAATATTAGGTTATGAATCATCATGTACTATCATAACATAGATAAAATACTTAAAATAAATTGAAATCCGATGCATGGATAATCCCATAATCATAAACATGGTTTCATTGAAGAAATTTTTTCATTTTAATCCTTTATAATGGGTAGTAATGGAAGTATGAATTATCCTATGAATATCAACAATGGTTGTCAACCAAGGTGAATTGTAAGCATTATTTTCATTTAGTAGTATACCATGGGTTATTCCGGAAACTCTTTGTTGGAGTCTTTACCTCAAGGTACATATCTACCAGAACCACTTCCTTAGGAAATATACCGACTTGGACGCATTTTCTAAAAAGATCAACATTATCTATTCCTTACCAAAATACCAAGATGTTCGTGTATAAATATCCTCAGATACTATCATTGGGTTTGGTTCCCTAAATATTGTATTCTAAATATATTTCCAATGTTTTCTACAGTAAATCATCAGATACCAACAGAAAAGACACAACCCTATTCTCCCATATAATTTTTTCCATTATGTTACGTTGACATGATTACAGGAAAGTTGTATCTCAATGAAATGAATATTTTAGTATATTTGGAATTCCAAGTACATACACACATTTATCATTATAAAATTATGTGAAAACAATATAAATGTTCTGCTTGGAACATCCACCACTCTACGATTACCCCTGGAAGTCAATCATTTTATAACTCTTCATGCCAAGGAAAAAATTAAACACATGAATGGGTGAGATCATATGATTATTATTTATAAAAATTACATAGGGAGATAAAATAAACATTATACATGGTGAATAATTGAAAACAGATTCCTTTAATGATAAACATGAACAAAATATGGCAAAAATATGAGCTAATTAAATATTTCTATAGTAAAATATAACCATAGGTATTATACAAGTCGATTAAACACATGAAATTTAAATTAATAGCTTAATAATGATGGAAATCAAATTTACGGAGATTCTGAAATAAATTTTCAAGGCCTCAGGCATGATATCGAAAAATGATTAAGGCCTCCACCAAAACCATATCTCAAAATGGGAAAGGCCTCAACCAAGTCCATATCTATTTTTCTCATGAGACATACTGATGCATTGAGGGGATATAGTGGGCGCCAACCATCATATAATAAATGAAATGAATTCTACCTATGAGAAGTGATATTCAGAAACAGCAAATACATTCATATTAAAATAACAAATAAAATGTAACTAACATTCTCTATTCATAAAAACATAAACACTAACCATTGGAAGTAATCTGGTGAATGGTTTTAAGACAACGCATCCATATTCCAACTAATCAAAAACCATAAAAAAATTGGTATGTGATATCATACAATATTTGTCCCATTTATTCATAATAATCAATAATATTGTGGTAAAAGATGAAATTAATCTTATAATATCATTGAATAAGTCATTGGATAAATACTATTTTAAATTGAAAATAAGGGTTATTTAAAAAATTTACTAAAACCATAAGTAATAACAATTTTTTGATAATTAAATTTGTTCTTTTAAATGAAATTATTTCATAAAATATATAATATATTTCCATACCTTATATGTAATAATTCATGAAATTGTTTTGAAATAAGATTACATTTCTGGAATAATTCTTGAATGATCCTTTAAAAAACGTATATCACCCAATAAATGAATGATTCTTGCTGGGACACATATATGTAATATTCAAACCAAAATTATGATATGTACATAAAAATTAATAATAATTTTATTGACGTATGCAGATAATAAAAGTAACCCGAATGAAAATTGTGGTTCGAGTGGAAAACCCTTACCTTATGTCTGAATATGTTCTGATCATGAACATAAGGTCCTGGATTAGGAAATTAGAAATATTAATAACTTAATTAAGATAATATAAGACATAATTTTTGTTTATAATAATTTTCTTATGTTTATTCATGCCTTTTTTATATGTTATAAGATTGAATTCTATCATTCTAGAGTGTTCATTTCCTTGGTTTTCATGATCAGTATATTTGTATATGAATATGCACGTTCATGTGGAAAGGATTTAATTATCTAGAATTGAAATTCCATATTATTTATGAATATCCACACTTTTAAATATATATATATATATATATATATATATATCATTTTTACATGTTTTGATGTCAAATAATTGGATGAAATGGAAACCATTGTGATTATTTTGAGGAATTTTAATTATTATGAAATAGTTTTGTAATATGAATTAATAAAATGTAAATATACTTGTTCATAGATATTAAGTAGTTTATAATACAGATTCTATATTCTGTTTCAACTATAAAAATGGTTTAATGGATAGTAATAAAGGGGATGCTGAATAATGAAACATCATCGTCCATGAAAAATGTAAATGGGAACATCAAGGACATTAATTTGATTTATAAATGAGAGAGAGTGTTAGAAGATTGATAATGGTTATTACATTAACATGGTATAATTCCAATATATAAGTGATAACTTATTTATAAGGATATGTTGGATAGAAAAGGATAGGAGAATAAATAAATGATGATCAATTGAAATGAAACCAAATGAAAAAGAACAATTCTTTGGCTCTTAATATAAAATCCACGACAACCTCTTTAAGGGAAGGGGTTTTGGTATTTGGGAAAGAACAAAAGATTATGTAAGTGAAGAGTGACTAGAGAAGGGTATTTTTCAAATCTTTTGGGATATTCAGGGCACGGTGGAGTGAAACATAATAGGGAGTGGGGGGGGGGGGCTAATAGTGGAGGAGAGGAGTGGTTTATGAATATATAATTCACTATTTCATGATTTCCCCCAAGTCAACTAATAGTATTAATTCAAGTGAACCTAATATTAATAATTGCATGTGATTTAGAAATATGTGTTCACACATCACCCATATTTCTTGTAATAGTGAATATAACTAATAATGTATACATATAGTAAATTACAGTATTTTACTAATCATTAAAAATTTGTGTATTTCCGAAAATTACATAAAAATTCACCCTAACTATTTTTCGACGTGTATAATTCAAAAATGAACAAAATGTTTTAAAAAAATTCTCTAAATATTTTTAATTATATTTTAAAAAATCATAGTATAATAAAAAAATAACAAATTTAAAACTAAAAAACATATTATATGACATTGAAAAATTGTGATAAATATAATTATCTTATAACCATAATAAAATATAATAATATTATTATTAACTATTCACAAGGGTCATTTTACTATTAATATTAATATTTATAAGGGTATGTTACTGTTCACAAAAAAATAGTTATGTCTTATCCGACTCTAAATATCTTACTAAATGAAAACTAGGTGTGTTTGTTTTCCGAATTTCAAATCCTTTAGGTGGAAAAATTATGTTTACCAGATAGATTAAAACAAAGTCGTCTTTTGTAGATACTAAATGATTCTTTAATTAAATATAAAATTTATTTTCATAATCTTAGCGTGTTACACAAAAAGCCTCTTCCTTAAATTTAAACATGGTTCAATTGATGGTAGTTACATTTTATCATAAAAATGTTTGTATTATTAAATATATTATAAATATATGGTGTTGCCCATATATTTACATATAATTTAATTTCATCATATTATTTATTTAATGATATTTTATATTCACTTAACATAGATTATCAATATGCCATATTCATGTAACTTCTACTTTTGAAGAAATCCAATTTTCAAAGAGCACCTTCTTTTGATAAAGAATAATCACGTTATATCTAATACATGAACCATTTTAAAGGAAATACTTTCTGGAAGGATAAAACTTCATTTGGAAAGAAATGTTTCGTGCGAAATGTGTGTTCATGAAACTCAGTTTATAAATGATGTTTTCTAATGGAATTTTGTAGTTCACAGTACACATTCATGACATCAGACAATGATCAAGTCAGAGAATTTATCTCTTCATAAATTTCCTAAAAAAGGACTATATATATTTTACCTATTTTAATTTTAGGTGTTAGATATTTATAAGGAAATTCCATCCCTTTAATTATTTGAAATTTTTTCATTCTCAAAAAATTTGTTCAAGGAAATTTCTTAATACATATTCATTGATGATACTATTCCTTGTAAATCATAGCTATTTCAAATCACCATAAAGTCACAAATATAAATATATTCATGGAACTCTACCATTCAAAGAAAACATGTCTTCTTTGATTCATAAAACAATTGTCTTTCAAAAAAAACATTTTTCTTCTTTATAATAATTCTCCATATACCAGACCTAGAATTTTATGAAACTTACATATCACTCCATAATTTTTCCCCTAAATTTTTAAAAAACACTTAGAAACAACAAATAATTAGGTTCCTACAATACGTATCTACATTTATGTTATGTAATTTTCATTGTGGATTTTCTATTCCTTATTTAACAATCATATATACAACTAAAATCTAGAGTTCATGGTTTAGTACATTTCATTCACAATATAAATAAAATATGAAAATTTATCTCGGTGAGATTAAATCTTCATTAAAATCATTTTTTGAATTAATTCTTAAAAATCCATATATCATAGTGGTTCACTCCCATTATATACCTAATACAAGAATAAATATTCACTATTGATTGAGTGATTAAAATTACAACCAACATCCCTCAATATAGTCTACTAAAAAACTGTTTATATTCATAGATATCATGTTTTCTCTTCATGTATAAGTCCTGGTCATAACATTTATAAATTAAACTTATATCTTATAATAATTTATATTCACCTCATTCTTCTATAATGGAAAAATATCTATATATCTACAATATCTTCTATATTTTTTAGCAGTAGTAATTACCATTCCAATACTCTTGTTATATTGTATGGAACTATGATTGGAAAAGAAATCAAAGGCCCAACATTGTATTGAGCGAAACAAAGAAAATTTATAATATTTAATCCAAATGACTGGTTCTAGGGAAACTACAGATGTCTGACAAAAATAGGAGAATTGTAGTGTGAAAATAATAATGATGATAGTTAGTAAAATGTACAGGCATATAATTCATTATTAGATGAAATGAACAAGGGGAGTCTTTTGACACTAAAATGTTCATTTTTATTAGTAACATTTTGGTCAACACACAGATAAATGTATCAGTAATTGTAGATACATTAGTCAACATTATACCCATAATAAATGCACTAATTTGGGATTCAATTATGATAAAATTATGATATAATTTTTCAATTTTACTAAAATAATGTAAATTAATTAAATAATGATATAATATTAATTAAACTCTGTTGATTTCATTTATACTAGATGAAATATAAATGATATTTTAATTAATAGTCACTAAAAAGGATCACAGATCCTTTTTGAGAATTATTACAAAGAACCACATTAGAAATGATGAAGGTAAATTAAACCAACACCTACAACATATATATTTACACATGATAAAACAAGAAATATGGAATGAATTTTTTAGTTCTGCTGTGTTATCATTGTTTCAAGTATAATACCATTGGTAAAAAATAACATCGATGTATTTCTTTAATTACCTTCCTAAAAATTCATAATTTATAAATTGGAAAATGAGTGATAAAGATAATCATCTTTCTTCAAATTCATCGTTACCCAATAATAACGTTATGATGGATTAAAACCCACCTAAAAAAAATTAAAAATATTTTAAATCAATATTAATGATTTTATATGGCATAAAATAATAATATAATTTTTTTTATTTACATACAAATTGGTGATTCAAAATCAATTATATCTTCAATACATTGTCATCTGCTATGGAAGAAGGCTCATTAAAAATATAGATAAATATTAGTATATGAAAACACACAATGTGTATGAGAAAAATGTGTTAGTTGGACATAATAAAAAATATTTCATGCTTTCAACTACAATTAAATAACTATGAATTCTTATATTTGTATATTATTTATATTGTTTGGAAAAAAGTATCTTCATTGATTGTACTCGATGATATAATACACTTGTTAGAGATAATGATCATAGAAAAATATTGACGTTTCAGATGTGTGTGTTTTGAATTGTCACCCTGAACATATGTTGTGAAAATAAAAACAGAAGGGGGTAAAAAGAATAAAATGGGTTATATGTAATAACTATAAAAAATTATATAAAAAAAATTAACAGTAGGAGTTGTTATATAATGTTATACGGATGAATTGAAGAGAATAAAAAACATCAAAATAAACACGATATTATGGTCTAGTACCCTATATTAGAGGTGTTAAATTCCCCTAAAATGGTTTCCTTATGATATTTTATGAATTATCTAATAATTTATTTCCTTACATGTAAACTGGGAAGATAACGATTCCTCTCATGTACTAATATTCTATGGGATGAAATTTATTGAAATTTATATCTTTCCATAGATAGCGAGTTCCTTATAATGTGGGTTATATTAAAAAAATATCCATGGACATATTTTAAACAACAAATAACTTAAAATATATTATATGAGAGTAGATATTTACATATCTCCAATGTATAGTGAGGAGATACTAATTCCTCTTGATAATCTAGGAGTTCAAATGGTATTACATTATATTATATCATTTGTACATAGACATTCAATATTTTAATATTATATACTAATGAAGAGGTATGTCCGTTTATATTTAATTTTTATTAAATGAGTCTAATAATTAATTAAAAATTGTTTTAACAAAGGAATTTTATTAAAAATATAGAAAAGGAATGAGAAACAAAAATTCAAATCAAAACAATCATAATGATCAACCAATAAATATAATGAACCATTTGAGAGAAACATTACCATATATATAAAACCACATAATTTACTAATATTAAATGTACATGAAGATACAACATTTATTGATAATAATGCAATCATTTTTTATTTTAATGAAAAACTATATTGGGAGTTAATTCTAAAATATATTTTTCTTGATAATATTTAGGAAATCCCCAATTATGGAAGGATATTAATATAAGTTTTAATTTTATATATTTGGTGAGATTCATTAATTTGTTTGTCCAGTATCATATGTAATGTGTTACATATAGTTAAATAGTAAGGATATTTTTATGAATAATATATATCAAATCTATGTTATGTTAAAACCATAAAAACATAAATTATCATCATTAAGCGTCACAGATCTTATATAAAAATACCCTCATTGGAAAAAATTAATACATAAATACAGTATAATATATAATTAAAATTATTGAAATGAAACTTATATATGAAAACCCATTCTTCATACCCATGATTTTGAGGTAAAAATCTAAAATCCAATCATATAAAATATATTTTAGGTTCTTTTATTACTTATTACTTTTTTAGGGAGGATTAGTTAGTCATTTTAATTATTTATTATAATATAAAGATTTATTTCATTAAATTTGTGGATTAAAAATAAAATAACCATATATTATGATGTTTTTTAATTTTTAATATACTACACTAAAAAATTTATAAATAAAAATCATGTTATATTTTTTATACTATGTTTTTATGAAAAAAATTATGATAGAGTGGTGTTACAATATCACAAAAATAATTTCAAGATAATGATAAATGAGTAGAACATACCTATTGATTTCAATACGATTATTTGGATAAGGGTTTATATAATAAAATTTCACACAGAAATCACATATATAAAAACTTATTTCATTTTTATTAATTTTTATAAAGTGTATGAAATAATCAAATATAAAATTTTGTGGTAATTATGTTTAAAATTTTATAGAATATATCATATTCCATCAATAAAATAGAATCCCAAATTCAGTTTTTCGAGGATAATTAAATATTCATTTAAAACACATTTTAACTATTTTTATTTATATTTTTATAATATTACTATGACTTTAAACAATCCTTGTAATAAAAAGAGGACATATATTATTTTAGAAATGAGTGAGTAGAATACATGGTGTAATAATTTACGAAGAAGGCATAAAGAAGTCACAGCCTATCACGTTTGCAATTTCTTTATTTCACATATTTAATTTTCAGAATATTTATCTATTACATATCTAGTAATTTCAATTTTCACTTTATCAGCTTCATATTGAGTTATTTATAATATACTTTTTCTAAAAAAATTAATTAAATAATTTTTATATGGATTAGAAAGAGGTGATTTTTAATTTGTCAATATGTAATAATTTTTATCCTTTAAACAACACAATTGACATCCATACTGTGTTCATAGTGCTTCTTTAATTCTAAAATGAAATTTTTGGAATTAAAAAATGACCATAAAATATGTATGTAGGTCATTGGTACTCATTATATAAAGAGTAATTATAGAAAAATAAAATGTAAATGAAGGATTAAACAAGGATGAGGCACTACGGTATGTGTGTAATGATATCTACATATATTTTTTGGTTCTTTATTTGATTAGGATTTGTTTAAAAGTGATTCATGAAACAAATGATACACCTACACACTATATTCAGTTGAGGTTTTATTAAAATGGAATATGTATCACAATATAGAATACCCTCCAATTTAGTATAATTAGTAATCTAGACACATAAATGTGATTTATATTACATTGAAACTAAAAATACATCCTTTGAAAATAGGAAAAATAGAATTATTCTACCTGAAATTCCATTTTTCATACATAATATACCTCTTGGATTCTTATGAAAAATTAAAACAATTGAAAGGAGTGTGCTCATATTCTCATTATGGGATTAGTGTACAATAGATTTTGTTATGGTTCGGATAAATAAACTAAAAAGTTCCACAAAAAATGATACTTCAAGAATATATAAATCCATGGAGAACATAATAATGAATCGATTCCATGATAATAGTACTTTATCACAAAATGGTTTTATAAATGAATGGATAAACTCTATCGTGCCTTATCATAAGATAGGAGAAAATATATAAATCAATGGATAAAATCAAAAATGAATAAATTTCATGATAAAAATTCCTAATCATTGTGTGATGGTATAAATAATGCAGAAATACATTATAAAAACCATTAATTCCATTGTCCAAAAGATCTTACAAAAGGGAAAATATCCTTCAATTACCATAACATAGAAGTGTACATAGACATACGAGTGCTTAGTTGGGATATATAATTCAAGGATCCACCCATAGTGTCATTACCAATGCATTCCATCACATTAAAAAATATTACAATGAATAATTATAGAGTAATTAACAACATAAATACAAAACATAATTTTACAGTGAGGAATATCTTATAATATTTACCCATATATAAGAAGTAATTTAATGGTAAACAATTATTTTCCCAAATCAACGGATTAATAAAGAGATCTAAGTAGTTTGAATTCATGTATTTTGAAAGAAAATAGTAAAACTAATTTTTTTAATAAAAACATCCAAATTGTTTTTTAACGAGCATGAAAATTAACCGTAGAATATCCCCCATCAGATTCCAACCAGATGCACTATAAGGGACCACTAACTCTGCGCCAAAATGATTTAATATAAATACCCAAAATACTTTTTATCGTATTTTTATTCCACGATGAATATTATCCAAAACCAGATCCAATTTTACAAACCATATAGGGTTATCAATGCTTATGTAAACTAGACACACTTTTCAGTACCATATTTTGGATGGTTTTTTCGCAATTGGATAATCTAAGTATTATATAGACAGAAAAAAGGATATTATGAGGTGGAATAAAAAAATATCCATTTAATTATTAAAAATACAATATTATACAATGTTAAAATAGACATATATGTATATGAAAAAGTACTTTTAAAAGATAATATAAAAATGTAATGTACAATAAAATAGAAGATGAGGGTTGAGGACCCTTACATTGGCATTCTAATATACTACAAAAAGGATATAATGATATGGAATAAATAAACACCCTTTTAAACATATCAATTGATTATAATAACATGTAATAATAATTTTTTGAGTATACAAAAATAATTTTAAAAATATAATACGATAAAAGTTATGTATAAGAAAAGTAATGAATAAAATTGTGGGAACCCAAACCTTGGAAAGATGATTCAAAAATAAATAATGTAATTTTTAGTAACTTATATACACCATGGAGAGAATTTTGAGAGGTAAATTTAGATTTAAATCACAATAAAATGATTTTTCTAAGGAAATTTTTATCGCAATGTGGGTATTTAAACTCGAGGAGGGGTGGTTGTAATAATTAAAATAGGGGTTATTTAATTATTTAAACCAAAATATTGGTGGTTTAATCAACTAAACCCAATTTATTTATTAATGAGTGGGTAAAAGTAGGTTATCATCCATGGATGTCCAAAACTGCCATACCCATCCCAACCGACCAAATTAATGCACTGAACATAGAAATATATTTAAAAAAATTTCGTATTATCTTAAAAAAGATACCTATAAATTTTTAATTAACAATTAATATTTTTAAAATTTCATTTATAATTATTTAATGTGTTTTTTTTAATTTTTTTATTTTTATATTCCTCATGACATAATAATGATTTCATAAAATAAATGTTCTTTATAAAGCAGTAATTTTCCCTTTTCACAAAAAGTATTTTTCATTCAATATCAAAAAAATCATCAAAATATTATTTAATTAGACAAATAAAAAAATTATTTTCATTTCATAAAAAGAATTCTATAAAAATGAGAATTGAAACGTTTAAATAAATATACTTATTTACTATAATTTATCATTTTAAAAAAAGTTCATATTATAACTATTATAAAATTACATTAGTCATTGTTTAAATATATTATCTTTTAAAAATGATTATTGTAATATTAATTAATGAAGACAAATTTTATCTAATTATTTAACATTAATCATAACACATATTATTATCGGAGAATATTTATATTCTACAACAGACTAATTTTTTTTATATCATTAACATAACACAATTGGTCACATAATTGCATATATATACACCATAATAAAAATTAACCACTCTATTTTTTATTGATGGTCACAATGATGATCAACCATATTGTATAAAAGTAATAAAGAATCAAATGATTATATTTTATTATTAATACACCTTCTACCTCACTCTATCACATACTAATTTTATTACAATGGTTTTTACAAATCATTTTATAATATTTCATGTTTTCATAAAATATAACTTACTCTTTATGATATTTATTGTATGGGTTATCTTATTCAGGTGTTTAGATCATATGGAGTTTTTAGTAAATGTATTATTCATTAATTTTTATGTCTCTATATATTTTATTATTGTACTGGTCAATATATTTTCATTTCTTCTAATGTTCTTATGAAATGAAAAAGGCTTTTCTGTATTTAAATATTTTAAAAGTTGGTATTTATTGGATATAAGCATTAATTAAATTTATTGGTCTCAATTAATGAAATAAATCGTTATGGAATTTTTATTATGAATTATTTTTCGTACAATTTTAATAAGAAATAATTAATGTAATATTACATATACAAATAATAATATAAAATAAAAAACATTTAAATAAACTATAATATAAAACAAAAATGAATAATAGTTTACAATTTAAACTTCAAAATATATAAAATTTCATATGATAGTACATCCAATATTATTATAATAGATAAAAGCATAATGAATTGTTAAACATTAAATCATAAAGACATATTTACATAGTTGATTTTAAGAAAAATAAATAATAAAAAGAATGATGTTATCAAATAAAAATATATTTATAAAAATAATCATGTATATAATTACTGGTTTTTATATGTATAAAAAAATGTATACGAAATTATGGAATAACATAGTCTATTTGAATTTGATGTTCCATTGTGACCCTTTAGTCATGGGTTCAATCCCCTGTGGACAATACAAATCCAATGAGTGGATTCTCAATATATGGTCTACTTTTTTCTAAGACCATTTTAAATAATAAAATTATTATAACCATGAAAAATATTTAAATTAATAATTTTGTCAGAAAATATTTCTATAAAAACCTTTTTTATTTAATGATTTTTTATAATTTATATTTAAATATATAATGAAAAATGTTCATTTTAAAATTATAAGATTCATAATTGTACATCTTTAAAGAAACTATGTCATCCAAATTTCACTTATTTTTAATGACCTACTAACCCCAAATGTTCTCTTAATTATCAAATATAGAATGTATACTTTATAAATAAAATTGTTATTTTAATCCTATAAGGTCATTATAGTTTAACATAAACCTGTTCTCTAAAATGAGTATCTACATTAGGATATATACCATATTATTATGAAAACTAATTCCTATAAGTAACCAAAATGAAATTTGATACTAACTCTTGTCTCATTGCAATGATCAAGAGTGAAATCACAGTATTATTTTGGGTGTCCACACATTCCTTCCATTAATATTGATAAAATAAATTTAATTAATTGAAAAAACCTAATTAATACATGAATTAAACTATATACCGCCTAATTAAAATGTAATTAGCTACCTATTATTTCTATTAATTAATTAAAAACTAAATAGTTGACCATGACTGGATAAAAATAACTAAACTTATCATTTATTTTTAATGATTAGAGTTATGAATGCATAAAGTGCCCATATTTTTTAATATAGTGCTTTATATTCATCCTATGTCAATATTGGATCCCTCTAGTTTTCTTTAGGATGTATATTCTCATATTATTAAACTAATTTCTTAGGAAAAAATATATGTAAATGATTTATATATTATAGTGAATCTAAAAATACATCATCTAACAACATCAAAAACATTATTATTCTCTTTATAAATATATATTCGATATGTAGTACTCCTATTTGTTTCATAGGGAATATGAAAAATAGGAGAAATTTGTGATATTAAATGATAAATTATAGAATAATGTACAAAAAATGATACCATGTAGAGAATAAAAAAATTGAAATGATCCATAACCAATAAGACTATGAGAATAAATAAATTCATGGAGAACATAACAATGTAAATCTGTTAGTATATCAATAACATATCATAATGTGAATGGCGTCATGAATGAATAAACTGAGTTATGTTATATCATATAAATGAGATTCAAAATAAATCCATCTCAATAATGATAATGAATAAATTATATAATATAATAAGTAATCATATCTAGATGGAAATTAAAATTTCTATATTCCATAAAAATATTATCATGTAATTATGTAAATAAATATTATATCAAAATAAAGGATGCTATTTTTACCCTATATTAGTTATATCATGAGACCTACTAGTGAACTAATGCTATATGTAATTATAGTCCACACCACTAATATCATTTCTAATTTAATTATATTACATTGAAAAATTTTACATGGCATCATTTTTTAGGAATGAACAATATTAATAATTATCATAATTTCTCAATGATCCATATCTTACAAGTCTTACCAATATAGAATAATGAATTAAATGGTATAAAAATATTTCTCCCACTATATGAATTAATAAATCCATCAGGGAGGATTGAATTAGAGTATTTTAATATTTTGGAGACAAATCAATGATAAATAAATTCTTCAAAATATGTTTTTAAATTTAATATAAATTATCGAATGCTTATCCCATGAGAGTGCCAAACCAAGTGCATAGTAATGACCCACTCACCGTGCACTAGAATGATGGAAATGATATACCTGATCAAATTTTTTTTTATTTTTAATCCCAATATTCTTCTGATCTAAATACCAATCCACTTATTTTATCTAGATATGGATTTCATTTCAACTAAAACCAAACAAATATTTATTTACAAAATTTAGGATGGTTATGTGTATATTGGATAATACAAGTATCAGAACGACTTAACAATGGCTATAATGAGTGGTAATAAATAACCTATATTTTATAAATATCAAATGTAATATATTATAGGAATTATATAATATGAAAAAGGAATTTAGATATAAAGTATAACAAAATTAATATACATGAAATTTGAAGATGATGATTGAGGTCCCTTAAATCGACATAGTAATGTATTAGTAAAACACCATAATGAGAGGGAATAAATAAAATATCATTCAAAAAAATAATATAATAAATTTTAATGATAAAAATTTTATTATACGAAAATAAATTTATGAATATAATATAATAATAGTAATGTACTTGAAAAAGAATGAGGAGATGTTTGTGAACCCCTACCTTATATATATGCTTCATAATGATTTATAATGAGTAAATATATCCATTTAATGATAATTTATAGACTATCGATAGGGTAATTGATATAGTTATTTTACTAAAATGGTTTGTTGTGGAATGTGTGGACGGTAAGGGCAATTTATACTTGAGGAGGGGTGGGTTTAAGGGATTAAATATTGGTTATTATCCAATACAAGCCAACCAGTTGTGGGTTTAATAAATTCCTACTGATTTTCATGATTATAAATGAGTGAGTGAATGTGGTTTTATTTCAATTTCATTCAAAAAAGAATCATACCATCCACAATCTAATAAATACAAAAATCATTTATTCAAAAAATCTATCTTTTTCTTCATAAATGTATAGTCTAAATTTCACTATTAATATGAATACATTTTAATTTATTTTTATACTTATATAATTTTGTTTTTATAGAATAAATTTTCTCATAAATATTTATCCGTACTGAAATAATAATGATTACAAAAAATCACAGTGATTTGTAAAGAGGTAATTTTCACTTTTTTAACGGAAAATAAAAATTGATTGAAAATTCAAAAAAATTGATCTATGTAAATATTGATGTTTTGAGACAGAAATAAAATTTTATTATATCAAAATAATTCACTAAAGAATAATTTTTTAACATGTAATTAAATACAATTATTTATCATATTTGAGAAATTTAGTATAATAATAAGCATTCTACCAATAAGAAAAATTATATAAGACGTTGTTAAATTATATTATAATTTAAAAAAATTTATATTATGTTATCTAATGAAAATAAATTTTATGTAAAAATATAATAATTTATGATAAAGAATATTATTATCATAATATATTTATATTTTATGATAAAATAATTTTTGTTATATCATTAAAATAATCTTTTTGACCACTTAATTGTATCTACATTACCAATAATAAACTGGCCAAATGATTTGATTTGAGTTTTTAATCTATATTTTAGGGGTGTTATTTTTAGAGGATTATAAGACTATGTAAGTTTCTATTGACTATATTATTCTTTAATTTGAATATCACATTACAGTTTTTAATTTTATAGGTCTATATTTATATTTGATGTGTAAAGATATTCTAAAATGTAAATTTCTTTTGGTGTCTGTACATGTTGTAAAAGTGGTTATTCTATTAGTCCTTATCCTTAATTATATATATTTCTCACAATTAATGAAATAAAGAATTATTTAATTTTAATTTTTAATTGTTTTCTTAGTATATAAATTCGATATTTTTAATGTAATTAATCATAGGCATAAAATAAAATAAAATAAAAACACTTAAATGAACAATAATATAAACAGAAAACGAACCCAAATTTATTATGTTTATTTTATTATATATATAATTTAATTTGAAAGTATAACCAATATAATGATAATAAAAATATAAATCCATCTTTACAAACCATTAAATTACAATAAAAATATTACAGAGATGGTTTTTAAAATATAACTATTTTTAAAATAAATGTATTAATATAATAAAACAATATATTTAATAGGGATAATTCTGATAATTAAAGATAAAAATGTGTATAAAAATAATAAAAGATGAATGTATAGAATCATGTATGATGAGAAAAGATGATGTTCCAATTCCTCCCTTAAATCATCGGTTCGAGCCCAATTTCCATACCAGACAGGATGTCTAGTTCCATGACCTAGGAGCCTCTATTTTTTTTAAATCAATTTAAAAATAATAATTGTATACATTCCATAAAAATGTTAAAATTCATAATTTAGGTGATAAATAAGTTTATAAATTTTTTTATTCATTGAAAAAACATTATTTTTTAATTAATACATATAATATATAAGAAAATATTCATTGAAAAAATATTGGATGTTACATTCTACCCCTTAATGAAATTGATTTCTCATAATTTCAGTTATTATTAAACAATATAAAAACCCTAATGTTATCTTAATTATTAAATATATAAAGTCTAAACTATAAATACAATGTGAATTTAAATCCTTTGAGGTATTTATTTTTAAAAATATAATATTTCTCTTAAAAAATCCACTAAATATACTATACCAATATTTTATGAAAACAAAATAAAAAAACTAACCAAAATTGACATTGAAACAAACTTTAGTCTCATTATTAAGATCAATTGTGAAATTACGACAATTATTTTTAGATTTTGAAATTGTTTCTCTATCCATAATGATAAAATACATTTAATGTGTTAAAAAAATTAATACATGATGTGATCTACGTACCACTAAACTATAATGTAATTAGATACTTCTTAATCATAGAGTTAAAATAAAACCCATATTGTAAACCATTATTGATAAATAGATATCAAACAAGTATATAAATTATGAAATATCCATAATATCAAGGTATAAATCAGAAAAATGTTATATTATTATATTTTCTATTCAACATATGTCATTCTTGGATCAATATAAAATTATTTATGTTGGATTTTATCATACTCTTAACCAAATTCTATAAATAACTATCCCAAAATTATCATGAAAAATTTAATATATATTCAGGAAACTCTATAAAAATATAATATAATATATCCTTTATATATAAAAGAACATATCAAAAAAATTCAACAAAATAACAATATCTATGTTGTAATCTATGTTACCCTTGATAATTTTGTTTTTTGTTTGAAACTGTGTTATTTTGAATCTTTTCTGTTATGTTTCTACTAAAATATCATTTGATACCAAACTATAACAATCCAGAAACCATCACAATGGGGTTGGTGTCAGTTTTATTATAATAGTACATATATCATAATATAGAGGACCCAAAAATTTAGTAGTATTAAAAAACCAGATTGATTAATGATATTTACATTACAATTAATCTAAAAATACATCCCATTAGAACATGAAAAAATAAACTTCTTGTAAATCAATTTTTAATATAGATTAATTCCCTTGGGATCTTGATGAATGGAAAAAAATAGGAAAGGTTGAACTCTTATTCACAGTATGGGAATGATTTATAATATAAACTAATATGGAATGAACAAATAAACTAACATGTGAAATAATTAAAAAGACAAATCGCAATAAATAAATCTATGTACAACTTAAAAATATATATATTCCAGGATATAAATAAATGATAATAAAGTGAAAGTAGTCATGAAATAGTAAATTGAGTTTTTCCATATCATAAAATCAATGAACATAAATAAATCAAAGACCAAATTAACCGTGACTAAATTTAAAGACAACCCCCATTGATCATAGTGTGATTTTAATGCACAATGTTTGATGCTTTAAAAATATTATCTGGCCCATGTTCCAAGATGTCTTATATAATGGGTAAGGAAAGTCCAACTACCATATCATATTTATCTCTAAGACCTACAAGTACACATAGAGGGCTATATTTTTCTGTGGATTTTCAATGTTATATGTCCAATGATTGGTATGGAATTATAAAAGATTATATGGAAGAATTTTCATTGAACGAACAACATAAATATCTAGCATTATTGACAATGAGTAATATCATATAATATTTTCCCATATATAAGAATGAATTATATGGTAAAAATTATATCTATGAATAAAAAAATAAATTCAACTTTTTTGATGGAATACATGTCTTGGGTATTGAAAGACAAAAAATCAATGATAGATAAATTCATCCAAATGTTTTTGTAAATAGTATATAAATAAACAAAATCATATCCCTCTGGAGTGTTATAACTAGTGTTCAATGATACCTCACTCATCGTGTCTTAGAATGATGTCTACGATATACCCGACTAACTATTTTATGGTTTTATTAAATAGATTAACTGATCAAAACCCATTTCCACTTGTTGTATCCTTACATGATTGTCATTTTTTTAGGAAAACTACACGCACTTTTCATTACAAAATGTATGATAGTTTAATTTCTATGATGTAGTCCATGTATCATTAAAACATGAAAAATGATATAATGTGATTGAATTTATATAATATTATTTTAAAAAATAAATTTTAATGTTATAACTTGTGATCATTTATATGTGTGAATATGAAAAATTATTTTGGAAACATATTTCAAAAAGACTAATTTTCTTGAAAATGGATGAGGATGATTTATGATCCTCAGATCAATGTAGAAATGAAATAGGAAAAGGATATAATATTATGAGATAAAAAACAATCATTTTTGACATATCAAATAGAATATATTACCATGGAATAATAATAAATTTATTATAATCCATCATATTTAAAAATATAATATTTCCAAAGTAATGAACAGGAAGAAAATATTATAATTGTGGTAACCCTACTTGGATGGATTCTTATTTAATCAAGAGTGGGACTTCCTAGACACATTGAACCACCAAAGGGGGGATATTTGGATGGGAATTGGGAGATAATTTGCGATCAATGTATTTTTTGGGCCATTTGTGGAAGGAAAGGTGAATTTATGATTAAGGAGGGGTGGCTTAAAGGGTAAAAATAATGTTTATTTTATTATATAAGCCAAACTGTTGTGATATTTTTAAATAAAATAAATTTTTTTTGGTTTTTATTGAATTTTAAAATATTAGTGATGTTTAATGGAAATAAAAAACCGAAATAAATCTCCCAAAAATTAAAATAATTTATCATAAGAAAACTACTATTTATTTTGAAATTCAAATTTTTTTCTCCAAAAAGATATCTATAAATTTCTATTTCAAAATTAAATTTTATAATTGTAGGATCTCATGTATTTATAGAATAATACAATTTCATTTATATTAATATTTACGAATTTTAAATTATATTTATTTTAAATTGATGCTTCTTCCGATAAAATAATCAACAAGGAAGAATTGGTTTATTAGAAATTTTACGTTTCACACAACATTAAGTTATTACGAAATATAATAATATAATATTTTTATTTTAAATGGTTGTTAATGCTTAGTAATTGTATAGGAATGAATGAATAGATCATCTATAAGATTATTATAAATTTTTATTAAATTTCATTAAATTCATCCAACAAATTTTAGAGTCCTAAAATAATAATGAATTTGATTTTAAGCATGAAATAATCTAATATTTTTAAATATTTGTTTTACAGCCTATTGATGGAGAACACTTTTTATATCTAGTTTTTGGACACTTTTTTCTCTATATAAAAAAATATATTATTTTTTAGAAGCAAGACATCAACACTCACTTTGGATAATTTTTTTTAATTTTCTGATAAATTCAAATTTTTTAATGAATAGTGAAAATTACCTTATTTTTAGTCAAAACTGCATTTTCGTTTAATTTATTTATATAGATTGATTATACTATTAATTGGTTTAAAAGGTTACTTGGATTATATTTTTATAATATAATCTTATACTGTTCATTGTAAATAATTTTAAAATTTAAATTGGACATAAACACATTTAAATCTTTTTGTAGTTTTTTTTTAAACATCTTTTTTGGTTTTGAGAACATGAAATAATTTTAAATTAATTTAATAAAACCCTATATTTTGAACGTGGAAAAATAGATTTAATATTTGGATTCATAAGGGTAGAAAATTTTAAATAGATATCTTTTATATTTGGACACAATGAATTGTAAAATTAGTAATTATTTTATTTTCCATGGTTAACGGGTAATTCGGGTAAATTAAGGTCAAAAATAATATTAAAAAATATTAAACTACAATAAAACGTGTTATAATCGTATTTTTGGATTTATTTCCATCCATGATCATTTTTTGGCCTCACATTGGTCATTTGGGAGCCACATAGGTGTGAAAATGACATTTTTTAGAATAAATTTAAAGTAAAGAGAAATACAACAAACACATGTATATTTTTATAGAAAGAATTTTTAGAGTTATATAAGTCTTCTCTTCAAATATAAATATTAATTTTAAATATATAAATATTTCCTACATCTTGATATTTTCTTTATAATTTTTAGAAATTAAAAATATAAATTTTACTGTGGAACAAGGATGATGCTGTGATTCCATCACTAATAAAATATTCAAATAAATTATATTTTAAATATTAAAATAAATGTAATTGGTTTATTTTTCTTCTATATAATAATTTTATGGATGATATTGACATATTATATTTGAGGTAACACAATTTTTTGAATGAATGAAGTTGTTATGACTTCAAAAAAATCTATTACTTTGTGGTGTCAACATTGACATAAATATTTTTTAAACTAATACTATTTTATTATTTAATATAATATTCCTAAATTCTATGATTCAGACAATTGTTTTATATAATGTTTCAAATATAATTATTTATCCACTTATGGATCTATTTTAAATATATACTAAATATATTTACCATATATTATGAAAATACCAGAAGACATGGTAAGAGTTAATGTGTCTAAATATGGGTTAAAGTTAACCAATGTGGTTAATTCTGTGACCCAAACATGTCTAAATCCCACTAGTTACATGTTTTTTACCCCAAAAACCTTGTATCTTTGATTTTTTTTGTTTTGGACAATTATAGGAAATAAAACAATTTATAATAAAATAATATTTAAATGCTTTTTTATAGTTCCCCTCCTCCCTCTTATAAAATTTGACTAGTTATACCCACATACTGTAACGCCCCGACCCCAGCTACCCTGAGTTGGTGCATTACTTCGTAACATTGGCATGATAAAAAAAGATCATGTCTCGAAAGACATATTAGTTTAGTAGCCTTGGAAACACTAGATACATTCATAAATGTTACATTACATCATAAAGTGAAAAACTACAATAAAATAGTATCCATAGTCCACACTCATATCATCTTCTGACTATCCATGCAGGTCATTCATAAAATACTTCTTTACATCCTGGAAAATATTAAAACATTGAAAGGGGTGAGCTCAGATGCTCAGTAAGGATAACAGTATAGCGGAAACTTTCATAAGAAAACATAAACATTTAAGGCAATGTATAACTAAAACAAAAGCCTTATTAAACTTGAACTTCAGCATAATATGACAAAAGTAAAATAAAATAATTCCATTACTTACTCACATGGATATTCTACTAGACGAATAATCACATTAAATATCAATAACCACTTTCATAATGAGGGAATGTATAATGCCAGACATTCTGAAACATTTTGTCAAGGCCTCGGCCAAGACGTATAAAATGATTAAGGCCTCGGCCAAAACCATAAATCAAATTGGGAAAGGGCATCGGCCCATTCCACGTCTAGTTGTCTCATGAGACCTACCGATGCATCGAGGAGCTATAACGGGCTCCACCCATCACTTATTAAGTCCAATACATTCCTCATATGAATAGGTTTAAACATATCATAAACCATAACATAATCGTGTCACATAAAACATAAATAAAGGAAACATAAAATTTCCACATTTCAATCACAAGATATCAATACAACACATTGATATAATAAAAAAACACTTTCAAAACCATTTTCAATACCAAAATAAAATAAAGTTAAAACATTGTATTTATTTTTCATTAAAAAAAGTTATGGCTTGTAGAGAAAGCCGAAACTCAAATAATGGTCACGGTGGCAGAGAAGTCATTGTCGCCGCATATGTACGGCAAGAAAAAACATTATCTTTTTGTCGTTTAGTAAAACGCTTCGTATAAAAAATATTCCTTTTGAATAAATGTAAAAGTCAAAGGGGTTTATACACCGTATAAAAGAAAGTTTTGTATAAAACAAAATATGCCTCAATGAAAGGAGATTGAGACGAAGTCCTTAAAAAGATCATTTTTAAAATAAAATAGATCTATTATGTGTATTCACTATATTTACACATAAATAAAGTAAAAATACAAAATAAGACATAATAATATCATGCCATAATTTGAAAGCAGGAGATTAACCCAAAGAATTGAAGTTGGGTTAAGAAATTCCCTTACCTCGTGTCCGACTTGACTCAACCGTTCTTTAACCTCCCGAATAATAAACTAGAGTTAATATCTACCTTATGAAGAACCATTTTCAATTTCATTATCCTTTTTATATCAATTATTACAATATTATGAACATTATGTAATTATTTAAGCTAGTAACGGTGGTTTTGTTGATCTTTGGTACTTGAGTCAACAATAAACTTCTTATAATTTAAAGTTATTCATGTGGTGAAATATAAATTATATCCAGAATTATAATCATGATGTAGATATCATATATATCATATATATCCAGTATATACATTCATTCATAATATTACGTAACATTTATAGGTAAGAAATGAGATGCACCGTTCATGGAGACGGTAAGTCGTACGTACGCATGAACGCTACTTTCATTTATATTTCCTATTTAATGAAATAATAATGATATAAATGTATAATATAATTCCTGTATTCTATAACATATAATACCATTTATTCCATCCTTTATACATCCCACATATGGTATTAACGATTCAAATCACTTTAAGGGGGCGGTAGTCCGCACTTCCTAAAATGAGAATATCACGTTTACCCATAATGGAAACCATAAAGGTATGCCATAAATGAAAAATACAAAATAATAAGGAAAAAATAATAATATATATCATATATAAAAATATTGTCTTCATAATGGCCACCATTAGAGGTGTT
Source organism: Viscum album (assembly GCA_963277665.1). Taxonomy (NCBI): domain Eukaryota; kingdom Viridiplantae; phylum Streptophyta; class Magnoliopsida; order Santalales; family Viscaceae; genus Viscum; species Viscum album. Next base: position 1,683,970,636 of record OY728161.1, on the reverse strand, counting down.
ATATGAGTGTTGAACAATCACCGTTTCGTGAGGCAAAAATTCGCAATCCACAGAAACAGTATGTTCCTTAACCATTAGATGTAGGTGTGTGTAAGTGTAGCTCGAATACATCTTATAACAACATCCTAGTATATTGAGTATACTCTTTTTGTTACAAAAGAAATGAATAAAAAGTGTTTAGGGGGTTGGAGGAGAAAATTAAAACAAAACAACATTAGAGAAGAAATTAACTTAAAATCGGGTAACTCTTTTTGATTTGAGACAAAGGCTTCTTTGGGAAGAGTTCTGCCTTAAGTTAGGCTTCTAGGAGTAAGAGGGGGAAGTTGGGGGAGTATTTGGGAAGATTTTGGCCGAGCCAAATGGATTTAAAGTGTGAATGAGGTGGTAGAGGTGGGGGCCTTTTATAAGTGGAGAGGAGGGGTACTCTTGGAATGTAAAGAAAAGTCACTTTATTATTAAATGATTTTCGGATTTTAGAGGTCACACACTGATATATATTGAGGATAAGTAGATAAGGGTTCGACGTATGCTCATCCAATAGATTTTTGACAAGTTTAAGCCTTAGATATTACATTATCGTTTCATTTTATTTAAATCTTTAATTAATGAGGTAAATTCTGCATCATCATTGTTTCATAAAAACATTAATTTATTTAATGTCTAAAAATTATAAAAAATAACCATAATGTAGGAAATCTTTTTATATTTCCAATGAATATTTATGGTAAAAAATATGACTTGTTTAACCCCATTTATATTTTTTTTAGTAAAATAACTCATGTTTGTGACATTTTTATTTTAACATTAAATAAAATGTTTTTAATGACATTTTCCCACCAAAGTGGATCCATTGGGTCCCCAAGTTGACCCATGAATTTATTGGTCGGCCATTACTCATCCAATTGGGTTAGGACCAGTGTAAGGGTATTTTCATATTTTTATAATATAATTTTTACCTTAAATTTCACTAATTACCTTTAATCGCGATTAACTAAACTTAAAAGATACTATTCACCAAAAATTATATTAATCCCATTGAACCACATTTTACATCCTAATGACAGCAATGTATGTAGGATTTTTGAAAATCAAATCACAGAAGTGGTAATATTTCATTTAAACGAAAAATCAGTTATTTAACTACCACTTAGTGGTTTCACTATTCATAAAAAATTGAAGTTTTTCAGAACAATGCCAAAATTTCACCCTAAGCTATATTTGATATTCCAATTTCAAAAATGATTTCTATTTTACAAAATTCCAAACATATAAGTTTCATTAATTAATTTTATAATTAATTCCTGCTGTCACAACAAATATCGTGTATTTAAGAAACAATTTATATCAAAAGATTGACAATTGTTTATGTCCAATTTTAATGTGAAATTATTTCTAATTAACACCATTGGATAAAATGGTAAAAATATATTCTAATTATACTTTAAAACCAATCAATAGTATATATTATCACTATAAATTATTTTGAGTAAAAAGGTTGTTTTAAGTATTTTTCACTATTCATAAAAATTTGGAAGTTCTCAGAAAATCACAAAAAATTCAACATAGGCTAATTTCAATATTAGGAATACAAAAATGAATTCCATTATGAAATATAAAATTTCTATTATTTAAAAAAAATTAGTATTACTATTCATAATGACTACTTTGATTAGTCACAGTGTGTTAGAACTCGAAATTGCGTACAATGCAAGCTATTGCATTCTTGAGAGAGAGGCGTATCGTGTAAGCTCAGGGTGTTACATTCTCCTATCCTTCAATAAATTGTGTCCTCGCAATTTGAAAATGTTCTTTGAAAGTAAAAGGTTGAAAATAGAAAATACCTTCGTGGAAAACCCACATCGGAAATAGGGTTAATAAAAATATAACTTTAAAAGATAGAAAGATAAGTACAAAGGTCACCAGAGATATCACATACTAAGATTCTATGAAAATATGGATATGGAAGAAAAACAAACCATCAAGGTCTGATGGAGAGTTGTAGAAAACTGGATTAGGAGAAAGTTAACCATAAGAAAATCACAAACATGTGATTGGTTAAATAGTCATTGAATCCCTAGTTGGAAATGTTAACCGACAACGTTTTTGCTTTAAGATATCTTTTATAAAGTTGAGGAATTTATTTAGGAGATTTACTAAGAATGTGAGGGAATATACATACTTGTTATGTAGACTTTCATTCTTCAATAAATTTTTACCACAATCCTATATTTCACTCCAAATGGTAATACAACTCAAAAATATTCTATTTATCCTAATTGTATAAGTTTCCAAATATTAACACATGCCATTTAGATTAGTAAAACTATTTTGTAATAACCAGGGACTTCCTGTAGGATAGTGGTAGGTAATAAAGGCCTGTCGCACTACGGTTGTGGGTTCGATTCCTGCAGCTTTGTCCGACGCGACGGGTTATGCCCCACCCTGCAGGTTGTCCTTTTCCTAAAACTATAGTATTATAATATTCCAAAAATAATCTTCATAAAATTTTTTTAACCTTAAACAATACTATCCAAAGATCAACTTAATCCATTCCATCCTTTATAGTTATCCAAAATACCTTTTTCCAGGCTTTCTCTAAAAGGTCTCTAAATTCCAAAATCAATTGTATCATCAGATTCCTCAAACAAGGTAATGTTTTTCTTATTGTCACATACAAAAATATGATTACCTTCATCATATTAAAACCTTAATGAAATCAACAAGTACTGTAGTACAATCCTTATATATATATCACATTATTTTTATAACCAGAATATAATCCTTGAGTCTAAAAGAACCAATAAATTAATTATTCAACATCAACTGTAGTAATAGCATAAGATTGGCCTTTATCCCTTGGCCTTTTCTGAGGTAAGTTTCCCTGACGGTTAGGACACTCATTTGCATAATGCCCCATTTCCCTACAACTATAACATTGTACATTGATAGCCTCTTTCTTTCCCTTGCAATCACGAGCCTGGTGACCTTTTTCTCCACATTTGTAACAACTCCCATTCCTTTTAGTAAAGTACCAGGGTCATTCTTCCCACAATTACCACATACTGTAAAATCCTTCTTTCCCTTTGTCCCTTTATCTATCTCTTGTTCCACCTTTCTCTTCTTCTCTTGCTTTACGTTATTGTCCTAAGATTTTGAGAATTCCTTTTCTATCTTGATAGCACATGAGACAATATCTTCATACGATGAGAAGGATTGAGATACTAAAGCTCGTCGAAGAAATGGTTTTAACAGATGAAAGAAACGATCAATCATACTTCTTGGGTTACGTATATAATCTGCAGCATTCCTCGCTAACCTTGTAAAGTTAGCCTCATACTTTTTGAAATTCTCATCCTCCTTCTGCCTCAGACTCAGAAATTTCCTTTCCATATCTTCTTGATGGTCACGAGGAAAGTATTTTTCTACGAAAATCTCTATGGATCAGGGTGCTCCATACGGGTAAGGTTATTATTCATAACCTGAGTAAGTTGTCCCAGTATGGTGATTAGCTGATCGGCACCAGTTGCATCACCAGCCCCACTATAATTATCTTGAGCAGGAGGGAAATCCCTACATGGAGTGCATGCGTTGATTCAGTTTCCATTCCTTCCATTAGGCGCCATTTCTAAATAATGTCATAAACTAGATTAGTTTATGAATCAAAATACATAATTCCATACTTATAAAATACATGACATAAATTGAACTATTTATGGATATAATCCATAAAAATGTTTTCTTTGAGGATGTATATACTCATATCCCTTCATAGTGGTTTGTAAATAAAATGAGAATAATCCTAAGAATATCCCCCGGGAGTGTCGTAACCAAGAGTGCAGCAAGGCCCATTGTTGTGCACCAGTTCCCGATCATGTCTAGCTCAAAGTGGTGTTTTCAGGTTTTACCCCTAGGTACATCTGTGCCAGAGCTGCCTCTACCTGCTCGTATCCAGACAGGGATGTATTGCACGGAAAACTCACAAAATCTCTATAATACCAAAATTCTAGGAAGTTTTTCTATACTAATCCTCAAAGTTTATATTTGGGCTATGTTCTCTAATCAGAGTTTATCTAAATCTAGCTTCCAAGTATAGTACTAAACTGCCTATGATACCAACTGTAACGCCTGACCCTAGCTACCCAGAGTCGGTGCATTACTTTGTAACATTGGAATGATCACAAAAGATCAAGTCTCAAAAGGACGATTAGTTTAGTAGCCTTGGAAACACTAGATACATTCATAAATGATACATTACATCATAAAGTGAAAAACTACAATAAAATAGTATCCATAGTCCACACTCATATCATCTTCTGACTATCCCTGCAGGTCATTCATAAAATACTTCTTCACATCCTGGAAAATATTAAAACATTTAAAGGGGTGAGCTCAGATGCTCAGTAAGGATAACAATATAGCGGAATCTTTCATAAGAAAACATAAGAATTTAAGGCAATGTATAACTAAAACAAAAGCCTTATTAAACTTGAACATCAGCATAATATGAAAAAAGAAAAATAAAATAATTCCATTAATTACTCACATGGATATTCTAATAGATGAATAATCACATGAAATATCAATAACCACTTTCATAATGATGGAATGTATAATTCCAAACATTCTGAAACATTTTGTCAAGGACTCGGCCAAGACATCTAAAATGATTAAGGCCTCGGCCAAAACCATAAATCAAATTGGGAAAGGGCCTCGGCCAATTCCACATCTAGTTGTCTCATGAGACCTACCGATGCATCGAGGAGCTATAGTGGGCTCCACCCGTCACTTATTAAGTCCAATACATTCCTCATATGAATAGGTTTAAACATATCATAAACCATAACATAATCGTATCACATAAAACATGCATAAAGGAAACATAACATTTCCACATTTCAATCACAAGATATCAATACAACACATTGATATAATAAAAAAAACTTTCAAAACCATTTTCAATACCAAAATAAAAGAATGTAAAAACTTTGTATTTATTTTTCATTAAAAAAAGTTATGGCTTGTAGAGGAAGCCGAAACTCAAATAACGGTCACGGAGGCGGAGAAGTCATTGTCGCCGCATATGTACGACAGGAAAAAACATTCCCTTTTTGTTTTTTAGTAAAACACTTCGTATAAAAAAGATTCCTTTTGAATAAACGTAAAAGTCAAAGGGGTTTATACACCGTATAAAAGAAAGTTGTGTATAAAACAAAATATGCCTCAATGAAAGGAGATTGAGACGATGTCCTTAAAAAGATCATTTTTAAAATAAAATAGATCTATTACGTGTATTCACTATAGGTACACATAAATAAAGTAAAAATAAAAAATGAGACATAATAATATCATGACATAATTTGAAAGTAGGAGATTAACCCAATGAATGGAAGTTGGGTTAAGAAATTCCCTTACCTCATGTCCGAATTGACTCAACCGTTCTTTACCCTCATGAATAATAAACTAGAGTTAATATCTACCTTATTAAGAACCATTTTCAATTTCATTATCCTTTTTATATAACTTATTACAATGTTATGAACATTATGTAATTATTTAAGTTAATAACGGTCGTTTTGTCGATCTTTGGTACTTGAGTCAACAATAAACTTCTTATAAATACAAGTTTTTCATGTGGTGAAATATCCATTATATCCAGAATTATAATCATGATTAGATATCATATATATCATATATATCTAGTATATACATTCATTCATAATATTACGTAACATTTATAGGTAAGAAATGAAATGCACCGTTCATGGAGACGGTAAGCTATACGTACGCATGAACGCTACTTTCATTTCTATTTCGTATTTAATGAAATCATAATGATATAAATGTATAATATAATTCCAGTATAATATAGCATATAATACCATTTACTTAATCCTTTATACATCCCACATATGGTATTAACGATTCAAATCACTTTGAGGGGGTGATAGTCTGCACTTCCTAAAATGAAAATATCGCGTTTACTCATAATGGAAACCATAAAGGTATGCCATAAATGAAAAATACAAAATCATAAGGAAAAAAACATAATATATATCATATATCAAAATAGTGTCATCATAATGGCCACCATTAGAGGTGTTATATGAGTGTTGAACAATCATCGTTTCGTGAGGCAAAAATTCGCCATCCATAGAAACTGTATGTTCTTTAACCATTAGATATAGGTGTGTGTAAGTGTAGATAGAATCCTTATTATAAAAACATACTAGTATATTGGGGATACTATTGTTGTTACAAAAGAAATTAATAAAAAGTGTTTAGAGGGTTGGAGAAGAAAAACAAAACAAAACAACATTAGAGAAGACATTACCTTAAAATCGGGTAACTCTTTTTTTATTTGAGCCAAAGGCTTCCATGGGAATAGTTCTGCCAATATTGAGGCTTCTATGAGTAAGAGGGGGAAGTTGGGAGAGTATTTTGTCAGAGGTTGGCCGATCCAAATGGCTTGAAAGTGTGAATGAGGTGGTAGAGGTGGGGGCGTTTTATAAGTGGAGAGGAGGGGCACTCTTGGAAAGTAAAGAAAAGTCACTTTATTATTAAATGAGTTTCGGATTTTAGAGGTCCCACACTGATATATTTCGAGGATAAGGTGATAAGGGTTGGAAATATACTCATCCAATAGGTTTTTGACAAGTTTACGCCTTAGATATTACATTATCTTTTCATTTTATTTAAATCGTTAATTAATGAGGTAAACTCTGCATCATCATTGTGTCATAAAAAAATTTAATTTATTTAATGTATAAAAATTCTAAAAAAATAACCATAATGTATAAAATCGTTTTAGCTTTCCAATGAATATTTATGGCCAAATATATGACTTTTTTATCCCCATTTAAAAATTGTTTTAGTAAAATAACTCATGTTTGTGACATTTTTATTTTAACATTAAATAAAATGTTTTTAATGTCATTTTCACACCAAAGTGGCTCCATGGGATCCCCAAGTTGACCCATGGATTTTCGTGGCCGGACATTACTCATCCAATAGGGTTAGGACAAGTGTTAGGGTATTTTCATATTTTAATAATATCATTTTTACCTTAAATTTCATTAATTACCTTTAATCGCAAATAATTAAACTTAAAAGTTACTATTCACCAAAACTTATTTTAATCTCATTGAACCACATTTTACATCCTAATAAAAACCATGTATGTTGGATTTTTTAACATCAAATCACAGAAGTGGTAATATTTCATTTAAACGAAAAATCAGTTATTTAACTACCACTTAGTGGTTTCACAATTCATAAAAAATTGAAGTTTTTCAGAACAATGCAAAAATTTCACCCTAAGATATATTTGAAATTCCAATTTCAAAAATTATTTCCATTTTAAAAAATTACAAACATATAAGTTTCATTAATTAATTTTATAATTAATTCCTGTTGTCACAACAAATAACGTGTTTTTAAGAAACAATTTATATCAAAAGATTGACAATTGTTTATGTCCAATTTTAATGTGAAATTATTTCTAATGAACACCATTGGATAAAATGGTAAAAATATATTCTAATTATACTTTAAAAACACTCAATAGTATAACTTATCACTATAAATTATTTTGATTAAAAAGGTTGTTTTAAGTATTTTTCACTATTCATAAAAATTTGGAAGTTCTCAGAAAATTACAAAAAATTCAACATTGGCTAATTTCAATATTAGGAATACAAAAATGAATTCCATTTTGATATATAAAATTTCTATAATTTAAAAAAGTGGGTATTACTATTCATAACGACTAATTTGATTAGTCACGGTGTGTTAGAACTCGAACTTGCGTACAATGCAAGCTATTGCATTATTGAAAGAGAGGCGTATCGTGGAAGCTCGGGGTGTTACACATACTCACACTTATATAACCCTTGGCATTATCCTAATTATTCTACAATAAAATCCACATATCTTTCATTTACTTCTATAAGCATTACCTTGGGCATAAGGTAATTCAATAAGGCCTTTTGGGCTAAATTCAAAAAAGGATACCTGATTTAGAGTCAACGTCTTCTCTCAAGTTATATTACTTTATTTTCAATCACTAATACCTATTATATTATATATTAATTACTAAATTAAAAAAATATAATAAATATAATATGTTTTTTAATGAAAAGTATTTAATGTAAACTTACACACAACTTGAATTAATGGATATGAATATACTATTTCTGGGGATGGTGAACTACAACCTCACAAAAACATGATTGTTCAATTTTCCCCTTCCTCTCATGGTGTCTATTAGGATTTAAGTGTATTTATATCTGGTATATATTTTATATATATTCCCTATACACTTCTATATTTTTATTTACGACATACCTTTATGTTTTCTATAACGTGTAAATAAAATAATTTTATTTAAGGAAGTGCAGATTTCTACCCCATCAAAGTTATATGACTCATTACTTACATACATGGAATGTATAAATGGTCATGATAATGAAGATATTTAAAATATATAAAATATGATATTATACTGGAATTATAATATACATATATGTCATATAATTTTTATTCCTTCAAATGTGAAAATCAATTTAAAGTAGTGTTCATTCGTACATACAGCCTACCGTATCCAAGAATGGTGCATTTAATTTATCATCTCCAAATGTTATGTAATATTATAAATTCATATATATAGTTGATATATATTATATTTAATTCATGAACATCATTCTAGAGATGATATAATTTTGAATACATGGGAAATTTACCTCAAAACAAGTTCATTTTTGACTCAAGTACCGAATATCAACATAATGACAGATAATAAATTAAATAATTATCTAATGCTAACAACATTGTAATAAGTTATATAAAAGGAATATTAAATATCAAAAAGGTTCTGAAGAAAATATAAATTAACTTATGTTTATTATTTATGAATAACAAGAAAAATACATGACAAGCCCGAGTAATGGAATGGGACTTCGTCTCAATCTCCATTCGATGAAGAGTATCTTGATTTTATTTATATTTATTATTCTACACGGTGTATATACATCCATCTATGAATTCCATATCATATATTACTATATTCTCTTGATATTTAATTTTTTTTCAGGATATTGTTCAATTAATCTTATTAAAAAATTTCTCAAGTGGCAATAGAACTTCCTAACCTGGTTTCTATTCATTGGGTTGTCCTTCTACATCATGATTATGTTGTTCTATGATTATGTGAGAAATTAAATTCCATATATTATCTAGTTGTTATAATTGATTTATGTGTATTTATAGTGAATATTTATAATCAATCTATTTTATTAACAATATGATCTTTGTAAGGGACGTTGTCTCAATCTTTTTTTATTGAAGAATATTTTGGTTTATAACCAACCTGCTTTTATATGGTGCATAATTATACCATTTTTGTTTTAATTTATCTTAATTGTTTTTAGTGGAATATTTTTCTATAATGCATTTTACTAAATGAAAAAAATAATTTATTCTTTTAAAAATACGTGGTTGTAATGAGGGGATTGATACTCTTTAATGGGATGAATTGAGTGGTACATTCATTGAAAAATATTTTCCTATGGTGGTTTTACATAGGATTGAAATGAAATTATAGGAATTGAAAAAGGAGGATGACTCAATGGCTATTTATGAAGATAAAATCACTCGACTGGCATTGTATGCTCCAAATTTTACATGAGATCTTTATTTTAAAATCAATAATTTTACTCATTATTGAAGGAAACTTATCAAAGAGATATAACTTGTTGTGAGTTCAAAAGTTATGTAAAAATTTTATAATGACTCGAGAAGGATGAAATGGTGTTTTCTGATGATGAGGTGTTCTTTAAAAAACAACATAATAAAAGCTCAATGTGGATGGTGAAAGGGAAGAACTCCTCAAAAAATGATGATGGTATGAAATTTAAGTTTAATATTTTTGAAAATTGTGTTAAAAATAACACAAGAGAATGAATTTTGAATTCTGGTAAGTGTATATGATGTAGTAAAATAAGACATAAGGCTCGTAAATGCACTGAAATATATCAAGGAGTTTTTATGAAAAAATAAAATTTACAGTCAATAAAAAAATTTATGTGAAAAGAAATTTGTCATTATGAAAATGTGTGACTGACTTAGAACTCGAATAAAGGAATGAAATGGGACTAAAAAAATAAAGGTGTGGTGAAATCCATTGAAACTAATTTAGTGGATGTTGGGCCATCAAATGTAGTTGTATCATATACATGATTTGTTTATTCAAATTATTCTAATGTGTTGTTTTATTCTTGTTAGACACATTATATCATTTTTGATAAATTTTATTGTAAATTTTGAATTCTATATCTAGATATTAATCTATAACATGAGTTAAAATAAACTTGTGAAAATATTGAGACAAAATGAAAATATAAGAACCTTTCAATTACTTTTGTGTGGAATGAATATACCTACAAACCATAATTTTTTTTGCCTCTAGTAGAGTTTGATTTTATTTTGGTTATGGATTGGCATTCCATTATTATTTCAATTATAGAAAATAGATATAAAGTGGAATTTTGTTAAAATAATTTCATTTTGTGTAAAATAATGGAACCTTACATTCGATAACATGTGAGGAAGCTGAAAAACTGGTAAAAGATAGAAATAAATGTCACCATTCACATATTACTGAATAAAAAGGGTCTATTTAGATCAATGATGATCTTGTGGTAATTAATTATCATTATGTTTTTTTCTAGTGAGTTTCCTAGAATAATAGTTAATCAATAAGTGGAATTTATTATTGACTTAATTCTAGATGGAAATCATATTTCAAAACCCCCTCATCATATAGTACTAATTGAACTTTTAGTTTTAAATATTAAAATGAAGGAGTCATTAGATAATTGTTTCATTAAACCGAGAACATCAACATGGGGTGGTACTATATTTTTTGTTATATATAGATGTTTCAATAAGACATTGCATTTATTTGAGAACCATGAATATTTTCATAGTTAATAACACATATACTTTCCATCATATACATGATTTGATTTATCATCTCTAGAGAGATGAGTATTTTTCGAAGGCTGAATTGATGTGGATTACTATCTGTTGAAAGTAAAGGAAAAAGACATTCTGATGACCATGTTTCTTACTAGATTAAATCATTATGAATTTCTCATTATGCATTTTGGGATCACTAGTAATATTTCTCTATTCATGGACCTTATAAATAAAATTTTATGATAGTTCTTGGATTATTTTCTGGAAGAAAATATTGTTGATAATTTGTTATATTCTAAATGTAAAGGGGAGAATGAAATTCAATTTAAGGGTTTTCATGAGAACCTTTAAATTAATGTATATATATGGTTAATTCCATAAGTATGACTTCTTGTTGGAAAAAATTTCATTCCATGGTCACACTGATTCTAAATATGGAATAACTGTTGATCCTGCTTAAAAATGTCTTGGTAGAACGTCCATGACCCAAAATAAAACCAAGATTCGTAGTTTTCATGGTATAGTAGGGTTTTATTGGTGTTTTGATACATATTTTCTCTGGTTATCTCATCCACTGAATATGTTAACACTAAAAGCATTTATGTTCATCTATAAAAAATAATGCAATGAATGAGTTCATGAATTGAACAGTATATTGTTGAATGCTCATGTTTTAGAACTGCCATCTAGAAATGGATAATTTATTATCTATAGTAATACATTGTTGGAAGGACATGGTTCATTCTCAATGAAAAATGTTCTTGTAATCTCTTATGGTTCACTTCAGTTAAAAAATCATGAGTTAAATTACTGTACACATGATTTGGAATTAGCTAATTTTGTTTTTAAATAAAAATTTGGAGTATTCATTTGTATGGAGTGAAGTGTAAAATATATTCTAATTACAAAATATTGAAGTATATATTAACTCATAAATAATTAATGTTGAGACAAAGGCTATGAATAGAATTAATCAAGGATTATTATTGAATGATTCATTACTATCAAGGAAAACAAAACAAATTGGATGACTCTATGATTCAGAAAAATATTAATACATTAACCATGGTACCTTTTGAGCAAGATGCTTTCATTTTTTTTAATTAATTTTGGATTAGAATTCTTTTTTCTATAGGGAACTCCTTTGTTTTATTTCAGGTGGTTGTGAAATTGTCTCTCATAGATAGAATAATGAAAGCACATAAAAAGGAATTGAGCGGCATTAAAAGTTAGAATTGGTATTGAGGGGTGTGTTACCTAAATATAAAATTGATAAAGAATATGTTTTGGGTTTTGGAAGGATATAATGTGTTCCTTTTGATTCATATTTCAAGAAATAATTATTATGTCAAACTCATAGTTCTTTATTTTTATTTTATCCTAGTATTACAAAGATGTACGTAGATCTTCTGAATTATTTCTATTGGGACAGACTAAAAAAATATTTTATAATTTACCCTGAGATGTATGATTTATCAATAGCTTAAATCAGAGTGGCTGTTACAGAAAGATATGCTTCAGCCTTTTCCAGTGATAGTGTAGAAATGGGAAAATGTGTCCATGGATTTCATAGTGAGATTACCAAAGACTTCTCAACGTAACAATGTAATCTAAGTTATTTTCGATCGATTAAATATATCTACTCATTTTCTTCCTATTTTAGATACTCTATCTCAAGATCCACTTTCTATATTATATATAAATGAGATAGCCAGGTTACATGGTGTTACTCTGTCAATTGTACCTTTTCATGATCCCAGGATTACTTATATCTTTTTGAATTTCCTTCAAAAGTCATTGGGTACTAAATTAAATTTTAGTACATATTTTCATCCTCAATCAGATGGGCAGTCAGAAGGAACAATTCAATCCTTGGAAGATATGTTGTGTGATTGGGAAAGGGATTACCATGGAAATTCAGACCAATATATTTCCTTAATTTATTTTTCTTTTAATAACCTTTTTCATTTCAGTATACAGATGATATCATTTGAGTAATTATATGGAAAGCAGTGTTGAACACTAGCTTTTTGGGATGCAGTAGGTTAAATGAAGTTAATGGTACCTGAATTGGTAAAACAGATGGGAAAAAGTTCAGTTGATTTAGAATCAAATGAGAACAACTCAAAATAGGCCGAAAATTAATGGGGATTGATAGAATAAGGATATTTATTTTTTAGGTAGGTGATCACATCTTTCTCAATGTTTCTCTATGAAAAAGTGTGATTCATTTTGGTAAAAAGGGAAATATTATTTTTAGATTCATTGGACCCTATGAAATCATATAAAGTATTGGATCAGTTACCTATAGATTGGATTTACCTCCAAATTTATCCCAGGTACAAAATGTTTTTCACTTATCAATGTTGAGACAATATATACTGGATCCATCTCATGTTGGAATAGAATATTTCATATGATGAACAAAAGTACATATTCATGAGCGTAGAGAGAATGTGATGTGGTATAAGTTAATTCATCAGGTAATTATTTTGTGTAAAGCCCATATATTTGAAGAGATAACATTTGAATTTGAAAAATCTAGGAGGGATAAATACCCCTACTTATTGTATAATTGATTAAAATTTCCAGGATCTAATACCCAAAAAGGAGAATGGTGTTGGATCCAAGGTATTTATAGAATAATACATTTTCATTTCTATTAATATTTGTTAATAAAAAACATAATTTCTTTTAATGGGAATTCTTCATCTGATATCTTACTCAACATGCAAAAATAGATTTCATTAAAATATTATGTTTCACAAATCATTAAGTTATAACGAAAAATAAAATATTATTATTATTATTTTTTATGGTTGTTAAGACCTTGATGTTGTATTGGAGGGAATAAATAGAACAAAATCAAATATTATTATACAATTTTTTAAAATTTCATTACATTTATCCAATAACTTTTAGAGGATTTAAATAATAATGAATCTAGTTGTAAGTAAGAAATTATCTAATATTTTTAAAAGGTCGTATAACACCTTTTGAAGGAGATCCCTTTTAAAATATAGTTTTTGTTCAGTTTTATATGATATATCTGATAATATAAAATCAATATTTAGTATAGGAACATCAAAATTTACAGTCGATATATTTTTAATAATTTGAGGATATAGTTCATTTTTAAAAAATAGTGAAAAATAATGCATTGTATGTCAATATTTCCATTTAATATAATTTATTTATATAGTTAGATTTTACTTCAAATTATGTTTAATTTGTAATTAGATTATATATTAATAATTGAATTCAATTCCGGTCATTGTATGTAATTTCAAATTTTAATTGGACATAAACACGCGACGATATTTTTTATTTTTTACTGTTTAAAACATTTTTTATGGTTTTGACTATCTGAATTAATTCTCAATTATTTTATGAAAAATTTGAATTTTGAAATTTGAAAATGGATTCTTTATTTGGAATCATAATGTTTAAATTCTGTAAACAAGTACCTTTTAATTTTTAACATTATGAATAGTATGTTCAGTAATTATTTTATTTACCATGGTTAAAGGGTAAATATATAAAATAAGGGTAATAAATAATATTATAACAATATAAAACTACCCTAAAAGGTGTTTTAATCATATTGGATGATATATTTCAGAACATTAGTATAATTTTTCATATCTTTTTGTATTTTGGAGCATATTTTATGTGAAAATGACATTTTATATGAATTAATTTAATGTAAAGGGAAATATAACATAAACATGTATCTTTTCATAAAAAAAATTATATTGTGTTATATTAGTAATATCATTAACTATAAATAAAATTTGGATATCTAATATTATTTCCTATATCATGATATATTATTTATAATTTTTAGACAGTATATAAATATATATAATTATGACACTATGACGATCCACTAATTACTTCATTAATAAAAGATTCAAATAAATTATATTATAAAAATTAAAATAAATATAATATTATTATGTTGATATCATCCATGTATTTCCTACATGATATTGACATTTTATATTTTAGATAATGCATCTGGATCTATGTAATAACCTTTTTTATGACTTTAACTAAAATAAATTACTTTATAGTGTCAACATTGACATAAATGTGTTTTAAAAACAAATATTATTTTATTCTATGATATAATAGTCCTAAAATATATTATTTTTCCAATAGAATTATATAATAATTAAAATTCAATTAATTATACCTCTATGGTTATATTTTAATTTTTTTACTATATATATTTACCATATATTATGAAAATTCAATATTAAATGGTAAGAGTTAATGTTAAAACTAAGGGTTAAAGAAAAATGGTATAGTCAATTTTGTCTACTAAAAAAGTATAAAACATATTATTTATGTGTTTTTAGACCCAATAGAACCCTATGTTTTAAATAAATGAGTTTTGGAATTTTTGAATCCAAAAAATAAATTTATAATAAAATAATATTTCAATACCTTCCTAAAGTGCCCCACCCTCTTATAGAAGGCCACCACATATACCCACATAATCACACCTATAAATCCTTTTGGCTCACCCAAATTATGAAAATTTAATCTCCCAATATCACTACCTTCCTAATAGTATCATACCTTGCATTTGAAAAAATCGAGACATATTTTTTGCTCAAATCAAAAGACAAAAAATGATTTAGAGGTAACGTCTTTTCTCAAGTTCATTTCCTTTATTTTCCTCCTGAACACCATAAGATATTACTATTCATTGATTAAAAAACAACCGTAGTATACTCAATATACTATGATTTTGTTACGAGGAGTGTTCGAACAACACTTACATAGACCTCCAACTAATGGATATGAACATATTGTTTCTCTGGATGGTGAATTACTACATCATGAAACAATGATTGTTCAATTTTACCCTACCACCTTTCATGGTGGCCATAATGATTATAATATATTTATATATGATATATATTTAATTATATTTTCTCTATGATTATGTATTTTTACATACAATATACCTTTATGATGTCTGTAATGGGTAAATACGATAATTTCATTTTAGAAGATGAGGACAAATGCCCCCTCAAAGTGACATGACTTGTTCATGCCATATATGAAATTTATAATGGATGGTGTTAAAGAACATTTGTAACATATATAAAATATCATATTATATATTAATTATAATATACCTATGTATCATTATGTTTTCATTTCATTAAATAAGAATAATAAATGAATGTAGTGTTCATGCATACGTATGACTTACCGTCTCCATTAATGGTGCATTTATTTTCTTTTCTCTATATTTTTGGTAATATTATAAATACATAAGTATATTTGATATACATTATATTTAAATCATGAATATCATTCTAGATAAGATTTAACTTTCACTTCTTGGACAATTTACATCAAAACTACTTCATTTTCGACTCAAGTACCGAATATCGACAAAGCCACCAATAATAACATAAAAAAATTATGTAATGATTACAACACGGTAATAAGTGATATAAAAGGAATAATGAGCTTTAAAAAGGTTATGAAAAAAGTATAAATTTTATTAATTTTATTATTCACTAAGAATAAGGAACATTAGTTACGATTCAGAGTCAGGGTAAGGGACTTCCTCTCAATCTCTATTCATTGAAGAATATCTTGAAGTTATGTATCATTATTATCATATAAGTTTTATATATTACCAATTTTTCACATCATGTAGTGAATTACCATATTCTTATGATATTTTATTTTTTTTAATGATATTATTTATTTATACATATTCAAGAGTTTCCGATGTTGTAAGGAAACTTCTTATCGCAATTTCAATTATTTGGGATGACCTTCTACTTCATGATTATGTTGTTCATTGATTTTATTAGAAATTAAAATTTATATCGTATCTAGTATTTATAAATGATTTATGTGTATTTATAGTGAATATACCTAATCAATAAATTTTATTAACATATCAATCATTTTAAGGAACTTCGTCCCAATTTAATTTCATCACGGCATATTTTCATTTATACATGATCTTCTTTTTCATGGTGTATAATTATAACATTTTCCATTTATATTAATTCAATGGTTTTCAAAGGAATATTTTTATAAGAATTAATTTAATAAAATAAAAAAATTAATGTTTTTTTTAATTTACATGGTGACAACGAACTTTCTGCCTCCGTGAGGATTATTTGTTATTTGGCGTTCTTAAAATGCCATTTTTTTTTTAAATAAAAATAAATACCCAATACCATTTTAATTGTTTTGTAATTGAAAATGGTTTTGAGAATACCTTGATTATTAAAATTTATTTAAATGATATATTTTGATTGAAATATGGAAAATTTATATTTTTTTATGCTTGGTTTATGTGTTATTATTATTTATTGGTTCTTGAGCATTGTTTACTTATACTATTTGATTGATGATTAGTCATGGGAAGGTGGGCCCGAGATAGAACTCCAATAAATTGGGTAACATGATAAAGGTAAATGTTAATGTTTAAACTAATAAATTTAGGTAATATACTATTATTGGTATTCCAAACGAAACTCCCTATGTAGTTGTGAAAGCTACAATGTATGTATGTTATGGATGCCACAAGTTACCGTTGAGATTTATGATTTCTATGTGTAATTCAAAAATAAAATGATTTCAAGAGAATGTTAAATAGATTATTTCTTATGATTGAAAAGTGTGATTTAATTGGTTTTTATATATTCAAGGACTAATATTTTATTTATTTATTTCAAATCCCTTACTGAGATTTTCCTGCTCATCAAATGTTTCTGAAATGTTTTTTCCCATGTAATAATGAAGGGTAAGATAATGGGATAATTCAAGAATAATTATATCAAAAAAAAATAATTCTTATTTTATTTAAAGAGTATTATTATTGTGAAAATAGTGGATTGAGTATAAGTTTTAATATTGTAATATTTGAGATCTAATGTAATAGTTATGGATTAATTCAACAAAACTCAAAACCTGAGATGATCCTCAATGTGAATTCTTGACATAACTCAATATTATATAATGTTTAGGCCTGGGAACTTACAATAAATTTATTTTTATACAAATTTATTATTATTTTTATTTTATAAAATCTTTCATAATTTTTTATTCATGTAGAAAGAATATTTATTTCCTAAAATAAAAGTTCATTTTAAATCATCAATTTCGATTTTTTGGAAAAAAATTAGTTACTTAGGCTATTCCAAAAAAATACCTAACGATAATTTTGATATGATGAGTCTGAAAATGATCTGTATATATTTAAAATATTTGTCATAATATTATAATTGTGTCTATTAAAAAAATATCCATTTATATAGTTTTTAACTATTTTATATAAATAAAAATATTATGACCATTATAAAAATTACTTAGGTCATCGTCAAAATATTTTATCATTTAATAAGAGATTTTTATGAATATTTCATGAAAATAAATATATTTAAAATATATACATTTATTTTAATACATATTCATATTAGATTATATTGATATTATACAATAAAACAAATTTATTTATATCATTAAAATAATCTTCTCCATCACATAACTGTGTTAGCATAACCAATAATAATAATGTCCAACTATACTATTTAATAATGGTTATAATGATTATCAACCAAATTCTATGTGAATAATAAATGTGAAAATAATTATATTTCTTTATAAATACATCTTTAATCTCACATAATCACTCTATACTTCACTTTGAAAGGTTCTTATACATCCTTCAATAATTTTAATTATTTTTAAATGTTTCTATAAATTTTTAAGATTTTTATGTTATAAAAATGTTATTCGTCTATTTCAATACTATGGAGTTTGATTTATTTAGATAATTATTAATTAATGTGTACACCCCTTTAGTATTACTATATGTTCTATCCCATATTTATGATTAATTTTTAATGTTCTTATGAAATATAATTCTTCATTGGTGTATACTTCTTGTAGAAGGGGTTATTTTATTGGATTTTATAATTTTTAAAATCTATTTTTTATCAATTTATGAAAAAAATCATCACTGTATTTTTTAAAATTTTTATTCTAAATATATTAAATATGACGTTTTAAACAAATAAAACAAATACAAATTATAAGATAAAAAAAGAACATATAAATGAACTATAATTGAAATAAAAAATGAATCAACATTTAATATTTAAATTTAAAAGTACATAAATTTGTTTATGATTGTATAAGAAATTTTATGATAATGAAAACATTCATCATGATTTTGTAACTCCTAAATTTCAATGACACTATTATTGACATGGTTTTAAAATAAAACTATCCCTAAAAATGTTGTTATTAATTAAAACAATCTATTTAAAAGTAATAATTTTTTTAATATAAGATATTTATAGGTATGGAAATTATAGACTATGAAATTAATGAATCAGGTATAGAGGGAAGGCAATTCACCATTTTAACCCTTCAACCAATGGTTTGAGGCCCATTGAAATTTTGGACCCAATGAGTTGTTTATTAACCTATGATATTCTCTTTTTCTAAGAAAATATTAAAAATAAATTCGTACATAATATTAAATATATTTAAATAAATAATATATGTGTTATATATTAGGTTAATTCAATGATAAGTAACATTATGGATTTTTATTTTTATTTCTGAAAAAAACAACCATAAAAAATATGGGATGCTATAATGAAATAATTAAATTATGTATTGATTCCATTTTAACAACATTTCAGTTAAATTGTATTATGAAAATAATCCTAAATACAATTTTCATGTGTTTGAAAAAAACCACAAAATAATTTGATACATGGTGTTCCCGTTATTAATAAATAATGAATTTTCAGTTTGAAAGTGATATTGTTGATGAAAATGTGAACCACTCACAAAAAAAATTGAAAAACCAATGATTTGTTTTAATTATTTTTGATAAATATTTATAAGTTATATTTTTTCTGTGTGAATTAATCAGAGGTCAATTAAAGAAATCATGAACCCAAGATGATTTTAGGTGAGTGTTTTATTTAAAATGGACATTTTAATACAAAACATGGACAACATAAATGAAACATAGAAAACATAATGCGATTTTCATGATATATTATTAGAAATATTAAAAAATAAAATTTATGTCCGTGAATAAATTTCATAATAATTCAAAAAATAGTGTTTTCGATATAATTCAGATGTGTGTTTTTAGTTTAAAAACATCATTTTTTGATAAAAATATAATCACATATTTAAAACTAATAAAAAATTCATATTTTATTGATAACTTATGAAATAAATAGACAAGATATTATGAGGTATATGAATTAACCTCCCATCTATCATTTACACACTGTATAAGGTATGACTAAAAGTAAATTTTTTTATTTAAAATTACATTTTAATACAAAACACACATCACATTATCGAAGCAGAAAAAAATCACATATTATCTAGAAAAATGTAGAAAAAATCCACAAAAAAATTTTAATGTGTAATAATCCACAAAAATTCAGAATGACACATGATGTTCAAGTTAAAATAATAATGTCTATTTTTAATTCCAAATTAAATTTTTTTTAAAAACACAAAACTCATAAAAAAATAAGAAAATAACATTTATTATCTTGATAATTAATAAAAATAATCCATGGGTAATTTTTTTACATATGTTAATTGATTAAACAAAAGATTCTCTCACAATATAGCAATTAAGACTAAAAGTATCCGTTTAAATCCAAAATTTATATTTAAATACAAAAAAACATTCCAAATTCAAAAATAAGAAAATTTAATTATCGCTATTATTATAAATTAGAAAAGTTATTCATATGTCATATGTGATGTTTTGGAACTACTCACATATCAATATGGAAAAGTACATACCTGATATGGCTTAAAATGTCTTTTTTCATTTTAAATGTTACTTTTTAGGTAATATAATTCATTAATCTGTGAAAAATACGCAAACCATATCATATTTTCTTAATAATTTATGAAATTGATCAATACTTCATATGTGACATGTATGAATCAATTTCCCATCAATATGAATCATTGCATTCCCAATATGAAAAAATTTTCTTATTTTTACATAAACTGTAACATTTATATCAAAATATTAATAACACATGAAAAAATATGTAAATAAAAGTTAAATAACATGATAATATAATAAAAATATTTATTCATAATTTGTTAAAAATAGGATTTATTCTGACATCAATATTACACATTCTTTTATAGGTTTGACTTGAAATGTGTGTTTTTACATTATAAGCGACTTTTTAGTTCATAAACTACATCAGTCACTAAAAACAAAGAAAATAGAGTAATATGGTCTTTTTACATTACTAAATTTATAAATACATCATTTTCAAAATGTTGATTTAATCACACATTATTCTGACATAGAATTTTTCCAATATGACTCAAATTGCGTGTTTTCATTTTAAAAATGATATTTTTGTTAACAAATATTTCCAGACATTGAAAAATTTGTAATCACCCCAATTTATTCATTAAATTTTATTTAAAATAACCATAAATATTGTATTATATATAAGAGTTGACTGCATGTTAATAAGACACAGAGTGTGACTGATATGACTTGATGTGTGTGATTTCACTTTAAAAAAATGGGTTACTCACATAAAATATTTAAAACAGACTCTGATTGTATATAAATTTTAAAAAATTATTTATATGAAATTTTAAAACCTATTTTAATGACGAAGCAGGAATATGATTGATGATTTTCCTAATAAAACTCCATGTATTCATTTTTAGATTAAAACTGACCATTTTGTGTACAATATACCCCACAAACTCACAACAAAGAAATTATAATAATATCATCTTCATAAATTATTAAAATTAAACATATGTAATTTTTTATGTATATTAATTACTTTTACCTCAATCCAAATCACAACGTGATATGATTGACACAAGGTTTTTGTGTTCAGTTTAAAATTATAGTTTTTGTTCAAAACATACCTCGATTATTGAAAATTATAAAAACACCAATTGATTACATTAATTGTTTTTTAAAATTATAAATAAATCATTTTTATATATATTAATAATATTCATGTAAATTTGATAAATTGTGTGACATGTGTGGCTAAAAGTGCATGTATATATTGAAAATCAACTATTTAACAAAAAACACTTCACATACTCAAAATATAGAAAACACAATTGGATTAAATTAATACATTACAAGATGATAAATAAGTTATTTCTATATTTTAGTAATATTTCAAGGTCAATCCAACCCATGGAGTGCCTGATATGGCTCTATGTATGTTTTTTCATATTAAAAGTGATAGTTTAGTTTAAAACCTTCATCACCCACATAAAATCAAAAAAACTGACTCATATTTTCTTGAAACATTTTTAAATTGATTTATACATGAAATTGGATGTGTATGAAACATCCATACAAAAATCCAACACATTCTGACTCAATGTTACTATTTTAAATTTTATATCAACATTATAGATTAAATAATTCATCACTCGTTGAAATCTAAGATAAACCCCTTGTAATTTATTGATAATTGAGGAAAATGATCGATTGTTATTTTTTATGTATATTCATTTTATTTATATCAATATTACACATGGTATGTTCGATATGTGTTGATTTGTTTGGTTTATTTTTAGATTGATTGTTTATTTCAAAACACATATCACTTACTCAAATCTAAGAAAACATTCTATTATTGTCTTGGTACAATAGAAAAATGATCCATAATTGATTTTCTATGTATATTAATCACGTTTATGTTAATTGGTTACAATGATTTCCCAGTATGATTTGAAGTACATGTTTTTTGTTTAAAAGTAATATTTTTGGTTAAATAATGTGTCACCAAATTGAAAAAAATTAAATACCTGGTCAATGTCATTATAAATTATGAAAACATCCCATAAATCATTTTTGACAAATAAGAATCATTTTTACATCAATATGACAGTTGATATGGTTGATATGACTGAATGTGTGCAGTTTTATTTAAAAATTATACTTTAGTTGAAACCACACTTCACATACTCAAAAATGATGAAACCCACATGGGTTGTATTTATAGTTTTATATTATGATTCATAATTTATTTGTAATGTCCAACAATCTTGAACATGGTAATCAAACACAATGTGTTCCATGTAGGAATCAAAATGTGTGTTCTCAGTTTAATAGTGACTTTTGAGTTCAAAACAGGCACCAATAAGTGAAAACTAAGATAACGCACATAGATTATCTGAAAATATATAGATAATCATCCATATTAGTAATTTATGACAAGTGGTAATTAACATCATGTCTATCTAACTCGTGATTTTTTTTGTATGAATGAATGTGAATGTTTCCAATTTAAAATAAACAATTTACATAAAAACATTCATCAAATTATAAAAAATGTGAAAATTATCTATTATAGTTCATGTTTTTATTTAAAATTCACATTTTAGTAAAAAATAAAACTCACATAATCAAAATGGAGAAAATTCACTCACATTTTTTCATAATTTATGAATATTACCCATTTTTCAATTACAATGTGTAGAAATCTACCACATGTCAATGTGATATATAGTGTGCTAATTATAGATCATTATGAATTTGTTTTAGTAACATTTTAGTTCAATTCACATTTTAGATATTCAAAACTATCAAAAAAATTATCAGATAACATCATACATTTAGAAAAAATCATTTTAACATTTTTGATGTGTATAAATCAACAACATATTAATATCATACAAAATGTTTGTGATATGACTCGATGTTCTTGTTTTCATTTTGAAGGTTCCATTTTATTAATTTATTATATCATATTAATTCTCCATTAGTTTATTTATAGGATTATTAAAATATAGAATAATTTTTATTATTGGAAAAGATTATTTTGTATTCATGTTGGGGTGTTGTGTTGGAAAACTTGTAGAAAGATTGGTATATTTTTTGTTGGGGTCCTAGACCTAGTGGAACCCATGATGTTTTTGAGTTCACTAGAAAATGTAATGTTTATAATTAATTTTTCCTGCCAATTTGACTATAGTGTATGAAATATTTTAACATAAATTTGATTATAACTATAAACTTATTTGTCTATATAAAATAAATTTTATTTTTATTTTCAATAAATTTTTTTCAAATAGGTTGTAAATAAAGTATAATTGTTTTACAACCCATGTTCTTTCACAATTATATATTTATCTCAGCAAAAATTATTTTTTTCGCAACAACAACTGTGTTCAAAGAAGGATAATTTTTCAGATCTAGAAATAATGATAATAAAATCCCCCTTCAAGAGTTTTAAAACAATCGATCATAATTGATCTTCTTCATCAATTATATTTTATCATTAAGGAAGGTAAATCTTATTAGAGTTATTTCAATCAATGATAAACGTGAAATATTTATAAATTAGCTTTTAATTTCTGTTCTTTAAAGTGATTCCAACGACCTTCTTTCCTAATGAAAAATTTTATTGATACAATAGTGTGGTGAACTAGCATTACCCACCCCACCACACCTATGTTCAATGTAAGACATGTGTTCCATCCCATATCCACATCCACTAGGAGATGGGATAGAGACATACATCAATATGGCGTAATACACATTATATAACATTGATTGTATCAACTTGTAAACAATGATTCTCTACTACATAATATAAATCTAAAAACCACTATCGACATATAATTAATAAAATAAACTACGTAACTAATGAATGTACGGAGAATCCAAATCCATGAAAAATATAATAATAAAAATTCAATGGTAATGATATAATAGATAATATCCCCATGAGAAAATGATATGTGATTTGGGATAGAACATCAATGCTTTCAAGAACTCATGTGAAGAGAACATCCATTGAAAAATCTCCAACATGTACTATTATACACCATTATTTACCAGATCAACCAACTCATATAAATTTATTTTCACAAAATCATCCATCAAACCATCAAACATCTTAATATTTAAAAAATTTGTCTCAAGGCTTGTACATGGGTGGATAAAAACATACAGAGGAAAAAATTCCAATGATATAAGCTGATGTTAAAGAAAATATTCCACTCAAAAATAGTATATTTGTAAAAACAATGTATCCAAATGGTTATATATATATAACATATCACTATAATAATAAAGGATAGGGGATAAATCATATTATTCTCATCCCATATGCATCGAAGATCACAACTAATCTATAAATGAACATTGAAAATTTAAGAACCTGGATCTTTTTAATGATTTTTTTATTTAAGTTTTGGTTTTTCACTTTTTAATACTAGAAAGGTGTTTCTCATGTTCTTCAGTGGAATTGGGTGTGTTCCGGGGGTTCGAGACATGAAATGGGAAGAAAAAGGAATTTTTGGGCATGTTGCATAGTTTGCGCATAGTTTTTGAAAACTGTGGGGAGCATCACAAGAAATAGTGAAACCATGGAAAAAATCTCAAGCATGGTCAGTACAGAGTTGGGTAAATTTTTATAATTCATAGGAAACTGTGCGTAGGTGTGTTCTTTGGGTAGTGGATCATGCACAGATTGTACACGGTTTGGAAAATTCTACAGGTAATCTTTGTGGCCCAGAAATGTTGAAAAATTTACAGAATTGCAACATTGGGATTTTAAACCCCATCTCGGTAATTTCCTCCATTAATCCACTATAAATCCTACTGAAGATCATGTATGACCCATTAATCCCCAAGGTGGTTCTCCTTCGATTGTTGGATGTTTGGACTGTCATTGGTTGCAGATCGAAGCTCTGGGTAAGTCTAATATTCTCATTCCTTCCTCTCTTCGATTAGGGTTCCAATAATTCTTAGATCTCCTAATGATTCTCCAAAACCTACTTATTTTGCTGAGTTTTAGGTTTATAATTCAAAGGGTGTCATATTTCAGATCCAAGGCTACGATTAATAGTGTGTTCATCATGGAATTCGAGGTAGGTGGTTTAAATGAAATATCACATAGTTTGGTTATAGATTTGTGTATGTGGGTTGTGGTTTTTCCAATCCCTTGTAGTGTATTGGTTTCTTTATGTGTGGTTGAATAAATTGGGTTTCCAAAGGATTTTTGTGAATCCATCACAATCCTCATGGGATGTGTAGCGATTGATTTGACCATTTTAGGGCCACCCATGGTGTGCGACGTTGTTTTCATACCTAGAGAGTGGTAAGGTTAAAGTGAATGATTTCAGAATAATAATGTAGAACCCATGTCATACATGTTTAAATTGTTGATTAAGATGTGAATGGGATTATGGTAAATATTTATTTCGTGAAGAGGGCATAATATGTTGTTGGAATGACATAAAAATGGGTAGTTGCGTTGAAAGTTATTATGTCGATTATTTCATGAATTTTGGGTTATGAAATGACTAATGGGTATAGTTTATATTAAATGTTAAAAATTTTATTGAGTAATGGAATGGGAAATGAATAATTTGTTAATGGGATATAACAATGAAGTGAATGAATTTATGGAATCAATTAATACACAAGAATTAGGTGGTACACCGAAATGATTAAATATAATAAATTTATTATGTTATGTAATATGTGAATAGTTCTTGATATTCATATGTTGGTAAATTCTTTTGAATTTATAATGGGATAAATGGGTTAATGAATTTTCAATGATTAATTGGCCAAAGATATATGTGTTGTTGAATACAACTAATGGGTAAGGCACAAGAATATGAATTTGGATAAATGGATATGTATTGTATTTGGAAAATGTGTTGATGGGTTTTGGCATAGTAATAATTTTCATTTTATTTGATATTAATTGAGAATGATGATTTCCAATGGCATTGGTTATGTAATTTTTTGTTATGGTATGGTTACGATGGTTGATAAATAAGCATGTGAAAATGGATTTGTAGTGTGGGGTATTAACATAAGGTTATATGCACATGGGACGAGTTATAAACAGAGGCACTAAACACCACCCCACAAGGCATGGGTTAGGGATGTGGATAGAGGCTCTATTTCCTTAATGGTTTCATTACACTCAGACTATGGCTTTGTGGTGAGCATAATGGTTTTATGTGATATTTGTGTCCCAAGAGAGGTAGGGACTTGGTTGATTTCTCCTTTGTGTTGTGATTTATTATCACAGACCCATGTCTAGATGATATATATATTCAAAACAGAAAGGGAAGATTTTTAAATGGAATATGTTTGAAATTGGTATAATAAATGAAATTAGAATGAACTCTACTGACAAAATAAATGAACCATATTAATTAATGGAACCTGAACTGTACCTTGATTACTGAGAATTTATATTTTACTTTCAGGTTCAATCTATTTGAATGGATATTTTGTAGACATCGTTTTTGGTGGCATACTATGTATTGTACTCACACCCTGCTCATGCCACTGTTGGGTTCTCGAGCATACCTCATGGTTGTAGGTTAGGAAAAGGGATAAGGCCATACTATAGGAGGTTGAGTTTGGATCAGGATGCTCATGGATAAGGACAAGAACATAGAATTAGGAATCGTTTTATGTTTTGGAAAATTTTTTTATTTTGGATTTATTTCACTTTTCACTACTAGTAAAACATGACATTATTGTAGTGAATTGGTGGTTGTAGCCTGTTTGGGTCACGTTTGGTTATGCATGTTTATTGTTTGTTCGTATTTTTTCGATAATTTATATTGTGTTCTATTTTGGAATACTGTGGAAAAAGGTTTTTTTCTACCAATGTGACTCATTAGACCCTGCCTTCTAGTTGTCAAACTATGGCGTATGGGGAGGTGTGCTTAAGGTCTTGTGACAACCCGACCCGGAGTATCGGTTTAGTGGCTTCCAGGTCGGGGAAGTTACCAAGCGGTATCAGAGGAGTTTTTTCTATTTATTACTATTAAGGGATGGTAGACAAGAGATTAGGGTTGAATTGAGTCTTGTAAATTAGCTTGTTCTTGGGAGTAGATGCCCCATGTATGAAGGAAATCCCATGTCACCCTCGGTCAGAATTGTTGATCATAATGTTTGTTGATATTGTGGAATGATATTTCACCATTGGGGGATGAACATGTTGTGTTATGTAACTAAATTATGATATTTTTCTCATTTCCATAATTACAAGTTGTTCTGAATTCTATAATCATTTTAGGAACCTAAGGATATATGTGGCATGCATCATTATAGGCACACACACATGATGGGGGTGTGGGGAGTAGTGAGTAGAGTGGATTTTACTCCCTTCATAAATTTGAAAAAATGATGCCTTATTATTTTAATTCAAGTGGGTGAATGAAAATATTACAAATGTGTAAATATTATAACTGGGTTAAAATTATAAGCTATAATTAATCGTAAGAGTTATTTTTGGTGTCTAATAGAAAAAAAGGGTTGCACAATTATAGTAAGATTTTTAGTGAATTTTTTATAAAAGTTTTAAATGAGTTAATATGATGATTTTGACATGTTGTCAAATGGAAAATGTGCCTAATAGGATGAGTTCATTGTTTAAATGAAGAATGTGTTTGAATAGGTGTTGACGAAGTACTCAAGATTAAGTAAATTGGTTAACCCA
The DNA here is from genome assembly GCA_963277665.1 of Viscum album. Classification (NCBI taxonomy): domain Eukaryota; kingdom Viridiplantae; phylum Streptophyta; class Magnoliopsida; order Santalales; family Viscaceae; genus Viscum; species Viscum album. The sequence goes on along the minus strand of OY728161.1, from coordinate 1,683,942,134 downwards.
TGTTGAACCTGACTTGTGGTTGGTATGCTATAGGGTAGTGTTTCATGTGATATGTTGACCGTTGGGATAGAGTATGAAGAATGATTTCTTATGGTTTCTAGTGTTATGACTTTTAACTCTACTATTATATCATACTTGTCATTATCCAAAGTGTAGGGTGAACAATAAAATATAATCAGAATGTTTGACTTCAATAGTGGGTATCTCTTTTGCTTTTATTTGGACCTTTGTGTGTGTGGGTGGGGGAAGTGAGAGTGCTCTAGTTTGATACATTGGATTTGGGTTGTGAGTCCATGATTGCTGGGATGTGGCCTAAGGGGTTTTTTGAGGGAAACTTCATAGGGTTGTGTCCTCTGGGTTGCGAGTAGTAGTTCGGTAATGTGATTGAGAGAAACTTGATGGTTCGAGACTATAAAGAGTACATGTTATACCCTATGGATAGGGCATGGGTCTTGGTGACCAATTGAGTTGAGACATTGCAAGTTGTTTATTGAATCCCAGAGAGGATGTTTTTCCCATAGTATTGATGAATGAGCACACCTTTTGTGTGGAACCAAGTGTAGATGGATGTTTGTGCATTAGGCATTTTTTTCACCATAATGGGTGTGAGATTTTCATTCAGGGGAATTTCATTGATAGTTTCATGATATATGGGGATGGAGAAAGACTAAATGGCTTTTCTTGTATGTGATTCCACTCAAGGGATTTGTTCTCATACAAAATTCAAGGATCCCAATGAGAGTGGTCAGACCATGATTCACGTTCTTTTGGATGTGTTCTACAAATGTAGAAGTTTTTGACTGATGCAGTGGGACCCCATTTCCCCCCTAGTGAAATATTGACCTTCAAGGCTATGTGAGAAGGTTTATGGATGGTTTTTCAACTTGCGTTGTGGTTACATGTTGATAGTTTCAGAAATCAAGTGTGAATTCATGGGAGGATAGCCCAAGGATGTAGGTGCTTTGGAATACAAAGCATGAGTGATGCTACAGAGTTGGTGAAAATGCATGCTAGCCGATTCTTAAGTATGACTAGTTTTCCTATATGGGAAACCTGGTACTTATAAAGGGATGTAAGGATTGTTTTAGTGGGACGTACCATATAGATGCACAGATCTCTATTTTTTTGATGGTGATTAATGGGGGTCTTCAGGTTATCTTCGATAAAAAATTTGAGAGTGGATAAAGTGTGGATATATGACCTTAAATTATGGAGAAACCTGAGGTGAGGGTGGTCATATGGCTAAACCTATTGTCTGACTGGTTTGGTTTTTGGGAGATATGTTGAGGCCGCCTAAGGGATTATAAGGATGACTACCCAAGAGACATGGTTATGTAAGTAAGCAGGTGATGGGTTATATTCATGTATAGGTTGTTTGGGTGAGAAACTGATGGTTTGGATGGTGTGGCAGACCATGTGCAGTTATTGCTATCATTTAGGGACACATTAGAAGAACTCGAGTGTTGTTGTAGAAATAGTTCCATGTGAAACGATGGTTCCATATTTCTTAGTGGTTTGGTTATGGGGTGATGGTTGTATTTGGTTAGAAATAAAACCTCATTTGTTGTGGTTATGTGTTGATGAGACATTTTCGATAGGGAGGCCTCAAATACTTTGTAGGACTTGGTGTCCCATAGTACAATAATAGAAATGGATAAGTTGGTGGTGGTATTCCACGACAACTTCTTAGCGTACCTCACCTAGTGAAGAGCATTCCAAGCATCTGGACATCATCCCAAGTATGTTGAGACTCTATTTCTCATGCTAAGAGACCTGGAGGTGTTTGGTTGGCTGAAGGACATCATGGGGTTTATGCATAATAAAATAGCATATTCAGAGATTAATTAATGGGATGTACTCCATAAATGGCATGGGATGTGGTCCCCAGGACTGATCGAATGTCGACAAACGCTGCATGTACCATTCATGGAAGAAGGGAATAAAAACTGGGTGAGGTTCGTTATCCTATTTTGGTATACAGCTAGAGAGCCAACGTTATGTTTTTAGGGATTTTCGTTTTACTGAGTGTAATAAACGGTCGTTGGAATACCTCTTGAATGAAATGGTATCAATACACTTAAGGTGGTGGTTGATAAGTTAGTGCGAGATGTGAAGAAGAGAACATCAATTAAATGTATTATCACTAGGAAGCCAATGCGTACTTTTATGGTACATGTTTGCTTCTAAAGAGAGGCAATGTGGGTCTTGGACATGATTTCTGGCTAGCTAGGTGTTGCATTATGCTCAGGTTGGTTCAAAGTGAAAGCCTGTGTTGTCTGTGCTGAGTCGTAGAAGAATGTGGATAGATATTAAAATAGGTTGTGGTAAGAGAAGATGGGGTCTTATAACTCCAATGAATATTGGTGTATGAACCGGATAAAATTTCATTGTGTTGTATATGTACATCATGATGTTTGGTGAACCATGGCCATGTGTTGTGGTGTCATTCGAAGGTTGAAGTCAATGAATGTCAGGAGGGGGGTAAGTCCACAATGATGGAATTATACCAGAATTTAGGAAACAATTTCTGTTAGTGTGTGGGATGATAATAATACGCCTTAAGTTCTTAATCACCCGAGAAAGGTGTATTGGTGATAGCATACTATCTGTGGAAGGTGGGTGTTTGGGGATAAGCCATTCGGGCGTGGTTAGTCCATATATGTGAAACGTGAATGGGTCTGGTGAGAGTGAACAACCACCAGGATGTTGTTGTGGTGAAATATACCTTCTTAGAAATGAAGTTGACCCTTTGGGAGGTCAAGATGATCATATTCTTTGAATTGATAGGGTAGGGATGTCTTTTAAATGGTTGTTACTGTATGAATAGATTCCAAGGCAGGGTAATGAGCCTATCGATGATAGGGTGTAGTTAGTTAGAACATGTTTAGTCATGTAAAAGTTTGGTTGAGTTCTTTTGGTCATTAATCTATTGATAAGGTACCAGGTTATTGAAAATGGTCGAAGGAACCATAATAGATAAATGGTTGGTTGAAAATTGATCATAATTTCTTGTTGGAAGGATTAGAGTGGTCACTGTTCGGGAAATTTGGCCCTGGTAGAGAGCATTGGAAAGACATCACTGGTCGAGTAGCTGAGTGTTTTGAGTTCTATTTGGATGTATAGTTTTTGAATGAAATCATTAGTAAAATTAGTTTGAATTGTTGTGTGTTTTTCCCTACGTGATTTTGGGTTTGGACACCATTATAGTTGGGTGAACATGAAAATGACACCAAGTAATTTGGGTCATGAATTGTGTACAGGATTGGGCTAATGAGGGGGATATTTCTTCCTCCATGATGATGTGATGTTGTAAGATTCCATGGATTTAGATATAGGTGTTGTTTCCTATGTTTTTCCCATGAAACCCTCGGGGGGGGGGGAATGGTTGAAGTGGATGCAAGCTTGAGGAGTTTTCTGGTTCATGAAGTGGGTAGTGGTGAGGAAGTTTCATGGGCTATGTCTGAGCCCTTGAACTATGTTCAGTGGCCTTGTAATCTGAAAACATGAACCTTGGAATGTGGCAATGGATAGGAAGTCCTAGTTGCATGATGCCTTGTTACAAAATATAGTGTTGTTCGGAATAGTGGCTCGAGGAATAACCGTTATAAGGTGGGGAGGTTGTAAGATCGTTGATATTTTTCATGAATTAATTTATTTATTTATTTGTTTTGCCACATATTTTTTTGCTAAATAAGTGTTTCTCAATGTTGACGTGACGACTTGGGGGGTGTTCGAGTTTTTTGGGAGATGAATGGGGAAGCAAAATAAATTTTTGGCCATGTTACATGGATTGTGAATGGTTAGTGCAAACAGTGTGGAGCATCCCATGTAACCGTGCGACCATGGATAGATGGTCACGCACTTTCGACCCATGGTTTGAAAAACCATGAAGAATTTCTAAGATACAATTCAATGGGGATTTATATGGAAAGTGTCTCACACACAGCTTTCACAGAGTTTTGAAATCAATGCGGGTAAACTATGCGACCAAAAAATATAGCAAATTTAGAAAATTGCCACTCCAAGCTTTTAAACCACTACTTGGGATTTTCTCCCATTCATCCCCACTCTACTATAATGATGAAAATGGATTAACCAAGCTTTCCATGGGAGGTTATCCTTTGATTATTGGTCATTTAGAGCATCGTTGGTTGTGGATCGATGCTCTGGGTAAGTCCAATCTCCTCCATTCTTCCTCTCCTCGATTACGATTCCAATTTTTCTCTTATATCCTTATAATTCACTAAAAAATGCATTTTTTATTGAGTTTTAGTTTGAGGATGTAAAGGGTCATTGAATTTTGAGCCATGAATATGATTAAGAGTGTGTTTATCATCGAATACTAGGTAGGTGGTTTACAAGTTATATCTCATAATATTTTTATAGATTTGTGCATGTGTGTTGATATTTTCCCTATATCATATTATGTATTGGTTTACTAGTGTATGAATGGGTAAATTGGGTGTCCAAATGATTTCTTTGAAACCCTCACAATCCCCATGTGATGCGTAGGGACTGACTAGACCATTTTAGGGCCACCCATGGGTTGAGCCGGAATTTTTTGACCAAGAGTGTGTTAATGGTTAAGTCAATGATTTCTGAATAATAACGTGGAACCAATATCAAACATTATTAAATGGTTTATTTTGTTTTAAATGGAATGATGATAAATATTCATTGGGTTATGAGGTCATAAGATGTAGTTTGAATGACCTAAAATTAGGTATATGGGTTGAAAAATGTTATGTTTATTATTTCATGAATTTTGGGTTATGAAATTTCTATTTGGGTTAGGGAGTATTAAATGGTGAACTTGAAATTGTGTAATGGAATGTGAAATGATGAATGTGTTATTGGGATGTAATAATTAAGTGAATTAATTTGTAGAATGGGTTAATATATGAGAATTTGGTGGTACAACTAAATGATTGAATGTTATAAAGGGATTATGTTATGTAAGATTAGATTTGTACCTGATATGCATAAGTGGGTAAATAATTGTTAATTGATAATGAGCTAAATGGGATAATTAATGGTCAATGATTAAATTGTCTAACAAATAAGTGTTTTTGAATACATATAATGGGTAAGGAACCAGAATTGGAATTTATCTATATGGATGTGTCTTTTATTGGGAAACTATGTTGATGGGTTATGGAATAGTATTAATTCCCATATCATTTTCTATGCCTTGAGAATGATGAATTCCAATGGAATTGTTTATGTTATGTTGGGTTATGGTATGGTTGTGGGGATTTCGGTGGTTGATAGATAATCATGTGAACAAGGCATGGTAGTGTGGGGTATTGACTACAGGTTTGACGCACATGTTTAAAGTTATAGATTGAGGCTCTAAACTCCACCCCAAAATGAAAAGGCTAGGGATGTTGACAGAGGCTCTATTCTCCTAACAGCTGTATCCGACCAGGACAAAAGCATCGAGGTGAGGATAAGGGTTTGATGTGATATGTGTGTCCATAGTGAAATATGTACTTGATTGATTACCCCTATTAATAGCGATTGATTGCCTTAAAACCATGTATGGCTGATATATATATTCCTAACGGAAGTGGAATTTGTGGAAATGGATTATGTGTGAAAATGGCATAATAAGTGAAATTGGGTTGAACTCTAGTCACGAACTAAATGAACCTTGTTAACTAATATCACATGAACCATCCATTCTTTTACTTTCCACTAAAATTTTACTTCCCTGAACTATCTATTAGACTGGTTATTTTGTAGATACAGTTGGTGGTGGCCTACTGAGTATTGTACTCACACACTGCTCGGGCTATCGTTGGGTACCCGAGCAGACTTCGTAGTTGCATGCCCGGACAATGGAAAATGACATACTCTAGGAGGTGGAGTTGGGCTCGGGATGTTCATTTAAATGGACATGGACATAGATTCCAAACCTGTTTTGAGATTTAGTCATTTTTCTATTTTCTGATTCTTTCACTTTGCTCTAATAGTATGATATGTAATTGGTGTAGTCAATTAGTTGTTTTACCTCATTTGGGAAATGTTTGGTTACACAAGTGTATCGGTTTTTTGTATTGTTTCAGCAATTTATATTGTGTTCTTATATGGAATACACAGTTAAAGAGGGTATATTCATTCCATGTGACTCATTAGACATTCTCCGCTAGTCGGTAACCTCTGGAGTATGGGGATGTGCCTTTGAGGTCATGTGACGACTCAGATCAGAGCATCAGTTTAGTGGCATTCAGGTCAGTGACATTACAGAAAAAATATCTAATGTTTCCTAAAATCCAATGTCAATTGAACTAATTTAATTCATATATAGAAATAATATTTATTTCCCAATTATTAAAATGAACCATATGATTTGTATCATACATCATGATAATTTCCATGGACTCACAACTATCATTGTGCTTCATTTAAACTATAAAAGGGGATCCATACCTTGGTAGGGAGCTCACATTTGATAATGGCTTTCCGTATACTATAAAAATAAATATTTTTATCCAATATTATAAAAAACACTGGTCACTGTAGGTGGAGTACCCACTATCTATCATGTGGGGGGATATTGGATCCACATCTAGTGTGGGTTGCTCAAATATCATCAGAATAATGTGGTACTGACCCTATTATTGAATGAAATACCACTAAACTGAGGATTTATTTTTTATTTATATCCAAAGGTGATTACCCAACTCCATAATACATATCATGGAGCCACACATTCTTTATATGATATAACCATGGGGATACCATCAATATTTTGATGATTTTAAGGATTACCATAGACCACATTCACCTACAAACGGATCCTACCATTTATATAACAAGATCCAATGAATTTTATGTGAAAATGATTCAGATAGAGTACTAAAGCTTCTATTTCACATTCCCACACGATATTATGTTAATAAAACCTAAAAATTTCTTTTATATAGGTACTTTTCCCCTTTTAAGACATTCTACTATATCTTACAAAATTTTTGCATATAAGAGAAGAGATAGTGTAAAATTTTGAGTTCATGTATGGCCATTTTTTTTGTAATATTATTAAATATATTTATATCACACATACATGATATCTTAAATAAAATGGTATAAATCTACAATAAAGTATTATATATAATACAAGAGACCACGGTCGAGTTCAGAATGAGAGGATTGACATAGTCGAGACTTGAAATGGGTCAGTGTTGGTCGTTCGGATAAAATGGTCGATAAAAGTTAAATCATGGGATTAATTTATTTAATTTATTGAAGGACTTAAATATATTTTATCAATATGTACACCTATAAGGTGTATTTATATGTTTAGCATGATAACCGTGGGATCATTGGAAGGTTTTCCATCCACCCTTTCATTAGAAAATAAAAATCAGTTGGTGATGAGAATCTAGATGCTGGTGAATCAAGATAATGTAGTCACAATGAATTACCTCTATCCATTGAGAGTGAGTTATTCATTTATGAATGGTCTATATTTTGGAATTACACATGAATTTTTTTATTTTTTTCCCAATTGAATAAATTAAAATGTATGTTCATCCTTTACCTTTGATCTTTATAAAATGAAATAATATTCATTTTCTCACATATATATATATTTATTTTAATTTGATTTATCAATACATATATGTTGTTTCATGTTTCTCACCTCAAGAATCCCAATTTTTATTATTTGGACTAGGTTTATTGACCAACAATCCATGTTACTTATTTATTTTCCCTATCTCCTTATAATACTTTAGGTTATTCGTCATTGGTCTATGGGGTAATGGCTCAACATTACTTAGCGGGAAAGGGAAAGATCAGAAACATGGATCCACTACAAGATCAAGTGTGATCAATGTATTTTTAGTAAATTATGGGATTTGGAATATTTATTTGTTGGACTTGAATTCACCATGATCCTAAGATCCAAATCAGAGATCAGAATGATATGTGAGTCCAAAAATGAATGTTTGGTGAATGAAAAACACAATTGGATCAACGAAACAATTTTTTTTCTAACTGATCAAAAAAAAGATGAATGGAGGCCCTTTCATTCATTTCTCGGTAGCCAATATGTGTGATTCAAGGAGGAGGATGCATATCCCATATGATGGATAACATATTTAGAGTTCACGAAATATAAAAATGATATGTTATGTAGTCAACAGGGACACACGATGTATAAGTCTTTCAATATGTTGGCTTGAATTTTTGTTGAGAAAATTTCCACATTCCACATAGGACCTCAACATGCCCTGTGACCCATGTGTTGGTGACCTACTGTGTGCGACAAGAGTACCAATGAATGGGAATGACCGTACATGTGAAATTTACCATTGCAAGTCTATGATAAACATACTTTACCCTAAGGAAATGGTTGGAACACCATGAGGTAGGAGATGTCATATTTTGTTGTAAACAGAGAATGGAAAAGGTTACACAAACAATACATGGGGAACATGATTAATCTCAAGTGGATGAGTGATATTATAAGGACCCCATAAACACAATTTAGGGATAAATTAATTTTTATCCATGTACTTGTAGGGTCATGTATGAACAATTTAGTTGAATCATATGCTTTTTGGTTCCCCATAGACGTCATGGACCCCTTCTTAATTTTCATGTTACCTTCATACACACATATTCTATTCACATGATCATTGATTTTGGACCATTAACTGTTTATTAATAGTTTATTCCCATTTATAATTCAGTGCTTCCATTAAATGTGTCTTTTAAATATGATGTGAGGTGTTACAAGTGTGACATTTTTTTATGTGGTTCTTGAAGACATTGGTGATTGGGGGGTTCATTGAAGTGGTCTCCCACTATGAATTGGGGCCTGGGATCACACTCCACATTGTGGTTATCCTTTAATGAATTATAATGATAGTATTCTATTTAATGAGTGATACCAAAAATTGTATTATGTTGTGGGACCCCTATCAATTGAGTGGTACCCAAAAAATTAGTGTATGGGTCCTCTATTATTTGAGTGTTACCCCTCCCCTAACGGACTAGGTCTCAGTTCATCCATCTACTAAGTGGTACCCACTAGTGGATTAGGTAATAAGTCCCTTTTCTACTAGTGGGTACCTCCAAACAAAGAATGGAATGATTACCCTATCTATTGAGTGGCACCCACCCACATAAAGGGCACATGTCACCTTTTCACCACGTTGTACAACATATCAGATAGGGAACATGTCCTCCTTTAACTGAGGGTCACCCCTAACGCATTAGGGTGTGAGTCCTCTAAAAAAAATATGCTACCTCTCGACTATATGGTATATTGGTAAGGTGTGGGAACTCCACATGGTTAGTTCATTGAATATACATCTGAGATGTTGGGAATCATTTATAGACCTTCTAGAATTGATGGCACTCTATTCCAAGGATATGCTGTGAGATGGAGATCCCCTTTATCTCTAACATGGTATTCATTTATTTAATATATATATATATATATATATCCCTATTGTTTGAATTCTTTATTGTATTTTTATAGTTTGATTTTTCTATTCTATCATGTGTCTTACTTCATCCCCATCGGTGTATAGGTCATCCTACTAGGAATGTATATACACACTCATGCATGGGATTATCCTTTATATTATGTGTCTTATAGAGACGATAGATATATCATCAATTATTTCTGAGGATCAAAGGCATACCTGGTGCATTTATCTATGTATGGTAGTCATATCTTAGAGATTTGGAGCTAGGAACTCTTAGAATTTGATTTTATAGTTTTGTTATTGTTGGGATATCTTCATGGTTGGGTGTGTGTTTTATTTATTTATTTACGTTTTAGTTTTCACTATCGTACTCTGGTAAGACCTTTATGTTTTATATCCACGGAATAATCTCTATATTATGCATCTTATATTATTATTCCTCTACACATCTATATTGATATGGTCTATTATGTGTGTACGTGTACAGTAGAAATTGACTCCCATATTTCTTATACCCTTTAATGCTTGTCAACAACACATTGCCTACAAAGTTAGTCTTGGGGTAGTTATGGCATGATCCCTATTTAGCTGGGTCATGACATATTTTTATTAGAGCTTTTTTTTCTATTGGATGTTGTTTGGAGTATTCTCCATTATATTATTTGGATGGGACATAGGTAAACAATGACAAAAGCGTCTCTAGTGAGGATTTTAAGGAAATGAACATTGTGTTGTTGCGCCGACTGATATATCCATTCACCAACTCCCTTAATACATTATTTTTTACACTGTATATTGAGACATTGGTTATGGATATCAATGATTCTTGCCAACACATGATCCATGAATATCAAGAAGAAGAGAATTAAATGACTTTTATCCATTGTTGGATGTCAATTAATTCGTTAATGAATAATTCAAATTGAGATAAGAATCATTAATTTTTTTAATTCTTTACCAATATACAATAATGTTGAGTACGATCATCCATTTCCTTTAACCATTTTCAATATTAATATTTTTCTTATGTTTGCATTCATATTTTAAATTGATTATTCATTCAGTATCCAAAGTGACTTGTTTATCACCCTAGTAACCCAAAATATTATTTGATGGCCAATATCTCACGATCAATGATCATTGAACCTTTGTTCTTGTGCCTTTATTCTAATCATTCTCCCTGTACATTTATATTGGGACATGGGTTCATATAATGACATCGTCAGGTAGTATCAAGCATTATCAGACACCCATATCCATGATATATTAGCATGAGATGAATGGATATGTGAATAATTAGGGATTAAGTATTTTTTAGGTTACATGTGATTAATTATTGGTTAAATGATCATATGTGGAGAGTGGTGTATAATTGGATGTGAGTGAGGTGTGTAGGGTGTACAATGAACATCCATGGGTCAACAAGACCAATTTACTGCCACCTAATGGCTTGAAACAATGATAGGAGGACATTTCATTACGTTTTGGGAACCATAGAAGCGAGATACATAGTGGAGGAGTAGTATTTTTGAATTTTATGAATAGATATAGAGTAATGGAATAATCCTTACAATATTCCATGTAGTTCTGAATAACATAAAACATGTAGGGCCTTTTGGGTAGTAGAAAAGGATTTATGGGAAAAAATTATCACACACAATGTGGGACCCCGACATGCCATGTGACCCATGTGCCAACAACTAGGCATGTTCTCTGTGTATACCCAAGAATGTTCATGTCAAGGAACATTATGTGTAAAACCACATAGCCATGATATAAATACATAGACCAAAGGATACGATTTGGACATTGTGTAAGAATAAATTCCATATACTAAACCATAGAAACACAGGATAATGTACAACGTACATGGCTAGGGTCATGAGAAATACCCACTGTGGTTGAGGTGTGATGTGTATTCCCCTTCCTTGCCTCAAATTGCTACATGGGAATCCATCCATGAAAAAACATGTACACGTCCATTCCATAGTGTGGGACCATATGTCGTGTTTGTACCTTTACATTATGTTCCCCCTTCTCCCTTTTTTAGAAACCATCAACCACTAAAATCAAAATTTATTGGACTTGTATTTTATCATGTGAGTAACCATAATTGTGTGTTTTTCCAAAAAAAACAAGAATGGATCATTTGTAGGGTCTTTTCATATTATTTCTTATGACATGTAAGTGTGACCCATCATTAGGTGGGAGCTGATGATTGATGTAATACAACAACATCTATATATTTGTACCCACACATATTATATATCAATATAATGATTCCATTATTGAATTAGGGAACAATAATTCTATTTGTTGAGTGGTAACCCCCATCGCATTAGGGAAAATTACCTCCATCTACATGGTGGTACCCCCTTCGGAATTAGGGTGTGGGTCCTCTATCTATTGATTGGTAACCCCTGCCAGACTAGATAGTGGGTCCACTACCTATTGATTTATAACCCCTGCTGAATTTTATCATTAGTTATCTATATGCTGAGTAGAACCCCTGAATGAATTGGTGATCAATCATGTATATACAGATTGGAAACCTTGGATGGACAGGGTTCAAGTTCTATATTCATCTTGTGGTACCCCCTATCGAATAGGGAATGGGTCCTCCAAACACTTAGTGGAACCCCCGATTACATTAGTGAATTGGTTTTCTTCTTTGATATGATAACCACTCGACTATGTCGAACAATAGTGTTTCAGGCCCCCCACAAGGTAATTTATTTGGACTAACTTGTGAGATAATGGGAAGCACTGACGATCTTTCTACAACTGATGGAACCATTTTCCAGGGCTAACTAGTTTGATGGAGATCCCCCTTTCTCTTATTATGTATTATTTTATTGAGAATAAATTTCTATTCCAATAAATTTTTTTGGTTACTCTCTTTATTTATGTTCATATGTATATTTATTTCATGTCTCTTACATCTCACCATTCATCTTTTGTAGAATTCTGTAGGTTGTTTAAACTCACCCCTATATAAAATTTTCCTGCAGTTGTCCTATCATATGAAGTGGACGGGCCTGTTAGTGGTGATTAAAAATGATTGTACGGATACGTGGTTCATTTTTCTACATTCTATGGTTACTGAATAATGATTCAGATATAGAATTTATCATAATTTTAATTTCAAGTTTTTTAATGATGTGAATCCTTTCTATTTAGTAAAGTGTATTTCCATATTCAATTTTTAGTTTACACAATCATACACTTGTTCTTCCTTGAGGTTTTAAAAACATCAATTATTCACTAGATGTTGTGTCTTTGTTATTATTCAACATAAACCCTACAATGAGATGGTTGGTTGTTTTTGTACTTGTAATTTTGTAATATTTCACTAATATTAGTTATCTAATTCGGTTCTTTTCTCCACCCCATGGTATATTGTGGTTGGCTTAGGGTAGCTGTGGTTCAATCCCCATTAGACCCGGTTGCAAAAGATTGGTATTTGAGTTTTTCATTCCATGGGATAGTGTTTTTTGTAGTCCCATTATGAGTATCTAGTGGGAAATTAAATAAAAAAATGTGAAATGTTTCTCAAGTGTGTCATTTGGGATAATTAACCTAGTGTTTGTGTGGCGTACGACGTATCCATTCAACAGTACCATGAATACATTGTTGTTGAATTAACATATCGATACATTGGTTGAAGGAAAATATTTTACAACCATCAAATATGATTGATTTTTTATGTGCTTGTTAATCCATATCCCCTTTATATATAGGCTCATAAATTTTGATACATATTCTCTATAATTTTTAGGATGCCTTTGTGATGCCATATAGGGAACTAACTATAGACAGTGATAATGATTTGGTGAGTCTTGAGGACTCAATTTAGGGTCTATCACATAAGGTTGTTCCTCAAGGTGTATATGTTGTAGTAACACTACATGTCGAGTATTACATCACGCCCGTATAGTTGGATAAGGATGTGTGCCAGATTTATGTACTCCATGAGTTCTAGCACCCGAGGCTGCTGAGGATCATGGAAAGGCAGAACAATAGGATGTTCACGATTGTCTATAGTGATTATTCCATTTTTAAAATATTATCTGGAAAATGACTTATTAGGTTATTTCACTGGAATGTACCCTTTTCCACCAAGATACTATGTTCTGTTAAAGTTTAGTTACCTATATGCATGATGAGGTGACATGTTCATGGATTATTTTTTAGAAACTAGACCATTGGTAGAAAAAACCCCAGTTATTATGCGTAGTAATAATTTAGGATCATATGGAGATGAAATATGGTAGGTATGAGAGTGTTTGAATATAATACAAGGTTCATAGGTCTTACATGTTACTACCTCAACATGACTCAGGATGTATACTTCTAGGAATATAAGTTCGAGCATGATCTCCATTGATATATCAATGACAGTGTAATACCCCCATGTATTTCATTCTATGATTAGGTCCAAAAGGCCCTACTGATAGAGTCCATCCTATTAATGGTATTCCAGGTAGTTGGAGTTTGTAGTGGTATTTATAGGCAGGAGTACGCAAAAACAACAACCCAGAACTAGTCAGTACAGTCTCAATGCTGGAGGCCTCCCAATGGCCAGACATAGGCATGTGGTAATTTGGCATATGGACTACATAGATTACCAATTTCACTCAGTGGAGTAATGTGTAATGAATATTATATTTAAGGATACATTGAACATGTTTTTCTAAACATATCTGTTGAGGTATATATACAGATATCATATGGACCACAAATGTAGGGGAAACACCATGATCACAGGTATCCATGGTCAGGGGATGGTGTCCCATATGAAGGTGGAGTTTCCAAAAGGGTAGGTGGTTCATTAGGAAGAGGTTATGTGATTAGTGTTATATGCTATTATATTATTCCTCCACCATCGGGTGGCCCATGTCTGGATCGGGGAGTTTTAAGTTAGGGTCGTGAATAGTTGTAGGCTATGGATGCATATGACCCATCAATATATGATATCTATAGAAGTATTAAATGTGTTTATTACACTATTTATTTAGTTCAATTAGACACATGAGTGACTCATTCCACTATCTCTTCACTCCTGGCCTGAGAGAAGGTGCTCAAATTTGATTATTTATCCCAACAACACTGTATTTTATTTCATATAGGGAATGTTTCTTCTATATCATTTAACCACTAGTTGTTTGAAATATCACATTATGGAGATAGATGCTTGATGGATCCTTCAGTTGAGATAATGGAACCCTGTGGCATAATTATGGGAATTGATTTGTTATTGATGTTCTTAGTGAAGATTACTTATCATAAAAGTTGATTTAGATTCATTCACCCTGATGGGTTATGATTTTCATTTGTGGGAAAGATAGATCTCCTGATGGGATGTGTCATTTTTTTAGAATTATTCTAAAACCCTTCACCAATCATTTTCTGAGTGTATCCCTTAGTGTAGTGGGATATTCATGAATCTATATTCCTCCAGTCATTGAGGATTACATGATTTTTTTTCCTGGGGATGCTTCAAGAATACCACAAAGGTGGGAGATGGATTTTTTTTCATCAAGACACACCTACAAAAAATTATGATATATTAAATTAGATACATTATTTAACATATCGAGAATTGGTATCTTCAACTGCAGTTGGAGGGCCTTCATGAGATGGGTTTAATCAGACCCAATGTGTTCTCTTTGAAAAAATTGGTAATTTATATTCCATTGATGGAATTCCATGTCATTGTAAACACTGTATGATTTTGGTGATTCCCTTTGGTATGATGAATACCCCTGTAATATTTATTTATTTGATTAACAAGATATTTTTTCTATATTTAGACCAATTTCTTTTTGTCTTTATCGATGACATACTCAAATACTCGATTCCAGAGGAAGAGTTCATAATGCAATTATGTATGGTCTTATGTTTTCCTTAGGTGTTCCAAATTTAGGTTAGAATCTTGGTGTGTCAGTTATGGATCCATATGGTTCACTTCAAGGAGAATTTCATTTTAGAAAATTTATTAGATATAGACCCAGTGATGATATGTGTAATAATTTCACGGTAAATTCCAAATCATTTGTTAGAGGTTTGACATTTTCTAGTATGTGTGGGGAACTAGCAGTGTATTCGGTCATTCTTCACATCGAATAAAACCCCTTCTTAAGACCATGATGTAGTAAGGGTATCCCATTACATTGAATAATATGTTCTAGGGACCCTTCGAGGAGTTGTGGATGTGGTTGATCAGTGAACCTTTTATGAAACTTATAAATGATGGGGTGGACTTCGTAGTTTATTTTCGTCCCTTAGGATTATGTCTTAGATTATTATTGATGCATAGAATGGATGTTTGAAAATATGGGTTTAGGCAGCTCATAACCCATTATTATAACTATGAAACCAATGACCTTGAGATTATAGAAGAAATCTTATATCTGAGTATATTGTGGAACTATATTCTGAGGGGCCACATACTTCTTTACTCATATCATCAGTGCCTCATGTATTTCTTCACATAGAGGGACCTGAATGTGAGTTAGATGTGATGTTTTGAATTCACATATGACTATGAAATTGAGATCGTATATAATATAGGGA
Source organism: Viscum album (assembly GCA_963277665.1). Taxonomy (NCBI): domain Eukaryota; kingdom Viridiplantae; phylum Streptophyta; class Magnoliopsida; order Santalales; family Viscaceae; genus Viscum; species Viscum album. The sequence goes on along the minus strand of OY728161.1, from coordinate 1,683,926,115 downwards.
TAGTTAATGTAGTTGAATATCCCCTTACAAAGATGAACCATTCAATTTTTTTGTCGGAGGAATCTTACTAGTTGGCATCATTATAGAAGACCCTAGTTTAGTTGTATTTTTCATATTCTCTTAATTTTATGGTGTTAACAAATTTTATAATGTAGAATGTGAGAGATAACCAAATAAGAAAAATATACTATGTTGTATTACAAGTCTATATATCTTCATATGATTCACTAGAATGATATTTTGATGGAGAGAATAATGTCATCCATTTCCTATGATGGATATTGGTTCTAGTCATGATGTCTTAGGATGTGATGAAAGTGATTGAAACATATAATATTCATGTTTATCCCAACATAGTGGATATGTATAATGACATTCAGTGGTAGTTTTGTGGGATGGTATGATATAGAGCATGGTAGATTTTGTCTCTCAAAGCCTCACTAGTCATTATGTGAAAACCGACCACTATATTCTAATAGGTATTATTCATCTTCATAATATTTAAAAGTCAAAATGGTACGGTATATACATTAAAATTTTGATGGTTCACCCAAAAAAAAATATGATTCATTGACTCCTTCTGGGTGATAGTTGAAAATCTCACGACTTCGATGGACATTCTTGATATTAGGGAGAATAATTTGGATGAGAGTATAGGGAATTTGTATGTATGTGGGATTTTTCTCCATCATGGGTTCCCACAAATATTGTTTCATATTAGGATGTAAGATTCATATCATAGTTGTGTAGAGGACTGTATGAGGAATTTCAGACACAAATAAGGATGATTTCAACCGTCCAACTCTCGAAAGATAAGAAGGCAAAGTCAACTAATATGGTTTTATAGCATATTCTGAGGAATTACATGTTATAATATTGAAGTATATGTCAGGATAACTTTCCCTTCGTATATTTTTCATAAAATATTAGTGAGCACTCTACTATCAATGTGTCACGTTTTGAGTCTGTGTATGGGAGACCGTAAAAATCACCAAAATACATTCTAGATATCTGAGAGGCATCTACTTTTGGTCCATGGATGGTGATATTAATGAAAAATGAGGTCCAAGTCACCCATTTGCAGATGTTAACAACTTAGAGTATGATTAAATGTTTTGTATATTGGTCTCATAGTGCATTAGTGTTTGAGAAGAGAGATTATGTTTTCTTGAGATTCTATACAAGATGATAGTTATTGAAATTTGATTGGGGAGGAAAGATATCATCTAGGATCACCCGAAAAATCATGATCAGATAGAGGGTTGCAGAGTTTTCTTACCTCACCCCACATCCCCCACAGTTGGAGTGGGTGAAAGATGTATTATATGTGTTGCAATTGTCGATACACATGTATGAACCTATAAAAATTATTGACTCTAGAATTACACACATATATGAAGGGGAAAATATTTGGGATAGTTAGATGAAATTGAGGATCATTTGCAGAGGAACATGCATGGATAAACCATAACATGAGATAGTGTGTTGTGGTATCATGTGTGCATGGGGGAGAGCTCCAAAGAGTGGGAGATCCAGAAACGGTCCTGTATCCTGATATTTTTGTTTAGTATTTTCATTTTTGGAATGAAAATATTAATGTATAGAATAATTTAGATAATATTTTCATATTATTAATAAGTTGGAATATATATAGAAATATTCTATGTGCTAGGAACTGATACAGTGTTAACTTTTTGTGACTAATGTGCTCAGAATTAATATTATTAAAATGTTATTCTTTTATATCAAATATCTATAATTTCATAAAGAAAATGTGAAAATATTAAATAGAGTCTTAGATTTACATTTTAAGACCATGTTTGAGTCCAAAATGAAGGGTTTTCACTATGTTCATCGTAAATGGGTCAGTGAAGGGCATTCAGATAAAACTTCAATTAGTGGTACTTTTTGTGGAGTAATTAAATGATTACATTAATTATCAAATAAAATTAAATAATTTTATTTCCAATATGAGTAATCCAATATGGAATATTTCTAAATTTTTCCTTATAAATATAAATCATCTAGGGAGGAATTGGTTTTCATGTTTACAAATAGGGAAAACCCATATTATTGATGGATACTTTTCACATCCTATAAGAAGGGGGGAACCTATGAAGAATAAGTTTATTTTGAAAACATTTGGTATTTTATATATCAAATAGTGGTGTATTTATATTGGAAGAATATATTATCTAATCCTTTTAATTTCGGGATTCGTACATAGACATGAAATGATTGAGGAATATTTAGTATAGTCATTAAATGAATAATTTTTAATTAACATTTTTTATAACTATTTAATTTTAATAGATAGTTTATCATTTTATGTTTCACTTGTTTTTGGAATTATCATTTCATCTTCTAACAATTGATGTTTTTTGTTAATCTCTAACGATAAGTGGAATCAGTTGTCTATCCCTTTCTTGGATTATTGGTCAATAAAGTATGATTTTAGTAATTAATGAATCACATCTTCAAACTGAATACTCATCATTTAGATAAAACTATGAGGTTATGGTTTAAATTTTTTTATGCATTTAATTGTACACATCATGTACGTATATTTCCTATTAGACTAGATGGTTAGAGAATTATTTTACCATAGGTGAAAGATGTTAATGAAAAATTATTATCTATGTATCATTAATTATGATAAACCCATGGTCTATTTATCATAACATATTTATGTTTTTAAGGCCAATAACTATACATTAATCACTCTCTTTTTTTAATGATTGGTGAACTAAAATACCATCTATAAGTATTTGTGCATTCCCTCCATTTTATCCTATATTATCTCATGGATGAATCATAGTAATGCGTAACTTCTAGTGATATTTAAGTTTTCCATTTTCCCTTCTAAGATGAATCTTTATTACAAAAAATATGGGGTAAAATAATGTAATTATAGTTGTGTTAATAATTTGACAAACAAGACTGATTCCAATGGTAAAATTAATTTTTTGGGTGGCAGGTTGTAACATCCTTATATTTTATTATATTTAAAACTTCAATTAATTATAAATTCATTAATAGACTATGAAAAAGAAATAAATATATTATATTACAATATTGGAATCAAAACTTTAATATTTCATTGCAAGAAACATCGATTCCCCCTTATAACTCCTGATTCACACAAGGTTGAGTCTTATCAGACCATAATATACAGTTAATATTATTATTTAATTTTAATGTTACCAATTAGATGTTATATTAGAGGGTTTGAATATGAATAACTATAATGTTTTAAACCTTTTAATAAAATAGTTTTAAAAACATCCAATTATTCTTCTATGTATAAAATAATAATAAATCTTGTTGTTAAGAATAAAAATCTTTATTTTTTGAAAAGATTGTTTTACATAATGTAAATAAAAAATGACTTTTAAAATTAATTTTTTTAATATTATATATTTTTTAAAATAAAAAATAAACATCATATTTTTAATTTGAATATTGAAATTTACATTCAATGTGTTTTTTTGAGTAGTTTGATTTTCTGATTAATTGTAAAAAATAAATCATTTTAGTAGAAAAATGCCTTTTCAATTAAATATTTTGTAATGTTAAATTATATTTAAATTTTATTTTGAAATCCTAATATTTAAATTATATATATACTAATTCAATTTAGGTCATTTAAATCATTTTTATATTCATTGGTAATATTATATATTAATTAACATTTGGACATTTTCTCATTAAAAATACACTTTCTCACCACGTCTATGTTATTACATTTAAATCGACTGTTACCATTTATTTGAATTTATTTTAAAATAAAATACCTACATGTTTGTAATATGTATGAAATGAATTTTATAATAATAACATTTTAGTGTATAAAAATAGAAGAATGTCATTTAAAATTAATTATAATGATTAAGACAAAATGAAGCTAAATAAGGTATGAAACCATAATCATAAGGGCCATAATGACCTTGAAACATTTCCAAATTCCATTTAATGAAGATATATCTATTATTTACCATTTATTTAATATTTTTATTACATATTGGGTCACATGTTCATGAAATTGACCTATATTTTATGTTATGTAAGAAAAAAGAAAAAAAGAACTTTCATTACATTTAACATTCAACAAATAATAAGACAACCAAAAAAGAATATAATTTCAGTTATATATATATTTTTGATGGAAAATTAGTTTTTATTATCATTTTTATTTATCATTAATATTTATAAATTACCTAGTGAAATTAGTTTCTTATGAAATTCCAACATAGTTATTGTTTATTTAAAAATTATCAAAAATAAATTATGTAACGCCCCAACCCTAGTTACCCAGAGTCGGTGCATTATTACATAACATTGGGATGATCACAAGAAAGATCAAATCTTGAAAGACCGATTGGTTTAGTAGCCTTGGAAACACTAGATATATTCATAAGTTTTACATTACATCATAAAATGAAAAACTACTACAACAACATAATGTCTCCATAATCCACACTCATATCCCCACATAATATCCCTCCAGGTCATTCATAATTTACTTCTTCACTTCCTGGGAAAAATAAAACATAGAAAAGGGGTGAGCTCAAATGCCCAGTAAGGATAACAATATTGCGGAAACTTTCATAAATAAGAATAAACATTTAAGGCAATGTATAACTAAAACAAAAGCCTTTCAAACATGAACTTTCAACATGGTATGGCATAAATAAAATGAAATAATTCCATTTACTTATTCACATGGATATTCTACTAATCTAATAATCACATGCAAAAATCAATAACCACTTTCAAAATGTTGGAATGTATAATGCCAGACTATCATAACCACATAGTCAAGGCCTCGTGCCAAGACTATAAATACGATTTTGTCAAGGCCTTGTGCCAAGACACTATTTTTTCTCATGAGACCTACCGATGTATCGAGGAGCTATAGCGGGCTCCACCCGTCACTTACTAAGTCCAATGCATTCCCATATGAAAAGGTTTAAACATAACATAAACATTAATATTAAAACTAGCATACAAAATGTCAATAATTTCACCATAAACTATGAATGGTATAAAAATAGCACATCCACAGTCAAAAATATCACAAAACCTTCAATACAATATAGAAGTTTTGTATCATAATAAATCAACTTCAAATAATCTTAAAATCCATCAAAGGATGTTGACATAGATGAAATCAAAATTCTTTTTAAAGAAATATCTCCTTTTATTTTGAAATCATTTAAGATCCATATAAAATAAAACATTTTCTTTGAAAATATTCTTATAAGCATGTAAGGGAATCTTTGAAGATTTTATAACGGTGGAAAATAGCCGCACCCGACGTATAAGTTAAAAAAAACATTCTTACCTTAATTCTGTCGAAAAGGTAAAAAAGGACCTTGTTTTGAAAACGACGGAAAGATTCCTTTATAAACCACTTATAACAAGTCAACCAAGGGTATAAATGACTTTAACCCATATTCTTTTAAATAATAATAATAAAAATTCGAAATACATTTTTAAGAAAACATGGATGTGGATGATAAAGAGATCCCAGTAGATTATTACAAATAAACAACCTCGGATAATGAAGAGATTGTGAAATAAACCTTACATTGTACTTTTCCTTGATTGGGGTAGGTTAACCTCCTGTATAATGGTGAAATAATTGTTATTAAATTATACAATAATCATATACATTAATATGATATCCTATATGATCTTTTAATATTGATTTGATAATAATATCTTTGTATTATCGTTGTTTCGGGTGTTAACTTACTTGTTTTCTTTTATATGTTTTGTTACGTAAGACATGTTTGTAAAGGATAGGTTTTATATTATTCATTTCTAGAATGATATAAAGTCATTAAACATCATTTTTTAAATCATCAAATGATAATTATACTTGAATGGATATGATGGAGAATGAATCTCATCGCGTTCGTGGAGACGGTAGTCCGTACGTACGCACGAGCGACAATATCATTCTTCTGATATTAAAATAATATATAAATGGATGGTATATCATATATACAGAATAATTAACATGTTATATTTATTATTTACATGAGTTACACATCATTATTATACCCATCCAAATAATATTATATTGAATAACAATTACACCACGACGTGGAGACGATAAGCCGTACGTACGCACATATGGTGACATGTTATTCAAAGGGTGGATAGAATACTGAAAATGGTTGTACCATATTTATAATAACATCCCAGTATATATATGATACTGGATTTATTATTTTAGAATGGTAACAATAAAGGAATATGAAGTGGAAGAAGAAATGAACTTAGAAAAGGGTGGTGAAATCATTACCTCTTTTCGGGTTCTTCCTTTTGATTTGATCAAAAGGGCTCCTTAGGTTGGCTTTCTGATCAAAATAAGGCCCCTAGGCTGTAGTGAGGGAAGTTGGGAGAGTATTTGGGAAGAGTTTGGCCGATCCAAAAGGCTTTTAAGGTTTGAAAAAATGAGAAGGAGGAGTGCCCTTTTATAAGAGGGGTGAGGGGCACCTTTGGAAAAGCTAGAAATATTAATTTATAATAAATTCATATTCGGTTTCTAATGGATCCCAAGTTGATTATTCAAAGTTTAAGGTGAGTATGGGTCGAAAAAAACTCAACCAATATAATTTAGACAGGTTTTGGTACTTATATTAACCTTATCTTTAAGTATGAACTCTAAGTTAATTAGTTTCACTTTTACAATGTCTCTTTGTATTTTTATATAATATGGTTAATAAACTTACTAAATACATCCAATCGACCCCAAAGTGTTCCATTAATGATGAAAATATCATTATATAAGTCTCTTGGACGAACCATAGATTTTTTAGGAATTTAATATCAATTAATAATATAATATTTGTTTTAATAACTCTTTTATGTCAATTTTGACACTATTCAATAGTTGATTTTTGTGAAACTCATAACAGAATGATTACTTCTAACAAAGTCAATTAAATCAATCCTAATATATCATATTATCCTAGAAAATTAGTTTAATTCATTAAAAGTTTCATATTATATTTATTTGGGTATTTATAATATCAATTATTTTAATTTTTCACTATTATAGTAATTACTGCATCATCATTGTGTCATAAATAAAATAAATTATTTAACGTCTAAAAATTATAAATAAAATATCATTATGTAGGAAATCTTTTTATCTTTCTAATAAATATTTATAATCTAAAATACAACATATATAACCCTATGTAACAATTGTTTTTCTAAAAGATATATGCTTGTGTCATTTTTGTATTCATTTTAACTTAATTAAAATAAAGTGTCATTATCACTTACAAGTGGATCCATGGGGTCCCAAAATCGACCCAAAGATGCCCATGGTCGACCATGTATCAACTAATAGGGTTAAGACACGTTTTAGGGTAATTTAGTATTATTATAATATTATTTTTTTTAACCCTTATTTACCGGATTTACCCTTAACCATGTAAAAATAAAATATTTACCGCAGTAATTATTCAAAATGTCTAAAAATAAAAGTTACCTATTTACACAATTTGAAAATCCTGATTCCAAATATGGAATCCATTTACCTAAATTCAAAACACTGAAGTGGTAGAAATTAATTTAAAATTAATTCCCGCTGTCAAAACAAAAAGCGTGTTTTTAAGAGATAATAACTATCAAAAGATTGACACTTGTTTATGTTCGGTTTAATTGTAAAATTATGTCCAATTACCAACATTATATTAAATGGTAAAAATATATTCTAATATACTTTAAAACTACTAAAATTTATAATTTATCACTATTAATTATTTTGATTAAAAAAGTTGTTTTTAAATAAAATTTAGTAATTTTCACTATTCATCAAAATATGAAAGCTATCCGAAAAGTACAAAAATTTAACCTTAGGCTAAATTAGATATTCTGAATCCAAAAATTAAGTCCATTTTGAAATATAAAATATATATATAATTTTAAAAAGTAGGTATTACTATTCATAACGGCTAGTTTGATTGGTTGTTAGAACTCGGTGTTGCGTACAACACACGCTATCGCATTATTCAAAGAGAAACGTACCGTAGAAGCTTGGGGTGTTACATTCTCCCCTCCTTCAAATAATTTCGTCATCGAAATTTCTAGAATACTATCGCATGAAAAGACTCGGGTGGTTCTTCATCATAAGTTCCTCGGGTTCCCACGTTGCATCTTCCATCTTATGGTTTCTCCACTAAACTTTTACCAGACGCGTCGTCCGGTTTCTCAGTACTTGTTCTCTCGTATCAAGAATCCTGACGGGCTCTTCACAATAGGAAAGATCGGGTTCCAGTTCTAATTCCTCATAGGTGAGTACATGCGTTGGATCAGCCATGTATTTCCTCAACAGAGATACGTGGAACACATCATGAACTTTGGAGAGACTTGGCGGCATTGCCAATCGGTAAGCTACAACCCCAATTCGTTCTAGAATTTCGAAAGGTCCGATGTACCTGGGACTCAATTTATCTTTCTTACCAAAACGTATGACTCCCTTCCACGGAGATACCTTCAGAAAAACATGATCACCGACTTGAAATTCCAAATCCTTCCTTCAATTATCGGCATAGCTCTTCTACCTACTTTGAGCTGCTTTGATGTGATTTTGGATTACTTTCACTTTTTCCACCGTTTCCTCCACCAGTTCTGGGCCTACAAGTTTTCTTTCACCAACGTCATCCCAACAGGTTGGTGTACGACATCTCTTTTCATATAACGCTTCATATGGTGCCATCTGAATACTCGAATGGAAGCTATTGTTATATGAAAATTCTACCAGTGGTAAATATTGATCCCACATACCCTGAAAGTCAAGTGAGCAAGATCTCAACATGTCTTCTAAGGTCTGAATAGTCCGTTCTGATTGTCCATCTGTCTGAGGGTGGTAAGCAGTGCTCAAATGAAGTTTAGTATCCAGGGATTTCTGAAGACTTTTCCAAAATCTGGAAGTAAAACGGGGATCACAATCAGAAACAATTGATAAGGGTTCTCCATGATGTCTCACAAATTCATTAATATATAGTCTTGCTAGACGTTCTAGGGGTAGATCTTCTCTTATTGCAAGAAAATGTGCTGACTTGGTAAGACGATCAACAATAACCCATATTGCACCATTCCTTCTAGGAGTCTTTGGTAGACCCATGACAAAGTCCATCGTAATATTGTCCCATTTCCACTCCGGTATGGGAAGAGGTTGCATGACTCCTCCAGGCTATTGCCTTCCAGCTTTCACTTGTTGAAAAACCATACATCTTGACACAAAATCAGCAATCTCCCTCTTCATGTTGTCCCACCAAAAATTTTCCTTCAAATCTCTATACATTTTTGTGCTCCCAGGGTGTATAGAGAAATTGGAACTATGAGCATCATCCAACAATTCCCTTTTTAGATCAAGTAAATCGGGAACACAAAGTCTCTTCCCGAATTTCAAAATTCCATCTTCATACACAAAGTCTCTCAATCTCCCATGATTCACAGCTTTAATCTTCTTTGGGAATTCTTCATCATCGGTCTGAGAACTCTTAATCTTTTCTAGTAAAGATGGTTTGGCAACCATTTGAAAAAGCATTGATGTTTCACCTTCCCTGGTTATTCCCACGTCCATCTTCACAAGATCCATGAAAATTGGATCCCTTTCAATTCTGATATTTTTCAAAACTCCATGGTCTTTTCTACTCAAAGCATCTGCCACCTTGTTTGCCTTCCCCGGGTGGTAGTGTATCGTACAATCATAATCCTTGAGTAATTCAATCCATCTCCTTTGCCTCATGTTGAGTTCTTTTTGTGAGAAAATATACTTAAAACTCTTGTGATTAGTATAAATCTCACATTTTTCACCATAGAGGTAGTGCCTCCATATCTTCAAAGCAAAGATCACAGCTGCTAACTCAAGATCATGAGTAGGATAGTTTTGTTCATGAATTTTCAACTGTCGTGATGCATAGGCAATAACTCTATCATTCTGCATAAGGACACAGCCAAGTCCTTTCTTTGATGCATCACTATAAATAACGAACCCATCATTCCCCGATGGTAGAGTCAATATATGAGCATTGACTAATCTTTTCTTCAGTTCTTCAAAACATTCGTCACACTCTTTTGTCCAATCAAATTTAATCCCTTTACGTGTGAGCTTCGTTAATGGGTTAGCCAATCGAGCAAAATTCTGGACGAAACGTCGATAATAACCTGCCAAACAAATAAAACTGCGTACCTCAGTTATACTCGTAGGTGATGGCCATTCTTGGATTGACATGGTCTTAGAATGATCAACAGAGATTCCATATTTAGAGACAATATGGCCAAGAAATGAAATCTCATGAAGCCAGAATTCACACTTGCTAAACTTCCCATATAATTCATGCCTCCTCAGAGTCTTCAAGATAATGCGCAAGTGATTTTCATGATCTTCGTAGGTTTTGGATTATACCAAGATATCATCAATAAATACCACCACAAATTCATCGAGATACTCCTTGAAAACTCTATTAATCAGATCCATGAATACAGAGGGTGCATTAGTCAATCCAAACGGCATTACAGTAAACTCGTAATGCTCGTACCTAGTTTGAAATGCTATCTTCGGAATGTCTTCCTTCTTCACACACAACTGATGGTATCCAGATCGAAGGTCAATCTTTGAAAAGTATTGAGCTCCATGCAGTTGGTCAAATAAATCATCAATACGAGGTAGGGGATACTTGTTCTTTATCGTTATAGCATTGATCTCCCTGTAGTCGATACATAACCTCATAGATCCATCTTTCTTTTTAACAAAAAGAACAGGGGCTCCCCATGGAGAAACACTAGGGCGAATAAATCCCTTATTACTCAATTCCTCTAGTTGTTTCTTTAGTTCGACTAACTCTACAGTGGCCATTCTATAAGGGGTCTTTGATATAGGCCTTGATCCAGGAATCAAATCAATGGAAAACTCAACTTCTCGTTCTGGAGGATGTCCAGGTAAATCTTCCGGAAATACATCTACAAATTCTTTCACAATAGGTACATCCTCTATTTGAAAATTCCTTTCCTCACCGACAGTTATTTCATTCTCTTCCTCCCCAATAATTGAATTAAGTTGAGCTACTGGTGGTGGATCTAAATAAGAATTAGGTGGTGACGATTCTACTCTAAAGATAAGGTGTTCCTTATCATTATCATCAAGAATCGTAACCTGTTTCTTCTTACAATAAATCTTCGCATCATAGTCCGAAAGCCAGTCCATACCAAGGATTATATCAAACTCAATCTTAGGTATGACGATGAGATCAGCAGATCAAGAAAATTTATGTGCTCTAATGGGGACTAATTCACAAATTTTTTTTGCAATGATACTTCCCTTAGGAGTTTTAATTGACAACACCCTTATTAAATCAAATTGGAAATATCTAATTTTCTTAGAAAACTGGGATGATATGAAACAAGGCGACGATCCAGAGTCAAATAATGCATTTTCTAAACTTGAGGAAACCATTAAATTACCTGCCACCACATCTTTTGGAGCTTCTACCTCTGCAGTAGTGATAGCATAAGCCTGGCCTTGATCCCTTGTCCTTTTATGAGGTAAGTTCTCCTTACGCTTAGGACATGCATTTGCATAATGTCCCATCTCCCTGCAATTGTAGCACTGAACGTTGGTAGCTTCCTTCTTCCCCTTGCAATCACGAGCTTGGTGGCCTTTTTCACCACACTTGTAGCAGACTCCCATTCCCTTCAAGAAAGTACCAGGATGTTTCTTCCTGCATTTACCACAAGATGGATATTCAACCTTTCCATTCTTCCCCTTATTTCCATTCCCAGATTGATCAGCAGGTCTCTTCTTCTCTTGCATTGATTTAAAGTCATAAGACTTAGAGAATTCCTTTTCGGTCTTGATAGCACATTAGACAATGTCTTCGTACGATGAAAAGGATTGTGAGAATAATGCTCGACGGAGAAATGGTTTTAACCCATCAAATAAACGATCAATCTTACTTATTGGGTTGCGAATATAATCTCCAACATACCTCGCTAACCTTGTAAAGTTAGCCTCATACTTTGTGACATTCTCATCCTCCTTTTGTCTCAGACTCAGAAATTGCCTTTCCATATCTGCTCGATGGTCGCGAGGAAAGTATTTTTCTAAAAACAGATCTTTGAACTCCCTCCATTCCATATTTGATACTTCATCATCTTCCTTCAGGTTTAGAATCAATGACCACCATTGATCAGCATCTCTAGTGAGGCGGTAAACTGCCGTGATAACTTTTTCCCTTTCACTGCTCCCCAAAGCCTGAAATATTTTCTCTAGGGAATTTATCCACTGCTCGTCTACTACGGGATTTGTATTCCCATTGAACATTGGTGGTTGTTGCCTCATGAATCGATCTAACATTGATCCTCCACGCTGCGGATCAGGGTGCTCCATACGGGTAAGGTTATTATTCATAACTTGAGTAAGTTGTCCCAGTATGGTGATTAGCTGATCAGCACCAGTTGCATCACCAGCCCCACTATAATTATCTTGAGCAGGAGAGAAATCCCTACATGGAGTGCGTGCATTGATACGGTTTCCATTTCTTCCACTAGGCACCATTTCTAAATAATGGCATAAACTAGATCAGTTTATGAATCAAAATACATAATCCCATACTTATAAAACACTTAACATAAATTGACCTATTTATGGATATAATCCATAATCATAAAAATGTTTTCTTTGAGGAAGTATATAATCATAAACCCTTCATAATGATTTGTAAAGAAAATGATAGTTATCCTAAGCATATCCCTCGGGAGTGTGGTAACCAAGAGTGCAGCAAGGCCCGTTGTCGTGCACCTGTTCCCGTTCGAGTCTAGCTCAAAGCGGTGTTTTCGGGTTTGACCCCTAGGAACATCTGTGCCAGAGCCACCTCTACCTGCTTGTATCCAGACAGGGATGTATTTCTTGGAAAACTCACAAAATCTCTACAATACCAAAATTCTAGGAAGTTATTCTATACTAATCCTTAAATTTCATCTTAGGTCTATGTTCTCTAATCAGAGTTTATCTAAATCTAGCTTCCAAGGTTTGTACTAAACTTCCTCTGATACCAAATGTAACGCCCCGACCCTAGTTACCCAGAGTCGGTGCATTATTACATAACATTGGCATGATCACAAGAAAGATCAAATCTCGAAAGACAGATTGGTTCAGTAGCCTTGGAAACAATAGATATATTCATAAGTTTTACATTACATCATAAAATGAAAAACTACTACAAAAACATAATGTCTCCATAATCCACACTCATATCCCCACATAATATCCCTGCAGGTCATTCATAATTTACTTCTTCACTTCTTGGGAAAAATAAAACATAGAAAAGGGGTGAGCTCAAATGCCCAGTAAGGATAACAATATAGCGAAAACTTTCATAAATAAGAATAAACATTTAAGGCAATGTATAACTAAAACAAAATCCTTTCAAACATGAACTTTCAACATGGTATGGCATAAATAAAATGAAATAATGCCATTTACTTATTCACATGGATATTCTACTAATCGAATAATCACATGAAAAAATCAATAACCACTTTCATAATGTTGGAATGCATAATGCCAGACTATCATAACCACATAGTCAAGGCCTCGTGCCAAGACTACAAATAATATTTTGTCAAGGCCTTATGCCAAGACACTAGTTTGTCTCATGAGACCTACCGATGCATCGAGGAGCTATAGCGGGCTCCACCCGTCACTTACTAAGTCCAATGCATTCCCATATGAAAAGGTTTAAACATAACATAAACATTCGTATTAAAACTAGAATACAAAATGTCAATAATTTCACCATAAACTATGAATGGTATAAAAATAGCACATCCACAGTCAAACATATCAAAAAACCTTCAATACAATATATAAGTTTTGTATCATAATAAATCAACTTCAAATAATCTTAAAATCCATCAAAGGATGTTGACATAGATGAAATCAAAATTATTTTTAAAGAAATATCTCCTTTTATTTTGAAATCATTTAAGATCCATATAAAATAAAACATTTTCTTTGAAAATATTCTTATAAGCTTCTAAGGGAAGCTTTGAAGATTTTATAATGGCGGAAAATAGCCGCACCTGCCGTATAAGTTAAAAAAAAGCATTCTTACCTTAATTCTGTCGAAAAGGTTAAAAAGGACCTTGTTTTGAAAACGACGGAAAGATTCCTTTATAAAACTCTTATAACAAGTCAACCAAGGGTATAAATGACTTTAACCCATATTATTTTAAATAATAAAAAAATGTTTTGAAATACATTTTTAAGAAAACATGGATGTGGATGATAAAGAGATCCCAGTAGATTATTACATATAAACAACATCGGATAATGCAGAGATTGTGAAATAACCCTTACCTTGTACTTTTCCTTGGTTGGGGTAGGTTAACCTCCTGTATAATGGTGAAATAATTTTTATTAAATTATACAATAATCATATACATTAATATGATATCATATATGATCTTTTAATATTGATTTGATAATAATATCTTAGTATTATCGTTGTTTCGGGTGTTAACTTACTTGTTTTCTTTTATATGTTTTGTTACATAAGACATGTTTTTAATGGATAGGTTTTATATTATTCATATCCAGAATGATATCAAGTCCTTAAAAATAATTTTTTAAATCATCAAATGATAATTATACTTGAATGGATACGATGGAGAATGAATCTCATCGCGTTCGTGGAGATGGTAGTCCGTACGTACGCACGAGCGACAATATCATTCTTTTGATATTAAAATAATATATAAATGAATGGTATATCATATATACAGAATCATTAACATGTTATATTTATTATTTACATGAGTTACACATAATTATTATACCAATCCAAATAATATTATATTGAATAACAATTACACCACGACGTGGAGACGGTAAGCCGTACGTACACACGTATGGTGACATGTTATTCAAAAGGTGTATAGAATAATGAAAATGGTTGTACCCTATTTATAATAACATCATAGTATATATATGATACTGGATTTATTATTTTATAATGGTAACAACAAAGGAAGAAGAAGTGGAAGAAGAAATGAACATAGAAAAGGGTGGTGAAATCATTACCTCTTCTTCGGGTTCTTCCTTTTGATTTGATCAAAAGGGCTCCTTAGGTTGGCTTTCTGATCCCACTAAGGCCCCTAGGTTGTAGTTAGGGAAGTTTGGAGAGTATTTGGGCAGAGTTTGGCCGAACCAAAAGGCTTTTAAGGTGTGAATAAATGAGAAGGAGGAGTGCCCTTTTATAAGAGGGGTGAGGGGCACCTTTGGAAAAGCTAGAAATATTAATTTATAATAAATTCATATTCGGTTTCTAATGGATCCAAAGTTGATTATTCAAAGGTTAAGGTGGGGATGGGTCTATAAAAACTCAACCAATAGAATTTAGACATTTTTGGGTACTTATATTAACCTTATCTTTAAGTATTAACTCTAAGTTAATTAGTTTCACTTTTACAATGTCTCTTTGTATTTTTACATAATATGGTTAATAAACATACTACATACATCCAAGAGACCCCCAAGTGGTCCATTAATGATGAAACTATATTTATATAAGTCTCTTGGACGATCCTTAGATTTTTTAGGAATTTAATATCAATTAATAATATAATATTTGTTTTAAGAACTCTTTTATGTCAATTTTGACACTATTCAATAGTTGATTTTTGTGAAACTCATAAAAGATTGATTACTACGAAAAAAGTCAATTAAATAAATCCTAATATATCATATTATCCTTGAAAATTAGTTTAATTCATTAAAAGTTTCATATTATATTTATTTGGGTATTTATAATATCAATTATTTTAATTATTCACTATTATAGTAATTACTGCATCATCATTGTGTCATATATAAAATAAATTATTTAATGTCTAAAAATTATAAATAAAATATAATTATGTGGGAAATCTTTTTATATTTCTAATGAATATTTATAATATAAAATCCAACATATATAACCCTATGTAACACTTATTTTTCTAAAAGATATATGCTTGTGTCATTTTTGTATTCATTTTAACTTAATTAAAATAAAGTGTCATTATGACTTACAAGTGGATCCATGAGGTCCCAAAATCGACCCAAATATGCCCATGGTCGACCATGTATCAAACAATAGAGTTAAGACGCGTTTTAGGGTAATTTAGTATTATTATAATATTATTTTTTAACCCTTATTTACCGGATTTACCCTTAACCATGGTAAATAAAATATTTACCGCAGTAATTATTCATAATGTCTAAAAATAAAAGTTACCTATTTACACAATTTGAACATCCTGATTCCAAATATGGAATCCATTTTCCTAATTTCAAAACATAGAATTGGCAGAAATTAATTTAAAATTAATTCCCGCTGTCAAATCAAAAAGCTTGTTTTTAAGAGATAATAACTATCAAAAGATTGACAGTTGTTTATGTTCGGTTTAATAGTAAAATTATGTCAAATGACCAAAATTATATTAAATGGTAAAAATATATTGTAAATATACTTTAGAACTACTAAAATTCATAATTTATCTCTATTAATTATTTTGATTAAAAAAGTTGTTTTTAATTAAAATTTAGTAATTTTCACTATTCATCAAAATATGAAAGTTATCCGAAAAGTACCAAAATTTCACCTTAGGCTAAATTAGATATTCCGAATCCAAAAATGAAGTCTATTTTTAAATATAAAATATATATATAATTTTAAAAAGTAGGTATTACTATACATAACGGCTAGTTTGATTGGTTGTTAGAACTCGGTGTTGCGTACAACACACGCTATCGCATTATTCAAAGAGAAGTGTACCGTAGAAGCTTGGGGTGTACAAATTATAATATAAATTTTAAATGTGAATTAAGCTGAATGAACTACTGTAATTAATTATTTTTATAGATTAATATAATGTGATAAAAATATATGAACATAATAAATATTTATTAATTTGTTATTTTATATTTTTAAACTAAAATTAAATAAATAGTGTCAAAATTGAAATTAATGTTATCCTACAATGAATGATAGTTAATTAAATTTAATAAAATTACCAAAAATCAAATATTCATCCTAATGACTTTTTTGATTCAATAAATATCATATTTAGTCTATTAATACTGGAAATTATGTTTTTATAACTTACATAAATACACATATATAAGAAAAACATCATTTTCATGATCCGGATTAAAGTATAATTTTGGTGCATAACAATCACATATTTTATAATTAATTTAAAAAACATTTGAGATTTCAATTTTTAAATTAAATAAAGTGTTTATATTTATCGGGGTCTATATTTTCGCATAAATAACTTATTAATTTAGTTTTAATGGTAAAATTAGATAAATTAGAAATCGGTTCACTTTAATAATAACCAAAATAATAAAATCAATGAAAAGTAGATGTTGATGAACAAAATTATAAATTAGAAATAATTTTTGAGTGTCAAGGGTTTTTCATGACCATACATCCCATTGAATCCATTATTTTTCTATTTTTTGTCACATTATTTAAGGGAGACCTCACAATAATGTATACCTTTTTATATTTACAGGAGTTCCACTCCCCCTCCATAATTTAAAGACACAAACCCTTCCAACTTCTTCTTACCTATAATGATAGTTGGGATCGACCAATATATGAGCATATTTATCATAAATGAGAATACCCTAAACCTATAAGCCTCAAATTGGGAATAAATCCCCCCATGGAATCCCTTTTGTACAATCCCAACAGAATTACCCGAATAAGAGGTGGAATTCTATCTCAAGCTCTTTTATTGTCATTTAAATATCCACCCCATATAGTATTCAGATTAAATAATTATACAATAACAACATTATAATAAATATAATTAAATATATTTTATTTTAATTGTACTACCTAAAATAACACACTCATTAATATAATGGATGACTGACTTACTGTTTATGTTTTTAGAGAACTACCACCTCAGAAAATGATGTCGTTCATTTATCTATTTCCACTGTTTGTTGATGGGAATTTTTATGGAAAATTTAATAATAAATAAAATATATGTATATATTATGACTTTATTATTCTGTAGTTTATTTATATCATATATATTTATACATTATATTTTCTGTAAATACAATAAAAACTTTTTCTAAATTCTAAACTAAAGCCACACCAAAGCAATGTGATTCATGCACACATTACATTGAATGTATAATGAATGGTTTTAATTAATATTTTTTGAAATAAAATAAAAAATATATAAAATTAATGAAAAAATTATAATTCTTCAAATATTATATATCCTTTTCATTATTACCCTCTTCAGATACAAAAAAGTGACAATGTCTGTCGTTGACGTGTGGACTACTGCCTATTCACAGTGACGTCATTCCTTTTACGAAACATAAATATTATATATTTTTATATATTATTTTATAAATCTATTTTAATAATATAATTGTAATTATAGAAAGATATAACGTTACATACCAACATTTTTCAAAATGGTCATTGAAAAATGGGAACGTACTCAAGGGTACATACAACCTACCGTCTTCATGATTGATACGTTGGTTTTATTGATAACCATGTTTAATGAATGGTTTTAATAGGATATTAGAGGTATAAATATGATAATTATTTCATAGGTACTATTCTAGATACATTTATGTAATGAAATCATTGATCATAGTCGACCTTTAAATGTAGGTTTTGAGACATAATCTAAATATGGCCAAATAATCTGACATCAATATTATAGACTGGGTAATTCTATATAAATAGTTTAGAATAATAAATAATATAATGAAAAACATGAATAAGGTTGTTAATCAAGCATATAAATTTAAAAAAAATTTATTTAGTAATATATGGAACAATCATGACAAATCGAATGTCAGTTAAGGGGTTCTCTACCCAGATTTTCCATCTATGAGATAAATGCCATATTCACCACTGAATTATTTTTTGTGGTGTATATAATGACTAATATTTATTTTATAATTATTAATTCTATATTCAATGTATTTAAAACAGTCAATTAATTTCATTCCTTCATTTTCTAATGACATAAAATGATACAAAGTTGTATGGGTATCCTTGGAATATTTAAGTATTATTCCCTTCTTGTATAATATTTATGAAATTTCACTTAAATTTGAGTAAATTATACAATCATTTTTAATATGAATTTTCATACCTCACCTAAGGTTATTCATAATCTTTTTAAATTACTAGAACTATTTTTTCCAGTGATTGGATCAAAAAATCATTTAGAAAATGTTTTTATGATTACACGATAACATTGTATCTTTAGTTTAATTTTTTTTTTCTAAAAACCCTATTCTCTACAAAGGTTTTAAAAAAATATAACAATTAAAAAATAATTTATTAACGAAAATATATACGTTTTTTCTTTCAAAATTTTTTTTATTGGAATCTTCTTATATATTTTGAAAATGGAAAATTTCTCATCTTTTTTTCATAAATATTGAATGTTTTTTTCATATCATATGACATGTATATATTTTAAAGCTGTAATTTATTCTATGGTTTGTTTCCTTGTTTAATATTTTTCCTTTAAGATATATTATATGTTTTTTCATAGAATGTTATTTTCAAAACATTTCAACTTAAAAATGTGTGTTTCTTAAATAATGGGTTAAAAATCTTTTAATTGAATTTCCATTAACAAAAGGTAAAAAATGCTTGTTGTTACTTATCCTCCACAGGGGATATATTGTACTGATATCATCCTCATTCAGTCCATTGAAAAATTATGCATTTTTAAAAAATGTTTCCATTTATCCCATTTACATTATATGGGTTAATCAACATTCAATGATATTATTATTTAAACCATTTATTCTCCATGGGTTATTCAGGTTTCACTGATATTATTATTTAACCCATTTTGATTCCATGGATTACTCATGTATCAATGTGATTTTTTATTAAAACATTTATTTTCAATGGATTAGTCTTGTTACAAAAATATTATTGTTGAACATATTTATTTTCCATGGGTTATTACATTTTAATGATATTTATATTGAACCAATTTCTTTTTCATTTGTTAATAAAGATATAATTATATAATTATAGAATCCATTCCATTTACATGGATAATATTGTTGGATGATTTTCAATGGTTCACAAATTATGAAAGGTGGTTACTTTTTAAACTAATGATGGGTAGTTCAATGATATAACGATGATTAGTGGGACCTTTATTTCCCTCCAATTCATTGGGTATTGAAGTTGACAATATGGATATGCCATTTGTAAGAGTGATATTAATGGTTTTAAACCTCATAGTTATTCAATTTTAAATTATGAAATGTATAATGAAGTCCCATGGTACATTTATGTGTATCTCTCTATTTTTTATATTTCTATAATGTTTCTAATGATCTAAATTGATATCACACCACTCATAGATGATGATTTTGATGAAAATTTACTTTTCTATGTTTTCATATTTAATGGTCTTGATATTTATGGGTATGATTTATTTTATGATCTACTCAATCACTATTATTAAGTCATCATTACCTTATACACTATTATGATTATTTAAGACAATTAATTTTTCATGTATATTATTCCCATATTAAACATTTGAACTCATTGTTATTATGATTTCGTTTTCCCTCAGTATTAATTAATTATGTCAAAAAATAGTTTCCTAAAATGGATATCACATGGATGTTGCTTCCTGCCATATTTTTTAATAATATATTTGGGTTTTAATGGAAGAGTTGAATATTTGATGACTTATGAATCCTAGATGATATGATTTTTTTATGTAGGATCATTCTCTAAATCTATAAAACTATAAAGCAAAAATGTTCCTCTATTATATATGTAATATATGTTTACATTTTATGATGTAAGGATTTATTGAAAAAATTGATTCATAATTAATGGCATCAAATTCGTGAATGTAATGTAATGTGTTTCATCATAGGATTTGAGAGTGTGTTTTTGGTGTTATTTTAGAACAACCCCCTAATGGAACGTGGAACATGTAATGTATCTATATTTTGGTTTCCAATAACATCTTAAGGAGTGGGACCTCTATCTATTGAGTGGTACAACCAATGATAGACTAGCGTGTCCGTCCTCTATCTAATTAGTTTTACACTTTTATGGAGTGGATATTGGTCCTTAATTCAATGAGTTAAACCCTAAATCAGATAGGGAATTGATCATACATAAACTAAGTGGACCCCCTGCACATTACGGCTGGGGTCCTCTTCATAGATATGATTCCCCTCAACTAAACAACAATGTAGCATGGCATGGGCCCTCCACACATTTACTTATTTCGAAGGACCTATGAGATGTTGTGAATCATTGGCGATTCATCAAGAACTGATGAAAATTAATTTTTGACCTAGGTTGTGATATGGAGATCTCATTTCACTAAAATTTGGGTTCCTTTTTTAGGGTATATATATATATATATTCATATCAATTTATTTTTTTTCTACTCTCTTGATTTGTGTTGAGTTTCCTATTTCAATCTTCTCTCTTACTATCCCCTTCGTCTTTTGAGTCTTCCTTCTGGGTATGTATAGACTCACTCCCTCATTGGATTTTCCCACACTTTTCCTATGTTATGAAAAAGAATGTAAGGTCAACGGTGATTAAAGATGACCACATGCATACGTGGTAGATTTTTGCATTTATGGTGGTTGGATCTTGACGATTCGAAGTTCATTTCTATCATCATTAATATATCCAATTTTTTTAGGCATTGAGATCTTTCTAATTGGGAATTTTTTTTCTTTATATTTTTTATTTTACACTATCATTTTATTTTACTCCCTAGAGGTTTTACATTTATGGATTATTTTCATGTTGTTGTATATTTTATTTGTATTCATCTGTACGTCTACATTGTAATTCTTGGTGTATTACATATATGTACATTTGGAAAAGGAATCACTTATTAGTTGTGCATTTCTACAATTATCATCACCCACTGGCATATGGAGGTAGTCTTGGGTTAGTTGTTGATCAATCCAATTGTGTTGGGTGATGACATTGTAGTTGAAATTTACTATTATAAGGACATACTATTAAGCAATAATGAAAGTTCTAGTGTTCCCTAATATATTCTGGGATATTTGGATTCAACCTACACGAAGTTTCATGTGTGGTACATGGCCTGTGAAACTCAATACCTTATCTTGTTGTTCATGTCCACTACACACTAAGTAATATTTCAAGAATGTATGAAATGAAATCGATATACATGACATATGAGAATGAGAACTATATGGAAATTTACATTATTAATTGCTTATGATATTTTCATTATACATAGTCTTTACTATGGAAATAATAAAATGTGGTTTCTTCTGGTTATCAAGTTCCATGATTTATCACTTGCATATGTTATGTGGATTAGAATATATTATTAAAAACTTGGAGCCACACCCTATGTAATATTTATGTCCCACCTATAATCCATCTATGACATAAAAAAGAACATATACCGATTAATTATATTTCAAGTCATATTGATATTCTACCTAATCACCAACAACATGTGGTCTTCATGATACATTGATTGTGACTTTGATGATTACATGATGTGTAGTCAAGAAAACCATATTTATAACATTTTTCTGAAATATTTTATTTTCTATATCAACCATATCTTATCCTCACAATTACCAGGATATTATCTGTAATGAACTAATTTTCCAACCATTCATAATTAAACCTCATATCAAGTAACCTCCACCATTCAGCATCCATGTTTACTCCTAAAAACCTATTCTAGATTATAATATGACGCCTTATCATGCATGACATCCATTAATACCTAATAAAATGGAAATTTCCCACTATCCCGATCACGAAATCATGAACTACCAACATGTTATAATAATGGTGGTGAGTGAAGAACCAAAAGTTAAATGAATAATTAAAAAAATTCCTTGGATTTGACATCTAGTAAACAATTAAATTACCAACAAATATAAACATAGGAGGAGACATGGAATTAATTAATTATATAATGGTTTTAATTCTATAAAAAATTGAAAATAAAATAAATTTTTTAAACATGATATTTTTCATCATTCAAAATTAATTACCAATTTTTTAACAATAAGAAAAACAACATCATACATGTTAGTGAAATCCGTAGAAACAAGATACTAAATTTATAATTTCAATTAATTTTATTTTGGTTTTTCCAATATATTAAATAACAAATTTAGTTATAAAAAATATATAATGAATAACTAGAAATTTATATATTCATGGGACTTTTGTCAATAATTATCTATATAATTTTTAGGAGTCTACTGTGGGGGGAATGATGAATGAAAACAACTAAAATTGAGGTAAAATATGTAAAATAATTTCATACATAGTAGCCAAAAAATCAATTCTTCAAAACTCAATCATCCACATTGCATTCTCATTCCCATCCCACGAATTTTACTTTCTCATCACTATAGAACACAAATACATCTCCCTTATCCTATTTGATTTATTGAATATGAACCATACCTATAGCTGTATCCAAGAGTGATATTTATAATCCATGACAAGGTTAATCATGTATTCACAACATATATAAATTGAAATGTTATGTGTTACACTTGAAAACAAAACACATAACTCAAATAGATAAAATGAATTAAAAACTACTATAACATAAAATATAGTGTTAAAGTCCCTATCAAAACATCATTATTGGAGATATCAAAAAAAAATATTATGGAATTAATATTTATATAATTAAATAAGTTTTAATTATCTTAATAATCCAACTAGATAAAAATTTCAGATACTTTAATCAAAATATAATTTTTGTATCCCAAACTCAACATAGAAATCATCAAATATTTATAAGTACATTATTTACTTAAAATTTTAAATTTTATCATTTTAAAATAATTGAGACATTGAATTTCAATATAAATTAATTAATGTTTTGTAAAAAACAAATTACTGTTTTTCCCCCTACACACTGTAAGAATCCGGTTTTTAGTTTTGGGGTATGGATTTCTTCTTTTGTCATTTCCTTAAGTGTTTTTCAGAAAAAAAGGAAAATGAAGAAAATAAATAAATTTTGGAAGTACACGTCGTGTACTGTTCCACATGATGTCTACTTTTGGCTGTATGGTATGAGTACGTAGGGTGTGTAGCCATGTCAGCGATGAAGGGTAAAAAACTGACTACAAACCGTGTAGTGTTCTTTTACAAGTTATGTCGTCATTCGTCAGGCGAAACAGCAAGTTAGTGGAAGAAGTCGCCAGCAGTGTGATAGAACACGCTGTTTAGGCATGTCAGTAGATGAACAGTGCCATGCTGGTGGGAAACCGCTAGAGGAACAGTTAAAAAAATGAGAACTACACACCATGTACTTGGAAATACACGCCGTGTACTTTTTTTTTCTCTTAAAATGGGTGGTAGCCTCCCCTGTTCATAGGGAAGGCTTAGAATGGGATGAAGGAAGGGGAGTGGGAGGCCGGAGCTTTAGAGATCTGTCGAGCACACATCGGGAATCTGTTTTCTGCCTCGTCGATCTCCCTACAACCGCACGGGTGAGTTCTCCCTTCTCTTGTAGTAGTTCTTACCAATTATTTCCCATAGGGAAGTTATTTAAGTTCAAAAACGTTTCCATTCACCTCATATCTTCGTTGTTCTTGGAAAATTCGTTGATCGTTGTTCGCGTATACCGTTCATGGGTGTTAAAGGTAGGTGGCATGGTGTTTATTTCCAACTGTTGTGAGTTTTGTGTTTTTGAGCTACAAACCGATATTTGGGGTGACGTGTGGTTGATCCTGTGTCTATTTTAACTCCCTAGAATTGTATAGGTAATTATATAAAATTGTAAAATTGATGTTTGGGAACAGTGATAGGATCCAGGACCACCCTTGGGGTGCGTTCTGCTATTTAGTGGTTTGGACAAGATACCTGAGGGTATGCCATGTTTAAATTATGCATTAATTTTTCCTTCAGAGCAATTGTATGTAAATTTCATGTTTTTATGTTGGGCATGACCCATATACTTATGCGTGAGGGAGGTGTTTTACTATATCCTGAGGGAATGACTGTATTATCTTAAGGGATATGTTCTATTTCACCAGATGGGAACCTTTCGTGCCTGAGGGCTTGACTTCTGGGCCTGAAGGCGACACTTTGTACGCCCAAGAGAAATTTTTGTTACGCCTGATTGCAATACTTGTGGGTTGGATTCTAATTACCTGAGTGTAAGGTTTTTCATGTCTAAGGATGCTGAATGCTTACATAGAAATTCACAGTGGTGTTTTTTAAATACTAAATGGTTAAATGAATAATTAAAATGGAAATATAAATGGTTATGTTAGTTACTTTTGAGTACGGATTAGTTTATTGAATTTACAATTGCGCACTATTGTTGCATGTTTACGTATAGTTTAGCACAGGCCATTGGTGGGTGCCTAATGGGATTTATTTCTCACACCATGTTTGGGTCTTGCATTTCGGCCCAAACAGATTACGTTTCTGCAAATATAGATAAGAAAAAGGGACCTTATACAGGTACATGATTGTTGCTGAGGAGTAGGGGAGAATTGGACTGAACTCAGGCTGGTGATGCTGCTAGCTGTTTAATTTTGCTTTGTTGTACTATGTACTATATTTTACTACTGTGTTAAATGTTCTGGCTGCTTTCTTAGAATTTGAGGCATGTTTCACCATTATTCATATACTGGTTGGTTATATATACTACAGTTGTCTATTTTAGTTGTGTATGGTTAACTACTTCCACTATTATTTTATGTTTTATTTAATTCCGTTTCACTACAATTTGACAAATGAGGGCACAATTTCCCCCACTATCAGACCCGGGCCCTCACTGCTAGTTGGCAACCTCTGGTGTTTGGGGAAATGTGCTTGAGGTCACGTGGTGAACCAAGTTCGGGGAACCCGTTGAGTGGCACCCGGAACCAGGACGTTACAAAGTGGTATCATAAGAGTTTTTTTACTTACTATTTGGAGCCTTAGTCAGGGATAGGACATGAATGGTAGTTGTTAATAAGTTTTTCCCAAGTGTAGCTATCCCGTGCATAGGTAAAAGCAAGTCTACCTCATGTTTTTGCAATTTTATTGATTTTTCAAAATTTACAGTTGATTTGATTTTCACGGTTGGGTGACGCACTTGGACTGGGATTTTTATATTTTATCCATGGTTTCTATTTAGTTTTAATCCGATGAGATGGGGGTATTCCATCTCATGCATCATTTAGGAACATGTCAAAAATCACATGCCATGCATAGTTCCATACCATGTAGGTGCATTATAAATCGCATGTTTTTGTGATAGTTGTTGTACTAGAGAAAGCATGTTGTTATGATAGCTTCTTTGATAAATACCTGCTATATGATAGGGTATTTTCTTGTGTGAGCTTGTTAAAATAATGGTCTCCAAACATTGGTTTTTGGGGAGTATCGGCCCTCATTGACTCGAATTTGGTGGATCATTAGCTGTTTACTTTATTATAACACAGATAAGATGTAAAACATTGATTCGTGGGGAGTATGGGCCCTCACAGGTCGGAATTTGACACTTAGGTGTTGTTTTTCGGTATTTTCTAGGTTTTAGAGAAATTTCTAAGGCATACTATCCCCAAAACCCAGTATACATGTCATGTAGTTCTTTGAACACGCTGTGCACGTTCTTATGTTCAGGAAGAAAAAGAAAAACTTTTTGATTACACCCCGTGTACCTTGAGTACACGCTGTGTAGTTTCTTCCTGTGTCACAAACCATGTGGGCGGCGACACAGGGAAGGAAATAGCATGGTAATAAAAATGACGTGTACTGGAAGTACACTCCGTTTAGTGTTGACCCGGAGTCCACCCGTGTAACTAACAACAAAGACGGAGGATACCTTAAGACATACACACCGTGTCCACTATGGAACACGCCGTGTAGTCTTAACTGGGGTCCCGACCATGTAACTAACAAAACGGATCAGTGTAATCCTTTTTGATGCACGCTGTGTGTCTATAGAACACACCGTATAGAGTGAGCCATGTGTCCGGCCATGTAACTAACAACATTGGTTAGCGAAGCTTGTCTAATACACGCCGTGTACCTCTGGGACACGCCCTGTACCTCTGGGACATGCAGTGTAGTCTTTTCCGAGGACAGAACATGTGGACTTAGCCATTTGGCTGGGAAACAGGGTGATGTACATGACGTGTGCGGGTGTAACACACAGTGTAGTGTCAATCCAAGTAGTCGGCCATGTCACAAACGATACATGTAATTGGTAATTACACCCTACACGCCGTGTAGATATTATATATGATGTTTAGTTTTTGTACAATGGGAGCCGTGTGGATTTTCCGTATAGAAGGACCCGAGTAGGGGAAGAGAAGTAAGTTACACACCATGTAGTCAGTATACACGCCATGTAGAATTGTTTTGAAAATATTGAATGTATTCTTCCTCCTGTTTCCCTTTTGGTCCATTTTTTCAGCCTTTGATAAATAATGATCTAAGGTGTGCGTTTTACATTGTATATTCATACTGCAGAGACGACCATGCGTTGTTCACCAGGAGAGTGGCAACGATTATACTCCAGAGATGGTGGGCCACGGGCTACCAGTGGATCCTCTAGTAGAGCCAAATACGGTGCCAACCGTTATACCGGACATAGGCACGAAGGCGCAGTTTCGTGAAGGCTTTATGCGGTTCCGGCAAACCATTCAGGGAGCACCTATGGCTGCCACATCTATGGATAAGCTGACTCGTATCTTCCAGTAGTAGCATCCGCCTACGTTCTCAGGTGATGGTGGACCACGGGCTATGGAGTCTTGGCTGGGGTCCATGTGGTCTATTTTCGAGCATCTCGAGACGCCTCCAGGGCAGAGGGTCACGCTCGCGAATTATATGCTGCGTGATTCCACCAAGAGGTAGTGGGATGTTACCACCTAGTCAGAGCATCACAAGGACAAGGCATCGGAAGATTTTTGGGCATTCTTCTATGAATTCTTCTTTCCAAAGACGCTGAGGGAAGATAGGGATCGAGTGTTCATGAATATGCAGTAGGGCACTATGTCGGTGATGGATTATTTTTCTCGTTTCACCGAGCTTCAGAGTTTTTCACCCGTACTGGTGCATGATGAGACGTTGAGAGCCAGAAGTTTTTAGGATGGTCTTCATTATGACATCCGAGTGCTAGTGAAATTTTTCAGGTTGCCTTCTGTACATGCTATTGTGAACCAGGCGCTGATTACATAGAGGAACCTACGTGAATCTAGTGGTGTGGGCCAGGGTGGTTCAACACCAGTTACTGGTACTATTTCTACTAGTTAGAGGAAGAGACAAATGGACTTCTCTCTGGGTGGCAGTACCATCCAGGCAGTTTACTCAGGTGGCCCGAACTAGTGCTACTAGTGTGGTAAGGAGGGGTACAAGAGACCGTAGTGTCCACAAGACCATGTGGAGTGCCGAGCTTGCGGCAAGGTGGTTCATCTGTAGTTCTTTTGCAGGGATTTTCCACCAGTGGCTAGTGAGAGGGGTTCTGGGCAGACTCCATGTTCGGGAGAAGGAATAGTGGCTTCTTACCACTTGGGAAATTGGAATACATCAGGGCGTGCAGGAAGAGATGGTGGTCATGGTCGTGTTATCCAGACACCAGGATCCTAGAGGTAGCAGGTCGGGACAACTTAGTGTAGCCAGGCTGTGTCATAGGGCCACGACACTGGGCAAGTATATGCAGCGCAACAGACCCCGCAGGAGTAGGATCTCGGACCTTCTACAGTCAGAGGTACAATCCTAGAAACTTCGGTCTTATCTTCAGTTCTTTTTGATATGGGTTCTACTAATAGATTCATATCTGTACCCGTTGTAGAGAGACTTGGGCTCTGTGTTTCTTCTACTTCGGCTATCATGACGCTAGACACCCCGTTGGGGAATATAGCGGCTGGTGTGTGTCAGTGCAGGGAGTTCCCCCTAGTGGTTGGAGGGTGTCACTTTCATTGGGACCTCTATGTCTTAGAGATGATGGCTTATGATGTAATTCTCGGTATGGACTGGTTGGTTCCCTTTCAAGACTTTATAGACTACTATCGTCAAAGGGTGTGTTTCACATCACCAGTGGGTGGGGAGTTTCTATACAAGGGCGAGTGGGATGTTCAGGCGAGTCGAGCTGGACCAGAGCATCATGGGCGAGGTGGAGTCACAGCCCAAAGTGCGAGTTTATATCTGGATGATCAAGAGACTAGTCAGACGGATTTCCCACTAGTGGTTGATTATTTCAGGGATGTCTTCCTGGAAAACTTTTCAGGTCTTCCTCCAGAGCGAGAGGTTGATTTCTATTTTGAGATCGTGCCAGGAGTAGCACCGGTGTCCATTCCTCCATATAAGATGGCTACACCTGAGTTGCAGGAGCTCAAAAGGATGTTGGAGGAGTTACAATAAAAGGGCTATATCGGACCCAGTACTTCTCAGTGGGGTTCGCCGGTCCTTTTTGCAAAGAAGGCGGATGGTACCTTCAGACTCTGTGTAGATTATCAGAATCTGAACCTATTGACGGTCAAGAACTGATATCCTTTGTCAAGGATCAATGATGTTTTTGATCAACTTCGGGGAGCACGAGTGTTCTCGAAGATCGACATGAGATCAGGATATCACCAGATGCACGTGAGACCATTCGATATACCACTTACATCCTTCAGGAGTTGGTATGGTCTATATGAGTACTTTGTTATGCTATTTGTTCTCACGAACGCGCTAGCAGTTTTCATGGATATGATGAATCGTGTTTTCCATCCGTATCTTTATTCTTTTGTGGTAGTATTCATGAGAGACATCTTTTTTTACTCTCACACTTGACACGACCATCCCACCCATCTTGAGATCGTATTGAGTACACTAAGAGAGCATCGACAATATTCTAATATCTCAAAGTGCCACTTTTCGATGGACTAGATTCACTTCCTTGGTCATATCATCTCAGAGGTAGGAGTTGTCGTAGACCCAGAGAAGATGAGAGAATTATTTTCATGGGAGAATCCTAATAACGTTTTTGTGATTCGTAGTTTCTTGGGGATGCCTGGTTACTACAGATGCTTCATCTAGGACCTCTTTCTCTTAACAACGCCATTGATGGGTTTCACTAAGAAGGTCATGAAGTTCGTTTGGTCAGAAGCTTGTGACGAAGACTTTTAGGACGTCAAATGAAAGTTTACATCAGCACCAGTCCTGATACTCCTAGAGTAGGGGAAGAGAAATAAATTTTACTGTGATTCATTAGGTATTGGGGTGGGAACAGTGTAGATGCAGGGCGATCGGGTTGTTGCATACGGGTCTTGGTAGTTCAGGCCACATGAGAGGAATTACCCGATGCATGATCTCGAGTTAGCTGTAGTTGTTAATGTGTTACGCTGTTGGAGGCATTATCTATTGGGAGAGAATTTTGAGGTTTTCACCAACACAAAAGCCTCATGTATATCTTTATTCAGTGTGATCTGAATCTGAGGCAGAGAAGGTGGGTCGAGTACCTACAGTATATGGATTTTGAGCTTGCCTATACACCTGGTATAAGTAATGCAGTAGTCGATGCACTGAGAAAGAAAAATCAGATACAGGCAGTGCAGGAGGCCAAGGGTTAGTGGAACCTTATGGATTTGTTATATGAGATGCATTTGGAGGTTCACGACAGTCAGGAGTAGGCCTATCTGTCATATTTAGCTGTGACTTCTACTCTCCTGGACAGAGTGACGATGAGATAACTATCAGATTTGGAAGGCCATGTTCTATGGGAGTCAGTGGCAAGTGAGGACCCTCCCCCTGGTTGGACGATATGCGATGATGAGGTACTGTGTTTCCATGGATGAGTGTGGGTTCTAGGGGATTTACGCGAGGAGTTGATGCGGGAGTTTCATTCTTCAGCTTGGGCAGTTCATCCTAGGGTTACCGAGATGTACCATGACTTGAGACGTCATTACTGGTGGCTGGGTATGAATAGAGATGTAGTTAGTTTTGTTATGAGATGTTCCACCTATCAGCAAGTGAAGTAGGAGCACCATATACCAGAGGGGCTGTTACAGCAGTTACCCATTCCGGAGTGGTAATGGGATGACGTTGCGATGGACTTTGTGACTGGGTTTCTGAGGTCACCTCAAGGCAATGATGCCTTGTGGGTTGATGTGGACAGACTCACGAAGGTAGATCACTTTTTCCCAATCAAGGAGACCTTTGGGGTTGATGATCTCGGAATGTTGTATATACGAGAGATCATACGACTTCATGGGGTCCCTTGTTCTATCATTTTTGATAGGGACACAAATTATACATCTCGTTTCTCGAAGAGTTTTCTGAGGGAACTGGTTACACGGGTGCTTCTGAGCACAACATACCACTCTCAGACAGATGGCCAGTCAGAGCATACAATATAGGTACTAGAATACATGTTCCGTTCATGCATCCTAGACTTTGGGGGCTCTTGAGAGAAGCAGAAAACTCTAGTCAAGTTTTCCAACAATAACATTTTTTTGGTGACTAATGAGATTTCACCTTACGAGGCATTATATGGTAGGCCATGACGATATCCATTGTCATGGTCAGAGGCAGGTGAGGCAGCATTACTAGGAGAACGTCTCATACATGAGACTATTGAGCAGGTCCATTTGATTCAGAAGCGGATGGCTACTGCAAATTCTCATCAGAAATCTTATGTTGATCGCCACAGATGACCCTTGGAGTTTGTGGTCGGGGATCAGGTTTTCTTGTGCGTTTTGCTGAGGCTGGGACATAGGTGGATCACGAGATAGGGTAAACATTCACCGTGGTATGTGGGGCCATATGGGATTCTGGAGAGAGTCGGGTCGGTCGCCTACCAGTTTCATTTACCACATA
This sequence comes from Viscum album, assembly GCA_963277665.1. Taxonomy (NCBI): domain Eukaryota; kingdom Viridiplantae; phylum Streptophyta; class Magnoliopsida; order Santalales; family Viscaceae; genus Viscum; species Viscum album. The sequence continues at coordinate 1,683,894,220 of OY728161.1, read as the reverse complement.
GTTACCGAGACATGAACGATGTATTCCATGCATCATATCTATGACGCTATCATTCAGACCCGTCTCACATCTTTCATCCATAGGAGGTTATGCTGGTGGAAGATTCATCCTTTGAGAAGCATCTGATTCGTATCATTGATAGGAGCACAAAGGTTCTCCGAGGCCGGTCAGTTCCTCTCATACGGGTGCTATGGCAGCATGGCCGAGTGCAGGACAAAACCTGGGAGTGGGAGACTGATGTACGTGTTCAGTGGCTGGAGTTATTCATGGCTACATCTTCACCACCTTTATAAGGGAAATTCAGGGACGAATTGCATTAAGGGGGGATGTTTTTAAGAACTCGGTTCTTATTTTTGAGGTACAGATTTCTTTTTATCCCTTTTCCATAAGGGTTTTTTAAAAAACAAGAAAAATGTGGAAAAATCATAAATTTTTGAAGTACACGCCATGTACTTTTCCACACACCATGTACGTTTGGCCATGTGGGAAGACTACACAGTGCGTGTAGCCATGTTGGTGACGAAGGGTGTAAAAACCGACTACACGCTGTGTAGTTGTATTTTACACGCCGTGTAGTCAGTCGGCAGGCGAAATAGTAAGGTGGTGGAAGCATCCACCAACTGTGCAACATAACATGTCGTGTACTCAAGAAGACAAGCAGTGTAGACATGTCGGCAGATGAATAAAGCCACGATGGCGGGAAACCGCCAAAGGAATAGTTAAAAAATGGGAAGTACACGTCGTGTACTTGGAAATACACAAATTTTACTTTGGTTTATTCGCTTAAAATGGGAAGTAGCCTCCCCTGTTCACCGGGATGGCTTAGAACGAGAAAAAGGAACGGGAGTGGGAGGCCGGAGCTCTAGAGATCCACCGAGCGCACATCTAGAATCTATTTTCTATATCGTCGATCTTCCTGCAACTGCACGGGTGAGTTCTCCCTTCTCATGTAGTATTTCTTACCTATTATTTCCCATTGGGAAGTTATTTCTGTTTGAACGTGGTTTTATTTCACTCATATCTTTGTTGTTCTTAGACGATTCATGGTTCGTCATTCTCGTATACTGTTCGTGGGTGTTAAAGGTAGGTAGATTGGTGTTTATTTCCAACTGTTTTGTGTTTTTTGTTTTTGAGATATGAACCCATATTTGGGGTGTCAGTTGGCTGAGGTCGTGGCTATTTTAACTTCATAAAATTGTCTAGGTAATTAAATTAAATTGTAAAATTGTTGTTTGGGAGAAGTTCTTGGATCCAGGACCACCCCCGGGGTGCATTCCTCTATTTAGACGTTTGGCCCGGATACCTAATGGTATTCCATGTTTAAATTATGCATTACTTTTTCCATGTGAGGAATTTTATGTAAATTGAATGTTTATATGTTGGGAATGGCCCGGTTACATATTCCTTGGGGTGGTGTTTTACAATAGCATGAGAGAATGACTGTATTAGCCTGAGGGAAACGTTCTATTTCACCTGACGGAAACCTATCATGCCTGAGGGCCTGACTTTTGTGCCTGAGGGTGACACTTCGAATGCTTGAGTGAAATTTATGTTATGCCTGAGTGAAATACCTGCGGGTTGGATTTTGATTACTTGAGGCTATCGTTTTTCTTGTCTGAGGACGCTGATTGCTTACATAGAAATTCACAGTAATATTTTCTAAATACTAAATGGTTAAATGAATAATTAAAATAGAAATATAACTGGTTAAGTTAGTTACTTTTGAGTACAACTTAGTTTATTGAATTTACTAGTGCACACTATTGTTGCATTTTTACACACAGTTGAGCACGGTCCATTGGTGGGTGCATACTGGGATTTATTCCTCACACCCTATTTGGGTCATGCTTTTCGGACCAAACAGATTACGTTTTTGCAGGTGTGGATATGGGAAAGGGCCCTTATACAGGTATATGATTGTTGCTGAGGAGTAGGAGAGCATGGGACTGAGCTCAGGCTCGCGATGCTTCCAGCTATTTGATTTTGCTTTGTTGTACCTTGTATTGTATTGTACTGCAGTGTAACATGTTCTGACTGCTTTCTTATAATTTGAGGCATGTTGAACCACTACTCATATACTGGTTGGTTATATCTACTGCAGTTGTCTATTTCAGTTGTGTTTTGTTTACTACATCAGATGTTATTGTATGTTTTATTTAATTCCACTACGCTACACCTTGACAAATGAGTGCATAGTGTCCCCACTATCATACCTGTGTCCTCACTACTAGTCGGAAACATCTGGTGTTTTGGGAAATGCAGTTGAGGTCACATGGCAAACCTGGTTCGGGGCACCCGTTGAGTGGCACCCGGAACCGAGACGTTACACCCACCATAGATAAACATGATGGATTTAGAATCTATATAGTAAAAAAGAAAGAATGGAAATTTTAATGTTCTTTTTATTTCTTGATAAAACACCAATGACCATGGATTTTCAATTTTATATAAATACAACCAAGAAAAATATATGTTTCCCATCACACATTGTTCTAGGTTTTAATAAAATCCAATGAGTAAATCATTTTGGAATAAGTTTTAATTATTTGATATATTAATATATAATAAAATTATGACCTTTTGTGTGAGGAGGAAAAATATATAATTATCAGGATTTATAGATTCTAAACACTCAGGATATGTTGAATATTGAAATCCAACATCAGGATAAACACTCTTCATTGGTGGTAGATGTGAATCAAGGAACTCTAAGAAACAAATATTGTTTTCTTTGATCACCAATAAGGATGATTAGGTTTTGTATCAAGTAAAGTTAAAAAATAATCTGGATATAGACCTTACATGATGTAATGTATATTATTAATATGAATCCATCATTATTATATAAAAACAATTGTTGAAAATTTCATTGCACAAACCCCTTGAAATATACATAATAAAATAATAATGGCATCAAATATCATTTCATGAAGGTGATGGTAGATCATTGAATAATAAAGTTATAATTTTTTCAATCTATGCTAATATTTTTTGATACTCATAGAAAAACTATCCCAACCAAGACTTATTAGATGTTTAGACACCAAATATTATTGGAAACAATTATTCAACATCACTGTGGTTAATTTGTGAGACCCCCCCCCCATTATTTATGTTTTCAATCATTAAAAATTTATATATAACAGTCGGGGTAGAAATATTCTTTTGGAAAGAAGATTTAATATACTTATTTAGATGAGTTTAGGTGAATAGCTTGGAAACCCATTAAAATTTTATTAAAGGCTTGTTTTTTAGTTAATATTCCCATACATAATTTTATATAGAAATTTTTGATATCTAATTAAAAATATATTATTTTCCAGACCATGAACATCACACATATACATAGAGTTGATCAATTCAAGGCTCGTTGTGTTGATAAAAAGGATTCATCCTATTTCAGTAGAACGTTTTTAATTATTGTCAATATTTGAGAGAAGTGAGCTTATCATTTTAGCATATATAGATGTAATCATAATGAGGGACCAAAAAAATCCATATAGGTGGATGGGATGATTTAGTGCAATATGGAGATGTAAAATAACTCAATTATACCGAATATTGATAACAAAACCAAGGGGGTGATTTTTTATCCCAATGATGTTGATGTTTTACTTTTTCAAAATATATTATTTTATTTTCAACATATCTGAGTGACATTGAGGTTGATTGAATAAAAGTTATGAAGGACGAAATTGAGTTATGTAATTTTTATTTGTACTTGTTGATGTAAATGTAATGTTATAATGAATATTTATGATAATTTTCTATGGGAATGTATGTTATAATGTCACATAGATAAAACAATCAGTAAATTTCTATGATATGTATGAGTAAAAAATATTTTATCCAGAGATATATAATATTGGAAAATATTATATATAATAACAAATTGGTTATACATAATATTAAATATTATTTTTCCAGATCTAATATAAGATTAAATTTTTCGAATCATAAGATTATCAAAATGTTTTCAATGAATGTGAAATACACTTCAAGTGGTCTTGTAAGATTAAACTTTTTATGCCTAATTTAATCCTGTGATTAATTTGGATGATGTTGCTCTAATATTTGTTGTACCAATATCATACTGCATACTGATGATTCATGATTAATTATTCAATGATGATGAATATAGAGGGGATCATTTCACCATGAGATTGAGTTATTCATTGTAATTATTTTTTTTCAAATAATAATAATGATAAAAATATATATAGATTGTTTTGAATCTCTAAAGAAAAAGGTATTAGAGATTTGAGGAAAAATACCTAAGATATTTTTACGAACTGTAAAAGTATAATTATTGTGTTTCAAATATGAATATTTTCTCATTTAAAAACGATTGAGGCTGAATGATTTTTTTAATCAATATATTCCATCATTTAATTTTGTCGATCACATGTAAATTTACATGGGAATTTTTAAACAAATATATAAATAAAATTCATATGAATAAAGGTGAGTTTGATATATAAAAATGGTGAGAAATTTTAGTAGGAATAATGATAGATAAATCAATATAAAAAATAATTAGAGAGAGAGTTAGTCAAAAAATGAATATGGCACATCCGATGAATAATACCATATTTACTTGGTTTATATGAGACTCACACTTTATTGAATAACCAATATTGAAGAAGTTTAATTGTAATTTCCTTTTAAAAAAGTTATTATTGTTTTGGATTTTGTTTTTCCTTCATTATATTAGGTTAGGGGATATACCCTATCAGATGGCTATATATTGATAATAAATGGGAGTTTCGTTGTATATGTGATAAAAACCAATACTCACGGTGTATTTATTCATATATATTGGAGGAATAAATTATTAAATATTATACTGTATCTATTTGTTTTCTACATCATGGTGAGTTGATATATTATTGATGAACATGAATGAGTGCGGATATATATGGAAGAAATAAATTTTTGTTATTCCAATTCACTACTCATAGTATTGGTTATCTAAGTGGACCATCCTAACATTATCCCATTGGATACCATATATTATGAGCCAATCGTCATGTATAACCATCCATTGTATGTCTATCATGGAATTATGTTTAACAAGGATTTCTTGAAGGTAGTGATGGAGATTTTACATAGTATCACCCATATCTACCAACTCCTAAACCACAAAATCTCATGCTCACTCTAATTCCCATATGTCCTTAGATCAGATAAAACAAAATCATCAAATCTAATAGAGTACATTAATATAGATTTTAATAAATTAAATTATATTCTATGAATATAGAAAAATAAAAACCTTCACTAAGCTAGAGTGTGACCCATTAATTTTAATGACATTTTTTTTTCATTTTACATAGCATCAATGATTGAATTAGATGTTTATAAATATGATATAGGATATTGGAAATTATGAGTTGGGCTAAGGGTTGGTTAATGGAGTTTATAAATATTCATGACCAACAATATTCCCACTGACCAATCATAAAAAATTCACCAACTCACTAGTCATTATCATGGGTATAACAACTTATCCCTAGTGGCCATCAGGTTGTTGGAAAATGAAACCTTCTAGATGATGGTATCTGAAAAAGTTGAGTAGAGACACCCAAATTATATTATTTTACTTAAAACTACCTCTTTAATCACATTTTCATTTTATTTATTAGGCCCTATTAATCCTCCCAATATCCTTAGAATCCATTATACGTATTTTGGAATGATACCCTCACATCCTACAATCTCATTCAATGACAGAATGATGAATCAATCATGTGCTTCATATCTAATGAGTCCCAATGTGTTATAAAATTATTAGATTATATATTACTTTATCATATCTGATTAAATCATAATTTTTGATCAGATATAGTGGTTTTTACATTCAATAATAATTTATTTTTGTATCCATGATCGAATCAACAACGATATTGGAGGATTTTGTTTATTTGAAACCATTGGACTAAATTAATTATCTATATAAGGTTTTCTTGGATATGTTTGAAATTGAAATAATAGTAGGGTGTGGATTCTTCTCAAACCTAATCCTATAAATCTAAATCATGTTGATTCGAATGTTTTTCAATGATTTGATAGTTCGTTTTGACTCGGAAGGTGAATCATTCCATCAAATCATCATTGAACCTCTAGTAAGAAGCAAATCATTTTAGAATACATTTTCTATGGGTTAATGAAATATTTATTGGAATATTTTTATAGCATAATAAACCATATTTTTTAATCTTTATCACATGAGGTTTGAGTGTATATTTTTGAGAAATATTCATGACGATTTCTCATACGTGGGTTGACATTAATTAAAAATCTTTCTTGATACAATGAATTTTTGAGATGTTATTGGCATCTGATATCGAAGTGTTGTTCCCTATCATATACAATGATATGGTTTTTCAATCCTATTAGATAATCCCACAAGATGGTTGTTTTAGAACTAGGTCATAATGGACATGGGATCTTCCAAATAGAAAGATGTTCCAAATATGTTTTTGGGTTATCCTATTGAGGGGTCTATCATGAGGATTGGTTGATGTCCCTTCCGTCATGGTAAAAATGGATCTATATCCAGTCTTATAAGAAGATATATATATGGTGTACTTGTGTGATATATTTTATATTATCAATTATTTTTTCCCACTTCACAGTACTCTATATCTATTATTAAAATATGCTATGTTTAATTTTCTTCCAAATACATCCATTACACAAATCTAACTCGATAATTTTAGATAAATTTTAGATTTCATTATAAGGGACCCCATAATGTGAAATATCTATGTGGTTAGTGGATGAGTTGATTATTAGTGGGATTTGAATATTTATTGAAGAATTTTGGGTTGGATGTCAACTTATACTATTATTTATTAGATTTCCTCTCACAATAGATTCATTGGATTATTTTTTGAAAATTTACTTTACATTATGTATTGCTAATTGATTGGAAGGATTCATTTTTATATACTTCAATTACATTGGTTATAAATTTAAATATTCTTTTTTAGTTATTATTATCACTTCCATTAATATTACTCTTATGTTACCACTTATAAATGGTATAGTCTCTACATGGTGTTCTATAAGACACTACCTCAAGTTGGAAACAAAATTCATATGGGGAGGCCCACATTAGGTTACGTGGAATCCTAGAATATACCTATTGGTTTGGGTTATGGTGTAAAAAAAATGTATAAAAGGATGTTCACTAACTTATTTCTCCTCCTTTCCTTGAATTAGGAATTGATATTATAAGTCATGATAGGTGGGTTTTATGCATTTCAACTATGTTAGTGTATGGTCAACATTTTGTAGTGGACGTTTATGTTTTCATAATATGTTATATTATGTCTTTTTTTGTTTATTAAAATTGTATAAATTAAAATTCAATTATACACATGATGTTGGTGTACTGGTTCATAGGATTAGGTGGTCATTTATGAATCAAATTATTCTTGCAACATATAATTGAATATATCATTACATTAAATAGATATTATCTAAATAAATAAATTTTTATTTAAATTGTAATTTTTTCAGATTTAATTATTTTGGTAAATAATTTATTTCAACCTGTTTTATTATATGATTTAGTTTTCATATATAGTTGTGGATAATTTTTATTTTATGATATTTCACACCCCATAAATTGTCTTGTGGAGACAGTTGTACCTTCTATCATGTAAGAAATATGCAACAATGAATGATATCAATGTTTATCTAATTCATAATATTATTGAACTAATCCATCTAGAATTATTTCAAATGGTTCCATTTCAGGGTTGAAGATCCAACATCAGTGGGTTAATGACAATTTATTATTCTTCTAACTACAAGATCATATATCCCATATCCATTCAGGGAACTAGTTCCCCACACGATGTAGAGTACTGGATACTGGTCATTTAGGGTATTTTCATTCTAGAGGTGACCCCATAGGATTTAAATGATAATAAGGAGACCTTCATGACTCAAGTAACTATTGTAAGATAGCAGTATGTCAAGATATAGGCTTTAATATTGGATGATATGACCTTGGAGAGCATCAATGATCTCATAATATAATAGTCATTTAGAAATTCATTGTAGTTGTATTATTATCAAAAGATCATGAAAGAATTATATTGGAATTATAATGTCTTTCTACACAATTCACATCACATTTCTGATTATATTCACTCTAATTCGGCTAAAGAATAATTTTTAGAATTTAGAAAACATCATGATTTTTATTCACCTGTAGTTGAAATGATAGATTAGGATCACATATCTAATTACCTATGCATTACTATTTCTAATGACAATGACAATTGATAAGGTATTTGGAGGAGACAGAGCTATAGGTCTACTTTCATCTGTCAGTTGTTAGACCTATACTTTCATCAATTTTTTTTGTAGTTTCTATTCTATGATTTGGACGTGGAAGTTAATGGATGAAATCAAGTGTGGTGGTCATTATTTATAGAATAATTGAGAATCATTTAATCACTATAATTTAAATGAATCTTATAGGTGCTATAATTTTAGTAGGAAGGTAAATATTATCAAGAACTGTTCATATTCTATCAAGGATTATCATATGTGTGTCATTATAAGAATTTTTAATCCATTCTATAGTATGGCTTTGAGAATGTTCTATAAAAATACATAAAAACATCATCAATATGTATATACCATAAAAGGTTCTGTAAATTTGGTAACACATGATTCACATTAGCATCATGGAGCAGTGGATGGTATGGATTATTTAGTTGATTAGGTTTTAGTATATGGTGGAGAGGGGCCTTCAACAGTTCAATGTATTTTCTAGATTTTATATACTCAATGTTTTCTCTTGGTTGAAATAGGAAAATCCAATTTATAAATATCACACATAGTAGTATTTTGGTTTGATGTACTAGTGAAATTTTCTTAGGATATTATATATATTGATATGTCCCTACGATGGAATATTGATATTCATCATATATATTGAGACTGCTTGATGATGGTTCCTTACAATAATCATATTTTTTGATTCACATTTTTTTATATGATAGATTATATCAGGGTCCATGGCATGGACTTGAGGATAAATTTCCATGTACACACAAATTCTTATTAGAGAATATGACCCTGTAAATGCATAAGAGGGAAAAAAGGTTATTAACATGTGAATGGAATGTTTAGGTAAGGTAGAGTGGGACCATAACCACATTGGGAGTAATTTTTTCATCACAAATTTCTATTCTGATTCTTGAAATGGATCAAATGGTGACATGATCTGATATTCAACCTATAATATAATAAAAATTTATATAATTCCCCATGGTTACCATTATAGGGGAGCATTGAGTTTGAGATTTATCTAGATCCTGATGCATGACCCATATCGATTGCATTATATATTATGTCACTCATTTAGATTAAATATTTCATGATGAAGTTGAATGATATTTATGATAAATACTTTGTTATACGAAGAACATTATGTTAACGTGATCTAATATTATTCACCTAGATTGATGTTGGTAGTAATTTACTTTTTATGGATGACCAAATAGTTAATCAGATCACTCTGAATAATAATTATGTTTTTAGAAGAACTGATGATTTGTTTGATCAACTGAGGGGTGACCAATTGTTTTTATTGATTCAATTACATCATATTACAATAATAATTGGGTCAGGGATGAATATATACAGAATAGATGTATATAATTTTAGTATGTAAATGTTGTATGACTTTAAATAATGATATTCATATTGATATTTTTATTTTTATTGTTTATATGAATATATATGTGGAATAAATTATATAATTAATAGAAAAGACAGTTGAAAAGGGGTATATGTAAGATGATGACATAAAATTAGAAATAACTACTCTGGTGTTTTGTGAAATCCAACCACTATTCAATCAAACATGTTTTTGGGTTTTATATAATCAAATATAATTATCAGTTAAATTATTTAAGAAGAAAATCAAGGTATAAAGTTTCATGTAAATAATTTATGATAATTAATATAGTAATAATATTTTTTCGTTTTTGATTTTGGAAAATTATGTAAATAATTAATCATGTATCATCTACGTAGATGGTGATATTTCCCTAGGGATGTACCAAATTGTTTTTGGTATACCATGTAATGTTGATGCATTGTATATTAAAGGATTTTATATAGATATAATTAAAATAATAATGAGTAATATAATGCATTATAATTTACTTATTTTTTTATGATCTAGATAATCCATTAATTACATGATGACATATCTTATTATAACCCAACTCTCTGATAGATTACATGTACTTGCGTTAAGTGAAGGGTGAAACCCTTACACCACCTACAATTTTCAAGGGCAATTGACAAGTATAGTGTATTAATATATAAAAAAGAGGAGTTCTTGTCCAAATGAACCAATACATAGATACACATCTCTATGTACTCCATAACAATTTAATATCGTATAACACTGGACTATCTCAATAGTAAGAAACTCTTGTAATAATCTCTATGAATAACTAGTGTGAAGAAACAAAAATATATATGAATTATGAATGTGAAATGATACATACCAAAAAATAAATAATGTTATTACCAATTTAGAAGCCAAAGTGGATGTATAATCTTACTATTGAAAAATGATACCTACCTCCACCTGAAATAACTTTCACTAGGTATTGATAAGCTCCTCCTACACCAACCTCATAGATGTTACCACCTAACTACATGATTTCCTCATTAATAATGAAATATGTGGTAACATTATATGTTGGGGTGAATATATACATACATTGTTGAATTCCCTAAAAATAAAACGTGGAACAACCAAAATAAACTAATAGATGAACCCATGAAAAGGAAAAAGCACCCAATAAAGAATATCCTCAAAGAAGTAACACAATGAAGATGTAGATAAGAAACCATTAATCATCACAATTAGTTTATGATGATGTGTATATATGAAACTTCAATAGTCAATTATATCATATTTCTAGTAGACATACATAAATCTCACTAGATTTGAGGGATCCAAGCCTTGATGATGGCACATCATGATTGTGATTATTTTAATCCTAATTAGTGGAGGATCAATCACTTGTGTATGCTCGATGGCAAGTGGGCTTCACTACACTAATTGGAAACCCAAAAATTGTTTTCTTTATGGGATGGTATTCATAATACAATCAATATATGAAATGGGGGATTCACACTATGACCTATGTGTGTGGATAAAGAACATTCTAACCGCTCTATTACTATATAAATCACACTCAAGTCTTAATGATACCAATCTATTCTATAATATGATATATAGTCCTTCCACCTAACATCATATCTATAATTGAAAAATGATGTTCGTCATCTCATTCTATGTACAATTAATCCTAGAAATATCTATGAATAGGCCAACTAAAAATTTCCATTGAAATATATATATGAGGCTAAAAATTGTGTGGAAGGTATAGTGGGATGAACTCCCTAGTCATTACATGGCTATGTACTTCATCCCGAAATGGAATGAATAATGGAAAACATATGCCACGTGGGCCATGGAACAAGCCATGTGTTACCACCTGGGGTCTTGGGTGTGTAATCCTATTTTCCAAAATTATTTTCCATGAATAATAATATGGTGTGAGCCCATCCAAATGATGTGTGATGTTTATATTACCATATAAAACCCTAAACACTAAAAAACGTAGACTACATGGTGTGTGTTCATTAGGAATACAAATACAGTAGTTGGGTTTTTCCTAAAAAATTAATCTTCATCCAAAATCATCAACAAACTATATTCAATATAATTCTCATCATCAATCCCAACTGTAGCTATGCTCATGGTCCTAATCAGAATGTAAACTCATGATTTCACTATTTACCAAACTCTAGTGGTTGGATATCATGATTTCCTTTAATCAAGAAAAATATCATCATGATTCTATCTCCATTTAAGGGAAAATAACATGGTATTACATCCATGATCCATAAAATATCTGAAAACATTTCATAATTATAACATATATTATTGATGTAAAAAAATATGAATCTGGGTTCAATGCTGTGTTGCATCAGATTTATTTTAAAAATAATGACGTGACACATACCAATTATGGACATATTGGGAACATAAGAAAAATGAAAAAAGGATGAGTTCATCAATTTCTATTGTGAACACGACAAAGAGTTGATATATATAAAAATCAGAGCTAAGAAGATTATAGAATAATAGATTAAAACTACTTCTAGGTAAAAAAAACTTTAAATTGAAAGAGTCACAATAATAATTATGAAGAAATAGAAAACCAATGTTGAAAAATAATTCATTCTCGAAATCTAAATGAACTAGGAAATAAATCCTCAAGATATAAATATTAAAAACATTATTGGATAGATTATCAATGTGGTATGGATTTCAGAATGATGTTATGATGTTATCCATAAATTATGTCATTGATAATGAGCCCTTCATATACCAATCATCATTTTCACCTCATTTATTAACCATTTAAGTTTCTCTCCAACAGTGATGATCTATCCCTATCAATCTCATAATATTATGTAGCTGACCCTTGAGAATTAACATTCTATGGATTGTAAATGGGAGAAATGGTTTTTCGAAAATTAAATTTCTAAATGAAATAAATTAATTTATTTCAATATATATATGCACATGACTATGCATCTACTAGAATAATGATTTATACAGAACCTTTTCACGCATCTAGAAAACCCTTCATTCTAAAACCAATTATTGTCTCAAAATTCCTAATTAATACTCTAATTAATAGAAATTCCCTTAATCTCAATGTAATGAATAAACACTTTTTATTATATTTAATATTTTTAATGTATTATTTTCATGGTCATGATACACGTAGTTATCCATAAAAAAATTATATTAAAATAAAAATTAATAAATAGAAATATTAGTAATTTCAACACATCAATTCTAATGTTTTTTAATTCAACTCGTCATCAGTTGTTTTAACTGAAAATGAAAAACTGATTCGAAATGGTGATTATAATAAGACATCATCTTTCTCTCATAGTCCCATGATCTATACTATATATTTCTATGATAATAATTAAATTAAACAAATAAAATTACTCATCCATAAAAAAACACTCTAATGGATCTATGATTTCAATTGAGTACTCCAACAAGGTGGCTCCACCAATGATGTCCAACATTCCCATGGTAATTAAATTTTATTGACTTTCCACACATCTGTATATGTATGAATAAATGAATAAAACTTCCACCCAATATAAATCTGAGGGTATGTCTATGTGTTAAGAAACATATCCTACCCTATACATGGCTTGGAATAGACCGATGAACCTCACGGTTATATCTATACATAACTGAAAAATCAAAAATCATCTTTATAGGGAGACCTACGAGAACATATGATCACAATAGTCAATCTCAATTGGTATAATATTTTATGCTTTATAATATTTTTTTAAAACTGTATGATATCATGATTTGTTGATAGATAACCAAAACACTATCCATTATCACATTCACCGACTTTTGTCTCATAAGAGATGAATTAGTTATCATTTTTTGGCATAAGGGTGACTTTATCGCTCTCCAATATGTGAAATAAAATTTTTAAATGATAGTAGTGATGTGATTTCTATTATTATAAGAAAAATGTAGTAGAGGTATGTGATCGTCCATCCTCCATAGAAAATATAACATGTAGGATCTCAACATATCCTCAAAATCATTAATGGTTCATTTTATATAGGTGTGGATCATTATATTCATCCCTACATGGGACCCTAGATCATTCAAAAACCTCTCCAATAAATGATGGGATCTGAGTATCATAGATGGATATAATCATGGAGGTTAAATTTTGAAGCTGCAAAATCATATACATATATAAAATGCAAAATATCAATACCAAACTCTACTTCATGATTGAGATAAATTGGGATGAATTTTTAATTTGATAAAAAATTATCATATATATTACATGCCTCTCAAAGACTATATGAACCATTTAAAAACATATACATGTTGAGTAAAAATTATTGGAACACGATGGTCTAATTTTAATTATTAGTAATTGAGAAATTTTTAAATAAGCTTAGAAACAATCTACAGTATAGCTTACTAATATAACGGTCATCGAATGTCTGGGAAAATCAACATCACTATATTGTATTCCCCTAAGAGGGAGGTATCGAACTCCCACAAATCAATCAATTCACAACATGATCAAAACCACTATCTATTCTTTCAAAATGATGACATGATCCACATATTAGAAAATATGAAAGGAGTTTCACATGATGATATGTGGTCACATAGGACTTCGAAGTTGATGTATTCTAACCAAGCCTCTCTCAAATACTAATGAACTAGTGGAGTCACCACCATTGACTTAAGATAATATTATTCCGTCTCCTCCACCTGGATCAACTACAAAAAGGACAACTACTCTAACGCCACCCCAATTATGTTAGATTGGGATTTCCAACTATGGGAATATTCTACCCTGCTTCCCATTTAAAGATTATAGATTTTCATAATTTCATTGTCTTGTAGGATCTCTAGAAAATTTCTCCATATTTTTTTAATGTCAATTTTGGAAATGATATGTCTGTGATTCTTATGGTTACATTAAACTAAACAATTATCAAAAAAATCTAATGCCACTACATATTAATTGAAAAGGCCATTACCAAAAGCTATGTATCATGGGAGGTAGAATTTTTATCAGGCGACTAAACATTCAATTAAAGTTTAATATCGTCATCTACCATGATATCAATACATAAACAATTTGTGATCTATTGGTATAAAAAACTATTAAATTCTCAACTCCATCATTTAAAAGTCATATAATAGGAGGACCAGTTAACCTCTTACTCATGACCTCAATTTCAATATGACATTACTCTATCCATGTAAATTAATTACCTATTCATGTTATGTTTTGAAAGGGAAAAAATCTATAAAAATTGGTCTAAAAACTTATGATAGTACCCAGTAAAATAAAAAATACTCATCACATCTAATATTAACTTGTGTGTGTCCCATGCTAGCAAAACCTATATATTTTTTGGTTCCATAACAATACCAATTTCAATGAAACATAACTCAATATATAATCATATCTAATTGAGAACATATAGTTAGAGAGATTACTACATATGTATTTCTCATATGGTATGTCCAGAAGCGTCTCAAAATACACTATATGATCCACCTTTGATGTAGAGTTAATGATAATTCCATCATTAAAGAAAACCACATATCAATCAATGAAAATATAAAATATATTGGTTTGTTCCATGAAGATAGTGTATAATTCATCATAGTAATGAGAATCACAAGTAATTAATAATTATTTTAGTGGAATTCAAATTTAATATTTGGAATGTCCACATATTGAACCTACAACTAGTTCAATCTATACCTATGGTCAATATTCGATAACTAACTCATTCCCATTCTCTAGTCAAAGAGGACTTTGATCCTTAGAAATCAGCATTTGTTATTATTATTCACATGATTCTAGAAATAATTATAAAAATATATAATCAATATTCCATTCACCGTTATTGAAAACAACATCAATTTTCCCAGGGTGACACACTATTTTTGATAATATCCTTATAATGAATTTCCTCTATCATTTCCCTCATCTTCTGAAACTAAATAGAGATAATTTGATTTACTAAAAAAATATTTCAATCATGTATCAATGTAAAATTAGAAACATAATTCAATCAATTAATATTTTGGATGTCCCAAGAATCGTATGGGAAAATATCCAAGTAATAATCCAGTAAAATATGAAGCAAAGTGTTTAAAAATCAGACCTCACTGGAAAAAAAACATAGAAACTGAAGGGTTATATGATGGTGTTAAGAATATTTATTTTTAAATGGTATCCAATGGGGTTTTAAATAGAACTGAAAATATCTATCAATTCAATATAAATTAGGACCTATATTAAAAATCCAGGTTCATGTCGGGAGGATTGGACAATGATTGTAAAAAAACTCTCATTGGTCTAGGGGATAGGAGGTTAGGCTCATCCCACCCTTTTGGGGGGAATTATATGCTACATCAATACTATCTTATTGATTAATTATATGTTCCTGAATAATAAATATAGTCCCATGTATGATGTCGGTCACGTAATAAATTAAAATCAAGTGTTATAATTTATGGAATTTAGAATCAACATAATATACTCAAGGGAAATAATAAATGTAGATATCTATATGTAATTAAGGATCTCCAACAATGGTATACATTATATACTGATTAGTTCCTCTTTGTCAATTATTAGGATTATTGTATTTTCTTATCCACAATGTATGGAACTCAAGATTTTATCATAATCCTCAAAGATGAGAGTTTTTTTGATGTTGGAATCGATTCCATGGGATTTGATTCTTACATAACCACATTAATAGATTCATAACCCACATCATTCTATGAGGCTAGTAGATCACATCATACCTTCTTAAGAATAGTTTTACGACCCTAATCAAACAATTTTATTCAATATGGAAATACATTCTTGATGGAAAGGTCCTTGTCAAAATTTAGTGTGGAACTTATGCCAAACAACCCCATTAACGGTGGATGGGATATAAATTTAGAGGTTCTATTATACTCTACTATGAATGTGGCCCAAATATAATAGGGTATATATGTGTTGTTTGGTTTTATCCTCATGAATGATTCTCATGTATCTCATCGGGACAAGAATCAAATCCCACATAGTTATGTGGTGAGGACATATGCCAATGGAATCCCTAAAATGATTTTCTCATAGGTGAGTATATCCATTTAAGGGTTTAATATTATGATTATTCCAGAAAAAGTATTCCATGATAAATGTGTGATGTTATTGTGTATAACTCATAATGATGAATTTATTAGACTCTTGTGATTATGGCTATATCATGAGGAGGATTTCTATGGACTACTCTGATTGGGGCCTACTCCTGTGGGGGATTCCACTTGATGGGTTGGGATCTTGTGGATGGAATTCGCTCTATAAAACAATAACCCCACATAATCCCAGATCATAGTGAGAAACATAAAGTTATTGAAGACCGTGGGGATAACATATTTTTGTTTTCCCAGAGGTTGGATACATGGACATGAAGATCCACTCATATGGTGGCATTCTGAAGGAAGGACTGAGGAAGATTCAAAGGATGATCCTCTTGAGAAACATGTGTTAGACTATGTGGGTTGAAGGATTTTTTCGAGTCTATATGTCTTCATTAGTGAGAATGAGTCACATATGAATTTGATATAAAACAGGTAGTCAAATATATGAGAACCACACCATTATCCTCATCCTCTAGTTTAAGAGGCTAGGGAAACTACACATACTTTTATTCCCATTACCATGTAATGGGTGATGGGTATGGATAATGAAGAGGGAATGAGGTAGGATTGGTCCTACAAGAAAGGCTAGGAGAATAATATAAGAGGGATTCCTTTAATTGGATGGAGATTATTCATTAAGAGGATTCCATTTTTTAGATGGACATTACACTAAATAAGAATACCTTTGAGTTTAACCTGGCATAGGAGTATGATGATGATATTTAATGATTTTTATTTGGAGTTTATCATCTCATGGAATATAATTAATTCATTAAGATAATATTAACTCACAACTGGAGAAAATAACCAAGAAGAGTATGACTTCTCGAAGAATTTTTTGAAGTGTGGATGATTATGTTAAATCATGGAATTCTATGGGTTTAAATTAATGGAATATGATTCTCAACATAAAATGAAATTATCCTAGAATAAAAATTTCACTGTGAGAATTTTTTTCCTTTGGGGTCAGTGATTGAAGTGACTAGACTGATTTGAAGGATAGGGAGGGGAGCCCGACACTGATATGAGGAGCGGTTATGGGGGAAAACCCCTGCGGTATGGACCAGCGATATCACCGATGTAGATCTTACAATTGGTGTTACTATGTATTGGTTTCCAATGATAGAGTCTCCTAGTTATGCACTTACCAGGAGGGTATGCTGGGTCAGGGTCACCCAGTTGTAGGTCTCCTAGTTGTGGATTATCCATGTTAGAGTCACCCAGGCATGGGTCACCCAGCTATGGGTCGCCTAGGTGGATCGCCCATATAGCAACCCAGAAATTTCTTTCATTACTAATAAATCATTTTAATGATATAAAACATACTAATATTATACATATAGGATCAAAATATTTATTGTCTTGGGAAAACTAGGACCATATATAAGAATTACAACATCAAGCATAACCATTTATTCAATTTTCATTTTCTCTATATTCTTACTGGCACTAGACATCTCCTTAGAACATGTATCCACAAGAGGATATACATCAAAAGGGTTGAGCTAGAATCCTAGTATGCGGTCAAATAATAGTAACATAGAATGGGGTGAGAATAATCAAAACCTATGCAATGAATCATGAACATGATGGACATATTAATAAAATACTGAAAATGTTGAAATGGATAAAAGTGGAATATCATGTATTAGTGGTTAACTACAACACATACTTGTGAACAAAGATATATTATTTTTCACACCTCATATCCCATATTCTAATGAGATTCATCACTTTACCTAATCTATTGGAGAACTGTATAATTTCGAGCGCACCCGTCACATTGAAACATTCATATTGCGTTATATAATTTTGGGCGCACTCGTCCCATCATAACATTATCATTTATCATGCATTCCATAATGAACATATAAAAAATTAAAATAACTAACCCATTCAAAGGAATTGGATTAATATCATAAGAACACATTCATAAAAATTGGGTTCCCAAAAAGAAGAGATAATAACATAAATGTTACAAGAACCACCAATCATGAATTAGAAGTAAAAGGTGTGTTCTTTAAAGAAGAGTTATTTTGTCCAACATTTGGTTGGACATAAATATCTATAACAAACATGTATATCCCCAAAAATGAATGTTAGTAATGAAAAAAATAATTTTAAGGAGTAACCATTTAAAAAATTATTGAAAGAGGGAGAACATGAATAATTAAAGTTGGGATCGAGAATTTCCTCTTACCTTATATCTGAACAATTCCTTCACATTAATGTCATGTATAATGAAATTATATTCATTAATTATAAATTCTTGAACCTTTTATACAATAGTAGGTTTCATTTTTTTCATTATGTTATTTTATGGGCCTTTTGATAGGTTATAGTGTTTAAAAACATTGTTCTAGAATGTTCGTTTTTGTTGTTTTCTTGAGCATTTCCCACGAATTCATGAATTGAAGTTCGTGTAGAACATGGATAAACATTCATAACATATATTACATGTTACTAATTATAATAAATAATTTTAAAAGGTCATATTATAAATTACACAGTATTCTGTGTGGATGAATCATTAGATAAATTTAAATAATGATTTTTGAGTTAATTTCGGCTGGTTTTCGACCACAACAAACATGTTTTGATTAATCATTTAGTAATATGTACAGAAGTTAGTTCCAGAACATTAAAGAGGATTTAATACATATAAAATATTATGTTTCAACCATAAAAAATGGTTTCATGTCCAGATATGAACGTAGAAATGAGAAATGAAAATATGTCATTCATGAAGGTGAAATATTAACACCTCAAAAACAGTGTTTTCTTTTATAAAATAAAAGGAAGAGAAGAAGGGGGTTTGATGTTCTAATATACCATTAGTATCATAAAATAACATTATTTTTATTATACTAGAGTTAATATACCATTTTGACAAAGATATGTGCGGAGAGAATGAAAAAAATATCTTGTAATTGAAAGGGAATTAAAGGAGAAGAAAGAGTGAAATTGCCTCATGAATCCCCCTCTTGAGATCCTATTTAAGGGGAATAATATTGGTATTTTGATGAGACTAGAAGCTCTTGGACGTGGTGGAAGGGCTACAGTATTCTTTGGGTAGTGTTTAGACAATTCTTGATTCTTGAGAGGGGTGAAGAAATGTGGGTTCGAAGGGTGGTATTTATAGTGGAGGGGAGAGGGGATTTCTCAATATAGAATTCATTAATATATTATATCATAAAAAAACACAGAATAATGAGTATTCCATGACAAATAATTGTAAATTAATATTGTGATCCTGAATCATGTTGTATTACAACCACAAAACATCATACATGACTCTATAATTAGCTAATTTGGATAATTTTGTAAATTATGGTATTTCAGTATTCATAAAAATTCAACTATTTCAGAAAAATACCAAATATTCACCCCTAACATTTTTTGAAGCGTAAAATAAAAAATTATGTCCGTTGTCCAATAATAAATCTCTAAAGTTTATTAATTTAATATTTAATTAAAATCAATATTTACAAGGGAAAAACCGTTTTTAAAATTAATACTGATTTATAATACTTTCAAAAATTACATGATGTCTTATGAAATTATATTAAATCTAGAAGGAATAGATTTGTAAATTTATGAAAAAATTTAATAAAATACATTTTACTAGTTAATTAAGTATAAATAATTATAAAATACATAAAAAATACCATTACTTTTACCATGGTCGAACTTTTACTTATAAGACACATTAAATCTATTTAATTATTTATAGCTATGGTTACTAATATTATGGATGATTTACTATTCATAAGGGTCATATTACTATTCATAAGGGTTGGTTATGATTCATAAGGATATGTTACTATTCATAAATTATTAATTTTTTTTTTCTATTCTGAAAAAATCATCTTGAACCCAACCATTTATGTCAGATTTTCGAAATTCAAAACATAGAAGTTGAAAAACTATGTTTACTGGTCATATAGTATTTAGAATCATGATATTTCATTATTATTCTTAATTTAATTATACTATATGGAATAATTATGAGAAGGTAATTTCATTCATAAAAATTTGGTTTGTTAAATTCTTTCCCCCTTATGAATTTTCGCCCTCGAAATTTCATTTTACACCAAAAGGTGAGGGTACTTTTCCTTCATCACCTCCCATGGATCCCATGTAGATTCTTCAAACTTATGTTTCCTCCACAACACATTTAAAAGGACGGTTGTCTTGTTGATTAGATCCATAACTCTCATGTCCAGAATATCTACTAGCTGCTCCTCATAAGAGAGATCATCTTCCAGCTGTACTACCTCTGAGTTCGCTAAATGTGATGGAACAAATATGTAGTCTCTCCTAACTGCTAAATGAAACACATCATGAACATGATCCATATTCTGTGGAAGTTCAAGCCGATAGGCCACGACTCCTATGCAGTCAAGGATCTCAAATTTTCCAATGTACCTTGGGCTTAACTTCCCTTTCATTCCAAACATCGTGACTCTCTTAAATGTTGATATTCAAAGGAAGACTTTATATCCAATTTCAATAACTAAGTCATTTCCATAGTTTTTAGTTTAGCTCTTTTTCCAGATCTGTGTAGCAATGATGTGTTTCTGGATGATTTGAACCTTCTATGTTATCTCTTCTACCAGATCGCATCCATGTATATTTCTTTCTCCAACATCATCCCAAAAGGTGGGAGTTCAACATCTCTTTAAACACAATGCTTCATATGGATCCATCTGAATACTAGAGTTGAAGCTATTGTTATATGAGAACTCAACCAATCGGAGATGATGATCCCATCCATCATTGAATTTTATAGATAATGCTCTTAGCATATCTTCATGAATCTGAACAGTCTTTTTAGATTTTCTATTAGTTTGGGGGTGATAGGCCGTGTTTAAATTTAATTCAATACTCAAAGAAAGTTGAAGGGTCCTTCAAATTTTTTTGAGAGACAATCGAGTGTGCAACTCTATGCAGTCACACTAATTCCAAGAAATTTATCATTGCAAGTAGTTCAAGAAATAGGTCTTCTCCGAGAGGGATATAATGGGCAGTCTTGGTGAGTCGGTCAACCACAAACCATAACTCATTATTTCCCTTCGAAGTCTTCCACAGACCCATGCCAATGCCCATAGTAACATTCTCCCAATTACACATGGGTATAGGCAATGACTACATCAACCATTTATACTTTTTTCATAATGATTTAACTTGATAACATACCAAGTATATTGAGATATATTCCACGATATCCTTTTTCTTGTTATCCCACCAGATGTGTTCTCAGAGATCATGGTACATCATGGTAATCCTAGGATGAATTGAGAATGTTGAGCTATGTGCATGTTTCAATGTCTCCTTCCTTATACAAGGTGATGAAGGCACACAAAGTCTCATTCCAAACCAAAACACACCATCATTTTTGATATGATACTCTTGCAACTTCACATCCTTTACTAAATTCACCCTCTTTTGTATCTCCACATCATCCCATTGTGCTTCCACAATCATCTCTTGGACAGATGGTTGCACAATAATTTGGGAAAGGTAGGATATATCCCATGTCGTTATGATTTCTAGAATAATCCATTCCATATCCAAGTGTATAAGGTCTTTCTAAATCTGTTACATGGATAGAGTAGCAGGTTCTTTTCTACATAGAGCTCCAGCTACCTTGGTCTCCTTTCCAAGATGATAGTTAATAGTGAAATCATAATCCATGATTAGCTCTAACCATCTCCATTGACACATGTTGAGATCCTTTTTTTATGAATATATACATTAGGCTCTTATTGCCAGTGTAAATGTCACACTTCTTGGAATATATGTAGTGCTGCCATATTTTCAAGGAAAAAAACACGGCTGCTAGCCCTAGATCATGCGTCTGGTAGTTCTACTCATGGATCTTCAAATTTATCGAGAGGCTATCACATCATCATTTTTCATGAGTACTCAACCCAAACCATTCATTAAATCATCATTGTATATCACAAACCTTTCTCCACTTTTTGGTATTGTTAGTACATGTGCAGTGATCAGCCTTCTCTTTGGCTCATTGAATCTTCACTCACATTCTTCCAACAAGACATAATTTACCCCTTTTCTTTGTTTAACTAGTTAGCGAGATTGAATATCGGGAGACGTTTCTAAGAAAATATCGGTAGTACCAAGATAATACAAGAAAAATACGGATTTATGTGACCCTAGAGGGCCTAGTCCCTTCCTCAATCACCTTTGTTTTTGATGTTTCCAAATAAATTTCCTCACTTGTGATCACATTCCCCAATACGTTACTTGTTTCATCCAAAAGTCACACTTGTTGTACTTGGTGTACAATATCTCCTTTTTCAATTACTCCAACACATGTCTTAGATATTCTAAAGGTTACTCCTTGATCTTGGAGTAGATTATATTATAATAAATAATCACTACCAAAAATTTGTTGAGGTACTATCTAAAGACTCTATTCATCAAATCCATGAAGATTGAAGGGGAATTAGTAAGTCCAAAGTGAATAACCAGAAACTCATATTGCCCAGTCCTTGTATAAAAGACATTTTATTGAATATCTTCCTTCTTCATATTTAGTTGATGATATCCAGAACAATGATCCACCATTGAGATGTATTGAGATCATCATAACCGGTAGATCAAGTTGTCAATCCATAGAATAGGATACTTGTTATTTATGGTGATCTTGTTGAGTTCCTGAGAATCGGTACACATCAACATTGTTATATTCGTCATCATTACAATGAGTAATCGTGTACCCCAAGAGGTTACACTAGGGCGTATGAACCCTTTGTCCAAATGATCATTCATATTCTACATTTACTCCTCCAGTTCGATTGGATCCATCTTATAGGGAAACATTGAGATAGGGGTAGATCCGGGTATGAGTTCAATTGAGAACACTACATCACGATCTTGGAGAATTTTGGGTAACTCTTCAGAAAATACATCACTGTATTCCCTCCCTATGGGAATTTCCATAATTTTTGAACTTACCAATGACCCAACCATTTTTAAGTAGTATGATTTATCACAGGGAATCAATACCCACACCATTGAAGAATTTTTTCCATGCAAATTCAGGATCTTCCTTGCACTAGTAGAGGAACATGGAATGGTTTGGAATATGAAAAGATATTTCATTTTCCTGACTATCGATATGTGCTCTATATAACAAGATCCAATGCATTCTTATTATACCATCTAATTCAACCAATGGCAGTATTACATGATTTTCTGGCAGAAATTTCCCACATACGCTAACGAGAGAAGAGTCGAACACTTGAGTTGCAATGATTTCCCAACATTGTTTTTTTACTTATATCTCTACTTAAACGTTTCGGGAAATCAATTCTATAGTTCTGAAAAACATGCAATATATAATGGAATGCATAGAACAATAATCAAATAAGTATTATTTTTCATTCTTGAGTGAATAAGAAGTGTACCTTGTTCGACTTCATTATCTTGATCCACTTAGATGGTAGAGAAGGAAAAAGGAATCCCTTGTTCCATTGGAATTGGTGGTTGCTGATGCTGATTACCCTTAAGAAATCTAGGTTTAGTGCACTATTTGGCATAGTTCCCAAGGGCCCTAGAGTTGTAGCATGGAACAAATGGGTGGTTCTCTCCTTTCTTCTACTACATTCTCCTTAATTTTGATGTCTTTTTGACACTTTTGATAATGGTGTCCATCTTTCCCACACTTGAAGCACTTCCCTGTTCCTTTGAGGTGGTTACCATATTGATAATTTCCACATTTTTGGCATGTGGGTCATTGAATTTTCATCCCAACTTTTTCATTAGATCCTCTAGCTTGAAAATCCATATTTTGTTTCATATCACCATAGTTGTGGTACCATTCTCCAAACACAATCTTCAATTTAGGAGCACACCAAAAAATTTCTTTTAACTCCCAATGTCATGAATTTCAAGAGAATTTTGAAGGTTTTGTTTTTATCCACTAAATAATCCATAAATTTTTCTATCAATGTTGATAACAAAACCTGAAGCGTACATTGAAATCCTGGTGAAATTCACATCATGGGTTGTGAAAGATTCTCCTTCTTTTTTCAGGAGCTCTATGAATTATATCTCTCTCTTTTGTCCAAGAGTTCATGGAAAATATTTATTAAGAAACATAATCATAATGTCTTCCTATTCCATCTCTTCATTTTCCACTTTTGGATTGCTGTTCCGAATCAATTTCCACCATTGATTAGACTCTCCATCTAGTCGATAAATTGATAGAGTCACTTTCTCCAACATAGAATAGTAAAGAACATGAAATATCCTCTCTCTGGTGTTGACCCACTGCAATGAAACTAGTGGATCGAATGATCCACAAAACATCGGTGGTCGTTGCCTCAGAAAACATTTGATAGCAAGTTTCTCCCACTTTGGTAAAGGGGTATGATCCCCATTATTATGGTTATTTTTAATAACCTGAGATTATTGTGTAAGAATAGCCATGATGGTCTAAACTCCACCTCCCAAATCATTGGGGATGTCTTTTGGTCAATCGTTGCATTGTCCCTCATAGGAGTTGTTGTCCTGGTTTCCTCTGGTTCCCATCATTTTTTAAAATAGAGAAAGTTAGAACAAAACACAAGTCAACAAACACATGATCCAATTATTCATTTAATAAATTTATATAAAAATTATAACAAATTAGGTCACTATGTAATGATTCTTGTGTCCATATTTGTAGTTAGTCTCATACTAGAGGTTTTCTCTATGGTTCACTAATCTTAACTACAAAATTAAATAAACCTTGGCTCTGATACAAACTATAGCGACCAAGCCATTTCAACCATTACAATTAAATCATTTTAAAGATAAAAAACATAATTTTATTACACATAAGGTATCCAAGTGATTATTATATTATGAAAACTATGACCATACATAAAAATTACAACACAAAAAAAAATTATTCAATTTCTTCTTCTCTAGGTTCTTGCTGGCACTTGACCTATACATAGTACATGTAGCCACCTGAGGAAATACATCAAAAGGGGAGAGCTTGGATCCCATTAGGGGAACATATATGAACAATATAGAATGGGATTATCAAAATTGTAATATAGGAAAATAATCAGGAACATGAGGGAATCGTTAATAAATGACTTGAAATGTGGAAATGCATAAAAATGAAACATCATGTCTTAGTGGATAACTACTATGAAGACTTGCAAACAAATATAAAATATTTTTCAAAAATCATTTCACATTTTCTCATGATATTTATCACATTACCCAATGAATTGGAGTTCTGTATAATTTTTGGTGTACCCGTCACATTGAACCATTCATATTGCGCTTCATAATTTCGAGCGCACCCATCACATCATAACATAATCATTTATCATGCATGACACAATAAAAATATAACCAAAAATAACATAACTACCCCATGAAATGGAATGGATTTAATCTCATAAGAACACATTCATAAACATTGAACTCACAAATGATAGAGGGAATACCATCTATGTTACAAGGACTGTCAATCTTGAATGAGAAGTTAAAGGTGTGTTCTTTAAAGATAAGTTCTTTTGATAAACATTTTGTTTGACATAAATACCAGTGGAAAGCATTTATATCCCAGAAAAGGAAATGAAACAATGAAAAAAATATTTTTAAGGAGTAACCATTCCAAAACAGAGGGAATTGAGTGAGAACCCAAAGGATGAATGTTGGGTTTGATAATTTTCACTTACCTTATATCTGAATGCTTCTTTCACTTCAATTTCATTTATATTACCATTATATTAATTAATTAAAAATTCCATATCCTTTTAAACATTAATAGGGGTCATTTTGGTTTCATTATTATATTTTATGGGCTTTTTTATAAGTTATTGAGTTTAAAAACATTGTTGCGGAATGGTCATTTTTATGGTTTTCTTGAGCATTTCACATGAATGAATTAAATTTTATTCCATGTGGATGAATAATTAGATAAAAATGAAATGATGATTGTTTGAGTTAATTTGGGTGGTTTTCAACCACTACAAACTTGATTTGAAATATTAGTAATTTCAACACATCAATTCTAATGTTTTTTAATTCAACTCATCATCAGTTGTTTTAACTCAAAATGAAAAACTTATTCGAAATGGTGATTATAATAAGACATAATCTTTCTATAATAGTCCCATGATCTATACTATATATTTCTATGAAAATAATGAAATTAAACAGATAAAATTACTCATCCATAAAAAAACTCTCTAATGGATCTATGATTTCCATTGAGTACTCCAAAGAGGTGGCTCCACCATTGATGTCCAACATTCCCATGGTAATTAAATATTATTGGGCTTCCATACATATCTATAGATATGAATAAATGAATAAATCTTCCACCCAATATAAATATGAGGGCATTTTTATGTGGTATGAAAAATCTCCTACCCTATACATGGCTTGGAATAGACTGATGAACCTCAGGGTTATATCTATATATCACTGAAAAAAAAACATCTTTATAGGGAGACCTATGAGAACATATGATCACAATAGTAAATCTCAATTGGTATAATATATTATTCTTTATAATATTTTTTTTCAAACTATATGATATCTTGATTTGTTGATAGATAACCAAAACACTATCCATTATCATATTCACCGACTTTTTCCTCATAAGTGATGAATTAGTTATCATTTTTTGGCATATGGGTGACTTTATCGCTCTCCAATATGTGAAATAAAATTTTTAAATGATAGTAGTGATGTGATTTATATTATTATAAGAAAAATGTAGTAGAGGTATGTGATCGTCCTTCCTCCATACAAAATATAACATGTAGGATCTCAACATATCCTCAAAATCATTAATGGTTCATTTTATATAGGTGTGGATCATTGTATACATCCCTACCTGGGACCCTAGATCATTCAAAAACATCTCTAATAAATGATGGGAGCTGAGTATCATAGATGGATATAATCATGGAGGTTATATTTTGAAGCTAAAAAATCATATACATATATAAAAGGCAAAATATTCATACCAAACTCTACTTCATGACTGAGATAAATTGGGATGAATTGTTAATTTGATAAAAAAAATTACCATAAATATTACATGCCTCTCAAAGACTGTATGAACCATTTAAAAACATATACATGTTGAGTAAAACATATTGGAACACAATGGTCTAATTTTAATTATTGGTAATTTAGAAATTTTAAAATAAGCTTAGAAACAATCTACATTATAGCTTCCCAATATAACTTTCATCGAATGTCTGGGAAAATCAACATCACTATATTGTATTCCCCTAAGAGGGAGGTATCGAACTCCCACAGATCAATCAATTCGCAACATGATCAAAACCACTATTTATTCTTTCAAAATGATGACATGATCCACATATTAGAAAATCTGAAAGGAGTTTCACATGATGATATGTGGTCACATAGGACTTCAAAGTTGATGTATTCTAACCAAGCCTCTATCAAAAACTAATGAACTAGTGGAGTCACCACCATTGACTAACGATAATATTATTCAGTCTCCTCCACCTAGATCAACTACAAAAATGACAACTACTCTAACGCCACCCCAATTATGTTAGATTGGGATTTCCAACTATGAGAATATTCTACCCTGCTTCCCATTTAATGATTATAGATTTTCATAATTTCATTTTCTCGTAAGATCTCTAGAAAATTTCTCCATATTTGTTTAATGTCAATTTTGGAAATGATAGGTCTGTGATTCTTATGGTTAGATTAAACTAAACAATTATCAAAAAAATATAATGCCACTACATATTAATTGAAAAGGCCATTACCGAAATCTATGTATCATGGGAGGTAGAATTATTATCAGGCGACTAAACATTCAATTAAGGTTTAATATCGTCATCTACCACGATATCAATACATACACAATCTGTGATCTATTGGTATAAAAAAATATTAATTACTCAACTCCATCATTTAAAAGTCATATAATAAGAGGACCAGTTAACCTCTTACTCATGACCTCAATTTCAATATGACATTACTCTATCCATGTTAATTAATTACCTATTCATGTTATGTTTTGAAAGGAAAAAAATCTATAAATGTTGGTCTGAAAACTTATGATAGTACCTAGTAAAATAAAAAATACTCATCACATCTAATATGCACTTGTGTGTGTCCCATTCTAGAAAAACCTATATATTTTTTGGTTCCATAACAATACCAATTTCAATGAAACATAACTCAATATATAATCATATCTAATCGAGAACATATAGTTAGAGAGATTACTACATATCTAGTTCTCCTATGGTATGTCCCGAAGCGTCTCAAAATACACTATATGTTCCACCTTTGATGTAGAGTTAATGATAATTCCATCATTAAATAAAACCACATATCAATCCAATAAATTATAAAATATATTGGTTTTTTTCCATGAAGATAGTGTAGAATTCATTACAGTAATGGGAATCACTAGTAAATTGATAATTATTTTAGTGTAATTCAACTTTCATATTTGGAATGTCCACATATTGGACCTACAACTAGTTCAATCTATACCTATGGTCAATATTCGATAACTAACTCATTCTCATTCTCTAGTCAAAGAGGACTTTGATCCAAAGAAATCAGTATTTTTTATTATTATCCACATGATTCTAGGAATAATTATAAAAATATATAATCAATATTCCATTCACCATTATTGAAAACAAAAACAATTTTTCCCATGGGGAGACACTATGTTTGATAATATCCTTATAATGAATTTCCTCCATCATTTCCCTCATCTTTTGAAACTAAATAGAGATAATTTGATTTCCAAAAAAAAGAATTCAATCATGTGTCAATGAAAAATTAAAAACATAAATCAATCAATTAATATTGTGGATGTCCCAAGAATCATATGGGAAAATATCCAAGTAATAATCCAGTACGATATGAAGCAACGCGTCTAAAAATCCTACCTCACTAGAGAAAAAACATAGAAACTGAAGGGTTATATGTTGGTGTCAAGAATAATTATTTTTAAATGGTATCCAATGGGGTTTTCAATAGAACTGATAATACCTATCAATTCAATATAAATTAGGACCTGTATTACAAATCCAGGTTCATGTCAGGAGGATTTGACAATGATTGTAAAAAAACTCTCATTGGTCTAGAGGATGAGAGGTTGGGCTCATCCCACCCTTTTTGGGGGAATTATATGCTACATCAATACTATCTTATTGATTAATGATATGTTCATGAATAATAAATATATTCCCATGTTTGATGTCAGTCACCTAATAAATTAAAATCAAGTGTTATATTTTATGGAATTTAGAATCAACATAATATACTCAAGGTACATAATAAATGTAGATATCTATATGTAATTAAGGATCTCCAACAATGGTATACATTATATACTGATTAGTTCTTATTTTTCAATTATTAGGATTATTGTATTTTCTTATCCACAATGTATGGAACTCAAGATTGTATCATAATCCCCAAAGATGAGAGTTTTTTTGATGTTGTAATCGATTCCATGTGATTTGATTCTTACATAAACACATTAATAGAATTAGAACCCACATAATTCAATGAGGCTAGTAGATCACATCATACCTTCTTAAGAATAGTTTTATAGCCCTAGTCAAACAATTTAATTCAATATGGAAATACATTCTTGGTGGAAAGGGCCTTGTCAAAATTTATTGTGGAACTTATGCCAAACCACCCCATTAACGGTGGATGAGATATAAATTTAAAGGATCTATTATAATCTACTAGGAATGTGTCCCAAATATAATAGGGTATATATATGTTTTTTGGGTTTATCCTCATGATGGATTCTCATGTATCTCATCGGGACAAGAATAAAATCCCACATAGTAATGTGGTGATCACATATGCCTATGGAAGCCCTAAAATTATTTTATCATAGGTGACTATATCCATTTAGAAGGTTAATATTATGATTACTGAGATTTAATGAGTTTCATTTGGAGTTTATCATCTCATGGAATATATGTAATTCATTAATAGAATCATAACTCACAATTGGAGAAAAGAACCAAGAAGAGTATGACTACACGAATAATTTTTTGAAGTGTGGATGATTATGTTAAATCATGGTATTCTATGGGATTAAATTAATTGAATATGATGCTCAACATAAAATGAAATTATCCTAGAATAAAAATTTCACTGTGAGAATTCTTTTCCTTTGGGGTCCGTGATTGTAGTGACTAGACTGATTTGGAGGATAGGGAGGGGAGCCCGACACTGATCTGAGGAGTGGTTATGAGGGAAAACCCTTGTGGTATGGACCAACGATATCACCAAGGTGGATCTTAGGATCGGTGTTACTATTTATGGGTTTCCAATGATAGATTCTCCTAGTTATGCACTTACCAGGAGGGTATGCTGGGTCAGGGTCACCCAGTTGTAGGTCTCCTAGGTGTGGATCGTCCATGTTAGAGTCACCCAGGCATGGGTCACCCAGCTATGGGTCTCCTAGGTGGGTCGCCCATATAGCGACCCAGAAATTTCTTTCTTTAACTAATAAATCATTTTAATTATATAAATGATACTAATATTACACATAGAGGATCCAAATATTTATTGTCTTGGGAAAACTAGGACCATATATAAGAATTACAAAATCAAGCATAACCATTTATTCAATTTTCATCTTCTCTAGATTCTTACTGGCACTTGAAATCTCTTTAGAACATGTATCCACCAGAGGATATACATCAAATGGGTTGAGATAGAATCCTAGTAGGCGGAAAAAGAATAACAATATAGAATGGGGTGAGAATAATCAAAACCTATGCAATGAATCATGAACATGAGGGACTTATTAATAAAATACTTAAAATGTTGAAATGCATAAAAGTGGAATATCAAGTAGTAGTGGTTAACTAAAACACATGCTTGTGAACAAAGCTATAATATTATTCACACCTCATATCCCATATTCTAATGAGATTCATCACTTTACCTAATCTATTAGAGCGTTGTATAATATCGAGCACACCCATCACATTGAAACATTCATATTGCGTTATATAATTTCGGACGCACCGGTCCCATCATTACATTATCATTTATCATGAATTCCATAATGAACATATAAAAATTAAAATAAATAACCCATGAAAAGTAATGGGATTAATATCATAAGAACACATTCATAAAAATTAGGTTCCCAAAACGAAGAGAGAATAACATAAATGTAACAAGAACCGCCAATCATGAATGAGAAGTAAAAGGTGTGTTCTTTAAAGAAGAGTTATTTTGTCCAATATTTGGTTGGGCATAAATATCTATAACAAACATGTATATCCCCAAAAATGAAAGGTAGTAATGAAAAAAATATTTTTAAGGATTAACCATTTAAAAAATTATTGAAAGAGGGAGAACATGAATAATTAAAGTTGGGATCGAGAATTTCCTCTTACCTTATATCTGAACAATTCATTCACATTAATGTCATGTATACTGAAATTATATTCATTAATTAGAAATTATAGAACCTTTTATACAATAATAGCTGTCATTTTCGTTTCATTTATTTATTTTATGGGCCTTTTGATAGGTTATAGTGTTTAAAAACGTTGTTCTAGAATGTTCGTATTAGTTGTTTTCTTGAGCGTTTCCCACGTATTCATGAATTGAAGTTCGTGTAGAACATGGATAAAAATCCATAACATATATTCCATGTTACTAATGATAATAAATAATTTTAAAAGTTACTATTATAAATTACATAGTATTCCATGTGGATGAATCATTAGGTAAATTTAAATAATGATTTTTGAGTTAATTTAGGCGGGTTTTCGACCACAACAAACATGTTTTGATTAATCATTTAGTAATATTTACAGAAGTTTGTTCCAAAACATTAAAGAGGATTTAATACTTATAAAATATTATGTTTCAACCATAAAAATGGTTTCATGTCCAGATCTGAAGGTAGAAATAAGAAATGAAAACATGTCATTCTTGAAGGTGAAAGATTAACACCTCAAAAACAATGTTTTATTTTATAAAATAAAAGGAAGCGAAGAAGGGGGTTTGATGGTATAATATACCATTAGTATCATAACATTACATTATTTGTATGATACTAGAGTTACTATACCATTTGGACAAAGATATGTGCGGAGAGAATGAGAAAATATCTTGTAATTGAAAGAGAATTAAAGGAGAAGAAAGAGTGAAATTGCCTCTTGAATCCCCCTCTTGAGATCCTATTTAATGAGAACAATATTGGTATTTTGATGAGACTAGAAGCTCTTGGAAGTGGGGGAAGGGAGACAGTATTCTTCGGGTAGTGTTTAAAAAATTATTGATGCTTGAGAGGGGTGATGAAATGAGGGTTCGAAGGGTGGTATTTATAGTGGAGGGGAGAGGGGATTTCTCAATATAGAATTCATTAATTTATTATATCATCAAAAAACACAGAATAATGAGTCTTCCATGAAAAATATTTGTAATTTAATATTGTGATCTTGAATCATGTGGGCCTACAACCACAAAACATCATACATGACTCTATAATTAGCTAATTTGGATAATTTTGTAAATTATGGTATTTCAGTATTCATAAAAATTCAACTATTTCAGAAAAATACCAAAAATTCACCCCTACCATTTTTTGATGTGTAAAATAATAAACGATGTTCGTTATTCAAAAATAAATCTCTAAATTTTATTAATTTAATATATAAATCAAATCAAAATTTACAAGGAAAAATAAGTTTTTAAAATTAAAACTGATTTATAATACTTTCAAAAATTACATGATGTCTTAGAAAATTATATTAAATCTAGAAGGCATAGATTTGTAAATTTATGAAAAAAATTAAGAAAATACATTTTACTAGTTAATTAAGTATAATTAATTATAATCTACATAAAAAATACCA
Source organism: Viscum album (assembly GCA_963277665.1). Classification (NCBI taxonomy): domain Eukaryota; kingdom Viridiplantae; phylum Streptophyta; class Magnoliopsida; order Santalales; family Viscaceae; genus Viscum; species Viscum album. The sequence continues at coordinate 1,683,860,467 of OY728161.1, read as the reverse complement.
TTACTTTTACTATGGTAAAACTATTACTTCTAAGACACATTAATTCTATTTAATTATTTATAGCTATGGTTACTAATATTATGGATGATTTACGATTAATAAGGGACATATTACTATTCATAAGGGTAGGTTATTATTCATAAGGATATGTTACTATTCAGAAATAATTAATTTTGTTTTTTTATTCTGAAAAAATCATCTTGAACCCAACCGTTTATGTCAGATTTTCGAAATTCAAAACATAGAAGTCGAAAAACTATGTTTAATGGTCACATAGTATTTAGAATCACGATATTTCATTATTATTATTTATTTAATTATACTATATGGAATAATTATAAGAAGGTAATTTCATTATTAAAACTTTGGTCTGTTACATTCTTTCCCCCTTATGAATTTTTTCCCTCGAAATTTCATTTTACACCAAATGGTGAGGGTAATTTTCCTTCATCACCTCATTTGGATCCCATGTAGATTCTTCATACTTATGTTTCCTCCACAACACCATTAAAAGGATGGTTTTCTTGTTTATTAGATCCATATCTCTCATGTTTAGAATCTCTACTAGCGGTTCCTCATAGGAGAGATCATCTTCCAGTTGTACTGCCTCTGAGTTCGCTAAATGTGACGGAACAAGTATGTACTCTCTCCTATGTGCTATATGAAACACATCATGAAAATGAGCCATATTCTATGCAAGTTCAAGCCAATAGGCCAAGACTCCTATGCAGTCAAGGATCTCAAATTTGCCAATGTACCTTGGGCTTAACTTCCCTTTCATTCCAAACCTCATGACTCTCTTAAATTGTGATATTCTAAGGAAGACTTTATATCCAATTTCAATAACTAAGTCCTTTCCAAAGTTTTTAGTTTAGCTCTTTTTCCAGATCTTTGTAGTGATGTGGCTATATTTTTACATAGTTTTTCCACATCTTTTATTTAATTTTTATCAATTTAATTAATTATTTTGACACTTTTTAATTAATATTGGCACTTTTGTATTTTTATCACTACATTTGTTAATTAATCATTATTTATAATTAATTATGTATTTTTAGTCTTTATATTGATAATTTTAATCATACTAAACTATTAAACTTTAATTATGTCTTATTTAGTTTGGTTAATTTGAATCTTCTTAACTTTATAATAGTAAATGTTTATTATAAACAATTATTTAATCTATGTAATTTAATTTAATTAACTTAGATATTATTTTAATATCTAATCTGCTAATTTAGTTACATTTAACTAGATTAACTTTGTTAATTAATTTATTTAGTCATCCTGCCAACTATTTAATTAAATAATATGTGTTTTTAATTAAGTTTAATTGTTCCCTTTTAATTTTATTAGTTCAAATAGTTAATTTATTCATTAATCAATAGTTTATAAACATTAATTATATTACTTTATGTATGAAGATTGGTTATTAATTCATTTTTATTTTATTTTAGAATACCGGTGAGGTAGATAATAGTTTTAGGTGAAATAAAGAGTTACTGTTGCTCCTCATTTCACTTTCTGCAGTTGCCTTGTAACTGTTCTTTAAGTAATTTTAATTTAAGTCTTTCATAATTACATCTTATTATTTAATTTATTTTTCATTTAAGTGTTATTTAATTAATAATTTATGTTGTGCTAAATTTTAAGTTAGTGTTTTTTAAATAATGTGTTCTTAATGCTAAGTTTCATTTTATCATTAAACAAATTAACTTTTTCTTTTAATATCTTAGGTTAATTTTAATTATTGTATTTTTATGTTCGAAGTTAATTAATTTAAGTTGTTCTGTATCTATTTAGATATAATTTAAATTAACGGTAACTTTTATAGTCTTAGTTATTAATTAAGTTACTTTTAATTTTAGTTTGTTAGTTAATTAAGTGGTTTTTAGTTGTAGTTAATTATTTAATCTTAAACAGTTTAGATAAATTATCTTTTGCGTTTATTAATTAGTGATGTTCTTTTTATTATTTGTTGTAAATTAATTTTTATTGTTAATGTTTTTAATTTTTAACTGTCGGTGAGTGTCTCACCTATGTTATGTCATATCGATGTTTTTTAATAACTATTGGCGAGTCGTGACTCACCGATTGCTTCGAATTACCATCGGTCTCTTGCGACGCACCGTTGCTGCGACGCACTGATCTTTCCATCGGTTTCAGTCTCATTTATTTTGAACTATTGGTGAGTCTTCGACTCACCGATCCATTACATCATCATCAGTTTCTCGTTGCACCGTTTGCACTTCGATTTTATAATTATCGGTGTCTTATTATCGGTGAGTTGGGACTAACCGATTGAAAATTTATCTATCGGTTTTACAATTTTTCATTACTGGTCTCTCATCCCTCCTACCGATTGTCTTTCTACTCACCGATATTTATTTTTCTCCCCTGCTGCCGTTACTTTTTCCTTCTCATTTTCTGCTACCGGTCCTCATCGGTCCCACGCACTCACCGTTAGATTATTATTTTATCTATCGGTTTCACATTTTATTTTAACTTTCGGTGAGTCGAAGACTCACCGATCCTCTACCCTTGTGACACACGGATCCCATCTCCTTTTTCATTTCTTGCTACCGATACTTAATTTTTCTCCTGCTACCGATAGTCATCTTTTTACGCACGCACTGATTCTCTTCCATCTCTTCACCTGCAACGATTCCTCTGCCCATTTTTCTGATTGAAACTCGAAACCAGCAAAAATTTATTTAAAAAAATAGACTCAAAATTAACTCGGTTTCATCCCCAAATTTCAGATTTAAGCATTTCTTCTCTCACCGCTGAAATCTCGATGGGAGGAAGAACTCTGTACCATTGCTGGAAGGATATTTGGTGTAAGAAGAGGCCAACACCGCTACTATGGGGGAGGCCAAGTGAGAAGCTGAGTCTTGCACGCTACGGGGGAATAAATCAAGCCACTGGATTTGAACCCGAGCCATGCACCGCTGTCGAGCCGAAGGACATGACCGCAAGCCGCCGTCTTGGATAGAGGAGTCTGTCGCCGTCACTGAGGACATCTGCCACACCCTGTTCAGCTGCGGATGAATAGACAAAGAGACGACGTGCCGCGCTGGTTCTCGATTGAAGCTACTGTCCTCCACTGCGAGGAGATCCAGTCGCTGCTGTCCAGGCACTGAAACTGTAATGGTGTTGTGGAGCTGATTGGTGCTCCGGCTTCAATGGAGGATGAAACCCTACCCCTGTGCGCTGAACATAGGGGAGGAAGGAAGACATATTAAAAAATAATAATAAATAGATAAAAATTTTATAATTAAAGTAAAGTCAAAAGGAAAAAAATGAAAACCAATAGTCTAAAGTATAGTAATGTTAATTTAAAGTTTACTTTTAATAAAAGTAAAATTAACCAAGTCAAATTAATATAATTTTACTTTTAAAAGTTATGATTTTAAAACAATTAAAAATTTAATAAATAAATTGTAAATTAATATATTAAAAATAAATTTATAAGAAATGTTAATAATTAATTAATTTATTGATTATAGTATAAATTATATAATTAATAATATTTATAAGTAAGCTATAAAATATACTTTTTAGTTTTATAATATTTAAAAATTAAGTATTAATTTTAATTATTAAATTAAAATTAACTAAATAATAGATTAATTTAGAAATTTAATTTCTTTAATAGTAAAAATTAAATTATCAATACAATCTTAAATATTATCTTATTTATTTATTTATTTATGTTGTCAATTTTGACAACTTAGTTAAAAATAATAAAATTAGTAACATAGTAATTCATTTCTATTAACGTAATTAAATTAATAACTTTTTAATACTTTATACAATACCATAGTAATATTAAATGTATAGTTTTATAAATAATATAAAAGTAGTTAATAATTATCCATTTAAGATATTTATTATTAAATAGGTATTATTATAGTAAACATTAAATAATAAATGTAATATTTTAATTGATTTTGTTAAGTTTTAATTATTTATTTTTGTATTTATCATGTACAGGTTCATTTAAGAGGTGGAAACGCATCCAGATACACACAACTAACTTGCCAAAGTTAGTTATGTGAGAAAAGATAGTGCGACGTGTTGGTCGCAAAAAATGCACATTTTGCAGTGCGTGGGTAAAGAACTTTTGAAGTCGGTGAAAGATGTGGCGGTGACAAGTAGTATATTACAGTAGGGTAGTTAAAGAAGAGAACCGGCAGATTTTTAGAGAGAGGCTCATTCATTCCACTGACACTTTGGAGAGCAGATCCAGGAGGGGGAGACTCTCATTCGACATTCCATGAACATATTAGACGAGAGCGAAGACTCTGAGTCGCAGTGCTGGAGACGAGCAGGACACCAAGGAGCCCGAGAGCAGAGCAGTGATTGGGTAGTACTTTTTCCCTCTATCCTTGATTTTTGTACTCTGTTATTGGATGTTTCAATATTATCAAGTGTTGAACTTTCTTATCTCTAGAATTTTAAAGCCTTCTGGTTATGATTTCCAAATCTTCATTTATTTAGCTTTTAGGAAATTAGAATCAGTTGGTGATACTGGTTCTGTTTCTAATTTTTGATCGTTCACACTTCAATGGTTTAAATTTCAATTCCAATTCTACTAGCGAGGTTGTGTTTAATTGAAACTTCCAGAACATTAATGTCATTAACTTTGGAAATTTATGAGCAGTTCATTTCCAAATGTTATCTTTTTAAAACCTTGATGCAGTTCGATTATGTTTTGGTGTGGCAAACTCCAAACCCTAATTCTCTGCTTCTTGAGTTTCTTGGCTAGGGAAATTCTTTAGTCTTTCTAAAAGTGTGATTCGGTTGTAAGATATGGAGAGAACATCCTTTCGAACTAGTAGTTTATAATTCCTGAGTACTTTGTTGATCTCGCTTCCTTGTCTTGCTGCTTTATATTAGAATATTGTATATCATTAGTATATAATTCTTAGTTTAAACATTAGTTTATATTTAGAAAATCTAGTTTCTTAATCTTGTTTCCATTTCAATAATAAGCATAATAAAATAAGAAGTAAACAAGAAGTTTTCCCTACTGCTGACAACAGTGGGGTTTTAGAGTTTTAAAACACTAGAAACCACTCGTCTGCCTTCTCTGTGGTTCGACCCTGCACCACTATACTAGTGTAGGTTAATATATTTAATTTTGAGGGCCATGAGGAACTCAGTCCGCATCATGTAGTAATGATGTGTTTCTGGATGATTTGAACATTCTCTGTTATCTCTTCTACAAGATTGTGTCCATGTATATTTCATTCTCCAACATCATCCCAACATGTAGGAGTTCAATATATCTTTAAACACAAATATTCATATGGATCCATGTGAATACTATAGTTGAAGATATTTTTATATGAGAACTCAACCAATCGGAGATGATGATCCCATCCATCATTGAATTTTAGAGATAAAGCTCTTAGCATATCTCTAGGAATCTGAATAGTCATTTTAGATTGGCCATTAGTTTGGGTGTGATAGGTCGTGTTGAAATTAAATTCAAAACTCAAAGCAAGTTGAAACCTCCTACAAATTCTTTTGAGAGACAATAGAGTGTGAAACTCTATGAAGTCACACTAATTCCTAGAAATTTATCATTAAAAGTAGTTCAAGAAATAGGTCTTCCCGAATAGTAGTAAAATGGGAAGTCTTGGTGTGTCTGTCAACCACAAACCATAACACATTATTTCCCTTCGACGTCTTCCACAGACCCATGACAATGTCCATAGTAACATTCTCCCAATTACACATGGGTATAGGCAATGACTACATCAACCCTTTATACTTTTTTCATAATGATTTAACTTGATACCATACCAATCATATTGAGATATATTCTGTGATATCTTTTTTCTTGTTATCCCACCTGAAGTGTTATCAGAGATCACGGTACATCTTGGTAATCCTAGGATGGATTGAGAATGTTGAGCTATGTGCATTTTCCAATGTCTCCTTCATTATTCATGGTTGTGAAGGCACAAAAATTCTCATTACAAACCAAAACTCACCATCATCGTCGATATGATACTCTTGCAGCTTCACATCCTTTACTACATTCACCCTCTTTTGTATCTCCACATCATCCCATTATGCTTCCATAATCATCTCTTAGATAGATTGTTACACAATCATTTGGGAAAGGTAGGATATATCCCCTGTCGTTTTGATTTCTAGAATCATCCTTTCCATATCCAAGAATATAAGGTCTTTCTCAATCTGTTACGTGGATAGAGTAGCAGGTTCTATTCTATATAGAGCACCAGCTACCTTGGTCTCCTTTCTAGGATGATAGTGAATAGAGCAATCATAATACACAATTAGCTCTAACCATCTCCATTGACACATGTTGAGATCCTTTTTTTGTGAATATATACTTTAGGCTCTTATGGTCAATGTAAATGTCACACTTCTTGCAATATATGTAGTGATACCATATTTTCAAGGAAAAAAACACGGCTGCTAGCCCTATATCATAAGTCTGGTAGTTCTGCTCATGTATCTTCAAATTTCAGGAGGTAGAGGCTATCACATCATCATTTTCATGAGTACGCAACCCAAGCCATTCATTGAATAATAATTGTATATCACAAACCTTTCTCTACTTTTTGGTAGTGTGAGTACATATGCAGTGATCAGACATCTCTTTTTCTCTTTGAATATTCACTCACATTCTTCCATCAAGACATAATTTACCCCTTTTCTTTGTTTAATTAGTTAGCGGGATTGACAATTGGGAGATGTTTCTAAGAAAATATCGGTAGTACCAATCTAATCCAAGAAATATATGGTTTAATGTGACCCTAGAGGGCCTAGTCCATTCCTCAATAACCTTTGTTTTTGAAGTATCCAAAGAAATTTCCTCACTTGTGATCACATTCCCCAAAATGTTACTTGTTTCATACAAATGTCACACTTGTTGTACTTGGTGTATAGTATCTCCTTTTTCAATTTCTCTAACAGAAGTCTTAGATATTCTAAAGGTTCCACCTTGATCTTGGAGTATATGAGATTATAATAAATAATCACTACCAAAACTTTGTCAAGGTACTATATAAATACTCTATTCGTCAAATCCATGAAGATTGAAGGGGAATTAGTATGTCCATAGGGAATAACAAGAAACTCATATTGCCCAGTCCTTGTATGAAAGGCATTTTTCTGAATATCTTCCTTCTTCATCTTTAGTTAATGATATCTAGAAAAAATATCCACCATTGAGATGTATTGAGATCATCATAACTAGTTGAACAAGTCGTCAATCCATATAAGAGGATACTTGTTATTTATGGTGATCTTGTTGAGTTCCTGATAATCGGTATACATCAACATTGTTATATTCGTCATCTTTACAATGAGTACTCGTGCACCCCAAGAGGTTACACTAGGGCCTTCGAACCCTTTTTCCAAATTCTCATTCATCTTCTACATTTACTCCTCATGTTCGATTGGATCCATCCTATAGGGAAACATTGAGATAGGGGTAGATCTGGGTATGAGTTCAATTGAGAACAGTACATCACGATCTGGGAGAATTTCGGGTAACTCTTTAGGAAATACATCACTGTATTCCCTCCCTATGGGCATTTCCATAAGTTTGGAACTTTCCAATGACCCAACCATTTTGAAGAGGTATGATTTATCACAAGGAATCAACACCCACACCATTGAACAATTTTTTCAATGCAGATTCAGGATCTTCCTTGCATTTGTAGAGGAACATGGAATGGTTCGGAATATGAAAATATGTTTCATTTTCCTGACTGTTGATATGTGCTCTATATAACAAGATCCAATGCATTCTTATTATACCATCTAATTCCACCAGTGGCAGTATTACATGATTTTCTGGCAGAAATATTCCACATATTCTAATAGGAGAAGAGTCGAACACTTAAGTTGCAATGATTTCCCAACAAGGTTTTTTTAATTATATCTCTACTTCAAGGTTTCAGGAAATCAATTCTATAGTTCTAAATAACATTCAAAATATATTGTAATTCATAGAACAATAATCAAATAAGTATTATTTTTCATTCTTTAGTGAATAAGAAGTGTACCTTGTTCGACTTCAATATCTTGATCCACTTCGGTGGTAGAGATGGAAAAAGCCTTCCCTTGTTCCATTGGAATTGGTGGCTGCTTATTCTGATTACCCTCAAGAAATCTAGGTTGAGTGCACTACTTAGCATAGTTCCCTAGGGACCTACAGTTGTATCATGGAACAAATTGGTGGTTCTCTCCTTTCTTCTACTACATTCTCCTTAATTTTGATGTCTTTTTGACACTTTTGATAATGGTGTCCATCTTTCCCACACTTGAAGCACTTCCCTGTCCCTTTGATGTGGTTACCATGGTGATACTTTCCACATTTTTGGCATGTGGGTCATTGAGTTTTCTTCCCACCTTTTTCATTAGATCCTCTATCTTGAAAATCCATCTTTTGTTTCATATCACCATAGCTGTGGCACCATTCTCCAAACACTATCTCCAATTTAGGAGCACACCAAAAAAATTATTTATAACTCCCAATGTCTAGAATTTCAAGAGCATTTTTAAGGTGTGGTTTTAATCCACTAAATAATCCACAAATTTTTCTATCATTGTTGATAACAAAACATAAAGAATACGTTGCAATCCTGGTGAAATTCACATCATAGGTTGTGAAAGATTCTCCTTCTTTTTTCCGGATCTCTATGAATTATATCTCTATCTGTTGTCCAATAGTTCATGGAAAATATTTAACAAGAAACATAATCATAATGTCTTCCCATTCCATCTCTTCAATATTCACTTTTGGCTTGCTGTTCTTAATCAATTTCCACCATTGATTAGACTCTACATCTAGTCGATAAATAGATAGAGTCACTTTATCCATCTTATAATATTAAGGAAGATAAAATATCTTATCTATGGAGTTGAACCACTTATCTGAAACTAGTGGATCGAATGATCCACAAAACATCGGTGGTCGTTGCCTCAGAAAACATTTTATAGCAAGTTGATCCCTCTTTGGTGAAGGGGTATGATCCCCATTATTATGGTTATTTGTAGTAACCTGAGATTGTTGTGTAAGAATCGCCATGATGTTCTAAACTCCACAACCCAAATCATTGGGGATGTCATTTGTTCAATCGTTGCATTGGCCCTCATTGGATTTGTTGGCCTGGTTTCCTCTGGTTCCCATCGTTTTTTAAAATAGAGAAAGTTAGAACAAAACATAAGTCAACAAAGACATGATCCACTTATTTATTTAACAAATTTATATAAAAATTATAACAAATGGGGTCCCTATGTAATGATTCTTGTGTCCATATTTGTAGTTAGTCTCATACTAGAGGTTTTTTCTATGGTTCACTAATCTTAACTACAAAATTAAATAAACCATGCATCTGATACAAACTATAGAGACCGAGCCATTTCATCCATTACTATTATATAATTTTAAAGATAAATAACATAATTGTATTACACATAAGTTATCGAAATGATTATTATATTGGGAAAACTATGACCATACATAACTAATACAACACCAAAAAAAATATTCAATTTCTTCTTCTCTAGATTCTTACTAGCACTTGACCTCTACATAGTAGATGTAGCCACCTGAGGAAATACATCAAAAGGGGAGAGATAGGAGCCCATTAGGGGAACATATACGAACAATATAGAATGGGATTATCAAAACTGTAACATAGGAAAAGAATCATGAACATGAGGGAATCGTTAATAAATGACTTGAAATGTGGAAATACATAAAAAAGAAACTTCATGTATTAGTGGATAACTACTAGGAAGACTTGAAAAGAAATATAGAATCTTTTTCAATCATCATTTCACATTTTCTCATGATATTTATCACATTACCCAATGAATTGGAGTTCTGTATAATTTTGGGTGTACCCATCACATTGAACCATTCATATTGCTCAATATAATTCCAAGCGCACCCATCACATCATAACATTATCATTTATCATGCATGACACAATAAAAATATAACAAAAAAGAACATAACTACCCCATGAAAAGGAATGGATTTCATCTCATAAGAACACATTCATAAACATTGAACTCCCAAATGATAGAGGGAATACCATCCATGTTAGAAGGACTGTCAATCATGAATGAGAAGATAAAGGTATGTTCCTTAAAGACAAGTTCTTTTGTTAAACATTTTGTTTGACATAAATACCAGTGGAAATCATTTATATCCAAGAAAAGGAAATGAAACAATGAAAAAAAATATTTTTAAGGAGTAACCATTCCAAAACGGAGGGAATTGAGTGAGAACCCAAAGGATTAATGTTGGGTTTGATAATTTTCACTTACCTTATATCTGAATGCTTCTTTCACATTAATTTAGTGTATATTACCATTATTTTCATTAATTAAAAATTCCATATCCTTTTAAACATGAATAGGGGTCATTTTGGTTTCATTATTATATTTTATGGAATTTTTGATAAGTTATTGAGTTCAAAAACATTGTTGGGGAATGTTCATTTTTATGGAATTTCTTGAGCCTTTCACATGAATGAATTAAATTTTATTCCATGTGGATGAATCATTAGATAAAAATAAAATGATGACTGTTTGAGTTAATTTGTGTGGTTTTCAACCACAACAAACTTTATTTGATTAATAATTTAGTAATATGTACATATGTTAGATCCAAAACATTAAAAAGCAAATAATACATATAAAATATATTTTTGGAACCATAAAAATGGTTTCCAGACCGTACTTGAAGGTATAAATAAAAAAGAAAACATATCATTATTTAAGGTGATAGATTAACACCTCACGAACAATGTTTTCCTTTATAAAATAAAAGAAAGATGAGAATGGGGTTGAAGGGTATAATATCCCATTATTATCATAAAATTCCAGTATATGTATGATACTGGAGTTACCATTATATTTAGACAAATATATGTGGGGAGATAATGAGAAAATAACATGAAATTGAATGGGAATTAATAGTGAAGAGGTAGAAAAATTACCACTTGAATACTCATCTAGAGATTCCCCATAAGGGGTCTAGGCTTGGACTTTTGATGGGACCAGAAGCTATTGGAAATGGGGGAGGGGATACAGATGATTCTTGGAGAGTGATTTGGCAATGCATGAAGCATGAGAGGTGTGAGGAAATGAGGGTGGGAAAGGTGGTATTTATTGTGGCGGGGAGAGGGGATTTCTCAATATAGAATTCATTAATTTATTATTTTCCCACAAGACAAATAATAGTGAGTCTTACATGACCAATAATAGTAATTTTATAATGTGATCCCAAACCAAGTGGTATTACATCATCAGAACATCATACATGACTCTATAATTTGCGTATTTAGATTATTTTGAAAATATATGTATTTCACTAATCATCAAAAATTCATGTATTTCAAAAAAATAAAAAAAAGTCACCCGTATAATTTCTGACGTGTTGAATCCAAAAATTATTTCCATTTTTCAATAATAAATTTATAAATATGATTAATTTAATATTTAATTAAAATCTATATTTAATTAAAGAAACATTTTTTAAAAGAAAAATTGATTTTATAATGCTTTTAAAAAGTACTAATGGTCTTTTAAAATTATCATTAATCTAAAAGACATATATTTGTTAAATTTGAACAAATTTTATGAAAATACATTTCATTTATAATTAGATAATTATAATTTATTATTTACGACTTAAAAAACACCATTACTTTTTTTATGGTCAAATTGTAGATTATAAGATGACTTTTTTAATTATTTATATGTAAGGATACTATTATTTTGGATGATTGACTTTGAAAAGTTCTATATTACTATTTATAAGGGTGGGTTACTATTCATAAAGATAGGTTATTATTCTCCAAAAATTATTTTTGTTTTATTATACTCAAAAAAATCATCTTGAACACTACCGTGTATGTCAGATTTTCCGAATACAAAACATAGAAGTGGAAAAACTATGTTTAATTGTCACATAATATTTAGAATCATGATATTTAATAGTTATTTTTAATTTGATTATACAATAGTTCATAATTATAATAATTGTATTCAATTAATAAATCATTGGGTCGTTACAGCCCAGGTACGGTTTGATGAAGTAATGGGTTAGGGGATTTTCCCTAGTTAGAGTAATCTTTGGTATGCTAACCAATTAGAGATATACTACATGATTGAAGAGATATAACCTAGATAAATCACTTGGGTTCACTATGTAAGAGTTCGAACACCATCTAATGATTTTAGGAATATGGGTATATTTATAGATTCTATTGTTGGTATGCACAAATGGACATGCATGATGTGCCTGTGTAATGGGTCTGAGTGAGTGTCATTTGGGTTGAGGAAAATTAAATTACAAATTTTCTCTAAATTCGATGGTACGTAACTATTGATCCATGTGTCCTTTTGGGATCCATGACTAGTAAAATCAATGATTTTAGAATAGATTTACAGTTATTGATATGGTCTATAAAACAACTTTCCCCAAAATAAAGCAGAAAAATCCATTTTAATGCATCAACATCTTTGTGTCACCGATATTACAAATCCATGTCCTATGCTTGGAAATTAGTCAATACACTTTTTCCACATTATAGAGTAGTTGATTTTAACCTGGAATTAAAACCTGCATATTATTTCCGCATGGATACACATCTCTACACAAACATGATCTTTTACTTCAACATGAGGTTGAAATCATGAATTCTATGGTAATGTGAATTAAAAATATTTTTCATTTTCATTATATTTTTTCTCTCTACATTGAGTATAAACTCCCACTATCATCGTATAAGAAAAATTGTGGAATCCCTTCTATTATGAATATCCATCCAAAAATAAACTACTATGAATACATATGAATCGTTATCTCTTGATGAAGGTATTATATTATGAATTAATGACCCACACATATGCCATTAATTAATAGATAAAAGGTGCCTATGATACAAAATATACCTCAAATAAAATCAAGTATACCATAATTTTGTACCTTCCAAACCTATATAAATCCACATCCTCAACTATAAAATCCATGAACTTCACGTGGCCCACCTGGAGGATGTGTTGGTGGATGTTTGTCATAAAATCTTTCAACAACTATAAAACATCTCCCCATGGTTCCCCAAACTCTTCTGTTAGCACCACATCCCTAGAGTCCACCTTTCACACCCCTATGAGATCCCATGTAATTTTGTTATCACTAATATAGAGGTATGTCAAAAAAATATCCGCAATATTTAGTGTACTATGGAATTAAATTAGACACAATTTTCCATACACAAAATAAGTATTGCATCTTCTATCTCTCAAAAAACAATATAATTTCATTATTAATCCATAAGAATAATAATGCATGAATGAATACCTATTATAAAATGAACCTAATGTTTTAAATATTCCAATAGAAATATATAAAGAAACTACATTATGTCCATAGCCTGCTCTAGTTTTCCAAGGATCATCATTTTAGAACTCCCTATCATGAAATCCCACTATATCACCGCAAATTTAACAAGGAATGCATTGATAGTCCATTATATCATAGATATCCACGTAGAAACCCTAGTCAAACATTCACACTGATAATTTTCCCTGACACACCATATTTGGGGAGTAATAATTGTTGTTGGGGAACCTCTATGGGTACTCTATTATAGTGAAATCACTATACTACAACTCTATATTTTCCTAAATTATCACAAATTGAAATGTCGTATGATAATACTCATTATTGAACTATCTCACAAAATCTATCTATGTGGGAAAAATCTCATTATGGTTCTAGATTAATATACCCTTTTAAATAATTACTACATATTGAATAATAATAGAAATATAAAAAACTATATAATTAATTATGATGCACTTAATATATAAGAATTAATGCACAAAATCAAGACCACCCTTTGCTGCATGCGTTTCTTGATCTTTGCACAACCTTATAATTATCAACAGTTTAAACTCATATTGGAAATTTATCCAACAAAAGTCATCATCCAATACAATTAGAATAATAATCTACTAAAAAATATGAATTAAATATCATTATCTACTATAGGTGGATTCATGCACCTCCCATCTGGTGGAATAATTTCGCTTGGGTCAACAAAGTGGTAAACATGTGGACAAGCCCTTAAACTAAATCAAATACAGTAAACATGTCATCATCATGAACTGGTCTCAAAATAATATATGAATTGAATCATAGATTTACCCAAATAGATGATATGATATACCATGGTTGTATAAAAATATCATGGTTGATAATGTAAAAAGGATATGGATGTAATTAAATCACTTCTATATGATCCATGTTCAATTGGTTCAACTACAGCTGATGTATGAGGATATCGAGTGGAAATTTTGGTTATTAGAGATATGTTGTATTGATATGTTGATCACCACTTCATACTTGTATTTCTTTTCTAGAAATCTTAACTAGAGACACATTAACACCATTTACGGGTGTTACTAAACTAGTTTCCAAAACACATTTATCATTAAACATCATACCAATGATCACCTCATGTTAATACCACTCTATCATAACCTAAGCCACTAGATCACTATGTCATCCCACCTTTTTAATACATAACTTTTCATTACATTTTACATATATATGATCTTTAAAGTTTAGTGTACATGAAATCAGGAACATAATACATGAAAACAACACAAAACATTCTTCAAAACCACTTTTAAGGCTTCATCAATGGTTCATGTGTGTGAATTGCAGAATAAAATATTTTATCATTATATATTTATGAAAACCCATGTAAATTAAATAAGTCTGGGTATTCACATGAAAAACCAATGGAATTTTTTGCGAGAAAGAGATAGAAATTTTGAGACGAAATTTCTACAGCATAACGACTATATAACATTTTTTTATAAAACATTCAAAAGAGTGGGGAAAAGGGTCACCCACTCATAAATAACTCATAAATATGTATGGGTAACGAATAAGATCATGGTATGAATATTTGAATGACATTCCACATGAAAAACAAAACTTGAAAGAACAGAGAAGATGCGATTTCTTTTATGAAAAATTTGGCAGCCTAACGGTGTCACTTAAAAATTCAGAAAAACAAATTGATGAGAGTTGAAAATCTCTCTCAATAAATACAAATGAAATGGAAATAAATGATAACATATAAGAAAATAACCTCAACATAAATAGATGGAAATTATACTACACAACATAAAGGAAGTCATGAATTAAATGAGAAGGGTGAAAGGATCCCATACCTTGAAGAGTAACTTCGAAATCATGAAGGACGGGACATTTGGAGGCTTGAGGGCACCTTGTTAGGATTCCTTGGGAGGTAAAAGGGAACAGAAAATCTTTGGGGATGATTTTTAAAGGAAAATAATGGGGTAAAGTCTTGGTATTTATAGTAGAATTTAGGGGATAAAGCATTAATTTCCATGGGACACATCATCAGTGGTATTGAAAAACCCATGGGCTTTCCCATTGTATTTGACCTTGGTAAATGCCACTTGGGACACCTAATACCATATCATTCTATTCATAAGTATACCAGAATTATTGCATAATTATTACATCCTTAACCATGTCATTAAACACCCGAAACTAAAAACTATATTTTCACTATCCACTGAAAATTAAACATTTTCAGAAAAATCCACAAACATCACTTTAACCTAATATTGATACACCGAAAAATAATGAACTCCATTTTATAAAAATAATATTTTAAGTATTTTTAATTTAATTTTTAAATAAAAACTCTATTCACTGAAAATTCAATTGTTTTAGAAAAATCCCAAAAATTCACCGTAACCAAATGTCGATGCTCTGATTTCAAAAAATGAAATCCATTTTATGAAAATAATGTTCTAAATATTTTTAATTTAATTTTAAAACAAAACACACTATTCACCCAAAAAAACTAATACTTGAACAATAATTTTGGAAACAAATATTTACCTATTTTATTGAAACTCATTACATAATCAAGGTGCCTAAAATATATTAATACTTTCTTAAGTGAGGTTACATAATCCATTTGATCACATTACTAATAATAAGTTTAAAATTACTGTTCATAATTTACTATTCATCAATAATTATGTTGATCTTATTAGACTCTAAATGTCTTACTAAACATAGCTGTAGAAGACCATTTTTTGATAATCATTACACATTTTTAATTATTTAAGGTTTTCATAATTATTTTAAAATATCATTTTTAAAATTTCATAAATAATATACATACCACATTTATCTGGATACTTGAGATTCACAAACTTCACCATAAGAAGAAATGACAATTTATTTATCTCAAAGGATTTCCAAAAGTAGCTAAGGCCTCATTACAATGCTCCTTATAACACTAGCATGGAACCTAACTGTAAGGTGTGATGTGGTGATATAATCCTGGGGTGGCTCGGCCAAAATTGCCTGAGTAGTGATTTCTATCAGCATTAACTTCTCGCGAAGTCGATTCAACTATAGATTTACATGCTGATGTTCGGCTTGGGTCTGGTCCAGAGAAAATCCCAATGGTGCTAACTCCTTCCTGAGTTCTGTCTGATGGGATTCGATCGGTCTGAGACTACGGGATTGGGCCATCAAATCTTCTTTCAATATTAATTAATCAAGATCACTTGTATTTAGTTAAAATAATCACAGCATTTAGTTTCCAACGGTCATATTGACCAATGGTCATATAGCAGTTGAAACCCAACGACCTTATTTTAATTATACTCATTTTATTAAAAGAAATAGTTCTGTTGGGTATAAAATAAAACAACACACAAAGTTAGGAAACAAAAAATATTCCAAATTTTGGGTCATTACAATCATCCCTCCCCTGAGAAATTGTGTCCTTGAAATTTTGAAATTGTGCCTAGAAATTTCATTGAATGTCCCACATCAGAAAAAGAGTCAGTAAAACTATTACTTTAAAAGATAGAATGTGAAGTTCAAAAGTCAACCGAGTAAACCCATAGTAGGATTACATGTAGGAAAACATGGATATGGAAAAGAAAAAAAGTGTCATGTTCTGATGGAGAGTGATAGAAAACATGATTAGTAGAAAATTAACCACAAAAAGATCAAAAACATAATATGTGTTAAACGGTCTTTGATTACGCAGAAGGATACGAAAACCAACAATGATTTTGTTTTGCGTTCCTTTCATAATTTTGAGCAATTTATTTACTACATTGAATAAAATCATTAGGAAAAATACATATCATCAAGTAGAGATTCATACCTTAATAAGTTTGAACCATGATTAATCTTTTCTTCAAACAATCAGTATTCAAAAATACTTGGTCTCATCCAATGAGCAACAACCCAAGCTTCCATGGTACGTTTGCCTATGAACAATTCAAAAGCTTGCATTGTACGCAACTTCGAGATTCTAACCCACCACGACCAATCAAACTAGCCATTATGAGTAGTAATACCCACATTTGGAAATTTTATAAATTTTATTTTTGAAAATGGAATTCTTTTTTTGATTCAGAATATCGAAATTAGCTTAGCGTGATGTTTTGATATTTTTCTGAAGACATTGAATTTTTGATGAATTGTCAAAAAAGCATTGAGTTATTGTTTAAACCTGATTTTTTAAATATAAATTTATTTTATATAAATTTAATTAGTGTTAAAATAGACATATAATACCTATATAAGTTCAATGTAATTCGTTGGAGTCAACTTATAATAATTTTAGATATATAAAAATTTCTTAGAACTTTTCACCGTCTTTTACCCATCTCCTAGGAGAATTTTCAAATTCACATAAAACATAATTTTAACTCTTCTGTGAGTGAAATTTCAAAAATCTGAGAGACACGGTTGATATCAGAAAGTAATAAGTGGTTCAATGTGATAAAAATAATTTTTCGTGAATAGTTACTTTTTTACTTTCATTTACCACTGTAAAAAGTAAATAGTGTAATTATGGGTAAAAATGATAATAATATTACCACAAAAATTGTCCTAATTCTATTTTACAGGTTTATCTTGACCAAATACAACCATAGAAATAAAATATTATCATTTAGGTCCACTTTGATTAGATTAGGACATTTATTATTATTTAATTCAAAGAAGAGTTAATAGAGTTAAAACCAATGTTTAATTACTAAAACATTTTTAATATTTGGTAATACATAATATAAATTCGATTTTAAATATTCCCTAGATATCTAAAAAGATATGATACATAATGGTATTTTTTTATAATTTTTAGACATTATATAATTTAATTTATTTGTGACACAATGCTGATGCAGTAATTACCGAATTAATGAAATATTAAAATAATTGATATTATAATTAACCAAATAAATGTAATTTTAGACTTTTTATGAATTTAAATAACTTTATATGTTAATATGACATATTAGGATTTGTTATATGAATTTTTTTATAAGTAATAATGCTGTTATGAATTTATCAAAAATAAAATACCCAATAGTGTCAAAATTGACATAAAAGAGTTTTTAAAACGAATATTATATTATTAATTGATATTATATTCTTAAAAATCTTAGGATTGGGAAAAAGACTTATATAATGATAGGTGTGTCATTAATGGACCACTTGGGTGTCTCTTAATTATATATAGTATGTTTATTAACCAAATAATATAAAAATACGAAGAAACATGGTAAATGTCAAACTAATTATCAAAGAGTTAAAGATAAATGATAAGGTTAAAAAATTGACCCAAACTTCTTTAAAACCTCTTGGTTGAGTTGTTTTCGACCCATACGCACCTTATCCATGAAATAAATAAGTTTGGATCCATTAGAAACAGAATATGAATTTATTATAAAATAATATTTCTAGTTTTTCCATAGGTGCCCCTCACCCCTCTTATTAAAGGGAACTTTCTTTTCTCTATAATTCACACATTCAAATCCATTTGGCTCGGCCAACCCCTACCCAAAATTCCTTTATAATTTCCTCAATTAATCTTAGAGGCCCTCCTTTTGTCATAAAGCCATCTTATTTATCCCTATTGATCAAATCAAAAGGAAGAACCCGAAGAAGAGGTAGTAATTTCACCACCCTCTTTCAAATTATTTTATTTCTCCACTTCTCCTTTCTTTTTTTATTTTAATTATAAAAAAAATAACCCCAGTATTTAATATATACTATTATTTTATTGTAAATTATGTACATCAATCTTCATTATTATATCCACCCTTTGAGTGACATGTCACCATACGTGCGTACGTACAGATTACCGTCTCCACGTCCTGGTGTAATTGTTATTCAATACATTATTATTTGGATAGGGTATAATAATGATGTGTAATTCATGTAAATAATAAATATAACATTATAATGACTCTGTTTATATGATATACGATCCAATTATAAAATATTTTAATATCAAAATAATGATATTGTCGCTCATGCTTACGTACGGATTACCGTCTCCACGAACGCGATGAGATTCATTCTCCATCGTATCAATTCAAGAATAAATTTCGATTGATTAATAAAAACAATGTTTAGAGACATGATATCATTATGAATATGAATAAGATACATCACATCCATAACAAATATGGCTCACATAATAAAGAATATAGAGGAAAATGAATCTGTTAACTCCCAAAAATATAATAATACTAAGATATTATTAACAAATAATTGCTAAAAGTTCATATATGATGTCATATTAATGTATATTATTCTTTTATAATTCAATAACAATTATTTTTCCATTATACGGGAGGTTAACCTACCCTTGACCAAGGAAAAGGTACAAAGTAAGGGGTTTCTTATCTCACTTTTAATTCTGTGAGATTTTCATTGTTCACCACTTATTTATTGCATTTGGTGTTTGTACTGCCCATGATTGTATTTATTGATTAATATACATTAATTTATTTATATTTACATCATCCTTGTATGATCCTTCTTTCATGGGTGTATGTTTCATAAGATACCAAATCGATAAGGGAATTTGAAATTTCAATTTCCACTAATTTGACTTTATGCATACTTCATTGATTATTTTACTCAAAGATTATTCGTGGAATCAATAATCATTTGATTATGTCAAAATTTACACACACCTTTCTGTGGATATTGTTTTGATACACAAAATTACACCATTGAAAAATTCTCATGTCATCAATATGAACTTGATAAGGGTAATTTTAACTCAATCTCCATTTGTTGAGTTAAATATCCAATTCATTGGTGTTGTTTTTACAAGAATATGTGTGAATGTCCTCGGATTGATTAACACTTAATATACAATAATATTGTGTTTATTTATATTTTTCACACGTAATAATGTCGTTGATTTATCCTTATCCTAAGATATGGTCTTTATAAGATAATTCATCTCAATTTACATTCTATTGAGACTTCTTTGTTGTTATACACCAAATCACTTTTATATGATGTATATAATGTATGTTAACATAGTATATCATGAATCTATTTATTCTCATGATATTAAAAAGTTTTGATTACACCAATTATTTGTATTCAAGTGTCTCTTTTTTGGTTATGAACTCTACCTAAAATATCCTTTTAAATTTTTAATGATTTATTATTCTATATCTTTCTCATTAATGTAAATGTTCTAAAAATAGTTTTAAGTATTTATTTATACGGAAATTATTGTTTTAAAATTAAAATTCCATTAAAAAGTTTCAATGTGTTATGGGAATCTTTGATTCAAAAATCTATTTTTAAATGGATTCTTGACAAATAGTGTCACTTTTAAATGATTTCATGAAAAAAGGGGATATTTCTCTCTAATAGTTATTGATGATTATTGTCACCAATGTCAATATCCTTCATTATTCCTGATTGAGGTTAATCTGTTACAATAAAATATTCCATATTGTATTGAACGAGTTATGTATGACTATGGATGTGTTATTTGTATACCATTCATGGTTTGTGGATAAAGTATTGACATTTCGTATGCTAGTTTCAATATGAATGTTTGTGTTATGTTTCAAAATTTTCATATGAGGAATGAATTGGACATAGTATATGATGGGTGGAGCTTGCTATTGCTCCTCGATGCATCGGTAGGTATCATGAGACAAACTACTGTCTTGGAACAAGGCCTTAACAATATATTTTTTGTAGTCGGGGCACAAGGCCTTGACTATGTGGTTATGATAGTCTGGAATTATGCATTACATCATTATGAAAGGGGTTATTGATATTGCATGTGATTATTCGACTAGTAGAATATCGACGTGAATCATTAAATGGAATTATTTCATTTAATTTCTACCATTTTATGCCGAAGATCATGTTTAAAAGGCTTTTTTTGTTATACATTGCATGAAGTGATTACGCTTATTTAAGAGAGCTTCTGATATATTGTTATCCTTACTTGGCATCTGATCTCACACCTTTCTATGTTTTATTTTTCCCAGGATGTGAAGAAATATTTTATGAATGACCTAGAGGGATAGTATGAGGGGATATGAGTGTGGACTATGGAGACTATGTTGTAGTAGTTTTATAATTATTATGTAATTTAAACTTTATGAATATATCTAGTGTATCCAAGGCTACTATACTAATCGGTATTTCAAGACATGATATTTTATGATCATGCCAATGTTATTTAAAAATGCACTGAATCTAGGTAACTGGGGTCGGGGTGTTACAGTTGGTATCTGAGGAAGTTTAGTACAATCCTAGGAAACTAGATTTAGATAAACTCTTATTAGAGCACATATCCCTAAGATATTCTTTGAGGATTAGTATAGAATAACTTATTAGAATTTTGGTAATGAAGAGATTTTGTGATTTTTCCAAGAAATACCTCCCTGTCTGGATATTAGCAAGTAGAGGCGGCTCTGGAACAGATGTACCTAGAGGTAAAACCTGAAAAAAAAACTTCATTGAGCTAGACTCGAACGGGAACTTGTGCATTACAACGGGCATTGCTGCACTCTTGGTTATGACTCTCTCGGAAGATATTATTAGGATAATTTACTATTTCTTCACAAAAAAATTTGATTTATTTTAATATAAGATGATAATAAATGACCTTGGTTATTCCTATGGTGTTTCAAATTGAGAATATGGTGTCATCATATTCTCTAAATGATTTTATGACTACTGTTACTCACACAATGCTTTCTGGTTTTAGTCAATGGCTAGAATCAAAAGACGTCATAGTAACTTTGAGAATGATGTACAAGGTGGGAACGGTGGTGGAAATGATCCACAAAATGGAATGTTGATAGGTGTAAAATATATCTTGTTCATGCCAAATCAGTTACCCACAAATATGATCAACAAAATATATATTAACCAACTCCCAAACTCAACAAAGAAGATAATGGTGATGAATGATAAGAGCTCCAGCAGTGGAGACCATAGAGAAAAGAATCATCAATTTCTATCATGTAGGAAATGTAGAAGGAGACCCCCTGGAAAGTGTCTCAATGGAACAAAGAAATGCTTTACATGTGATAAAGAAGGACATAAAGTGAAGAATTTCAGAGGAAAAATGAAGAGAACTATGGATGAAAATAAAAATGGTCCCAAGAATCTATTTACAGTCATTTTCTGTTAATGTATGGGACTTGTCCATTACCCGATTGAATGCCCTATTCTATAGGATATTTTCTTGGTCAAAGAAGAAGTTATGTAGATATAGATGGTTGGAGAAATGTTTAAAAGTATTAGTAATCCTAGTTGATGGGATTACTTTGGAATAATTTTCTCTTGTATTTGCAACCCTGATGTGTACCATGTCAAAATGATATTTGAGGAAGAATTATCTTTTCTCTTGTAGATATATTTATAAATAACCACTTGGTTTTATATGGTCATTGGGTTGGAGCTAATTACTTGTTATAATATTTTGGGATGAAAATGCAAGGTATAAGATAACATTTGTGGTTAAATTATGTTATGGTTATTTTGAGGAATTTATCTCATTTTGGTATTGTTATAAAATATAGTTTTTGAAAATGGACAACATACAGACCGTGTGACAACCCATCGCATCGGACATAGCTATGAGAATTGAACCCACAGCCAATGTGTGATTGGGATTTATCTCCTACCACTGGACTACGTGAAGTCACTAGTTAGTGTGACTAATTATTTTTTTTAATGATTTTATTGATCAATAATAATTTGATTTGGGATCTTATGTCTTATCAAATGAATAACCATAGTATAAGAAAATGATTTTGTGATTAAGTGATAAATGTTATTTTGGAAGATGTTCTATTTTTTGGGAACACAATATTCCCAAGGAAAATTGAATACTATGGGATTTCATTTGAGGAGTAATGGTGTATTTTTATCTATGTTTTTATTGTGGTTATATAGTGATTTGGGTTATTTGTCGAAATAATTGAACTATAATAGAGAAAATGTGATTAGGTTAATTACTTTTAAGTATGTGAATTTAAGTGTAGTTGATGTCATTTGGAGATACAATTTAACCTGGAAGACTACATAACCAAATTCTACTGCATTTTGGGTTTCACTATTAGTTTAGATTATATTGAAGTATTTTAATGACAATTGTTTATTGGATGGTATTTATTTAACATTGGGGTATTATTGGTTTAATTTTAGAAATTATTATTAATGTTTCATTCTCTAATGGAATATCCTTTTGGGGGATCATCATATATTATACTAACTGTTTTGGTTTTGACTAATCTCTGAAGACAAGGTAAATATATAGTTTATCCTATGTTTTTCATGTTATTCTATAGATGATTATTCTAGCTTTTCCATTGTGACCAAGTCTTCTTGAATACTCATCGTTCAAAAAAAGGAGTTAGTGGTAGAAATTTATTAAATAATGAAAATCTACTTAAAAGTAAGTATATCTCTTTATGTACTTAGTGAATATCAAAAATGAATATCCCATATTTATGTAATGTAACTTAAAACAATAAAATTTTGTCTGTTTACTTTTCCTACTGGGAGACTGATGACCATTTGTCCCAACACAAGTTTGTCGTTTTCTTATTGTTAAATTTCTACTGATCATGTTTTCTATCCCTATCTATCATAACATGACACTTAGTTTATCATCCATATCCATGTTTTTCTTCATGGAATCCTAGTATAGGTTATCTCGGGTGACCTTTGTATTTCTCTTTCTTTCATTTAAAGTGATAATTTTTTTGAATCTTGTTCCGATGTGGGACTTTATATTATATTCCCAAGCCCAATTTTAAAAATTATAATGATGCAATTTATTGAAGTAGGGGATAATGTAACACCCCAAGATTCCCTGGCATATTTCCCTTTGAATAGTACAATAGCTTGCATTGTACGCAACTACGAGATTCTAACACACCACGACCGATCAAACTACTCGTTATTAATAGTAATACCCATTTTTGAAATTTTATAAATTTTATCTTTAAAAATGTACTTAATTGTTTTCTTCAGAATATTGAAATTATCATAGGGTGATTTTTTGGTATTTTTCTGAAAGCATTCAACTTATGATGAATAGTGAAAAAACACTGAGTTACAGTTTAAAACTGAATTTTTATTTAAATAATTATTTATTTTATTAAAATTTAATTAATTCCAAAATAAACACATAATACCTATATATGTTCAATGTAATTAATTGGAGTCAATTTATAATAATTTTAGACATATAAAAATTTATTAGAACTTTTCACCGTCTTTTACCTATCTCCTAGGAGAATTTTCAAATTCCCATATAACATAATTTTACCACTTATATGAGTGGAATTTCAAAAATCTGAGAGACATGGTTGACATAAGTATGTAATATGTGGTTCAATGAGATTAAAATAGTTTTTCATGAATAGTTACTTTTTATTTCTATTTACCACGAATAAAAGTAAATAGGGTAATTAAGGGTAAAAATGATATCAATATTACTGTAACACATGTCCTAATTCTATTTGAAATGTGTATCTCGACCTAAAAAACCTTAGGAATAAAATATTATCATTTAGGTCCACTTGGATTAGATTACGACATTTATTATTTTTTAATTCAAATAATAGTTAAAAGAGTTAAAATCAAAGTATAATTAATAAAGTATATTTAATATAGGGCTATACATAAGATAAATTCTATTGTAAATATTAATTAGAAAGATAAAAATATTTCATACATAATGGTATTTTAATTATAATTTTTAGACATTAAATAATTTAATTTATTAATGACACAATGGTGATGCAGTAATTACATAATTAATGAAATACTAATATTATTGATATTATAAATATCCAAATAAATGAAATTTTAGACTTTTTATTAATTCAAATTATTTTCTATCTTAATATGACATATTATAATTGGTTATATGAATTATGTTTGTATTAATAATGATGTTATGAATTTATCAAAAACAATAAACCCAAATTGTGTCAAAATTGACATAAAAGAGTTTTTAAAATGAATATTATATTATTAATTGATATTATATTCCTAAAATTCAATGGTTCGGAAAAAGAACTTATATAATTATAGGTGTATCAATAATGGACCACTTGGGGGTCTCTTGGAAGTATATATTATGTTTATTAACCATATAGTATAAAAATACAAAGACACATGGTAAATGTCAAACTTATTAAGTAAGAGTTAAAACTAAAAGATAAGGTTAATAAAGTGACCCAAACCTATATAAAACTTATTTGTTGATTTGTTTTGCGACCCATAACCACTTTATCCTCTAAATAAATCTTTTTTTGAGCCATTAGAAACCGAATATGAATTTATTATAAAATAATATATCTAGCTTTTCTAAAGATGCCCCTCACCACAGTACTAAAAGGGCACTACCCTTCTCTCTAATTAACACCTTAAAAGAAATTTGGATCAGCTAAACCCTTCCCAAATACCTGTAAACTTCCATCACATCATCTTAGAGTCCCTCATTTTTTCAGAAAGCAATCTTAAAGAGCCCTTTTGATGAAATCAAAAGGAAGAACCCGATGAAGAGGTAATAATTTCACTACCCTCTTTCAGTTTTTTTCTTATTCCACTTATTATTTATTTTTTATGTTAATTATAAAATAATAACTCTATTATATAATATATACTATTATGTTATTATAAATATGTTACAACCATATTCATTATTCTATCCATCCTTTGAATGACATGTCACCATACGTGTGTATGTACGGATTACCGTCTCCACATCGTGTTGTAATTGTTATTCAATACCCTCTTATTTGAATGGGTATAATAATGATGTGTAATTTTTGTTAATAATAAAAATAAAATGGTAATTATTCAGTATATATGATATACCATTTAATTATATATTATTTTAATATCAATATAATGATATTGTCGCTCGTGTGTACGTACAGATTACCGTCTCCATGAATGCGATGAGATTCATTCCCCATCGTATACATTCAAGACTAAATTTCATTTGATGATTAAAAATAATGCAAAGGGACACTATATCATTCTGTATAAGAATAATATACATCCCATTCCTAACAAATGTTTCTCACATAACAAATAATATAAAGTAAAACGAATCCGTTAACACCAAAAACGGCGATAATACTAAGATATTATTAACAAATCAGTTTTAAAGATCATATATGATATCATATTAATGTATATCATTCTTGTATAATTCAATAAAAATTATTTCACCATTATAAAAAATGTTAACCTACCCCTATCTAGGAAAAAGTACAAAGTAAGGGGTTTCTTATCCAACATTTTATTCCGTGAGATTTCAGTTGTTCACCACTTATTTATTGCAAGGGGTGTGTGTACTGCCGATGATTTTATTCATTGTGTAAAATAATTTAATATATGTATATTTACATTAACATTGTATGATACTTCTTTCATGGGTGTATGTTTCATAATTTACCAAATATATAAAGGAATTTGAAATTTCCATTTCCTCTGATTCGACTTTATGCATACTTCATTGATTATTTTACTCCAAGATTATTTGTTGAATCACTATTCATTTTCTTATGTCATAATTTCTAATCTCCTTTATGTTATTATTCTTTTGATAAACATAATCACTCCATTGATGAATTCTCAAGTCATCGATATGAACTTGATAAGATTAATTTTCACTCAATCTCCATTTGTTGAGTTAAATATCCAATTCATTGGTGTTGTTTTTACAATAATATGTATGAATGTCCTCTGATAGATTTACACTGAATATCCAATTATATTGAGTTTATTTATATTTCTCACACATAATTACATCGTTGATTTATCCTTAACATATGGATATGGTCTTTATAAGAGAAATCATCTCAATTTACATTCTATTGAGTCGTCTTTGTAGTTATACACCAAATCACTTTTATATGGTGTATATAATGTACTATGACATAGTATATCTTGAATCACATTATTCTAATGATATTACAATGTTTTTATTACCTCAATTATTTTTATTCAAGTGTCTCTCTTTTGGTTAGGAACTCTATTTAAAATATCATTTTAAATGTTTTAAAGATTTATTATTCTAAATCATTCTCATTAATGTCCATGTTTTAAAAATGGTTTTAAGGATTTATTTATATGGGCATTGTAGTTTTAAAATTATAATTTCTTTAAAAAGTTTCAATGTGGTATGGGACACTTTGATTCAAAAATATATTTTTAAATGGATTCTTGACAAATAGTGTGACTTTTATATGATTTCAAGAAAAAGGGGGATATTTCCCTCTAATAGTTTTGATGATTATTTTCATCTATGTCAATATCCTTAATTATTCTCGATTGAGGTTAATCTGTAATAGTACAATATTTTATATTGTATTTAATGAGTTATGTATGATAGTTGATGTGTTATTTTTATACCATTCTTGGTTTGTGGATAACGTATTGACAATTGGCATGCTAGATTCAATAAGAATGTTTATGGGATGTTTCAAAATTTTCATATGTGGAATGAATTGAACATAGTAAGTGATGGGTGGAGCCCTCTATAGATCCTCGATGCATCGGTAGGTCTCATTTGACAAAATAGTGTCTTGGAACAAGGCCTTGACAAAATTTTATTTGTAGTCTGGGCACAAGGCCTAGACTATGTGGTTATGATAGTCTGGCATTATGCATTCCATCATTATGAAAGTGGTTATTGATATTGAATGTGATTATTTGACTAGTAGAACATCCATGTGAGTAAGTAAATGTAATTATTTAATTTTCTTTCTTCCATTTATGTCAAAGTTCAAGTTTAAAAGGCTATTGTTTTTGTTATACATTGCCTTAAATGTTTATGCATATTATCGAAAGCTTCACTAATATTGTTATCCTTATTGGGCATCTGAGCTCACCCCTTTCTATGTTTTATTTTTCCCAGGATGTGAAGAAGTATTTTATGAATAACCTATAGGGATAGTATGAGGGGATATGAGGGTTGACTATGGAGACTATGTGTTTTTAGTTTTCACTTTATGATGCAATTTAAACTTTATGAATGTATCTATTGTTTCCGAAGATACTAAACTAATCGGCCTTTCGAGACTTGATATTTTGGGTTCATGCCATTGTTATTTAATAATGCACCAACTCCGGGTAACTAGGGTCGAGGCATTACAGTTGGTATCAAAGGAAGTTTAGTAAAATCCATAGAAACTATATTTAGATAAACTCTGATTAGAGCACATAGTATTATGATATATTTTGAGGATTAGTATTGAAGAACATACTAGAATTTTGATATTGTAGAGATTTTGTGAGTTTTCCAAGCAATACATCCCTGTTTGGATACGAGCAGGTAGAGGTGGCTCTAGAACAGATGTATATTGGGGTAAAACCTGAAAACACCGCTTTGAGCTAGACTCGAACGGGAACTGGTGCACTACAACGGGTCTTGCTGAACTCTTTGTTACGACACTCCTAGGGGATATTCTTAGGATAATTTAAATTTTTTTACAAACCAAGTTGAATTATTTTAATATAATATGAGAATAAATGACCTTGGTTAATCCCAAGGTGTTTCAAATTGAGAAAATTGTGTCATATTCTCTAAATGATTATATGACTACTGTTACCCACACAATGCTTTCTGGTTTTAGCCAATGGCTGGATTCAAAGGAAGTCATAGTAACTTTTAGAATGATGTAAAGGGTGGGAACGTTGGTGGAAATGAGCAAAAAAATGGAATGTTGAGAGGCATAAAATATATCGTGTACATTCCAAATTAGATTTCCAAAAATATTATCAACAACATATATATTAAAATACTCTTGAACTAAACAAAGAAGAGAAATGTGATGAATAATAAGAGCTCCAGTGGTGGAGACCATGTAGAAAAGAATCCTCAATTTCCATCATGTAGGAAATGTGGAAGGAGACACCCAAGAAAGTGTCTCAATGGAACGAAGAAATGCTTTACGTGTGGGAAATAATGACAAAAAGTGAAGAATTGTCAAGGAAAAATGATGAGTACTATGGAAGAAAATAAAAATGGTCCCAAGAATCTATTTATTGTAATTTTCCTTAAATGTGGGGGACCTGGCCATTACTTGAGTGAATTCCCAATTGAATAGGATATTTTCTTGGTCAATGAAGAATCTATGTGGAAATAAATGGTTGGAGAAATGTTTAAAATTGTTAGTGCTCTTTTTTGATGGGATTACTTTGGAATAATTTTCTCGTGTATTTTTAACCCTAGAGTTTTCCATGTGAGAATGATATTTGAGGAAGACTTATATTTTCTCTTGTATATATTGTTATAAATAACCATTTGGTTCATATGATCATTCGGATTGAGGAAATTACAGGTTATTATAATTTGGGATCAAAATGAAAAGCATGATATAACATTTTTGCTTAAATTATGTTATGGTTATTTTGAGGAATCTAACCAATTTTGGTTATGTTATTAAATATAGTTTTTGAAAAAGGACAACATGCAGACCATGTGACAACCTATCGCATCGGCAAAGCTGTGGGAATCGAACACACAACCAAAGTGCGATTGGGATTTTTTGCCTACCACTGGACTACGTGAAGTCATTGGTTAGTGTGACTAATTATTTTTAGTTTAATGATTTTATTGATCAATAATAAGATGATTTATGATCTTATGTCTTATCAAATGAATATCCTTAGTATAAGAAAAGTATTTGGTGATTAAGTGATAAATGTTATTTTGGAAGATGTTCGCTTTATTGGGAACACTGTATGCCCAAGAAAAATAGAATACAATGGGATCTAATTTGACGATTAATGGTGGATTTTTATCTATGTTTTTATTGTCGTTTTATAGTGATTTGGGTGATTTATGGAAATGATTAACCTATAATAGAGAATATTTGATTAGGTTAATTACTTTTAAGTATGTGACTTTAAGTGTAGTTGATGTCATTTGGAGATACAATTTAACCTGGAAGACAACATAACCAAATTTTTCTATGTTTTGGGTTTCAATATTATTTTGGATTATATTGAAAGATTTTAAAGACACTTGTTTATTGAATGGTATTTATTTACCTTTGGGGTATTTTTGGTTTAAATTTAGAAATTAAGATTAGTGTTTATTTCCCTATTGGAATATCCCATTGGGGGATCATTGGATCTTATACTAACTATTTTGGTTTTGATTAATCTCTAAAGACAAGGTAAATATATATTTTATCCTATGTGGATCATGTTATTCTATAGACGTTTATTCTATCTCTTCCAGTGTGACCAAGTCTTCTTGAGTACACATCATTCAAAAAAACGAGTTAGTGGTGGAAATTTATTAATTAATGAAACAATACATAAAAAGTAAGTATATCTATTTATGTTCATAGTCAATATCATAAATTAATTCTTCATCTTTATGTAATTTAACTTAAAACAAAATAATGTTGTCTGATTACTTTTCCTATTGGGAGACCAATGACAGTTTGTCTCAACACATGTATGTGGTTTTCTTATTGTTATCTTTCTCCTGAACATGTTATCTATCCCACTCTATCAGAACATGACACTTAGTTTATCATCCATGTCTATGTTTTTCTACATGGAATCCAAGTATTGGTTATCTCGGGTGACCATTGTACTTCCCATTCATTATTTTAATGTGATAGTTTTATTGACTCTTTTTCCAATGTGGCACATTCCATTATATTCCCAAGACTAAATTTAAAAATTGTGAGGACACAATATATTGAAGTATTATAAAATGTAACACTACAAGCATCCATGGTACGTTTCCCTTTGAACAATGCAATAGCTTGCATTGTACGCAACTTCGAGATTCTAATACACCATGACCAATAAAACTAGCCGTTAGGAATAGTAATACCTACTTTTTGAAATTTTATAAATTTTATCATTCTAAATGGAATTCATTTTTGGATTTAGAATATCGAAATTAGCTTTGGGTGAATTTTTGATATTTTTCTGAAAATAGTCAATTTTTGATGAATAGCGAAAAAACACTAAGTTATAGTTTAAACCCAAATATTAATTTAAATATTAATTTATTTTATTTAAATTTAATTACGGTCTTAATAGACACATAATACCAATATAAGTTAAATGTAATTAATTGGAGTAAATTTATAATAATTTTAGATATATAAAAATTTCATTGAACTTTTCACCATCTTTTACCCATCTCCTGGGAGAATTTGCTAATTCACATAAAACATAATTTTTCCGCTTCTGTAAGTGAAATTTAAAAAATCCGAGAGACAAGGATGATATCAGTAAGTAAAATGTGGTTAAATGAGATGAAAATAATTATTGGTGAATTGTTACTTTTTACTTTTATTTACCACGGTTAAAAGTAAATAGGGAAATTAAGTGTAAAATGATATTAATATTACCCTAAAACATGGAATAACTCTATTTTAAAAGTGTATCTCAACAAAAAAAACCTTAGGAATTAAATATTATCATTTAGGTCTACTTGGATTAGATTAGGATATTTATTATTATTTAACTCAAATAAGAGTTAAAATCAACGTTTAATTACTAAAACATTTTTAATATATGGTTATACATAAGATAAATTCGATTGCAAATATTCATTAGAAATATAAAATTCTTTCCTATATAAATGTACTTTATTTATAATTTTTAGACATTAAATAATTTAATTTATTTATGACATAATAGGGATGGAGTAATTACCTAAATAATGAAATATTAAAAGAATTGATATTATAAATATCCAAATAAATATTATTTTAGTCTTTTTATGAATTCCAATAATTTTATAGGTTAATATGGAATATTAGTATTGGTTATAAGAATTTTCTTCTAAATAATGATTCAATTATAAATTTATCAAAAACAAAATACTCAATAGTGTCAAAATTGTCAAAAAAGAGTTTTTAAAAAAAATATTATATTATTAATTGATATTCTATTCCTAAAAATCTATGGTTCGGCAAAAGGACTAATATAATTATAGGTTTATCATTAATGGACCACTTGGGGGTATTTTGGATGTTTATTGTATGTTTATTAACCCTGTAATATAAAAATACAAATATACATGGTAAATGTCAAACTAATTAACTAAAAGTTATAACTAAAATATAAGGTTAATAAAGTGACCCAAACCGGACTAAAACATATTGGATGAGTTGTATACGACCCGTAACCACCTAATCCTATAAAATATTAGTTTAGAGCCATTAGAAACGGAATATGAATTTATTATAAAATTATTTTTTCCAGCGTTTCCAAAGGTGCCCCTCACCCATCTTATAAAAGGGCACTACACCTTCTCTCTAATTCACACCTTCAAAGCAATTTGGCTCGGCTAATCCCTTCCCAAATATCCTCTCAACGTCCCTCACTTCATCCTAGAGTCTCTCCATTGGTCGAAAATCTAACTTAAGGAGCCATTTTTATCAAATCAAAAGGAAGAGCCCGAAGAAGAGGTAATAGTTTCACCACCCTCTTTCAAGTTCTTTTCTTCTTCCACTTCTTATTTCATTGTAATTTTAATTCTAAAATAATAACTGCAGTATCTAATATATACTATGATGTTATTATAAATATTTTACAACACTCTTCATTATTCTATCCATCTTTGAATGAAATATCACCATACGTGCGTACATATGGATTACCGTCTCCACCTCGTGGTGTAATTGTAATTCAACACCTTATTATTTTTATTGGTATAATAATAATGTTTAGTTCATATAAATAATAAATATAACATTATAATTATTCTGTATATATGATATAACATCCAATTATATATTATTTTAATATCAAAATAATGATATTTTCGCTCGTGAGTACATACGGATTATCCACTCCACGAATGTGATGAGATTCATTTCCCCATAATATCCATTCAAGACTAAATTTCATTTGATGATTAAAGATAATGTTTAGAGACATTATATAATTATGGATATGAATATGATACATCCCATCCATAATAAATATGGCTCACATAACAGTGAATATAATAGAAAACGAATCTGTAAACACCAAAAACGATGATAATACAAAGAAATTATTAACAAATCAATGCTAAAAGATCTTATATGATATCATATTAATTTATATGATTCATGTAAAATAAAATAACAATTATTTAAAAATTATACAGGTGGTTAACCTACCCTCAACCCAGGAAAAAGTACAATGTAAGGGGTTTCTTATCTCACTTTTAATTCCATGAGATTTCCATTGTTCACCACTTATTTCTTGGATGTGTTGTGTGTACTGCCCATGATTGTATTAATTTGGTAATATACATTAATTTATGGATATTTACATCATAATTATATTATCCTTATTTCATTGGTGTATATTTCATAAGTTACCAAATAAATAAGGGAATTTGAAATTTTAATTTCCACTCATTCATCTTTATGCATACTTCATTGAATATTTTACTCCAAGATTATGCGTGGAATCAATATTCATTTTATTATGTCATAATTTCCACTCTCCTTTAATTGGATATAATTTTGATACACAAAATCACTCCATTGATAAATTCTCATGTCATCGATATGAACTTGATAAGAGTAATTTTAACTCAATCATCCTTTGTTGAGTTAAATATCCAATTCATTGGTGTTGTTTTTACAAGAATATTTGTGAATTTCCTCTAATTTATTTACACTGAATATCAAATCATATTGAGTGTATTTATATTTTTGACACATAATTATGTCATTGATTTATCCTTAACTTAATTATATGTTCTTTATAAGAGAATTCATCTCAATTTACATTCTATTGAGACTTTTTTGTTGTTATACACCAAATCACTTTTATATGGTGTATATAATGTACTTTGAAATAATATATAATGAATCCATTTATTCTCATGAGATTAAAAAGTTTTTATTACCTCAATTATTTGTATTCAAATGTCACTCTTCTGGTTACAAACTCTATCTAAAATATCATTTTAAATTTTTAATTATTTGTTATTCTAAAACATTCTCATTAATGTCCATGTTTTAAAATGGTTTTAAGAATTTATTTATATGCACATTAAAGTTTTAAAATTAAAATTCCTTTTAAAAGTTTCAAAGTGGTATGGGACACTTTGATTTAAAAATCTATTTTTAAATGGCCTCTTGAAAAATAGTGAGTCTTTTAAAGGATTTCACGAAAAAGGGAGATATTTATCACTATTGGTTTTGTTTATTATTTTCATCAATGTCAATATCCTTTAATATTCTTGATTGAGGTTAATCTGTTACAATTCAATCTTCTATATTTTGTTGAATGAGTTATGTATGACTGTGGATGTGTTATATTTATATAATTCATGGTTTGTGGATAAAGTATTGACATTTCGAATGCTAGTTTCAATATGAATGTTTATGTTATGTTTCAAAATTTTCATATGAGAAATTAATTGGACTTATTAAGTGACGGGTGGAGCCTACTATAGCTCCTTGATGCATCAGTAGGTCTCATGAGACAAACTAGTGTCTTGGAACAAGGCCTTGACAAAATATTTTTTGTAGTCTAGGCATAAGGCCTTGACTATGCGGTTATGATAGTCTGTCATTATGCATTCCATCATTATGAATGTGGTTATTGATATTGCATGGTATTATTCGACTAGTATAATATCAATGTGAATAAGTAAAAGGCATTATTTAATTTTATTTTTGCCATTTTATGAAATAGATTATGTTTAAAAGCTTTTGTTTTTTTATACATTGCCTTAAATGTTTATGCTTATTTATGAAAGTTTCCACTATATTTTTATCCTTATGAGGCATCTGATCACACCCCTTTCTCTGTTTTACTTCTCCCAGGTTGTGATGAAGTATTTTTATTAATGACATTTAGTGATCGTATGAGGGGATATTAGTGTGGACTATGGAGACCTTGTTGTTGTAGTATTCACTTTATGATGTAATGTAAACTTTATGAATGTATCTAGTGTTTCCAAGGCTACTTCACTAATCGGTCTTTCGAGACTTGATCTTTTGTGATCATTCCAATGTTATGTCATAACGTGCCGACTCTGGGTAACTAGGTTCGGGGAGTTACACAAAACACAAGAATCATATTCTAGAGAATCACGTAATCCACAAAAGAATAACTATTTTTTCCTTGTTTTTAGTCATCAAATAAAACTAAATGGTTAGTATGGGATCATATAATCCTCAAAAAGGATAATCCTTTATAAAAAGAAATATGACTATTAATCTCCAAAATCAAACTAAAAGTACACAAAGTTCTAGAAAGATAATTCAACACACAATAATCCTTAAAATTCGTTAGAATAATCCAAACTATGATTGGAACTGAAAACTCAGAAAGATTTAATCACATAGTCTTCCCCAACAAATATTAACATGTATCTCCAAATAACATCTACTACTTTTAAAGTCTCATACTAATGTGTGATTAACCAACTCACATATTCACTATGATAGGTTCATCGTTTTGCAGAAATAACCCAAATCACCATATGTCCACAATAAATACAAAAAATATTACAAAAAAATTCAACCATTCCTCCCCAATTTAAATCCTGTAGTATTTTATTTCCCTTAGGCATATAGTAAACAGAAGGTGAAAAAATCATCCAAAATTAACTTTTTATTTAATCTCCAAATCATTTTCCTATATAAAGGATATCCATTTGATAAAACATAAGTTTCCAAAATCAACTTATTCTTGATCTATAAAAATTGAAGGTGCATTAGTCAGTCCAATGGAAATAACAACAAACTCAAATTCCCATATATTGATTGGAAAGCAGTTTTAAGAATATCATCATTATTCACTCTCAATTGATGATAACCAGAACACAGATAAATCTATGAGAATAATTGAGTCCCACGACGTTGGTCAAATAAGTCATCAATTACTGGAAGAGGGTATTTGTTCTTCACTGTGATCCCATTAAGTTTTCTATAATCAATGCATAGCTGCATCGATCCATCCTTATTCTTCACAAAGAGAACTGGTGCTCCCCAAGGAGACACACTTGGTCGGATAAACCCATTCTCCAAAAAGTCTTGGAGTTGTTTATTGAATTCCTCTAGATCTACATTTTCCATCCTAGAGTGGGTATTTGACATCGGATGAGATCTAGGTATGTGTTCAATGGAGAACCCTACCTCTCTTTCCGGGGGAGGTCTAGGTAACTCCTCAAGAAATATGTCAACGTATTCATAGATGATGGGGACATTTTCTAAAATAATAAATTCTTTTTGTGAAACTTATTTCATTTACGAATCTTTAAACTAAAAAGGATTTTATGTCTTAAAACATAAGTCTTAGATAATTAAATTTTTCTATATTTACTTTATAATGATTCCGAAAAATCTTGCGATTAACCAAACATATCACCTTGGAGTGTCGTAACCAAGAGTGCAGCAAGGCCCATTGTCGTGTACCGGTTCCCATTCAAGTCGAGCTCAAAGCAGTATTTTCTGGTTTTACCCCTATGTACATTTGTTCCAGAGCCACCATTACATGCTCATATCCAGACAGGGAAGTATTTTCTTGATAAAACACTTACTCAATACTCACCAAAATACCTAGAAGATTTCATATATTTAAACATTTCCATAGGGTTCTTCATAATGTTTTCATACACTAATTTCCAAAAATAACTAAACTATAAATTGATACCAACTATAGCATCCCACCCTTTTAATACATAACTTTTCATTACATTTTAGAAACATAGGATCTTTCAAGTCTAGTGTCTTGGAAATCAGGTACATAATACATGAAAAACAGATAAAAAATTCTACTAAAACACTTTTATGGATTAATCATACGTTCATCCTATGAAAATTTACTACATCTCCTATCCTGGAGACAGACATCAAAGGAAAGGGTTAGTAGAAGACCCAGAAAGTGTAAACAAGGGAATCAATGTACTTGTGATATCAATAAGAACCTCAATAAAAACAGAAAGACATGAGCAATGGATGAATATGAATATAATAAATAAAAAAAATAGGAAAATATCTTGAATATGTTTCTAAAACATTTCATATAGACATTCAGGAACATATAACCAAGGTCCATCCCCAAGGTGTCATAAAAATTACCAAGGATATTCACCAAGGTATCGTAAAACATGTCATCTCTAGAGATTAATTCGTTACCCAATGTATTGGAGAGATATCAGGGAAAAAACATAATATTTCATTACATTCATGTGATCCAAATAGATTATAATAAAACATTTCATAAAAAACCCAAATGGAATCAAAGAAATGGGTTTCATGTCAAAATTGTGACCTTTAAAAAGATCATAAAAATATGATCATTATGTCATTTATAACCCATGGAAAGGGAGTAAGGGATATATGTTTTTCAATTAAAGAATAAAATATATCATATATATATATTTATGAACACCCAAGAAAATTAAAGAAGTGTGGGTATTCACATAAATTAACAATAGAATTTCATGAGAGAATGGGATAGAAATTTTGAGATGAAATTTTTGCAGCATAACGACTATATAACAAGGATTTATAAAACATATAAAAGAGAGGGGAAAAGGTTAAAACACTCATAAATAACTCATAAATATTATGGTTAATGAATAAGAGCATGGTATGGATATTTTAATGACATACCACATGAAAAAGAAAACATGAATGAAAAGAGACGATGCGATTTCTTTTACAAAAAATTCGGCAACCTGACGACGTGACTTAAAAATTCAGAATAACAAATTAATGAGAGAAGAGAAAGTATCTCAATAATTAGAAATGAAATGGACAAAAATGAGAACATATAAGAACATACCCTCAACATAATGAGATGGAAATTATAATACACAACATAAAGGAAGTCATGACTTAAAAGAGGAGGGTGAAAGGATCTCTTAGCATAAAGAGTATCATCGAAAGCATGAATGTCAGGACCTTGGGAGGCTTGACGGATCCTTGGGAGGACTCCATGGGAGTTAAAGAGACAATAACATCATTAGGGAGTACATGGAAATGAAATTAATGAGGGAAATCCTTGGTATTTATAAGAGAAGTGATGGGACAAAGCAGTAATTGCCAAGGGACACCACATCAGTGGTACTAAAAAAACAATGGGCTTTCCCATGGTATTTTCCCGTGGTATTGGCCACATGGGACACCTCATAACTTCTCTTACTATTCATATATCGACCAGGATAATATCATAATTATTATATCTTTAAACATGTCTTTAAACACCTGAAACTAAAAACTGTATTTTCACTATTCATCGAAAAGTCAACTTTTTCAGAAAAATCCCCAAAAATCACCATAACCTAATATCGAAGCTCTGAATTCAAAAAGACTCCATCTTATGGAAATAATTTTTTTAATATTTTTAATTTAAATTTAATATAAACACACTATTCATTAAAAATTCAACTGTTTCAGAAAAATCCTAAAAATTCACCAAAACTAAATATCGATGTTCTGATTTCAAAAATGATCTCCATTTTATGAAAATAATTTTCTAAATAATTTTTATTTCATTTTTAAATAAAAAACACTATTCACTTGAAAAAACTAATACTTAACCAAAAATTTCTGAAACAATTATTTACCTATTTTATTGAATCACATTACTTAATAATGGCACCTAAAACATATTAATACTTTCTTAAGTGATGTTACTTACTCTATTTGATATCATCTCTAATCATTACTGTAAAATCACTATTTATAATTCACTATTCATAAACAATTAATTTGATCATACTATACTCGAAATTTCTTACTGAACATAACTGTAGAAGACCATTTTTTTAAAATCCTTACACATTTTTAATTATTTAAGGTTTACATAATGTTTTTAAAATATCCTTTTTCAAAAATTCGTCAATAATATACATCCCATATTTATCTGGATATTGGAGATTCACTAACTTCACCATAAGAAGAAATGAGAATTTATTTATCTCAGAGGATTTTATAAACTAGCTATGGTATCGTTACATAGCCCCTTATAACACCAGTATATGACCTAACTTTAAGGTGTCCAAAGGTGATAGAATCTTGGGGAAGCTCAGCCATCATTTCTCGAGTAGTGATTTCTATCATCTTCAACTTCTCATGAAGGCGCTTCGATTCCTGCTTCACACGATGATTTTCGGCTTGGGTTTGGTCTAGAGGAAAGCCTAATGGTGCTACCTGCTTCCCGAGTTCTGTTAGATGGGCTTTGATTGGCCCAAGACTACTAGATTGGGCCATCACATCTTCTTTCAATATTAATTAATCAAGATCACTTGTATTTATAGACAATAATCGCATCATTTAGTTTCCAACAGTCATATTGACCAAAAATCATATAACAATCAAATCCCAATAGTTTTATTTTATTTATACTCATTTTATTAAATGAAATATTTATTTCGAGTGTCAAATAAAATAACACAAAAAGTAAGGAAACCAAATTTATTCAAAATTTTGGTTCGTTACTAGCACCTCTGGGAATAAAAATAAGCCACATTTGATACTCAAAGATAAATTAATATTTCATAGTGGATTTATAATATATTCATGTAGACATATCACATAAATGGTATTCCATAACCTAATTAACTATTACACACACACGTCCTTGTAAATCATAACTATGTAGGATAATATACTTCTATACTATCTAATGTGGAGGAAATGAATGTTATAACCATTATAAATTACAATAGTTCATACTAATAAATTAACAAAAAGTATTAAAGGTTCTTTGTATCCACCCAATCATTGTTTGTGATCAGTATCACAGAGTACTACTATGCTCCACCAACACCAGGTCTTCCAAAGTCACTGTTAACTACCCTCAAGCTGTTGAATAAAAAATGTGTATAAAAGGAATATGTTGGGTGATCATATTAAAACACAATATCAATCCCCTAAAACAAAAATTGGAAAAGAATAATTCAATACTATATTAAACCCACAATAATAGAGAAGAAACCCAACAAATTGATTTGTGTGAAGAAGTAATGAATTGATGAGATAGAGAGGGAAAAGGAGTGGAATCAATTGATCATCAAAAATAGTAAAATATGATAATTCTTTCACATACTCCATGTGTGAGTGATTTACCGAATCTATTATCCCATCATAATAATCCCCATATATGGGGTACCTACACCTAACTTATTATATGTCACATCTGATAGCGTATTGATCCCTTGATAGTGGAGGCCCTATGATTCAACTTTGATTGATGGTGTAATGGTTCTCCTCCATGGATAAAACAACCAAACCCTATAGTGTATACATGGGGGAGGGTTCCAAATGATTTCAATATAATAAATGGGGGACCCATTCTCCAACCTATGAATTCCATTATAGGTATTGTAGAACCCACTATCACTTAATATATGAAATTCAAGTATCATTGTTACCAATCCATTTAGAAACAGGTGATATGATCATGAAACTTGACAACCAATCTATGATGTTCAGATAATGTTCACTATCACACTCTAAATTGAATTCTAATTTATAATGAAAACTCAAGAGTCTGATCATGAGTTCTGAATAAAGGGATACATGAAAATAAATATTCAAATAAAAGTATAGGGGTATCCCCAAAGGTACATGGGGTGTACTTATAGGTATTATACTAGCTTTATCTCACCACACATCATGGAATGCACTAATATATACACATCGATTTTGGACTAAGTTATATGTTTTGTGGGACTACACTGGGTTTGAGTCATGTAATCCTATCACACAACTCATATTATTAGGTTTAATTGCATGGTGTGTGGTTCTTAAACACAAAATTTTTGTATTTAAAATGTCCAAGAAAACACTATCCATCTACAAATGTGGTCTAAATGGAAAGATATCATTTAATAATCATGATATGTAGTCGGGTTTTATATAGTAACTTTATCAAACTATTTAATAATATACACTCCATTCATTCAGAAAATCTCACAATCAGTCACCCATGTAGCTTCATCCGTGGCCTCGATCCCCATGTAAACTCCTTCGGCCCCGGATCCCCCAACATCATTTGCTAAAAATATGGTTTTCATTGAAATGAGGGAAACCAATCGTGCTTCCATCCCATTAAACTGTTTATACCTCCATATTATATCCATGATCCATATATGATCCTCTTATTCTATGAAACATCAACTCCATCATCATTAACAAATAAAATTAAAATATGTGTTCCGTCATATTTTGAACATGATCAACAGTTAAATCAATAGCATATTATATGCC
Organism: Viscum album; assembly: GCA_963277665.1. NCBI lineage: Eukaryota > Viridiplantae > Streptophyta > Magnoliopsida > Santalales > Viscaceae > Viscum > Viscum album. The sequence goes on along the minus strand of OY728161.1, from coordinate 1,683,818,845 downwards.
AATGGTGAATATGTTAATACAATCTAGATACATGGACAATAAACATGATGAGTTCATCAAATACTATAGAAAACATTAACATAAATTGTAATAATAGAAACCAATATAAATTTGTATAATTATAAAACAATAAATTAAATCTATGTCAAGTGAAAAATAATTGAAATGGCTAAGCAATTGTAATAACATTCCAGGGAAAAACTACATAGTAAGAGAAAAATTTTTTAGTTCTCACCTATTGGTGAAAAAACTCCCAAACAAACATGACAAATCATTTCATTGGATTGATCATTGATCATGATCGTATCTGTGAATGTTTTTATGATGTTATCCATGATTTTTTATGTTTATAGTGATCCCTACAAAAACCATTAGTCATTCATCGATCCCTTATTATTGACTATCAAAGGTTATCTCCAAAGATAACGATATCCACCTTTTAATATCCCATTTTTATTAATGATGAAGAATATCCATTTTGGGGATTATAATGGATTGAATAATTTTTATGTATTATTAAATTAAATATTTTATTCATTCATTTAATATTCAACTGTTAATATGTGGTAACCATAATTCCATTACATTCAAATCAAAAATCATCCTTTGTGAAACCAACAATTCTGAAAAAATGTCGTTCTTATATTAACAATACATGAATCCAATCAATTTGAATTCCATTTTTTCAGACAATATATGCACACATGGTTTGGTTTATTATATATATCAATTCTATTGTCCTATTCCACCCATAAACTGTGAACACACTAAATAAAAACCAATACTATTATATAGAATTATCCAAATAATCTACTAATTATAAATGGGTTCATTATATAAATCACCCAAAAGAAAATTATTTTATTGATTTAATGTTCAAGGGAGAAATTATGCCTCAATAGTAAAATGTCAAACTATATTTTCATCAAAATATATTTTGATCAATATTAATTAAATCCTAACCCAATAATAATGTCATCAATTGGATGGAATGAACATATTAACCCATTGACTCCAATTGATTAATATCTATTAGTAATATTAGTGTCAACACTATATTGAATGTTATATTTGATAAATATAGTTTCCCTAGTGTTTTAATGATTATGAAATCGATTTTATATTATAAAATACTAGTATCATACTATTAGACATCATATTATATTTCATTTAGATCATATATATAAATTTTCAGTTTTCTTCTATGGAATAGTGTTTTTTGTCTACTATATTATAATGAATTTTATTAAAAAATGATATGGATCCTCCTATAGTTACTTCTAAACAACACTACCCACCAGATATTTGAGATATTATAATTGAATCATCATTCCACATCCATCGACATTATATAAAATCATTAAATCTTATGAAACATGGAATTCGTTTATTTCAGATAAGTGGAGTTGAGTTTTATAATAAATTGTATGTGATTTCAATTAATAGGACATGATATTTATGATAATGTCACATTTATATATGTTTACTCTAAAATTTTTCAAGGGAGTGTTGAAAATAAGAATCATGTATCAAAAGTAAAATACACATTAATAATCAGTGATTGGGTATAATATTCATTACAAATAGATTGTATATTCTATTATTTAAAAAGATAAAAAAATTACATGTTTAGATACACAAATTGATTAATTAGGAACCGCAAATTTATCACACCCATGGTATGTGACATAGAATGAGTCCTTTGTTAATAATAAGTGAAAAAATATAAACTAATATAGTTAAAAATATTTGGATGAATGTATAATTATAAATAATGAAAAACATATATTTAAGCTATAATTAAAATTATAAAAACATATACCATTTTTTATTTTATTATATACATAGTACAATTTATCTCTAATAGATGAAATTGTATTCTTCTTGTAGTCATTCATCTTATAGAGTAGTATAGTTGACTTATTTAGGTAGATTTTCAATCCTTTTTACATTCGTAATTTAATAAATAATACAAAAAACATACTGACTAATAATATTTGGAGTAATAAAAAATCATTAGAAAAAAAAGAATAATTTTTTTATAAAAAAAATATTTCACATCAAACAAAAGGTGATGTTTAAAAAACAATAATATGTGAAAACCCCATAATTTCTAACATATTAGAAACTATAAACAGTAAGCTATAATTGTATTTTTCCCAATAGAATCCAAATAATTTTGTTTAAAAAATTTTAATAATAATTTCTAATATAAGTTTACCAAAAAATATTTTTCATTTAGTTTTTTTTTTCAAATAAATAATGGTTAAACTAGTCATGTATTTTATTAATTACCACCACATAATGAATTATTATATGAAATGAGGTTTATAATAATGAATGAGACACTATTCAAGATACAACACTAAATTTTTTTTATTTATGAGTTGTGTCTAAGTAAGCACATGAGCCTATAATTGAGATATATTTTATAATTGATAAACTTCTTATTAAAACAGTCAAATCAGCTATTGAAACATTTATATCATGCTTGATAATTATTTTTAAATTAAATGAGAAATAAGGGATGTGTAGTTTATAGATTATATAATTATTACCAAAATTTATAATAAATAATAAATTTTCAAATGATAATATGGAATTATAGAATGAGAAACATTCAACTATGTCAGGAAATTACAAGGAATTTTTTGATTTATTTTGAATGTAGACTGAGCATCCTAGTTTCCCAACACCATTGACCCATACTTAGTATATGATGATAATATAGCTTTTTAGTTCATATTTATTGAAGTGAAAGAATATTTAATTTTATTTTATATAAGACATAAATAATAAATTTGTTTTTTTATTGTTTGAAATTATATAAATGAAATTATATATTGTGTCTAATATAGATTATCCATAATTAATCTGTAAATAAAATACATTAATATTATTTTTCTTACAAATTATTAATTTTGTAATTACATGCACGTCTTTATATTATTATTATTTTTATTTCTGGTATTGGTGTGGTGAGGAGATTGTCCAATGGATGTTACATGGAGTTTTAGATGAATTTATACTAGGAAGGATGTTTTGAGTAATGGCCTAGTGTCTTATATCACGTTGAGTATGATGGTAGAGAAGGGTATTTATGGTTTTGAATGTCTCACTTAAGGTATAAGATAAAGATATAAGGAATGAATTGTATGGTGAAAATGTTTTTGTGAAAATTTGATTTTAATCAATCTATCAAGGAGAGGTGTTTTGTGATGGGGTGATTGTAAGATGTGTCAAGAGTTATATTGTGTTAATCATACATACATAAGTAATTTTGTGAAATAACAACTGTTAATGTCACTAATTATGCATTTTCCTATAATCAGTCATAATGTATCATTGTAGGTCTTGTACAATTTTTGGTTAATATTAGGTAATTATAATTATTGTGTTTCTCTACTCCCTGGACTGTAATGTTTTGGGTGGATAAATTTCTGAGTTCTACTTATTTGGGAAGCATTGTTCCATGGTGTACGTTTTGGGTCTATCTGATACAGATATATATAATGAATTTTTTATCTTGACCCATTGTTGATCAATTTTTATAGAATGATCATTTTTTTAACAGAACCATTTTTATTAATTACGATTTTTAGGATATCTTATCCCATGATATCTTGGATATTTCAGGTCATGGTATTCATATTGGGAATGAATTGTGGTGTCATGATCCCTATAATGCCATTATCCACTTATTTTATATATTTATTAGAAATTTAGGATCTATAATGAATTCTCTCAAATTTCCAAAGTATTAATCAAATGATATGATATTTATAGTGCATTATTTAAATTATTTAAGAATCAGTTGGTGGCCATTACCCATTTTAATGAAGAGAAAATCCTAATTTAAATATATATTAACTCTATCACTTCTTCTTCATTATTATATCATTATATTCTTTATTTATGATTCTATATATGGGGTTTTTGGTTTGTTTTAAGAGATTATGGGATGAATTTCTAATTATGAATATTATGATATTAGTTTTTTAGGTATTCATTGTGTGCTCTTATCTATGTGATCATATTAAAATCTTTGATATTGTATTACAGTCATCAAATCATTGGTTAAGGTATGGGATTCAAGGCTTTAATCATATTATTCATGTGTAATTATTAAATTTACATTCCATTTTTCAATTTGAAGTATGACTATAAATATCACTAAAATCATAAAGAACATGAATAGAAAATCAAAGGGAAATTTTTTTCCACATGTGTTTTATGTTATTACATGTCATTTATTTTGGTTTGATACTTCTATATTGATGTTTTATTCAATGAAGACCTTGATAGATGTTTTTGATATATTAGAATAACCTTTTATAACATGTCAACTACACAAAATGGTAATGAACTGGTGACATTGTAAACCAAATATTAGTTTGAATAATCAAAATTTACATGGAAGTATATTCAAAACCAGGTACAATGACATTAAATAAAATGGTAATTGGTGTTTCTTGTATATACTCCAATGTTAGTATCCTTTTTATATTTATAGTGGTTGTGGTAGAGATTTGTAATAGATAAAATTATAGGTGTTGATGTGATATATATATATTTTTGAAAAGATTGTAAAAATGATACTTTATTATTGTGGCTTGTTGTTATAGATAGTGTTGGAATGAGGTTCATATATGCTATGATTTATGGTTTGGTTTTACGTGATGGTGTGTATATGATAATGTGATAGAATCAGGGTTTCATTCTTTCATAGTCAAATGATGATATTAAAATTTGAAATGAATGGTAAATTAAAATTCTAATGGGTAATCGGATGGATGACATAAATTTGGGATCTTTTTATAGATATAGGTGGATGGGATAAAAATATAAATATTGGTGTAAAAATAGAAAATATTCATTTTATAGATTGATATTAAATTTGTATCATTGAATGTAATGTGGATGTTAATATTGAAACTAATAATTCAAAAATGATTTGATTAAGGGGGAAGATATTTTATATAATTTTACTATTTAATGTGGTTGAGTATTGTGGTTTAAGAGGGGAGTATGTGGTTATTTTTTTTAATTATCTATTTTGTTATTGAATGAAATTGGTGCATTGATTGTTAAGAACAAGGTTATGATTGTGTAACACTCCTATAATTTTTTTCATTTCATTTTATATGATCCACCACCATTTTAATGTAATAAAACCAATTCACATACCATGAGATGGATTCTGGGTGTTTTTCTCAACATATTGGTTTTAGAGGGAATAGATTGATGAATGCATCCTCTTCCCCATTATTAGTTCATACATAACATTGTATGTGATGTATTGAAGAATAATGTATATAAATATTGGTTAAAATGTTAAGTGCTTATGGTATATATATTGAAAATAATATTTTTATATACTGGTGATATTGTAACACGGTGGGGGACATCCATGAAAGCGGGATGAAATGATGTTTTTGTCCTTTATGTACACATTACCCAAAATTGATTATGATTTGTTGTGTTATGTGAATTTTGTATTTGCTGGATTATATATGTATATGGTTATATGGTTATGGTAATATGTGGTTATTTTCCCATTAATGGGATTGTATAACATGTTGTATTATATTAAGATGTGAGAGTGACTAGATCTGTTCGTAATTAGTTGCAAGGTAACATCAGGTTATGTATGTTGTTGATAATATGTCACTATACCGTGGATACATTTTTTGGAGGGATGAACATGCTTAATTATGATGATTGTTGGACTATTATATGTGTGAGTTGGTTCAATGGTATATTCACTAAGGCACGATTACTCTTCATTGATATTGACATTAGAGATTTAGGGTAATAACATAATGAGGATTGTGTGTATTATCACAACTATATAAGGAACTATTTTTATAGAATTTTATGTTGGAGTTAGTAATAGAGCTAAAATATACTAGATTTTAGATGCAATCAATAGTATTTATGATTTTCATCCATATGACATTTCTTATGTATTTTCTTTTGTGGTTTTATTCTATATTACATGAGAATAATTTTCTGTTATGTTTTTATTTTTTATTTTATTGAATTTTTTAATGTATTTTCATTATATATTATTTGGATTATATAGAAAATTCCTCTCTTATGTACGTTTTCATATCCTCAGAGATAGTTTCCAAACACATGGCCTATTAAAGGCGAGATTCATGAGTATCCCATGTCCTCATTATTAGTTTAAAATGGGTCCAAATGAGGGAGGTTCTTGACAGAGTGGTGTCTGTGCTATGAATTCCAGTTTTGATAAAGATTATAATAAAGAACATTAGATGATGAAATAGTTTTTTAGGGAAATGATATTATTATAACACACCATATAACAAAGAAATTTATACCTTATTGGATATTAGTGTTTAAGGACCCCTGCGATCAAATTCACGAACTATAAATGATCTAGGTAAGATTATTCTTATTATGGTGTATTGACTTATTTGTTATATATGAATCATTATTTTCTTCACATTTAATCTAATCATGTAAATTATTGTGAAATTGAATTTATTAATTTAAATGAACATCAACATGATTCTATATTCCGATAATTAAGATACTCCTTATGAACTATTGTAAAGATATATGGTATTTAATTTATTCAATTTTTATGTCATTTATGGGTTTAAAAAGATTTTTTGACTTATAATAGTTTAAATGGTGGAGTATGATGAGCAATAGAATATGATTCTATTAAAGTGTAAGTTTCAATTATTATAAATATTTGACGGTATTGTCTCTAATTAATTGATGGTGAGATGGTTAGAATAGATGGAAACAAATGTAGTGTGATTGTTGCAAGGAAAAATAGTTGGATCCAATTATTTTAAATTATGTTGAGAGGAGATGTGGATAACAGTTGTTTTATGTTCATTATAATGGATAATGTGTCAGTATATTCATGATATAATTTTTGAATGTTATTCTATGATGATTATATTTCTACAAAACTGGTGGCAGGGATGTAGTGTGAGTGTTTTACCCTTCAGTAGGTGGTTATGTGTGTATGAGGTATTGTGATCTCTTTCATAGACCTCTTTATTTATTATTGTGATTATCTTCATCAAAACATGGGTTGGCACATGCATTTGAGAAGGATTGGTATCCTATGATTCTATATCAGGTCACCCTGTTCACCACGCTGAAGTTTGATATGGTCTTAGATAAGGATGATGTGACCATGAATAGGTACACACAAAACATATCTTTATAAGACTGGAGTTATCATGTCATTTAGATGAGTTTGAAAGGCATTTGAGTATCCATGATATTAGTGTGGTTTGCACTCCCACTAGTAGTGAGTTAGTACCAAAAATTATTTTTCTCACATTAATATATTTGTTAGTTCACTTTCCTCTAACGGAAAATACATTATAGTGCGATTTTTATGGTAAATAAAATCTTCAACATCAATTTCACGACCAATACATCGGGGTCGATGTCGTGACTACCAGAAGACCGTGTTTCATAGGCCAAGGTATGGAAACTTTCACCAGAAAGGAATATCCTTAATATGGGGAGGCATTTACTTTAAACCTGTTCAAACACAGAGACTAGAATTCAACAAGTAGAAACCACATTATAAATTGTTTTAGTAAACGAGTGTTGAAAGTAAAAGGGCCAGAATACAAGCCCAGCTAAATGTACGAGTACAAATGAGAAGTACAAATACAACTGAAAAGTACAAAAAACTCTTAAATCTTCCACGGAGGATTCTACCTAAAGGGTGGGCACACCTCATTAATAGTATTCTCTGTGTCACGTCAGGCAAAATGATCCACCTTCGGGTATCGTCTAATCCTGGATCCTTCATCATCGATCGATATTGTATTTCATCTACACAATACACAAAAAGGTGTGGGCATATCCCATTAAGGGGTGTGTATAACGATACTCAATAGAGACCATGAGACCCTCGTAGGTCTCCCAGAGTTCCCCAAAAGCAATTCCTCAAATAAACACCTTGATATCAAAGAACGAATCAATAGATATCATATCTAATTAGCTATATTCCAATACATATACCGATGTTATCAATATATACTTATCTCTAACATGAGGAATGAATAACACAATGGTAACACCCTGAAGGTATAAATACCACATATGTAACACAACTGATGTACAAGAACCACACATGAAACACCATGATGTTAACACTAGAATGGTAGATGTTCCACACAGGTAATACCATTGAGATTGAAGTACCACACAAGAAACACCACGAAGACAACACCACAATGGTAGATGTACCACCTAGGTAAAACCACTGAGATAGAAATACAACACACATAACACTACGATGATAGAAGTACCACCAAGATATAAATGAATCAACTCCCAATCAGGTATAACTTAAGTACAGAAATAGTAATGATTAGTCATAAGATAGATCATCATATTCTGTTAAGAAGCACTGATGTTGACCTACACATGATAAATAGTTTATAACACCCGCTAACTCACACAGGATCTGACCCACACATTATCGATATAGGCTGACCTACACAGGATCGATGAGTACTAACGCACACAAGATCTGATAGGTACTAACCACCACTGACCCATCAAAGTTATTACCCACACAAGATTGTTATGTGTTGACCCAAAAAATATTACTAAGTGCTGACCCACACACGATTAGATAGTAGCATATCCACAAAATATCGATAGATGTTGACACACATAGGGTTGATGTTCTTTCCTCCCATTACTGCCGACCAAATGATTTCTCAAAAATTGTGCACTCAATCTTAGTAGAATCTGCCCCTTGAAATATCGATCATACCTCGGCTACCACTATGCTCCACATAGATGTATCACCAAGGACTACCAAGTCGTAAGGGCACTAATGAAACATAGAGTGTGTCAATCGGACACCTGGTCTATGAGTTATAAGAATTTTAGTTCCGAGGGCCTTATATGATTCAATTTCAATCCAACCTGGACATAATCTAACTAAATCCAAAAGTCATGTGGAGTATACCCAAATGATCGTATTGATCCAAGGATCCCTATGCCTCAGGAAAATCTTCAAATGGACGTCTTTTTTCATGATATGGTCATTTATGTATTTCTGTGTAAGGTGGGGCCCCTGTCCGGTCCGACACGGTCAGACTGACCAAGATGGGTTGGGCCGTGGTGAGCTCTGCCCGGTGGGCTGAGGTATAGCTCAGTCCCCGATAGGGTGGCCCGATCCAATTGGGGCGGCCGGGCCTGCAAGGGGGCGCGACCGGGCCATGGTAAATTGTGGAACACTAGGCGCTCACGCTAGGTGGCACGAGGGAGTGGCTCATCTCAAATTACAGAAAGGCCTGGAGGTCATTCGACTCCACCGCAACGGCAGCGCCACATGGTGTGCTCGGTAGCTTGAGGGACCAACTGGATCAGATCTTACAATCCATCACAGTAGGCCAGTGTAACAGTAACCGTCTCCAGCAGCGTGTGATGGCACGCCACTCCGCCACCCATGATCGGCCAGTGTGCTGGCCGACTTCCTCTGGACTTCCTCAGCTGACGAGTCATATCCCGAGTCCTCCAACAACATGCTGGTCAGATTGAATTCTCCTTCTATGGTCGAACGGTGTGTCAGCTGCCTCCCTCGACTGCCACAACTAACGAGCGACGTCCAGTTCATCTTGAGGATATGGTGCGCCTCCTTGTTACCCACGGTCAACCGGTGTCAACCGCCTCCTTGTCCGTTCCAGCACTGGTCATCGGAACCGTCAAACTAACAGTCTTCCATGGAGAACATAAAGGGGTATTAAGGAAGAAGGGGATCCATGTTAGGTTTGTTAGGCTTGAACCATCCACATTATATTGTAAACACAATGAAGATAAGGAATAAAAAAACTCTAGGAATTTATAACATGTTAAACTCATACATCAAGAACGATGGAGAAACGCTCGCGGTTGGGGAATTGGATTGTTGTTCTCCAACAATCCCAACTAGCCTACAACGACGTCCTACTGTTATCGATATCAGGTTCGGGGTTTTGGTGTCACTCATCACCCAACCCTATAACTGGATCCGTCTTCTAAGGGTTTGGCATCTCAGCACTCAGTCTACACTTCATTTCTGGGTGAATCAGGGCCAAAAACTCTCTCTAAGATCCATATAAATAGGATAGGTGTGGGTATGTAATGATGTTGGAAATTAATGATGGGTCATTAATTAGGAAGCTTCTTAATTCCCCAATTTTTCTATCACATAGATTGAAGGGTCAATCCATTGTGTGGCTTGACACATCACATGTCACACACTCCACTTGTATGTTGTAAGATAAGAATGAAATTAAATAATAATTTATTTTATTTCGTTTCTTTAAAAAATTCACAAAACGTTACATTTTCTCCAGACATTCTATGGTCAAAGTAATGTCTACCTTAATCAAATAACCACACAATGGATTCAATGGTGCCCTCATATTTTTAATATGTTCACATGATAAATGTTACAAAACACTGCTTGTACTTCTACTAACGGTACCTTAATGAAATTCATAAATTCATCTTGAGCACACCGGGCATCAAAATCAGGCACTGTCAGTTTTCGCGGAATCTTAATATATTCATATATTTAAAAAAAATTACCTGAAAAAACCTGACTCTTTACATTCTTCAAACATTATGGTCATTCGTCCCGGAATGCCACATCATAGACAAAGAAAACAAATGGGGGTAATGAGCGTGAATCTGACCCTTCCACTCCAATGTTCTCTCTTGGAGGATACTATGCTACCAACGAACGTGCACAAGAGGTATTGACAGCCAATGTGGGACTCGCTCCTATCGATCCTCAATCTCTTCTAGAACCTTCGTAAATGTCTCCCTATCATCAAAGTTCATCACACCATGGTTTATGATGTGAGATGGAAAGTCTACGTATCTCCTCAGCTGGGATAAGTGGTAGATGTAATGCACCATCTTCAACTATGATGGAAGATCAAAGTGGTATACCACCTCTCCAATCCTCCAATGTATCAGAAATGTTTTGTCAAACCACAATGATAACTTGTCACCCCGAACAAATAACTATAAACCTCATCAAGGAGAGACTCACAGGAATATGTGGTCCCCAACTTAATACTACAATGGTCTCCATATCCTATCAGCATAAGACATAGTCTACTTGGTGTAGACTTCATCTTCTCCTGGATGATTTGAACCTTCTTAGTGGTAGACCGTAAAAAAATTTGGACCCATAAGTGCTCAATCCCCTTGTTCTATCTAGCAATGATGTGATCTTCATGGTCGATCGTACAAGGCCTCAAATGGTTCCATACCGATGGAAGAGTGATAACTATTGTTGAATGCAAATTCCACCAAGGGAATATGATCCTCCCATTTATTTCTAAAATCTTGGATGCATGCAAAAATCATGTCCTCTAGTTCCTGAATGGTCCACTCAATATGACCATCTGTCTGCAGATGAAAGGTGTCGCTCAAACATAGATGAGTTACAAACGCCTCCAATAATCTCTTCCAAGACCAGGATGTAAAATGTGTGTCATAGTCTGAGAAGATCGTTGATGGAACCCCATGAAGTCCCACAATATCCAATAAGTAGAGGTGTCTTAAGACCTCTACAGATCATTTCTCTCTAATAGGTAGGAAGTGGGGGAAACATGATGATTCAGTCAACGATCACCCAGATGCATTCATGTCCCCTATATGTATGTGAAATCCCTGCCCTAATTTCTATTGAGATTCCATACCTCAATGACTTTGGATCCTCCCGTGGCTGTGATAAGCCTGCTGGTACTTGATTCTCAGCATTCTCTTGCTAATAAGTGAGGCATCAAGAAACACAATATGCCACATATTTCTTCATCCCTGGACACATGTACTGATGTCAATGGTCCTAGTACCTATCCTCTACCCCAATATGTACTATCATTTCATACATATGAAATTCACTCATGAACTCCTTCCATAGAGCCACCGGTACAATGGAACTTCTTTTAAAGATGATGATGTGATCCCCACATTCAGAAAATACATCATGTTCATGTCCTTAGGATATCTAAGCACATCGAGCCTCATAGTAAATGTATCCAAGTTGTGCCTCTCTAACTCGCTGATGGAGTGGGGGAGTGACTATCATAGACTAGTGATATGTTTATCTATATCTATCCATGAAGGATATATACATCACAACAAGCTGTTCTGTCACCCCACTCAGCAGCTGCAGTCTAGACCTCTTGCTGAGTGAATCTGCTACCACATTCCCCTTCCCATGATTATTGACTATTGCAAATTCATAGTCCTGTAGAAAATCTACCCATCACTGTTTTCTTAGGTTCATGCCATTCCGATAGAAGATATTCTAATGAATTTTGTGATTAGTGTAGACTATAAAATGTTAGACCATCAAGTAATGTTTCCACATCATCAAGGAAAATACCACTACTACTAAATCCAAGTCAAGGGTAGAATGGTTCTACATAAGCTGCCTTTGCTATCGGTATCTATTGGAAATCTCAACTTACTCCTACATCATGAAAATCCCATGTTTGGTTCCTAATGTGTCACAGTAGACTGTATACCCACACTCATTTTTGGTAGCCTCAAGATGGCGCCACTCATCAGTCTATGCCGCAGCTCTTGCAAAATCTACTAGCATCTCTCCATCCATATGAAGGGTTGTCCTTTCTTCTTCAATTCTGTAAAAGGTGAGGAAACTCATGAAGAGTAAGGATTGACTCTATGATAGTGTCTAGCCAACCCCAGGAAATTCGTCTTCTCAATCAAACTACTAGGTGTCTCCCAGGCAATTAAAACCTCTATCTTCACTAGCTCCGCTATAACTCTAGCCTCTAAGATAATGTGTCTCATAAATTGGACATCTCATATCCAAAAATGGAGCTTCAAAAGATTACCATAAATCTGGTGGTCTCGTAGTGTATCTAGAACTATCTAAAGATGATAAGCATGCTCTTCCTCTGTCGCTGAGTAGTTTAAGATGGATTCAATGTAATCCACAACAAAGTGATCAAATAATGGATGAAATATCCTATTCATGAGTCCCATGAACACTATAGAGGAATTGGTCATGTCGAATGGAAAAAACAAGAACTCAATGTGTCCATAAAGACATCTGATGTTCATCTTATGCGCATCCCATCACGTACTCTATATTGATGATATCCTGATCTAAGATTTATCTTTGATAACAAACGATCTCCCTTTTACTGATGAAAAATACCATCAATCCTCGGAAGAGGATACATGTTCTTCATGGTCACATGGTTTTGGCACCGGTAGTCCACAGAGAGTCTCAAACTCCAATCTATATCCTTTTCATACAAAATCGGGGATGTCAATGGAGAAATTCTAGGCCTTATAAACCCCTTTCTCTGCATGTCTTCCAACTATACATGTAACTCACGATGCTCCGTGAAAGCCATCGGATATAATAGTGTTGATATCTTTGTTGTCCCAGGGTATAGGGCAATGTAAAAGTATACCTCTCTTCCAGGAGATAGCCCAGAATATCATCAGGAAATACATCGACATACTGGTCCACCACTACAGGATAACATGGATTCTCAACATCTTCTGATACGAGGGTAAGTCTACCCAACTGATGTGTGATCGGTTGCACCCTCCTCCAGGTAATCCCATCATGTTCTGTAATGGTTCTAATCTTACCGATTAAGGAAAACCTGGTACCATATTCTTGGACACACCAAATTTTGATCCTAGTATAGTTAATCTGGGCGTGGAGTGTGGATAACTATTCCATACCCAAGTTGACGTCGTTTGGCCTCAACGCCGCTACAAGAAGATCCCAACTGATGCTCTCACCTCCTAATGTAATATCACACTACCGGAACTAGTGTGTAATCCTCAAATCTGATCATGTAAAAGTATCATGCTGTAAGGATCATGCAACTGGATCCATCGGAATCTACAGGTTCTGAACAAGGGTCATGGCAATAAAATTGTGACTACAATTTATGTCTATAATTACTGAATCAAAGGTGGAGTAGACATAGATAGTAACTCTAATCATATTCAGAGTGACATGGTCATGAACCACAGCTTCCTAGATCTGAGATCATCCCCAAACACTGGCTCCATATGGTTAGGATAGACCCCCTATAAGTGGTGGTGCTAGAGCCTCGAATCGCCTCCCACCTCCTACTGCATGGCCAGCTCCTCTGCCACATCTACATGCTGCCTATAGACCTCCCCGGTTTAATATCTTCCTCTTACTCAGTGGTCCCACAACCATATTCTAATCCTCTGTATGTATGTTCGGGCAGTCGCGAGCCATGTGACCATGCCCTCAATACATGTAGAATAGTCTTCTCCTCAACTATCCTATTATGTCCCACGATCCCCGCACCGCCGACCCTGTATACTAAGGCATCCACCAGACGTCCTAGCCTACATGGGCCCCTACGTCATCCTCCTTCTTGTTACTGTAGATGGCTATGCTACCTAAAATCTGGTTGTGGCTTTCGATGATGATTCCTATTTAGCTAGTAAGCTCTCTACCAAAATCATCTCTCTAGCACCCTAGCTTGAGTCATAATTCCAAACGATATATTCGATGCTCTGATATCCCGTCAGAGGCCCTGATCAAAGTCATAGGCCCGGAAGAAATGGTTCATGTACCATGTTAGTGTGGTATTAGGAGAGATATGTTAACCTCATAGAGTATTGGGCCATAGACATGTTGACCTATTGTAATTGAAGCAGCTCCTGTATACACACAAAGTGTAAGCATTCTGGGACGAACTCAGGATTAAAAACACTCTCAAAATCCAATCAGATGAGGGTCACCTCATTGTGTATCTGGAGCATCAAGCACCCCTATCTCCCTACTATTTCCTCAAAATAACTGGCTGCTAGGATCACCATAAGTTTAGCTGGTGTCCCAATCAGGTGGAAAACACTGGCCACAACCTCCAGCCAATCCTTAGCTACATGCGGGACAATCTTGCCTCGGATTCTCAAAAGTCACTGACTCTAGAACTTGTTCATCAAGCTCAATCGACGTGAAAC
Organism: Viscum album; assembly: GCA_963277665.1. Taxonomy (NCBI): domain Eukaryota; kingdom Viridiplantae; phylum Streptophyta; class Magnoliopsida; order Santalales; family Viscaceae; genus Viscum; species Viscum album. Next base: position 1,683,803,827 of record OY728161.1, on the reverse strand, counting down.
CTCTTAGGGTGGGGCTGGTGGTAACAGAAACCGAAATGGTTGTGTTTCTTTTTATACACCACCCAAAGGTGCTATCGCTGTTAGAGAGCCCTGCACTAAGGCCTCATCCCTTTGTGGGCCATCAACATATACTCTATTAAGAATCCTGGATGGATGTCTATGTATTGACATATTGAATGAATATAGGTTTTCCACATTCAATATGTTATACCTGGTGAGCTGACTCAACGAAACGATAAGAAATAATTTTCAAAACACATGCAAATAGTGTTTTTGTGCACAGAGTCAGAAATCCGAAGTCAGGGTCCTAATATATGGGTACGTCGGTCACCGCACCAACACGTGGTTCCCCAAACCGGAAACCAATATCCACATAAATAACACATTTCTACATAGAAATGATTAGAGTCCTATTTTTTGGTTGAACCGACTCCTCTGATACCACTTCATCACGACCCGTACCTTGGGGCCAGTAACACACCGAGATTTTATGAAAAATAATCTTTTTAATTTTATTGATGTCTTGTGTTGTACGCTAGACTAAAAGGAGCTTTCAATACACGCATCCTTGACTTGTCTTGTATTACACGCAATCACAACCTTCCACGATAGCGTGTGTTGTACACAATATAAAGTTTCATTAAAGGAGATATTAATATAATATTATTATGAACTAGCCATTATGAATTATAATACCCACTTTTTGAAATTTTATTTTCTAAAATGGAATTCATTTTTGGATACTGATTATCGAAATTAGCCTGGGGTGAAATTTTGGTATTTTTCTGAAAACATTCAATTTTTGATGAATAGTGAAAACACAAGGTTACTATTTAAAAACCGACTTTTTATTTAAATAATTATTTATTTTATTTATATTTATTTCAGGTCAAAATTGATACATAATACCTATATATGTTCAATGAAATTCATTGGAGTCATGTTATAATAATTTTAAATATATAAAATTTTTATTGAACTTTTCACCGTCTTTTACCTACCTCCATGGAAAATTTGCAAATTCACATAAAACATAATTTTACTGCCTCTGTGAGTGGAATTTATAAAATTCGAGAGACACGGTTAATATAAAGGTCTAAAATGTGGTTCAATGAGATGAAAATAATTTTTGGTGAATAGTAACTTTTTACTTTTTTACCACGGTTAAAAATAAATAGGGTAATTAAGGGTATAAATGTTATTATTATTACCCTAACACATTTTATAATTCTATTGGATGAATTTAATACGACCAAAAATACCCTTAGGAATAAAATATGACCTTTTAGGGCCACATGGATTAGATTAGGACATTTATTATTAATTTATTTAAAGAAGGGTTAAAATAGTTAAAATCAATGTTTAATAACTAGATACTTTTAAATATAGGGTTATACATAAGATAAATTCAACTATAAATATTCATTAGAAATATAAACATATTTACTACATAATGGTATTTTATTTATAATTTTTAGACATTAAATAATTTACATTATTTATGACACAATGATGATGCAGTAATTATATTATTAATGAAATGTTGACATAATTGATGTTATAAATATCCAAATAAATGTAATTTGAGACTTTAAATGAATTCGACTAGTTTTCACGGATAATATGACATGTTATTATGGATTTAGTTATATTTTTTCGAACTAATAATTCTGTTATTATTTTCACAAAAATCAATTACTAAATAGTGTCAAAATTGAAATAAAATAGTTTGTAAAACAAATATTATATTATTAATTGTTATTTTATTCCGAAAAATCTAAGGTTCGGCCAAATGACATAGATAAGGTTATATATTTTAATAATAAACAACTTGGGGTTCGTTTGGCTTGTTATAGTTTGTTTATTAACCTTATAGTGTAACAAAACAAGAAGACACGGTGAAAGAAAAATTATTTAACTTAAAGTTAAATCTAAATGATAAGGTTAAAATAGAAACATAAACTTGTCTAAATTCTATTGGATGAGAGGATTTAGGCCCATCCACACCTTATCTTTGAAATAACTCAATTTGGAGCTATTAAAAATCGAATATGACTTTATAATAAAATAATATTTTTTGTTTTTCCAAATGTTCCCTTCTCCTCCCTTATAAAAGGGCACCTCCTCCCTCTCTTCCTCACACCACTTTGAGCATTCATGCTCCGCCAAACCCTGCAAAATTCTCTTCTCCACTTCCATAGAAACATCCTCAAGGTCCTGGTCTTCTTCAAAGACCAATTTTAGTTCCCTAAGAAGATGTCTCAAAGAGGCGCTTCAAAGAAGAGGTAATGTTTGTTACCGATTCTTTCAACTTTATTTCTTCTTCCACTTATTCTTTTTAGTTGTTTCATTATCAAGTAATAACATCAGTCTCAATCGTATACGGATATGTTATTATAAGTATGAAACAACCATATTTCAACATCTATCCATCCTACGGAAAATGAAATCACCACGCGTGCGTATGTATGGAATACCGTCTCCACGCCGTGGTGTAATCTATTTTCCACCACCACCTTACTTGGATGGGTATAATGGTGAAAGTAATGAATATATATGATTATTGTAAATTTATATTGATTGTATAATATTATACATACTCTTTAATACAGTTCCACGATCCTGGGAATGATATCATCGCTCGTGCGTACGTACAGAATATCGTCTCCACGACGTGATGAGATTAACTTTCCATGATAACCATTCAAGAATGATTATAAAGTATATATAATAAGTAATAATGAAATATATGACATAATAATTATACTAGACTTATGTATATATATATTTATGTCTTCTACTTCATTCCATTCAATTGAATAATGAAACGAAAACAACGTTCATTAGTACGTACGACCTACCGTCTCCATGAACTGTGTATTTCTTTCCATTTACCGATCCATTATATTATTGAATATTCTGAATATATAATTTATATACATCATGTTTTACATTCTGGATGTAAGTAATCATGATCTATGTAATCATATTAATAATTACAATTTAAAACACGAACGACAAATGAAACGATGTTACCCAAAATTCTACATTAACGTGACTTTACAAAAGAAAGGGTAAAATAAAGTCATAAGTGAACCATATATGATATAATAACAATGAATATGATTCTTTAATAATTCAATGACATTATATAAATCATTATATAGGTGGGTTGGATACGTACGAATCATATTGGACCTAAAGTAAGGGATAAATTTTTAATCTCATTTTTATCCGAGGTTTCTTATACATAAGTATTTACTAGGGTTAAGTTTATCATCCATGACCATGTTTTCTAAAAATGTTCTCATAAAATGTTTTCAATTCTTCCATGAATTTTTAAAGTCTTTTTTACCCTTTATTGACTTTTTAACACATTGTATGAATGGAATCGTTCATTTGGTTACCATATAAGGTAGTTTTTTACTTTTCTGACAAAAGTACGAGGAGAATGTTATTTTTAACATATACGGCGTGAATGGATTTTTACAGTTTCATAAAGCCTCCTTTTCAAGAAGCTTCCTCTACAATATTGCATTATTATTTTCAAAAAAACCATTTTCTGTTAAAATTACATGGAATTTTGTGAAAATAAAATGAATTTAAAGAAGAAAAGATATATTCCTCAAGAATTCATTTCAAGTGTTTTGTCAAAAATATTTTCCATCTAAGCTGACATTATGTCATATGTGTATGTTTCAAGTAAAATGTCTCTATGATTTAAATTGTATCAATTTTCTTATGATGAAATGATATCAAATTTTTATGGATTATGTTATGATGGAATGATGTTTAAGAATCCCATTTTATTACATTGGTTATGCTATGATGTATGATTTCTGTATTTTTTGGCACACGAAAGAATGATTTCATTATGAGATGGGTGGGACCTATATCTCCCTCCAATGCATTGGGTAAAGATTTATATCTCATGAAATAGACATGTCTGGAATGGTATGTTAATCCAGTTCAGTGTTACAGGACGAAAATGAGGAGTGAACTCGATTCAAAAAGGGACTTTTTCCACTAAGATGGTCTTGGCAGCAATGCCTTGGCTACTATGGAAATCATTACATGTGCTTAATGGATGCCAAAATTACATGTTTTATTCCCATTCTATTTTATCATGATTGATGTTCCCTTATGATATATGCCTTACGCACTTCCAAGATTCATGTCTTTGCTCATGATTTTGATGTTTGGATTTTATGTTCATGTTTTGGCATTCAAATGTTTATGTATTGTTTTATGTACTCTATGTTTACCCTTACAGGGAATTTGAGGTCACCCCTATTATGTTTTCTTTTCCACAGGATATAAAGAATGGTTTTATGTAAAAAAAGGGGGGGATGATCTTAATGGGAGATGTTGAAGATCTTTCACCATTATTAGAAGATTATATTCTGAGTTTTCAAATAGACTAAACTATTATAGTCCTTATGTGTTTGTTTTTTTTATGTACTAAGTATTCTGCAAAAGTAATGTAATGTCCATGTACGTCAAGCTTCATGTCTCTACAGGGCCCGTGTGGTGACTTCCCCTAGCTCGCATTCTTTATTCCATGGGTTGGAGACTAGAACCTGAATGGACTATCCCTAATACAGGGAGGTATTGAATTAAAACCTGTAAAAAACACATAGACTGTAATGAAACAATAAGAAACCATGTAGTAAACTATTCTAGTAAAAGAGTTATGAATGTAAAGGGGCTAGAATAAGTGCCCAACTGAATGTACTAGTACAACTGAAAAGTATTAATACAACTGAAAAGTACAAGCAGCTCCTATATCTCCCACCGAATATCCTACTAGAAATGTAGGTACAGATCAAAGGCAGTAGATCTGGGTCATTTCACACCAAATAATCTATGTTAGGGTACCGTCCAGTCCTAGCTATCTTGGCCTCGATCATTGTTACCCATCCTCTACAGAAGAAACAACAATGTGCGGGCATTTCCAATGTAGGGGTGAGTTTAACGATACTCTGTAGGGACTGTGATACCACATAGGTCTCCCATAGTTCCAAAAAGTAAATACAACAATGAAATAACTCATCTCAAAGCACGAAGAAATAAATATCAAATCTACAAAGGTATATTACCATATATATATATATATCTATGTAATCATGATATACTCATCTCATACATGAGGATAGAATACCACAAAGGTAACACCATGAAGGATGAAATACCACACATGTGACACCACTGTGATAGAGGTACCACACATGTAACACAATGAGTTCATCATTACAAAGGAAGAAGTACAACATAGGTAACAACACTGAGATCGAAGTACCAAACATGTAACACCACGAAGAAATCACCACAAAGGTAGAAGTATCACATAGATAACACCACTGAGATAAAAGTTTAACATAGGTTACACCACGAATATAGAAGTACCACAAAGGTTGAAAAACTCAACTCAAAATCTTGTATAACGTAACAAGATAAGAATAGATGATTAGTCATAATCTTGGTCATCATATTCACTTAAGAAGCACTGCTACTGGCCCACATAGGATCGATAAGCGACGAAACACATAGGATCTGAAAGGTACTAACCCTGGCTGACCCAGAGAATATCTGACACACACAGGATTGGTATGCGCCGATCCACATTGGATCACTGAGCACTGACCCACACATGATATGATAGTAGCTGACCCACATAAGATCGATAAAATCTAACTCACATAGGATCGATGTTATTCATTCATGTTACAGTGTGCCACAATATTCCTTACACACGATATGATCTATCTCTATAGAATCATCCCCTCGATATATCAGTCATTCATTAACCTCTAGTAATCACAAATAAGAGTAACCGAATGGACTTTCATGTCGTAAGGGATCCAACGCGGCCGAAGGTGCGTCAATCGGATGCACTTTCGATGAGTTATAAGCATTTTTGTTCTGAGGGCCTGGTTGGATTTAGGTTTGATCCAACCTGGTCATACACCAACTATCTACAAAACTCAAGTGGAGTATACCCAAAGGATTGTATCTATCCAAGGATCCTAGGGTTATATATGGTTCATCAAAAGGACATTCGGTTCTTAGGATATAATTTTTTAGGTATTTCTGGGTACGAATAAGCCAGTATCCAGTCCGACCCGATCAGACAGACCTGACCAGGTCTTGGTCCGACCCAGCAGGGTCAGGCCGAAGAGTTCTCGGCCAGGCCCGCGAATGGGCGTCTAGACTCACAATGGGGAGGCCCAGCATACAAGTGGGAACAAACCACAGGGTTGGCATCCCATTGGGTGGAAACCCACGAGGCAGTGACCCGCTGGGCTGGCGGCCTGGATGCAGTGAAGCACGGCCTACCGGGGGATCACGCTAGGTGGCACGTGGGAGTAGCTCCCCATGAATTCCTAGATGGCCTAGAGGCTGTTCGACTCCTTTGCAGTGGTGGCACCCCGTAGCATCTCTAAGTTGCATGAGGGACCCGCAGATAAGAGTCATGCCTTCCATCGAGGAAGGATAGTGTGTCGGACGCCATCTTTAGTTGCACATGGCAGCAAGCCTCTCAGCCACCGCAGTTAGATAATGTGTCAGTCACCTTCCTCTGGTTTTCCATAGCTGATGAGTCGTGGCTCGAGTCCTCCGACAGCATGCTAGTCGCACCACCTTCTACATATGCGGTCAGCCGGTGTGTCGGTCCCCACCGCTGAACATCACAGGTGACGATCCATGACGAGTTCCCCTGGCAGCATAGGTGGCTCACCTCCTTCCTCATGGCCGGTCGGTGTCAGCCACTCCCTAGTGCCCTGCCGGTGCCTGTCTCCAGTACCACCACATCAGTAGTCTTTAACAAAGAATGTAAATGGGTATAAAGGTAGTGGAGGGTCTGGGACAAGTTCATTAGGCCCACGCATTCTACGATAACTTGTAATCATAAGGATTAACAGGAATAAACAAACTCTTGGAATTTAAAACAAGTTAAGTCCAAACCACCAGAACGACGGATAAGCACCCGCAGCTGAGGAAGTGGATCAATGTTCTTCATCCCATACAACTAGACTCCAATGAAATCCCTCGATTGTTGATCTCTAGTTCAGTGCTTCGGTGTTGCTTGTCACCTCCCCCTGGAAATGGCTCCATTTAACAAGGGTTTGGCATCTCGGAACTTGGTGAGCACTTCATTTCATGGTGAAGCAATATTGATAGCCCTACTAATGATCCATACAAATAAGAGAGGGGGAGGGTATGTAACTACATTGGGAATTAATGTTGCCTCATTAATTAGGAAGCTTTCTAATTCTGCAAAATTTCTGTTACATAGATTGAAGGGTCAATCCATTTAATGGATATATACATCACTGCCCCCAAAATCCTCTTCTCTGTTGGAGGATAAGAATGAAAATTAAATAATGAAATTATTATTTTTAATTTCTTTTAATAAGTACAAAACATAACCTTATATCGAGACCTGCTGTTGTCTAGGTGATATCTCTTTTATGTGAATCATGTTGTTGCGGATTCAATGGTGCCCTTATATTTTTATCTGAGCAATTGTTCAAAAGTTTGAACACAATACCCCCGCCTTTACTGAACATATCATAAAAATGGTTATGAAATTCATACTAGGAATTGCAGGAATCAAAATCATGCATCCTAAATTTTTTCAGACTCATATTAAATCCAAATAATAAAAAAAATTACGTGGTAAAATCTAGGTCTTTACAATAAGTTATAGTACATACAAATTCCCAGTGGTCAGTTTTTTATTACTAGTATAGTAATAGTGAATAATAAATTAAAAATTTCCCTTGAGTAATTATTAAAAGTATGGTCATTGAGACCACTCTGACTAGGACATATGGTAGAGCACAGTCATCTTCGTGGCCACTTGTAAGGAAAATGAGGTAGATGAGCATAGTATAGTCTATTTAATGATATTGACCTACGAGTTCTATGTTGGCTTGAATTCATCAATGGTACCATCTTCAAATATTTCACCTCATTCTATTCTATATTTCATTCTTCTCAGTAAAATTGAATTATTGACATCTCCATGGTATGTTACATGATATTTTTAGTTGAGAGGCTACCTGTACCCATGTTTTTCCTATTATAGTTATAAATTTATTTGGTTTTCCTTTTGTATTCTATGGTTATAGGATGATGATTATATTACATAAAATTATATGTAAATTATTTTTCTATAGATACAACTATTAAATTTCACCTTTGGCATGTATTAGTTATTATCTATTTATTTTTTTATCATGTATTTCAAAAAAAACTCTCATTCATAGATTTAGAATTCTAGAATACTATTTTTATTATTGAATAGGAGTACCAAATGGGTCATAATTTCATAGATCCTCTGCCATTATTTCTGGAATATTTATCGTTGAGTTTAGAGGAAGTGTTGGTAGAAATATATAAGAATTTTATTTGTGAGTGAAAATATTTTTTTTCATTATTTATTTTTGTGATTATAACCCATTAATGTGATATTGATTACATGATCGAGTTATAATGGGTTGTTTCTATGATTTTTTTGTATTCTTATTGGATGATTTCGTTTATGGTATAATAGTTTAGGATTCCAGTGGATGATTAAAATTTGAATGTTTTCATTAGGAATAACGTTAATCCTTTTAAGGAACGTGTTATATTCATGAAGAAGGATAATGGTACTTTGATGTTATGCATAGAACACCAACAATTAAACCAGGTTACAATAAAAAACTATTTTATACTCTTGTGGATAGATGATTTTTTCAATCCACAGAGAGGGAAATTTTATTTTGGATGAAATGTCTATATTATGGACATAATTAGATTACCATTAATGATAATTATAACCATGATACTACATTAATTTTTATTTATGGGAACATATAGTTCATGTCCATGTCATTAGATGTTATGAATTTCTAAAATAAATCATGTGACTCTATAAATCATTGTTTTTTAAGTTCATGGATTAGATCACATAAGTATTCCTTGATTTAATTTTTTTGTACATGGATTTAAAATAAAATCATTTCAATAATAAAAGGATATTTTTAAGAATCCATTATTATTATTATATATATGTTATTTCTTCTATGAGAATATTTTTTATTTGAAATTTTCAATTTATTTTACATGTGGGTTCTTAACAATGATTTTTTGTATATATCCTTCAATGATAAAAGTAATAGTTTCATGAGAATATTACAAGGAGTAGTGTATATTTATTTCATTATTTTGTGACTGAAATAGATATATATTATTGTTCTTTTCCTCTAGATTCCCTAAGAGGGAGTCAGGTGCTTTAATATGAAAAAAACCCAGTTTTTTATGAGTATTATGTTAACATATGATAGTGAACCAAAATGGGTATTATTATATTTTATATAAATGGAATAACTATGTATCATATGATCCTAGGTAATTTGGAATGGTTTTGACTCTAAAACATTTTATGGTATAAAAATATTTAACGATATAGATGTATTTATTCTCTTAGTTGGGTCTAAATAAATTTCAGTGAAGGGGGATTATGTTCTTATAATCTTATACCATGGAAATATACCACACTATGGTAATGGTAATGTAGTTTTTGATAAACTGAGTATGAATATAGATCGCCAGATCCACATTCTCAGATATTGTGAAAAAATTAGAAACCTTACATTCTATCAAGTGTACCAACTACAAAATATTTGAAATAATCAACCAATAATTAAAAATATTATTTTAAATATTTAATTGCATACAATACTAAGAAATTTTTGGTTTATATATTTAGAGAATTATGGAAAATCATAAATTAATAAATCCCTTTTCATTCTGAAAAAATAAAAATTATTTCTTCTATATATGAATCCATTAATCTATAAAAAGCCTTCAATATGTACAAAAAAATATCCACAAGATTGTTTCTTTTAAATATATAATGAGTACTAAATTTAATTACAACGTTTCTAAATTGTATCATTATAAAGGGTGACATCATACTCACACTAAGGGTAAACATTTGTGATAACAATCAAGGTTCATAAGTGATCATAATATGAGTATAAATAATCTGGAAGGAATATATTCCATAATGTTATGTCTTGAAATAATGAAATTGAAAGCATAACATATCAATGGATAAAAAAATAATGAAATAATCATATGGTTATAATTATTAGTTCCATAGTGATGAAATGAATTATTCCAAATCGGTAATCCATTCCTATACAAAGACATCATGATCAACGAAATTCTGAAGATACCATTAGGGACCCTTATCAAGGTCCTATTTTTTTCTAGGTGTAAATACACCAAAATACCCATGATAGTTTATCTAATGAGACCTATCAATGCATTAAGGGGTTCTTTAAAACCCCAAAAATTAGTAATTAGGTGTAATTAACTCATCATATTTTTAAATTAATAATATATAAAATGCATATGTATCATCCCTTAGTAATCAATAATCATCTCTCTCAGATTAAAAATTAATGGAATTTTTTATATTTCCACAATCAATGAATAGAATAGATAACTATGTAAGCATCACACAAACTAACACCATAAAGAGTAAGGGGTAAATAGTATTTTCTATAAAATAAAAAACAATATATTTATAGAATCGAGTTCAAAACCCCATTTAATAAAATTATGTAAACCAAAAGTGTTATTTGTGAAAATTTAACAAAACAACAAATTTTTTTAATATTCAATGATTATTAATGAAAATGGAAGTTATGGATCATTATTTTGATAAAAACATCATTACATAATATACCCAAAAAATAATTTTTATTACATCACCTGATAAATATCCTAGATTGAGAATAGGACATGTCAACAGGCGATGAATTAGATGTAAAAAAACTTTTAGGAGTTTTCGAAAAATGGATTGGGAAATTAAAAAAATAAAACATATTCTTTGGAAAAAAATATTTATTAAACTAGTAGATTAATAATTAAATTAATAAAACATGAATTTTTTGAAATTAAGTTTCTTATAATAGAAAAATATGGAATAAGTATGTGTTCCCAAGGATTAAAAATCATAAAAAAGTTATTTTTTATAACATGATTATCATTAGAAAAAATACAAGAATTTACAAACCAAATTCCAATGTTACTTTTAGAAAAGTGAATTCAAAATATTTAAAATGAATAGTTTTTAAATATAAAATAAAATAATATATATTTTTAATGAAATTGGTTTTGTCAAAGTAAATGTATCATCGATGATAAAATATTTTTTCAAAGGAAAAAACATTTTATAATTTGAAAGACCGTTTTTTAAAATCCCAAATTATAATGAAAAGTAGTTAACAAAATTTTTATTAAAAAATAATTTTCCTAGATAATTCAATAATGTACCATAAAAAATATTTTGGTGTGAGAAACAAAGCATGGAAAACACTATTCAGGATGAAAAATTTTAAGTTAGAGAAAGAAGATTTGTGTTAATAATATCCATTAAGGCACTCATTCATAATGAAGAATGAAATATTTGATAATGTTTATATGGGATATATTTTTAGACAATTATTGATTATAAAATAGAATATTCAATGGATATATTTTACACCATATACATAAAATGTTTTCAATAGAATGATCATAACTCATAGAAAAAACTGAGTTACAAAAATCTATAATTTCATGAGTAACACTTGATTCAAAATGTAAAAGAAGAAAAAAAATTTTATTAGTATATCACATAAATAAAGATTAAACAAAACATTTATGGGTAGGAAAGTCCATATAAATAAATATAATGGATTTATAGTGGATAACATGTAACATTTTTCAATGAATAATATTTGAGACCATGAAAACGGTTACATTGTTTCATCATATACTAAAAAGTGATATATCCTTATATAATATAAAAATAAATATCTTAGTATTATATTTTATAACCAATATCCATCTTTATAACCTTTTATAAACTATATTAATATTTATCCCATACATTTATATTGGTTATTTATTAAAAAAATTCACTATCGAGAGTTGGTAATTTTGATCCATTTGATTATATTTCATAAGGGATACATATTTTTATTTTTATCCAGAATTTAATCATACCCATTTCATAAAAGGTAATAATTTTTTTTTAATTATTTTTTACTATATAATTTAATTTTATATGTATTTTTTTAATTATTAATAATGATATAGTTGTGGACATGGTTGTTTTGATAATTTATAATGAAAAAATGGTATCATAATAATTACATTTTTAAATGATTATATTACAATTATTGAACAAAAGTTTCATTATTTACTTTTTATTATCAAATATTATGGTTTAAAGATTATCCTTATAGTAATTTATATCATTAATCATGTATGTTTTTAAACCCACCCAATAAGATTATACTAAAATCTATGTGTAGGTTTTATAACTGCCGAGATTTGTTTTTTTAGAATATGTTTATGAATCTTTTAAAATGAAATTATTTATATTTTATTAATATGATGAATAAAAATAGGGAAAAATTAAAAAATCTATGGACAAAGAAAATGAGGTTTTCACCTATAAAAATAATATCTTTTCTCTTGTATGATCATTTTAGGATGATAGTTTAATAATGATAAATTATTGTGAATATTACTATCAGAAATCCAAATTTATATTTCCAGAATATATATCATTACTTATTTAACTTATATATTTAGTAAACAAATATCTATATCTAGATTTTAATGTATGTGATAAAAATTGAAATGATTCATTCATAGTAGCGATATTGGGTATACAGTCGGGAGAAATGTTTCATTTTTTTAGTGGAATGTGTAGAGAACATGTCCCCAATATCTCAGAGTCAATGACTGGTTTATTGAATTAGAATAGTATATAATTTATATTATTCTAAATTTGAAAATAGTATATATATTTTGGTAAACTAAATACATAATAGATTCATATATTAAAATTGAAAAATAAAATTACAAAAACATTTTATTTTTGTATACAATTAATTACATTATCATATCCATTAATAAAAATTAATTTTCAGTTTATGGGTTTCTGAGAAAGAAAAAAATAAGTGTGAGATCAAATTCATAATAAGGGTTATTTATAATGGATATTATGATTTATTAATGAATCACAATCAATAAGGAATGAAAAATATAAAAATTTAAATAAATGAACATGCATGACATTTAATTAGATAAATATTCTGAACATTGAAAAAGAATTTAACTAAAAAATGTTCTATATAATCAGTATCAATAATATCATAACTAGATAAAAAATAATAATTGTATAATGTTAAATAACATAATACTCTTTCCATGTAACCAATAACTTTGAATGAATTGAATAAATTGAAAATATCAGTGTGAAAATATCAAGGATAATAGTAATGTAAATCTAAATAATGGAATTATATAATTATTGGACACCTTCATATCATGCATCATAATATCACTACTTTCATTACATTCCAAAAGGATGTTTAATATAACTATAGAAACCTAATTAATTTTTCATTAACTTGAATGTATCATTTGTCTTATTGATGCATCAAGGGGTCAAATTATACCAATCACACTAAAAAATAAATGTCTAAAGCATTCATAAATACTAAAATAATTGATTTAATGCATAAAAATGTCCCGTATTATCAAATATCTATATTGGGTAAATAATAAATATTATGAATATTACATTAAAAATGGATTTTAATGTAGAAAACTATCTTTAGAATTGATATCTGGATTAAAAAAACATTTCCCATGATATATAATATTAATATTTAGAAGATAATTAATGAAAAATGATAAAAAAAATAGAATATATTACGTCGATGTTAATTACATCAAAATTAATCAAGAATGGTAATGTCAATGCAACCCTCAGTAAAAATAAGCACAAACTGTCATAGTGATGAATACTGTTGGGTTCAACATATACCCATTTGAGTAAAAATAAAGTAATTTTGGCATAGATTAATAGAAATACCCTAAAATATAATTAAATCTATTGTTGATGAAAATATATATTTTATTTTTGAATAAATCATTACAATCATTTTCAATGAAAATCACATATAAATGTTTTCATTAAAAAATTTCTATATATAATTGAAAAAAAAATCAAATATATGATATTAATGGAGTCATGTAATTATATATATGTTAGAAAATATAAATATAAAATTCTATTTGAACTGTATAAATATTTGGAAGGACCCTTCTAAAGAAAATCTATAATAGTATAACCCTCTTATAATTACTAAAATCCAAATGGTCATTGTTTTTAAAATTAAATAAAATTAAAGTGAAAACATTTTTTTATGAGTAAAAATGTGTCAAAATGGTTTGAATAACTAATTTAAAAATTGTTTGTATAATTTTATAAACTTATTTATAAAACATTGTTTTGGAAGAAAATCGATTTCCTATCAAAGAGATAATAATCTAAGATTTTCCTAAAAAAATACTAATCAATTTAAGTTCCAAAAAATAGAATCATGGTACTATTAATATAATATATTATTAATAATAATAGTTTAATAAAATTAAATTATTTTATAAGGAAATTGTAAAAAAATTCTTCCAAATGAAATTCGAGAAAAAAAAATTTCGATTCGAATATGATTTTGAGAAAACCGTTATAGTGATCATAATGATATAGTGATATTTAGTAAATGAATAAATTAATTGTTTCTACTAAAAATATACATAAAATAAATTAATGTAAATAAAAAAGGTTATGATATTCCATTATAAAAATATTCTTAGTAAGACATAATCAATGAAGTATAAGACTGTACCATTGAACAAAAATTGAGATATGAAATCCAATATCTAATTCTTCATTTTTATTAAACATTGCTTAACCTCATGAATAATTATTTTAAACATGTAATTAAAATAAAAATAACCATATTTATGAAATCCTATATTATTCTTTTAGATCATATTATCAGACATTCATTAATATTCACTCGTTATTTTTATTTTTTCCCATGTCAATTCCGTTATTTTCATATGTTTGTTTCATTCTTAAAGAAATTGTTAATTAGAATATTATATAGTTATATCATATACAGAATCATAATAATTATACAATAATAATATTTATAAAAAAATTAAAAATTTAAAACAAATCATGAAATATTGTTTTGAAAAATGATGTGTGTTACATTAATAGTGATTGTAGATCGTTTATATGCATAGTATTCATTTCCATATCCCAATGATCATTATGGAAATATGATATGTAATATATAATATTTACATAATGATCATAATATCAAATATACAATATTATATTCTTATATCCTCAAAGTGAGGTAGTGATTAAATGATAGTCCCATCACTTTGTGAAGGCGGTAGTCCATAGGCACAAGAACGATGTTACCATCATTATGTGAGTGAAATAATAAGAATAAAATGGTGTATGTAATAATTAGATGATGATAAATTTGAAGTTAATATCATATTTATTTCATTTATATTACATATAATAATTAACATTATGTTCATTACATTCCATGTAAATCATTATTGAGAGATGAATCAAATCGCTTCGCAAGGGGTAATATATCGTACACATAAGCCAAATTATTATATCCCATGTGGAATGAATAGTAAAAATATATATATAATATATTTAATAAATATGTATAAATATTTTATAAATATCATATATATATATTTTATATCAATTATAATACCTTTCTGTGAGCAATGTAAATGGAAGAACAAATGTCATCAGTTCACGTAGCGGTAGTCAATAATATTCATGAATGATTATTTCATAAACCATTTGATGGAATTTGTGATGGTTTTAGGTAATATAAACATTTTTTTGACATCCTTGTAAATGAAATAGGTTTATAATTTTATATCATATTGGTTTTATAATTATTAATGGTGTTGGGGAATGAAATAAAATAATGACACTCAATGAAGAAAATTAAATCATTTTGAGCTATCTTCCTTAGGAATTAACTTAAGCCCTCCTAAAATAGATTCATAAACCAAATAAGGATTATAATTTGTTTTTATGGATGTTTTAATAAAATTTTTGTAGTTAATTTCCAATTAAATTTTTTTATGGAATAAATAATGGATTATTGGTGGTTGTCTTTTATAGGTGAGGGAGACAAAAAGTTTAGTATATTTGAATGAAATTGAGTTCCCATGTGTTTCTCATTTGTAATAAGGGACCAAAATGGACCAATATCCAAAAATAAGGGTTTAATGGTCGAAATGTTTATAAAAATAGTTTTTGGGCAAGTGTATAAGACATTTAACAATTTTTTTTAGTTTAACCCTCAGTAATTCAATTTTAACCATAATCAAGGTAAATAATTTTTAAAACATCCACAATTCATGATGGTCAAAAATTTATTGGAAATTATTCTAAATTATAAAGGTTAGAAATATGAAGTCCATTTTTTCACATTCAGTCCACATATGTGGAAATTAAACATTAAAATTTTTCATAAAGGCGAGATGAAATTGTGGGATTTAATGGTGAAAATGATTTAAATTTCAGAATATTTTTACATAAAAATCATATGAAATTGATTCTCATGACATTTATTAGACTAATTGATAAAAAATTTAGTTAAATTTATATTAAAAACATTAAAATTATAATTTATAATTATAAATTTTTTAAACTAAAAGGATATTTTCATTTAAATTTTTTTATTTTTATGTATTCATCAAAAAAATGAATCACCTCAAAAATTTAGCAAAACATAAACATAAGATAATTTTTAATTTATTTTTCTAAGAAGAAGTATGTTTTATCAATTAATTTTTCCTAAAAGTGGTAAAAAATAATTTTATGTAATATCTACCTGGCATAAATAGACTGTTAGAAATTTTTTTAATAAAAATTCAATTTTTATAACTAATTCTAATTTTGATTCTAAATGATGTAAAACACACCATTTTTCATAACTTTTTAAACTATTCATAACCTAAAATTTGACGACTATGTTATAACTATTTTATTTTAAAAAAATTAACACTATGTCACATTTTTTCTAACTCAGTGTTTCATATGATACGAGCTATACTCAGTCAGTTCCATAACCCAATATAAAGATAGTTTTACATGTAATGAAAGATAAAATAATTATTTTGTATATTGAAATCTATTGATGAAGTTGTTTTTATTTAAAAATAACTATATCTTAAATACATAGTGTGTTACATTTTCTTCTAAACATGGCATTATATGTCGTATACACTATCGAATATAATGATATTATTTTAGATTCTTAGGGTGTTACATTTTCCCGATCATATAGAAATTTATTCCTTGAAATTCAAACCTGATCATGGTAGTTAATATTTTTATATTCTAAAATTATTTTATCAAAAATCCACACAAAAAAGAAAATAAATTAAGATTTAATAATATTTAAAATTATGTACAAAGGTCATAAGGTATAACATATCACTATGTTTCTATGTAGGTGAACACAGGTGGAATTTGATTGTGTTGTCAAGGATGAAGAGAATAAATAATTATCAAGAGTAACTGAGGTCATTTTTTCACTATGAAATTAGTTTCAAATGGAATTTTAAGGGCCTAAAACTATACATTTATGAAGATTTATATGATTTTCTATTTGGATGAATATTAATGTATTAGTATATAATCATTTTTTGATGATCATCCTCCTAAAGTTGAGTAATTATTTTTCTTAATAACAATATATGTCGTATTAGATACATCTTATATTTTTATTTAATAAGTATATTTCCAGCGTTTAGTTTTTATTAGACTAATTTCAAATTCACATATTACTCCATGAAATTAATATCTAAAAATGATTTTTTATTCTTGAAGAACTATAATTCAATTTTAATCGATTGTAATATCCATAAAAGTTTGATATGTATTTAAAAATTTCTCTAACTATTTTCCAAAACAATATATTTAGAATAAGTTGTACATTATAAAAAAATCACCATACACTTGACTAATACACTAATAACCAATACCACATATCATGTTCAACTTAAAACTCATTTTATAAATGAATAACCTAATAAAAAATTCATAGTATTATGATCCAAAAGTTTATAAATAAGGTCACTAAATATTCGATATGACCTTAAAATTAACCCTATAAAAAACATGAATTACCTCTTAACAATCAAATAAAATATTTGTGAATACCATTATCATGAATTTTGTTGAAACTTTGTTATAACTTGAATTAGCATAAAACCCTTCTGAAAATTTGATTCCTCCAAATTTCTTAAGTAAAGAAAATAATATTATATATATTCCTTAATTCAAATATTGTTGTGAACATCATAAATTATTATATAAAACACCTTCTCAGTAAATCATTTTGCTTTTTTTTAAAGGTGGCGACATGAACTGGTTTCCCAGCACATGCCCCAAAGGAATTATTTAATATAAAAAAGTGTTTACAAAACAAGCTCGAGGTGTAACATACTTACACATGTAGGGAATTAGAGATTACAAATCATAGAAAAAAATAGACACAAGCAGGGTACCTTCATTCAGAGAAAGATGTGCCTATATGACCAAGTTGTCATATTCTCAATGAAAGGTTGTATCAAATGCCTCTCAGCTACACCAAATGTGAAGTCTTTCCCACCACATAAGAACTCATAAAAGGGATCTTCAACAAACAAGATCTTCTGGTTAATATCATCTTCTACACTAACACTGGCTCCATAAAAGTGCTCAGCAGATTTCAAAAAAGGTGAGAAAATTGTTGCCATGTTTTGAGAAATGTGTAGAGACCCAATGCTTGACGTACATAGATATTACATTACTTTTGCGGAATACATAATAAATAACAAAAATAGACACACATGGACCGTAATAGTTTAGTGTCTTTGGAAACTTGGAATGGAATCTTCTAATTATGGTGAAAGATCTTCAATATCGCCCATAAAAATCTTCCACTTTTTGTTTCATTACATAAAACCTTTATTTTAATCCTGGGGGAAAAAATAAAAAGGGTGAGCTCAAATGCTCAGTAAGGGTATGCATGGATAAAATAAAACATACCATATACATTTGAACTTAAAAACATGAACATAATGTTTAAACATCAAAATTTTGAGAAACGACTTAAAACATGGAAGTACACAAGGCATACATCATAGTGGAACATAAATCATGATAACATAGCATGGGAATAAAACATGAAATGGTGGCATCCATTAAGCACATGTAATGATTTTCATAGTAGCCAAGGCATTGCTTCCAAGACCATCTTAGTGGACTAAGTCCCTTTCTGAATCGAGTTCACTCCTCATTCCAGTCCTGTAATACTGAACCGGATTAACTTACCATTCCAGCCATGTCTATCTCATGAGATATAAATCGTTACCCAATTAAATGGAAGTAGATATAGGTCCCACACATCTCATAATGAAATCATTCTTACTTGTGGCACAAAATAAACTTACATCATTCATAATAACCCAATAAATAAAATGGGTATCATAAACATCATCCCATCATCAAGTAATCCATATAAAATAAATTGATATCATTTCGTAATAAGAAAAGTTAAATCATTTAAATCATAGATACATGATACTTGAAACATACACATATGAAATAATGTCATCTTAGATAAAAACTGGTTTTGATAAAACACTTGAAATGAATTGTTGAGGAAAATATCCTATCTTCTTCAAAATCATTCTCATTTCACAAAATGTCATGAAATTTTAAAAGATAATGATTTTGATGAAAATAGACATGAAATCCTTTAGAGGAAGCTTCATGAAATAATGCTTTATAAAACCGTAAAAATCCGTTTGGGCTGTATAAGTTAAAAAAACATTCTTCTTGTACTTTTGCCCGAAAAGACAAAAAAGTACATCGTAACGTAAAACAAAAGAAGGATTCCTTACATACCATGTAGTAAAAGTCAAAAATGTGTAAAAAGGACTTTAAAAAAACATGACAACATTTTTATAAAACATGTGCATGGATAATAACAATAATCCCAGTAAATATTTATGAATAAACAATCTCGGATAAGAATGAGATTAGAATATTTATCCCTTACCTTAGGTCCGATATGCTTCATACGTTTCCTAAACTCGTGTATAATGATTTAAATAATTTCATTTACTTATTAAAAAATCATATTCATTGTTATGATATCATATATGGTTCACTTATGACTTTATATTACCCATTCTTTAGTAAATTCCACGTTAAAGAGCGTTTTGGGTAAAATCGTTTCATTTGTCGTCCGCCTTTTGACTTGTAATTATTAATATGATTACTTAGATCACGATTACTTAATTCCAGAATATAAAACATGATTTATATATAATATATATTCATAATATACATATATATAATATATCTATAAATGGAAAGAAAAACACCGTTCATTGAGATGGTAGGTCGTACGTACGCATTAACGTTGTTTTCTTTTCCTCATTGAATTGAATGGAATTAATTGAATGAAATACATATATATACATAAATCCAGTATCATTATTATGTCTTATATTTCATGATTACTTATTATATATACTTTATAAACATTTATGAATGGTTAATCATTGAGAATGAATCTCATCGCATTGTGGAGACGGTATTCCATACGTACGCACGAGGGATGTTATCATTCCCATGATCATGGAATTTTATTGGAGTGTATCTATAATATTACAGAATAAATACTACTTTACAATAAACATATATAGTTATTTATTTGCCCCATTATACCCATCCATGTAAGGTGGTGGTGGAAAATAGATTACACCACGGCGTGGAGACAGTATTCTGTACGTACGCACGCGCGGTGATTTTGTTTTCCATAGGATGGATAGATGGTGAAATAGGGTTGTTTCATACTAATAATAACATATAATTATATGAGTTATACTTATGTTATTACTTAATAATGAAACAACTAAAGAATAAGAAGTGGAAGAAGAAATAAAGTTGAAAGAATCGGTAACAGACATTACCTCTTCTTTGAAGCGCCTCTTTGAGACCTCCTTTCAGGGCACTAAAATTGGTAATTGAAGAAGACCAAGACCTCTAGGATGTTTCTAGGAGTGTTGATAAGAGAATATGGCAGGGGTTGCCTGATCTTGAAGGCTCAAAGTGGTGTGAGGAAGAGAGGGAGGAGGTTCCCTTTTAGAAGGGAGGAGAGGGGCACCTTTGTAATAACTAAAAATATTATTTTATTATAAAGTAATATTCGGTTTGTAATAGCTCCAAATTGATTTATTTTGAATCTAAGGAGGGTATGGGTGGTAATACTATAATCCAATATAATTTAGGCAATTTTAGGTCATTATATTAACATTAAAATTTAGTTTTAACTCTTAGATAATTAGATTGGCATTTACCATGTCACTTTGTATTTTTTTATTACATAGATAATAAACATACCATATACATTCAAGCAACCCCAAGTGGTATGTAAATGATACACCTATCATTATATAAGTATCATGGCCGAACCGTAGATTTTTAGGAATATAATAACAATTAATAATATAATATTTTTTTTAAAAACTATTTTATGTCAATTTTGACACTATTTGGTAATTAATTTTTGTGAAAATAAAAACAGAATGAGTAGTTTGAAAATTGTTAATTAAATCAATACTAACATGTCATATTAACACAGAAAATTATTTTAATTCATAAAAAGTCTCAAATTACATTTATTTGGGTATTTATAACATCAATTATGTCAATATTTCATTAATAAGATAATTAATGCATCATCATTGTGTCATAAATAAATTAAATTATTTTAAGTCTAAAAATTATACATAAAATAACATTATGTAGGAAATATTTTTATACTTCTAATTAATATTTATTGTTGAATTTATCTTATGTATAACCCTATATTAAAAATGATTTAGTTATTAAACTTTGATTTTAAATATTTTAACCCTTCTATAAATAAATTAATAATAAATGTCCTAATCAAATCCAAGTTGGCGTAAATGGTCATATTTTATTCCTAAGGTTGTTTTTGGACGAATTACTATTATCCAATAGAATTAGGAAATGTGTTAGGGTAATAATAATATCATTTTTTCCCTTAATTACCCTATTTACTTTTAATCGTGGTAAAAAAGTAAAAAGTTACTATTCCCCAAAAATTATTTTCAACTCATTGAACCACATTTTAGTCCTTTATATTAATGGTGTCTATCAGATATTCAAAATTCTACTCACAGAAGAGGTAAAATTATGTTTTTTGAAAAATACATTTTTTTAACTACCACTTAGTGGTTTCACTATTCAACAAAAAAATGAAAGCTTCTAGAAAAATACCAAAAATTAGGCCTAAGCTATATTTGATATTATGAATTCAAAAATGATGTCTATTTTACCAAATTAAAAACATATTAGTTGCATTAATTAATTTAAAAATTAATTGTCGTCATCAAAACAAATAGCGTGTTCTTAAGAGATAATAACTATCAAAAGATTGACACTTGTTTATGTCTGGTTTAAATGTGAAATTACTTCCTATGGCCAACATTGTATTATATTGTAAAAATTTATTCTATATATAATTTAAAACCACTCAAATTAATAAATTATCACTATTAATTATTTCTATTAATAAGGTTTTTTTTAATTAAAATTTAGTAATTTTCACTATTCATCAGAAAATGAATGTTATACAAGAAGTACCAAAATTTCACCCTAAGATAATTTCAATATTCCGAATCCAAAAATGAAGTCCATTTTGAAAGATAAAATTTATAAAATTTCAAAAAGTGGGTATTACTATTCATAATGGCTAGTTCATAATAATATTATAATAATATCTCGTTTAGTGAAACTCGGTATTGCGTACTACACACGCAATCGAGGAAGGTCACAATTGCGTTTAATGAAAGGAAAGTCATGGATGAGTTTTTTGCAAGCTCATTTTGGTGTAGCCTACAACACAATACATTAATGATATTAAAAAGAATATTTTTCATAAAATCTCGGGGTGTTACATTCTACCCCCCTTAAAATGAATTTCACCCTCAAAATTTTTCGGGGTTATAAATGGATTACTACTCGAAGGCTTCTTTAATGGAAACCCACATCGTAAAAAGGAATAGCAAAACTTGGCTTTAAAAACTAAATTATGAAACGTAATGGTTACCCAAATTTACTCATCACTTGGTTTCCATGTAGGAGAACATAAGTGAAAATATGGATATGGAAGAATAATCTAACCATCATGTTATAATGGAGAGTGGTAGAGAACATGGCTATGAAAAATCCAACAATCACAAAGCCATAAATTTGTGACAATCTAATGTGCCATCCAATTCATCAGATATCAGAGCACTAGGACAACATTTTTTGTTTTCAAGATCATTTCCCTGATGTTGATGAAATTGGAATTAGAAGAAATACTATTGTGATTTTGGATCAGTCTCACCGTTGGTAATTCTTTAGACAACTTCCACTTCATCGTGTAAAGAAATGAAGTTGAATTTTTCATTCGTGATGTGTTAGCAGATCATGTGATAGAATGGTGGGTCATTCCATCTGTCTCAAACAAAAGGTTAGAAAAGTTATCAAAAAAAAATACATAAGTCCATATATAGTGATATTAATGATATATGGTTCCTAAAATTGACTTATACTTCATACATCGTACTACTTAATAAAATAAAACTAGTTTCTACTAAATATGGACTTCTTGTAGTCCAGTGGTACGTGATAAAGGCCAGTCGCACTTCGGCTATGGGTTCGATTCCCACAGCCTTGTCCGACGCGATGGGCTGTTGCCCATCCTGCAGGTTGTCCTTTTTCTAAAACAACATTACTATAACATCCCATAAATAATATCGAAAAAACATTTATCCTTAAACAATACTAACTTATGTCCAACATAATCCATTCCAATCATTATGCTTATTTAAAATACTAATGACCAATATCATATTATAGTGAAAACTATTACCATAGAGTTCATACAACAAGCATGTTAATACCATCGTTGATCCCCATATATCATGAGATATGTCTTGTTGGTTACATTCCAAACATTCGAAGGTCTTAATCATGTATTCTCTTGAAAAATGAATACCCATGGAATCTTAGTGAAACCATGAGTGCTGTCAAAAGTTAACTCTTTTCACATACCAAAACCTCAAACCATTATATAACTATTTCGTTATATCAGTCATGAGCTCATGAATACTGTCATTTATTTCATTTTCTCGTTATACCTTCATTATGCGCATATCATCTTTTTTCCAAAAATATCTCAGTCACTTTCCATGGTTACCGGTATTATTGAAAACCACAATAGACCAATACATAAATATTCCAATATTCCACGATACTATATACAACATTATTTTGGAATCCCATTACATAAACACTTAATCATTCCACCACATCGTTTTCATATTCAACATCACCAATAGTGATCACATGTGACTTCCCTTTGTCCTTTTACATAAGTGGTTTCCCATGTCGATCATCACTAACCCTTGGATTAGGGCATTTATTAGCATAATGCCCCATTTCCAGGCACTTGAAGCATTGATGTGTTGGTGGTGCATTCTCTGCAGTATTTTCTTTATTCACATCATTAGAAATTCTTTTTCCATTACTTCGACACTTAGCTGCTCGATGACCTTTATTTCCACACTTAAAACATTTTCTAGTCCTTTAAGACAATCTACTCCAAGCTTATTCCACACTTTGAGAATAAGGAAACATTCATCTTCGTTTAACCATTATTATGAAATTTCTCCTTGAACACCATTTTTCGTTTCTTGTCTAAACTATGAGACTGATAAGTAACACCAACTTCCATTTCTACCTTGATAGCACAACACACAATTTATTCATAGCTACTGAAGTCTCTTATAGTTAATTCCCTTTGATGATTTGGTTTTCAGCCAATGAAGAATAAATAAACATTACTTTCAGGTTGGATGATAAAGCCAGATGAATACCTTGAAAGCATTGTAAAATTCACTTTTTATACACCAACAGATTCATCATCCTTTTTCTTTAGCTCAAGAAACTCTTTCTCCATCTTTGTTCGAAGAATACGAGGGAAGTACTTATTGAAAAATAAGTTATTGACTCGTTCCATTCCATGGACTCATTTTCATCTCTTGGCCTCGTATTCTTGATAAGATTCCACCATTGATCAGCTTCACCTTCCATACGATATAATGCTAAGATGAATTTATCATGTTCAGAAGATTGAAGAACTGAAAATATCTTTTCAATGGTACTAATCCGTTCTTCAGCAACAAGTGGATCAGAAGACCCACTGAAAGTAGGTGGATGTTGCCTCATGGAGGACTCAATAGAATATTGTTCCCTTCTCTGATCATTTGAAGTCCAGAATGATTTATAGCTTGTGTAAGTATAGGAATAATATTTTTCACTCCATCTCCCATTACATTTGTTTGTTCAGGAGTACACTCATTTCATTGTCCATTGCATTGATTAACACGGTTCCTTCGGGTACCAGCCATTATCTAAAACCCAAAAAGAATAGTGTGAGTGGAAAAAATCATGCTAGGGAAAACAACATAATAAAGGGAGAGTACCTTCAATATATAACATCTTAGGTTTAATTCTATGATCTTTAACTTAATTCTAGGACTATAACCTATACTTATACTTATGCTTAGGGACATCCCTATAACTACCTTTGAAATATCTCTAGGGATCTCACTAAAGTTCTCGATTCCTAGTTTCCAAAGGTTGACTAAACCTTTCCTCTGATACCAAATGTAGAGACCCGAAGATTGACGTACATAGATATTACATTACTTTTTCAGAATACATAATACATAACAAAAACAGACACACAAGGACCATAATAGTTTAGTGTCTTTGGAAACATGGAATGTAATCTTCTAATTGTGGTGAAAGATCTTCATCATCTCCCATAAAGAACTTCCACTTTTTGTTTCCTTACCTAAAACCGTTATTTTAATACTGGGGGAAAATAAAACATAAAAAGGGTGAGCTCAAATGCTCAGTAAGGGTAAGAATGGATAAAATAAAACATACCATATACATTTGAACTTAAAAACATGAACATAATGTTTAAACATCAAAATCTTGAGCAACGACTTAAAACATGGAAGTACATAAGGCATACATCATAATGGAACATAAATCATGGTAACATAGCATGGGAATAAAACATGTAATTGTGTCATCCATTATGCACATATAATGATTTCCATAGTAGCCAAGGCATTGCTGCCAAGACCACCTTAGTGGACAAAGTACCTTTATGAATTGAGTTCACTCCTCATTCCAGTCCTGTAATACAGAACCGAATTAACATATCATTCCTGCCATGTCTATCTCATGAGATATAAATCTTTACCCAATGCATTTGAGGGAGAGATATAGGTCCCACCCATATCATAATGAAATCATTCTTACTTGTTCCAC
Source organism: Viscum album (assembly GCA_963277665.1). Taxonomy (NCBI): domain Eukaryota; kingdom Viridiplantae; phylum Streptophyta; class Magnoliopsida; order Santalales; family Viscaceae; genus Viscum; species Viscum album. The sequence continues at coordinate 1,683,777,447 of OY728161.1, read as the reverse complement.
AAAATAAACATACATCATTCATAATAACCCAATAAATAAAATGGGTTTCATAAAAATCATCCCATCATCAAATAATCTATATCAAAGAAATGGATATCATTTCATAATAAAAAAAGTGAAAAAATGTAAAACATAGAGACATGATACTTGAAACATACACATATGAAATAATGTCATCTAAGATGAAAAATGGTTTTCATAAAACACTTGAAATTAATTCTTGAGGAAAATATACTTTCTTCTTCAAAATCATTCTCTTTTCACAAAATGTGAAGATATTTTAAAAGAAAATTATTTTTTTGAAAATAGTCATGAAATCTTGTGGAGGAAGATTCATGAAAAAAAAGGATTTATAAATCCGTAAAAATCCGTTCGGGTCGTATAAGTTAAAAAAACATTCTTCTCGTACTTTTTCCGGAAAAGTCAAAAAAGTACCTCGTAACGTAAAACAAAAGAAAGATTACTTACATACCATGTAGTAAAAGTAAAAAAAATGTGTAAATAAGACTTTAAACATACATGAAATTTTTTTTATAAAACATTTATATGGATAATAACAATATCCCCTGTAAATATTTACGAATAAACAATATCAGATAAGAATGAGATTGGAATATTTATCCCTTATTTTAGATCTGATAAGCTTCGTACGTATCCAAACCACTTTTATAATGATTTAAATAATTTCATTGACTTATTATAGAATCCTATTCATTTTTATGATATCATATATGGTTCACTTATGAATTTATATTACCCGTTCTTTTGTAAATTCCATGTTAAAGAGTGTTTTGGGTAAAATCCTTTCATTTGTCGTCTGTGTTTTGAATTGTAATTATCCATATGATTACATAGATGATGATTAATTAATTCCAGAATATAAAACATGATTTATATATAATATATATTCAGAATATACATATATATAATAAATCGATAAATGGAAAGAAATACACCGTTCATGGAGACGGTGGGCCGTACGTACGCATGAACGTTGTTTTCGTTTCCACATTGAATTGATTGGAATTAATTAGATGAAATACATATATATATACATAAATACAAAATCATTATTATGTCATATATTTCATTATTACTTATTATATATACTTTATAATCATTTATGAATGGATAATCATTGAGAATGAATCTCATCGCGTCGTGGAGACGGTATTCCGTACATACGCACGAGCGATGATATCATTCCCATGTTCGTGGAATTTAATTGGAGTGTATGTATACTATTACAGAATCAATACTACATTAAAATAATCATATATAGTTATTTATTTGAACCATTATACACATCCATGTAAGGTGGTGGTGGAAAATATATTACACCACATCGTGGAGATGGTATTTCGTACGTACGCACGCACAGTGATTTCATTTTCCATAGGATAGATAAGTGGTGAAATAGGGTTGTTTAATACTTATAATAACATATCAGTATATGAGTGATACTGATGTTATTACTTAATAATGAAACAACTAATGAAGAATATGTGGAAGAAGAAATAAAGTTGAAACAATCGGTAACGGACATTACCTCTTCATTGAAGAGCCTCTTTGAGACCTCCTTTTAGGGCACTAAAATTGGTCTTTGAAGAACACCAGGACCTCTAGGATGTTTCTATGGAAGTTTAGAAGATAATTTGGCAGGGGTTGGCCGATCTTGAAGGCTCAATGTGGTGTGAGGAAGAGAGGGAGGAGGTTCCCTTTTATAAGGGAGGAGAGGGGCACCTTTGGAATAACTAAATATATTATTTTACTATAAATTAATATTCGGTTTTTAATAGATCCAAATAGATTTATTTATAAGCTAAGGTGGGGGTGGGTAGAAATCCTCTCATCCAATAAAATTTATACAAGTTTAGGACATTATATTAACCTTAACTATTAGTTTTAACTCTTAGTTAATTAGATTGACATTTACCATGTCACTTTGTATTTTTATATTATATAGTTAATAAACATACGATATACATCCAGGAGACCCCCAAGTGGTCCATTAATGATACACATATCATTATATAAGTATCTTGGACGAACCTTAGATTTTTAGGAATATAATAACAATTAATAATATAATATTTGTTTAAAAAACTATTTTATGTCAATTTTGAAACTATTTGTTAATTGATTTTTGTGAAAATTAAAACAGAATGATTAGTTCGAAAAAAGATAATTAAATCGATACTAACATGTCATAGTAACATATAATGTTATTGGAATTCATAACAATTCTCAAATTACATTTATTTGGGTATTTATTACATCAATTATGTCAATATTTCATGGATAAGATAATTATTGCATCACCATTGTGTCGTAAATAAATTAAATTATTTTAAATTCTAAAAATTATGAATAAAATACCATTATGTAGGAAATATTTTTATATTTCTAATTCATAATTATAGTATAATTTATCTTATGTATAAACCTATATAAAAAATGAATTAGTTATTAAACATTGATTTTAACTATTTTAACCCTTCTTTAAATAAATTAATAATAAATGTCCAAATCTAATTCAAGCGGGCCTAAATGGTCATATTTTATTCCTAAGCTTATTCTTCACCGAATTACACTTATCTAATAGAAGTATTACATGTGTTAGGGTAATAATTATATCATTTTCACCTTTAATTACCCTATTTACTTTTAACCGTGGAAAAAAAGTAAAAAGTTACTATTCACCAAAGATTATTTTCATCTCATTGAACCAAATTTTAGTCCTTGATATTAACTGTGTCTCCCTGATTTTCAAAATTCCACTCACAGAAGTGGTAAAATTATGTTTTATGAAATATTTAATTTTTACCACTTAATGGTTTCACTATTCATAAAAAAATGAAAGATTCCAGAAAAATACCAAAAAATCCGGCCTAAGATATATTTGATATTATGAATTCAAAAATGATTTCTATTTTACCAAATTCAAAACATATTAGTTTCATTAATTAATTTAAAAATTATTTCCCGTCGTCAAAACAAATAGCATGTTCTTAAGAGATAATAACTATCAAAAGATTGACACTTGTTTATGTCTGGTTTAAATTTGAAATTACATCCAATGACCAACATTATATTAAATTGTAAAAATATATTCTAAATATACTTTAAATCCACTAAAATTAATAATTTATCACTATTAATTATTTTGATTAAAAAGGATGTTTTTAATTAAAATTTAGTAATTTTCACTATTCATCAGAAAATGAATGTTATCCAAAAAGTACCAAAATTTCACCCTAAGCTAATTTTGAAACTCTGAATCCAAAAATGAAGTCCATTTTGAATGATAAAATTTATAAAATTTCAAAAAGTGGGTATTACTATTCATAACGACTAGTTCATAATAATATTATAAAAATATCTCGTTTAGTGAAACTCGGTATTGCGTACTACACACACTGTCGAGGAAGGTCGTGATTGCATGTAATGCAATGAAAATCAGTGATGAGTTATGTGAATGCTCCTTTTGGTGTAGCATACAACAGAAGAGATTAATGAAATTAAAAAGAATATTTTTCATAAAATCTCGGGGTGTTAAAAAATATATAGCACAAAATCCATGATTGTGAGATCAACAGTGAGCATCTGAACCCTATACTTTTCCCCCATCTATGAAAACTTGATGTTCAATGACTTCTCCTCTATTATTCCAAGAATACACATTAACACTTGAACTAAAAGTATCAACATCCATTTCGTAGTGAGAAATCCTAAAGGATAGCAATGAGAATTTCAAAATATGCTTTACTTTTGAAACACATGAAGATGCTCCCCCTTGATAAAGATCCCCTGCTTAAATCTGTCTTTTTTCTCTTCAATTTTTACAATGTTTTTTGATCCATATCCATGACAAGATCTGGGGGGAGTTATCAATTATGGCCACCTTGGCATGATCAATGCCCAGAACTGCCAAGTATTTCGTGTAACTGCCATCTTAAAAAATGCATGATTCGCGGTAGACTCGTCGAGATATAATATTCATGTATGGGTCCAATTTATCAAGAAGTTTCTCAGCATATATGATTTAACTGGTTGTGAAGACAAAAATTCATAACATCTCTACATCCCTCTCCAAAAATGTTGGGAGGAACGGCCTCCGCTTCCCATATACCATCTTCTCCTTCATGTTGAAACAAACAGATCCAAATAGCACCAATTCAGAAATGAAAAGCAGATCTGATTAAGAGATCATAGACAAAACCCCAAACAGGTTTAACGGTCTCAGCCCTAAAACATCCCTAAAACTGGTACAGTCCAAGAAACTAGACCAGTCCAGATGAACTAAAAATGAAGCAGAAACATCCTTGAGAAAATAACTATAAGACAGACTTTATGTAGAAAATGAACAATGATAAATAGAAACCAGTTTGAGACAGGTGAACCAGGAGCATTTCAGTAAATCATTTATCATTCCAACGGTTTCTAGTATTATCAAATTTACATTATCCAAATAAATCATCCCTTCCTCCAAAAAAAATTTCCTTAACATCATCATCATATTAAGGGTTATGTTTCCCAAAATCATGTGTTTTCCAAAATTTTCAATTTTCCATTGAATCATTATTCCTGGTCACAAGTATTATTAAACATACACATTCAAATTAACAATAAAAATTACTATATTATAATCCTTATAAATATTATAATTCTTATAGCTAGGATATAACGGAAAAATACTCAGATGTTGTAATTCATGAATTAAAAAATACCCATTCTTTATTGTATATGGTACTATCATAGGATGAATATGATCCAGTAGTTCCTCTTGAGGTATATTTCTTTTACAATTGAGACATTAATTTTTATAGCATCACCTATCATAATATTTAAATAACTTTATATAGAAATAATTTTTCTTAATGTTGAAATAATAATCATAGTGAAATATACATCCCAACAAGTGTAAAAATTACTGTCCTTTTATGATTACACCAATTTGTTTCCTTGCACAATTAGGATATGTTGTAAATTAATTCATTCACTTGATCAATTTATCCAACTTTTCCATATCTCTCTTTTATTGTCTTACTTCAAATCAATTCCTTAATACATATAGTATATTTCTATCCTATTAGTACATGATATTATGTATTCATATGATTAAATGGTTTAGAAGACTAGATACCTCTGAAATATTGAAATAATCACATCAATGAAATTGTTATTCATACATTTTGGATTTCTAGCATTGATTATATTCACATTCCTTCTACATGGTGATATTTCTAGATGATGGAATACATATGATTAGATAATATATTTAGGAATCATAAACAATAATCCAATAACATGATAAATACTGAGTATAAATAAAATGCATTATTCTTATATAATCTAATAATAATAAATATAGTTTCATTAAAGATATATCAATTTTTAAATACATAAAAATGGTTTTTAATAAAAATGTTAATTATCGAAATTATATAACATGAGAGTGTCAAACCGTGTACACAGTAAGGACCATTTTAATACAGCATGTGATGGTTGTGTCCAACCAAATGCACCGTAAAGGAGTTGTTACCCTTAGGTACCTCTGTGCTAGAACCATGCCCTCTGATAGTATAATGATAGGGATGTATTTAAATGATAAACACATAATATATACCTTAACAAAACCATTATGTCTTCTTCTATAATTGTCCAAAAATATTATCATAGTTTTATGATCCCTAATATTAATTTTCATAAATATAGGTATAGAGGTTTCCAATAATCTATTTTTAATACCAAATATATTGATTTCATCACCATTAGTCTATAGAGTGTGTCTTATTTATTAAATTTGAATAAGATACAAGGAATCCCCTCCTAAATGATATAATAATTTAGTTGTGTTGGTAAACTAGAAACATACTTGGGTTCAATTTTATCTTTCAAAAAAATACAACACAATTTTTTAAAGGAATTAATGTATTATAACTAAAATATAATTTAATATCAATCACTATAAACATCAACGATTCATGATAAATGAATCAAAATATTGGGGAAATGAAATTTTTATTGACGGATAATTATTGTGAAAGATATTATGAATGCATAAATCATAATCAATAATGAATGAAAAACATGAAAATGTAAATATATAAACAAACATTACATTTAAATATCTGACTCTATTATCCTATATCAAGTTAATTTATAAAAATTATTCAATAAAATCATTATCATAAATATTTAGGACATAATAAATATGTAAATTTAAATAAATTAAAATACATTCCATATAATCAATAAAATAGAATGAAATTCATCCATAAATAAGATCATTTTAAAAATAACATGTATCAAAATAACACAAATTATAATGAAGTTAATCCTTAATTATTGGATACCATGATCAAAAGAATCAAGATACCACTATTGTTAATACATTTCAAGAATTTTTAATATATTGGAGGAAACTCGATTAATGCGTGATTAACTTGATTGTATCATAGAACCTATTGATGCATCGTAGGGACATATTATAGAGGTACCCATTGAATATTTTAGGTCCAAAGTATTCCTTGTATATTTAATATTCGTTTTAATTCATATATAATGTTTCTAATAATTGAATAGTCTAATTGATAAATGAATATAGATTATCAATATTTCCTCAGATAATCAAATGAATTTCAATATAATACATTTTATATAGAAATGATATATGGTATAGTCAATAAAAATATATATTAGATATAATAGGTATATTTTGGGGAAATTTAATGCTTAATAATCACTTCAAATTGAATATTTCAATGTTAAATTATTAAATACAAAATAAAATTAGGAATTGGAAGTGGATAATATCCTTCATTAAAATAATCAAAAACAATCCAAGGGAAGAATAAATTTGGTATTGACAAATACCAATTGAAGTGAGAATTAAGGGTTCTCGAAATTTTTGAGTAGAAATAAAATAAAAATATAATTACTATAATTTATAAGGACAACATCCTTTTCTTTTTGGGAAAGATATTTAAAATACTTTAATTTGAATATAATTGTATAAAAAAATTAAAAATAACCCCATAAACATGAAAAAGAAGATTTAATTAATTTATGGCCATGAGAGAGGGTGATTCTATACATTCCATAAAATTTATAAATAAATTTCATTTCCCATTTTAAAAATAATTGGAATGTGTCTTGTTTAGAATATGATAAGAAGATTCTGTTTAAAAATTTTGTAAAACCAAAATGGAAGTTGTTTCGTAAAATAAATAAAATTACATTAAAAAAATTATAGAGATAAAAATTGGGTAATGTAATTTTTAATAAATCATTTTGATGTGGTTAATGTTTTACTTTAATAATTTTTAAAACAATGTTTTGGACGAAAATGTTTTTTGGCTGAAAAGACATATAAAGTCAGATTTTTCATAACCATACACATAATAAATTTGATAACAAATGTTTGTAAAAATGGTAATATAAAATTCAAATGTCATGAATATAAAGATTAGAATAAAATAAAATGGATTTATGTATGTTGTAAAATAATTTCCATCAATTGAAATTCAAGAGTAAATAATCTCCATCGGATTGAAATTATTAAATAAAACATTACAATGATCATAACATGGATGTTAGAATTAGTAAATAAATAATTTATTAATTTCAATAATAAAACATCCTAAATAATAGTAAATAGAAAATAAGGTAATAATAATTCATTATACATATAATCTTGAAATTAAATTATCAACAATACATAATATTAACCCAATGAATTGAAATTGAGTATTGGAATATTTTATGTCATGATTTATTTGGATATAATGATTATTAAATAATTGGATAGTGGATTATAAAAAGATATTAAATTAAAATATAAATGTATTTATATTTTCATATATTATCATTTTATAACAAATTATCACCCATTCATTAATAACCATTCATTGTGTTTATTTTTTCGATTGTTAATTGTATTATTTTATCTTGTGTACTTCATCATGAAAAATTTGGTTCTTGAGAATTTTACATTGTTCTATCATCAGTATAATCATAATCATGAAATAATAATAATATTTATACATACATTATTTTTTTTAAAACCAATCGTGAAATATTTTTATGAAAAATGATGTATATTACGATAAGGGAGATGACATGCATTACGTATGCATGATTACATTTCCATTTTCTAATAATCATTATAGAAAGATGATTAGTAATTTATAATATTTAACTAATAGTAATAATTTCATATATATTATATTTTATTCTTATATGTATATATATCATCTATTTGGATTAGTGATGGAAATTGAGTCACCTTGCTTTGTGAAGGTTGTATTCCACACATACACGAATGACGTTATCATATTTTAGTGATTTAAAAGGTAAGAAAGAAAATGATATATATTATCTTTCTAGAATGATATGAAAATAATTAATTTCATAATAGATTCATTTATATCACATATAATCATTAATTTTAACCTTATAACAGTATATGTAAATCATTAGTGAAAGAAGAAGCACATCAATTTGATAGAGGATAGTCAGTTACACACACACTCGACATTATCATATCCCATGTAAAATATAGGGTTAAACATATATATTATATAGTTAATAAATTTGTATAACCATGTTAATAATTCATATATGAACAATATATCTATAATCATACTTAACAATGATGTTTGGAAGTATAAAAACTAATGATATTAGTTCAATAGGTTATGGTGTACCATACACACGAACGATTATTGAATAACCCATGTGATAGAAGAAGAGATATTTATAGGTCGGAATTCTATTATAAAAGACTCTATGTATATGGAATAAAATAATTTTATTAAATAATTTTTTAATAACAATTTATGTATTTGGATAATGAAACAAAATAATGAAAAAATTTGATTTACAATAACTCTTCATCGAGTATCCTCATTAGGTTTAAAGTAATGCCTCTTAGGATGTATTAATACAAAAAATAGAGCTTTAATGATTTGGGGGGATATATAGATGTTATTTGGTTAGGTATATTCCTAAGAAAGAGGTGTTTTTTTTTGAATAATGGAGTATATGTGGTGGCGTTATTTATGTTTTGGTGAGGAAATACTTGGTATCTTTACAAATATTTGAGATATATCTTGTGTTTGACTCCTAAAAAGGGTAAACAATGTAATGTTATAAAATAATAGATGTTTAATGATATAAATATGTCTAGGAAATATCTGTTACACTATTTTTCAGTTAATTTTAACTATAATTCCCTATACCTCTCCAGTCCATTACATTGCTAAAATTTGGTGTTTAAGGTGTTATAAGAGGTAAATGTGTCTTATCGCCAATAATTAAACAATATATAAACTATTTAATGATTCTTTTAAGTAGTAATGGTGTCATAGAAATAGTATCATAGAAACATTGTCATTAAACAATGTCAGAGAAACGGTGTCACAGAATTGGTTTCACAGAAACAGTTTCACAAAAACGGTGTCACAGAAACTGTGTCCTCGAAACGGTGTCACAGAAATGGTGTCATATAAATTTTGTCACAAAAATGTGTCCCATAAATAGTGTCACAAAATCCGTGTCACATAAATAGTGTCACATAAATAGTGTCACATAAATGATTTCCCAAAAATGGTGTCAAAGAAACGGTGTCAACAAAATCGTGTCACATAAATAGTGTCACGTAAATGGTGTCACAGAAATTGTGTCACAAAAACAGTGTCATAGAAATGGTGTCACATAAATGTTGTAACCAAAACAGTGTCTTATAAATGTTGTCACCTCAATTCAGATCTTGGTCTCCCACTCCAGTAGGTTCACAAAAACCCACAACGAAGTCACCAGGGGATCATGTTCTTCCATCTAAAACACACTCTAGGGAACCCAAAGTATTTCACTGAAATTACCCAACAAACAACCCTACCCCAATCATATAAGTATTAAGGACTCATCCACCACAAATTGTTACTATCTGATTTGGGTGGTACTGATTCTCCTGCACAGTTTTAATCGCGTTGCAAAAAAATTCCACCTAATATGGGTAGGATATATCTTCCTTGTGCATTCTACGCTCATAGATCAAAAATATGTCATGGTTTTACCAATTCCCTGAACAAACAATAAGAAATAAATTCAATGGAATGATTATTATTTAACAGTGTCTATCAAAACTACTTTAGAATGTATAAAGGACACATTGTGTAAGCATTTTTATCCACAGAGCCTTACGGTCAACAGCCTATGAATTCTACAATTGTCCTTACCCCCATCCTCCAACAACCTGAGCCGTATGTAGACATCCTGGGGTGCTGGTGTTTGAAACTCATACTGCCTACCACCTCCCGCTATTTTACCATCTCCATCCCCATGTATTCCACACTACGTACCTCTATACTCGAGATGATTCTACTTCCTAGGTGGATAGTCGACTAGCTCCCTCTTACCAACATGTCGGGTAGAAAAATATATAATAATATGTTCCTAGCCATCACTACCATAACACCTCATCTTCTATGGATAACCAAAACCAGAATATGGCCCTTGAGGTCCCTGATCCTTAGAAACTCTATCATAGGGACTCCTCTAAAAAATTCCTCACACATCCAAACCCCTGATCATGTTGTCAAATACTAGGATCCGAACAATCTATCAAGGACCCATGTGCCTACCACTAACGTTCAATGTCTACTCATCCCAAATTATCTCCAACACCAAGGCCCAAACCATCACTCCAGCATTGGTGAGCAAGCACAAGTAATCTATATAGGCTATAATTTCACTGTATAAGCAATGATCAAAGGTATGTGCCCTAATGAACAGGTATCAATCCATATCTTGGGAGTAGTGTGATAGGTCTGTATACCTCGCTGAGTATTCTGACTCAGTCATTCCCCCTACCAAGCTACAGAAGCTCCAGGATCTACACTGACCACAGCATAAACGGATAGTACTCTTCCCTGAAGAGACAATAAAACTCTATCCACACGAGTGTCTCCTAAACATAGGACATCATCACCAGACACCACCATTTACAAGGGAACTATGCAAAAGGCTCTTAGAAAGGACCATAATCTGATCTAGAGTTATCCTTACTAGGTGAAAAAAACGGGTGACTTCCTCAATGAATTCATCAACTACCTCGGTTATGGATCACCCCGATACTTCATATGTCACTGCCTCTAGAACTAGGGTAGTGCACTCAGCCTACCCACATCCTCATCGTGCACTTTTGGAACAACCATCTGTATGGTAGGTACATAATCAACATACAGACAGCCAAGAGATCCATCCTCATAATCTGTGCCCAACTCAAAATTATATACTCTAGGCAGATCGTCACCACAATCCCAATACAGAACCCACACTTTCCGTCATCATTGAGGCATCTTGAAATAAAATCAAGACACACAAAGGTAAATGAGTATATTTGGGATGCTGAATCAAGAAGGACAATGAAAACCCAACACCCATTCCTATATGATGCATACACAATTATTTCTCTTAGACTTGTGTACTAATATCCTGAGTCAAAAGGATTGTTATCATATATTTGGTGAATAGAAATGTCAACCGCTATACCAACTCTAAAATACCTTCCTGAAAGACGAAATTGAATCATCCTAACATTTCCACTATGAAACCCAAAGCAAGATCACAACTTGACAAAATATGCTCTGAGATCCCAATGGTGGAACCTCCTCTGATACCACCCTATCATGACACCACCCAATGGGGCTCGAGTCGTGACTCCCCAAACCCACCATCAATAGGCCAGTGGCTACCGACTAGCATCGAGTAGGCTATCCCAGACATGGAAGGCCTTAGCCTGAGGTATCTATACACATGCACCCATATACACCTCCATAAAGCAGTGAAATTATATATTAAAATTGGAATGTAATGCATGAATTTGTCTATCCCACAACCAGATTACAACAAAAGTACTAAAGTAAAAATACATGGACCACAAAAAGTACATTTCCAAAGTGACCAAATTGGTCAGAAGGAGGGTAATCGTTGTTCAAATAACCCACTAGAATGATCCTTTGACTAGATCTAGTAAACACAATGGTCAGTCTATCTCACTAAGCTATGACTCCTCCGACTCCTTCTAGGACTCTATGAAAATGGTTTTGGTCTTCAAAAAAATAGAATACATGTGCGGGAAAAACCTGTTTAGGGGTGACTATAAAGACACTAAGTGGGCACCCCAAAACACCAAAATAAAAGGTATAAATTGTACTACATCATTTTGAACATCCCAACCAGAGAGAACCTAAATGAGGTAGAATGTCCATCTCATTTCCTTCTTAGGATAAACTCAACCAGTCAGCTCAAACCACTAGGTGTGTCATTGACGATGTGAAAGCACCTCATGGAAAACCCTAAAAAACACATGATATACATGTCTCAAGCACCAATACTCGTGATGGATTGACCTCATTACTATTAATAGGTCTGACTCAAGACACTATGACAAAAAAAACTAAGATAACATGCTTGTCGAGCTCTATCATCCTAGACAAAACTCATCTGAAAGATACACACCATATGGTATCTCATGACCACCCCAGTTGACCCATCCAAGAGAATCTTCTCATCAGATATCACTGTTAATGTTGTCACACAGAAAGTCAATAAAAACATCAAACTCCCCAGATAGGGGATAACTCCTAGGGTCCACTAGGGTATACAGGAATCTATGTCAGTAACATGAAGATCTCTCAGATATTGTGTCATTCCCATGATCCTTTTGATGATACTATGATCCTATCTGACGTTCTACATATCACATCACTCAGATATAGAATCATCCCCTATATATAGGTGGCTTCAATGATGCCAGGAAACCTATTTATTATAACTCAAGATGTACGGGATCATAAAAATGATAACATTAACCCTGTCAAAACCACATGCATATTAGGGGATTATATAACATATGATACCACAACCCTACCATTACCTCAAACAATGTCGGGGATCATATTCCCAATTATTCAACAAATCCTATAATACTATCCTGCTAGATTGGGTATCACCATTCATGAATATGTAGTCACAATGATACCATGAACCTATTATAGGAAATCAAAGCTAAAGGATTCTTCCATGGCTTCACCGGATGGATTCTACAACTCCATATGAACTCATCCTATATAAAGGATCACAAAACGGTAATAGGGGGTAATGCCACACTAACCCTTATATGAAAAATCTAAAGGTGTTGACTCTAACAGTGCTGATCCATACATTGTCAACCTAGGTGTACCACTACATCGCCACATTGTGAACCTCCAGGGCCCAAACTTAGGAAACTATCATGTTCTACGCGGAAAGACACACATTATTAGATTATTACACACCCAAAATGGATAACTCATGAAACATTTTGTATTCACTATTAAAAGCCGATGTGGGGCACACGACTCAATCTGGTGACATGTTAAATGGATCTTTCCAATGTGATCATCATTGAAAATCTCCCAGAATAAACTATTCATTCATCTAAAAAACACAACTGGTGAAAAATTTATATCTCGCAGTAGACTCCCAAACTAGGCCACACGGGGCCCTTAACCTAATTTCAAATTCACCAACTGAAATCACTCTAAAAAATACATCATTTAAGTGGGGTTCAAGTGGATGAATATGACACATGAAATGGACCATTGGATTGCAAGTTACATGGGTTTAAAGATCCTCTGGAAAAAACATGATGGAAAAAGTACATGGCATGTCCTCAGTAGTATATGGGGTCATCCCATTTAAAATTACATGGTGTGTAAATTATTGCACATGGATTGTACCATTTACAAACCACCATCTGGTGTGCTTTTCCCCTAGAAACATGCCTATGTTCCACTACACATCTTGTACTCCTTGTACATGACATGTAATATTAAAAAACCATCATTTCATTTTCTTCTTCATCCAGAAACAAGTCCATTTTCTAGTAAATGGTGTGTAATCCCAGTACATAGTGTGTATTATTCGATAGTACTTCTTCGAACGAGAAGAAAAATTAAAAAGTGTGTCTTGTATAAATGACGTGTAGGTGGGAAAATATGATGGTATTTCCTTGTAAAATTCTGAGATCGCCCTTGACCAAACAAAAACCCAATGATCGACCCATCATGGGACCCTAACAGTTGTATAAGGGATCTATAACCTCATCAAAATTCATAATTACTGGGATCATGATTAAATGAAAAACCACTTTCCTCTAGGGTGAAATGACGAAGCATCATTGTCATATCCACACTCTGAATCATACTCTACACTATTTGGGAGCGAAATCATTTAAAATCCAAGTTATATGACACTTTATTTTGTTGATCTGACGTTATGGTCAATCATCTTCAAAGATCATAAGGAGGAGAAGGGGAGTTGGACTCCTCTAACACAAATGGTGGTAGTGGGAAGGGGATTTAATTTTAATTATGTTTTCTCCGATAAATCTCAGGCACTAACTTGCCACCAACCTGACCCCAAGCACTAGAAATGTTTATATCACTCATAAGGTAAGTGTGATGTTTGGAATACAAAAGAGGTCTTGGAATTTGGATCCAAGACTCAGTTCAGATGTTATTCATGTCAAATTCTAAAAATAAATCTATTTATCTATTTTAGAAAATTTTCTTGACAACTTTTTCTACAGTATGAATGTTCCAAGAAAAATTATTCTCACCTATGGTAAATGACATGGTCCATACTCAATTGTGACCTCATATTTCTAATTCTGGATACTGTTTAAAATATAACCCTTTTTTCGACTAGCAAAGTATAAAAGTACCTAATATTTTTTATAAAATTTATTTTTGGCACACCGGCCCTCAAAATCACACGTCGTCTTTGTGCCATAATCTATAATTATTCGTAAGAATATTCCTTTTTCTAACAAGGAGAAACCCATGTATCTACACAATAAGTGAGTATAAAATAATAAGAAATAATACAACATGAAGTGATTAAAAAAATAACTCCATAATAGAATGAAACTAAAATAAATAAATATATATGAATAATAATAGAAATAAAATGAATACATGGATAATATTACTACTTCCATTGTGATATAATTCATTATATATGTTAACTAACTAAATTTCATAATCCAATATATTAGAATCATACTGTCATGGACTTGTGTCATGGAAATTTTTTTTATGGAATGTATAAACAATGATACCCAAGCTGGGTTGTCTCACAAATCATATTAATGAATCGAGTGTATATTTTGATCCCCTAATATTTTATATATTTATTTCATTACTATCATTAGCTAATTAGATAATGGAATATAGGAGAATATCCATCAATCATATGAAAACAATATAGAGTGTCTATATGGGAATGAAAATATAAGAAAAATATGTTCATAAATATTCAATGACTAGGAAAAAAGGACAATATTAATAATTTTATTGATATTAAATAATATTTTATTTTCTATAAATATAAACAAGGAAGATATTTTCATATAAATAATTACTCAAGGAAAAATATGATATATCGATGTGTAATAACCTATTAGAAAAACATTTCTTTGAAGTAATTCAAAATTCATATTAGAAATAATGAAATAACATTAATCATTTGAATTTTTTTTAAAAAATTAGATTAAGAATTTATTTCAAAAAAACAAGATATAATATATTTTTTGTTTTATGTAAATGAAAAAGGAAGTGAGAAAATATTTTGAGATTGAAGAAAATTGTAAAAATATATTTTAGAAAACATATTTGTAGTTATCATTACATTTCAATGTTTTGAGTCACTTTTAGAAGTTATTTTCAAAATGTGTATGGGAATCAATGAAATTTTTTTAAATTTATAGAGGGAAACCCTAATAAAATATATTCCATTAGATATAAATATTATTAAAGGAAATTTTCTTTGGAAGATAGAATATTTTACTTGAATGGAAACACCATTATATATTTTAAATGTACGTTTATTGGAATCCCACATCCTAAAAAATTGTAGTAAAATAACATTTTTTTTAAAAGATACATTTACATAATAAGAAGTAAAATTATCATTTAATAAAATCATAGTGTCTTAAAACCCATGAATGAAAAATAAATGATCATGATGAAACATTATAACTCAAATAAAGGTGATTTTCTTTATTAATACCACATATAGAAATCATACCATACAAGGAATGAAATATTTTAAAAGGGGATTATTTTTAAAAAATATATAAACTTTGGGAATTACATATACTACAATAAATGGTCATAGAGTGTCCTTTTTTAAAAAAATGATTTCATGGGAATGTTAAAAAATAATAGTTGATTTACCAAAAACTCTTACGATAAGGTAACTCTTGAGGTAAAATATATTTGAAGAAAAAAAATCATTTCACATCATATATATCATTAATTACAATTATATAAAACCAAAATACGTTAAAAATTGATATAACACCATAAAAAGAAAACATTGTTACATTTATTATTGAATAAAAATTAAGTACTAGAGAACAAGAGCATTGTTTCTCCACATAGATGAATGAAATTTGACAACCTATAAATCCAACCCAACTAAATTTATACTCTATTTAAAAACAATATATATATATATATATCATTTTATGAAATTAATTTATAATTATCATCAATATGAATTTTAGTTATTATTTATCATTTTCCAAAATCAGGTGTGAATAATTTTGATTTTTTGAACTAGTTTCACAAAACCGTGTTTTAATCATTATTATCAAAAATTCAGTAATTCAATGAAAAAAAATTATCTTAACTGACATTTAGTAATTATGTATAATTTTAATATTTCATTCCATAATTTTTTTATTAATTTTGTTTATAAAGAATTTCTGATAATCTTGTTTAATGTAAATTATAATAAAAAATAGATGTGGTGTTAGTGAAAGTGTTAAATGTTTATATTACCATTCCCAAAAAATATATAATTAATAATAATAAATAATAGGTTTCAAATTAAAACAATAATTTAAATTTAAATCATTGTTCTTAATGGTCATTAATATTATTCAAGAAGAACATATTTCAATCAATATGTGAGTACCGCTATGGAAGAGATTCTTTTGTTATAACATCATTATCAAAAATGTATAATGATATCATTTATATGTTTTTATGATTAAAAATCTCAATTTAAATAATTAAAATATTATGTTAATTGTAAAAGAATATATCAAAGGTAAATAAATCACTTTTTTCGCATGGTATGTTCATTTTAGGCTGTTTGATTTACAATGATTGTGTATTTCTAACATTACTTATAAAATTATAAAGTTATATTCCTAAAATATAAATTATGAAATAAATAATTTTTCTATTAAATAAACGAATTTACATAACTATCCTTTTAATTTCTTGATGATATTGAAATTTTCCAGT
This sequence comes from Viscum album, assembly GCA_963277665.1. Classification (NCBI taxonomy): domain Eukaryota; kingdom Viridiplantae; phylum Streptophyta; class Magnoliopsida; order Santalales; family Viscaceae; genus Viscum; species Viscum album. The sequence continues at coordinate 1,683,760,078 of OY728161.1, read as the reverse complement.
CATGGGGGTTGTTGTCCACACACATGTGTAAGAAACGTTTTAATTTTTTGATTGAATGCAAGGGGAATAGATATTGATTAATTAATTAATATAATATCAATTCAATATATTTTTTATAATTATTTAATTATAAACATATGGTTGGATTAGTATAGAGGTGGTTGTATGAGAATTTTAAATAAATTATGTTAGATGGTAAGTAGTACTTTCATTGAGAAACTAGAAATTCTCTGGAATTTTCCTATGTAAATTAAGGAATTATGGCACTTTGATGAAACATAAAAAATCTAATGGTTTATTGAGTCTCAAGAAGAAAATGTTGGGTATAATTTCATTGAAATATTTAAATATTGGTGTGTATTTATGTTTGGGGATGTGAGATACTTTTATAGGTCATAAAATGTTAAATCCTTGGAAAATAATGGATGTAAGGCGTTAATAATGAAATTACAAGAGAGTTATGTTGGTTAATTTTGTTGGGACATGTTTTCATAACAATATAACCTAAAAATTTTCCACTAAATTTTCTAAGTGTAAAATGTTTTATGTAATTTTTTTCCACATTTGATTATTCATTTTTTCTTTTATTAATCATGATTAAAATGTAAACATGGAAATGTTTTTGTAACTAAAAACAAAAAATTCAATTTAAAAAAAACGTATGACAGTGAGTATAAATTTTGATTCCATTTAATCTAATTCACTTTATTAACATAAAAAATAAATTTATAAAATGATATATAGTGTGTTTGAAAATTATTTTTTAGGAAAATGTTTTTTGATCTCTAAATATTCTTAAAATTATATAATATTAACTAAAATTAATATGAGTGTTAATTTATTTTTTTATATATTTTTACATCATATTATGACCATTAATTTAAAATATACATATTTTAAATTAAAAAATACTGAATATTTAGAAAATTATAATTATTTGAAAAATAAATATTTTACTATATAACATTGATTTTTCTTGGTAACACAATTTAATTAAAAAATAAATAAACTGACCCCGTTAATTAATTTTTAAATTATAATTGAAAATATATAAATCATATTTTACTATTTTGTTTCTAAATGATGTAATAATAATTTTTTATATAAAAATGAAAAAACATTATTATAAATTTTCTCCAAAAAATAACTTATTTTAAAAAAAACTATCTATTTTAATTTGTGTTTTTTATCGACTACTAAAAACATTGTTGTTAATATTATTTTCATATTTTTCGTGTTATATCCCATGATCCAATTACATTTCACATTTTATTAAATTAATATTCATAAGAGTGAGTTTTAATATATAAATAACTTTTCACATACTGATTCTTCATTTGTATTCAATGATGTGATAATATCAAATAGTATCTTTGTAATTGATAAGCTCATAAAAGTTTCCCAATATTATTAAAACCATTAATTTTCATGATTGTATTCTTAAAAATAGTTCTACCACTAGATTACATATTATGATTGGGAAGATAATACATATATCATCTTGGTCGAGTACACATATGCATATGAGGATGATTATGTTGAAGTTCACACATGGTAACATCCAATATAAGAGATTAGAAGTATAAACCCACAAGTAGGAATTCAATATATTTTGGCATCATATAATATTCCAATATATATGAATGTGGAAGGGTCTTCAGACTTTATTATTATTATTAATTCATGTTATGGACCACACACGTAGATGTATTTTTTAAACCATGATGATAACAGTTCATGGGTAAGTAGAACACATAGTGTAACACCCTATGTTTTTTAAGAGAACCATATGATCGATATAATATTCATCATGCAACATCATGTTTAAATGAACCACAAAATATTGTAATTTAAATATTACAATTATAACAAATCCATTGAATTGGATGTTAATAACAAATTTAAATGAATTATGAAATATATACGGTGTAATGACTTAATGACGATGTATTATTTAATTATTAGTAAATAAAAACTCAATTTTTAATAAGGAAATCATATTCTTCCAAAATATGATTTGTTGAAAAATAAATTTTTATGATTTTTGTGTGAAATATTAAAATTAATATATATATATATATTAAAAATGTTTTATCACGTAAAAATAATATCATTTTACAAATAATATTAGTAAATTTATAACAGGTGTAATTTTTTGGATGTTTTTGGGAAGATTAATTTTCTTGTGAATTGTGAAAAATACTGATTTTATGGAAAACAATATTTTTGTTTCAACTATTTGAAATAACATGTTTTATTATGTGGTGGTTTAAAATAAAAATTAGTACTTTAATATTTTATTTTTTAAATTTTTTTCATTTAAATCAATATTATTATTTAATTTGGAAAAAAAATTAAACATAAGTATTTATTTTTTTAAAACATATTTGTGTAAAAACAAGTTTTCCCCAAGTTTTATAGACCTAAAATATAATTAATGTCTAAATATTATAGGAATTTAATTTCATGATATTTATTTTTTTAATCATAAATTATATCTTTTCATAGGATAATGTTTTTGATATTTTTCTAAATATGTAAATTATTTTTTAAATAATATAAAGACATAAAGTTTAGTGAAATACAATATCTTTTATAATATCCCCAGGAGATAAAAATAATACGAAAATTTATTAATCTTCTAGAATTATTAATATATAATATAATAATAACAATATCATATAGAAATAATATTTAATATTATTATTATAACTAATTTTTTGATAAATATGGAAATTATTTTTTTGTGCCAACGTGGATTGTGCGCGTTATTATAAAAGTCTTATTTTTTATCCAATACAATAAAATTTGTTATTGGATAGGTTCTTGGTATAATTTTATTATTAGATATTAATTATTATTGATTCTTTTGATGGTTATAAATGTTTTTTGTTCTATAAAAATTAGCCTATAAAAATACAAGAGCAATGCATAGTCAAAACCCTGAAAATCAAAATAACACAACAAATCAGTTTTTATGATATGGATGTGATATAAAATAAAAATTAAAAAAATAAATATATATAATTAACATGAAAATAATAGTTTTATCATATATATATATATATATACCTATTAGAACTTATATAATTACCTTATATTCTTATACAGTTCCAGTAGAATAATAATTTAATTAATAAAAAAATGTAATTAATAATATTGTAAATATTATAGGAAATATATTTTGAAATAAATAATTAGATCCATTTATATTATAGATTCAAATAATATTTTTTGTATGTAATATAATTTTTTTTAAATTAATTTTTTTTTATTATTAATGTCAATTTAAGGAATAAAATCGAAAATTGATAACAAACGATATTTTATGGGAATAATATTTTATTATATTTGTTAATTATAAGGAAATATTTTAATAAGTACTTATTGGGTAATATATAGTTTAAAATTTTATAAATTCCATATGTATGGCCTATATTCTAGTTTATATGTAACAATTACAACATGTTAGTATTAATAAAATTCTTACTGTATTTATAATTAAAATAAGATTACTAAGGATTATTTAAAATGATAAGGATTATATTTCTACCAATATTTTATAAAATATATTGGTCAATGGGATTACGAAAATACACAACCATTCCTTAAAAAACCATCCCATTTTGATGAATTTTACACTTTTCTAGTTTTATTAAATTTTATATTTTTGAAAATATCCAATGTACCTGTCTCTATTTTCATAAAAGGGATCATCCCCCCTTACTTCATTACATCAACTTGAAACATATAGAATAGAAAACCCATGACTACTACAGTTTTCAAAATACCACTCGTGTTCATTATGTTTATTCCATTTCAAAAAAGAATCTCTATGTCCATTAAGAATATATCTAAAGGGTTTCTACCGAAGAAGTGGTAATCAACTTTACTATCTCTTTCATGTTTATTTTTTATTATACATCCTAAAAATATATTACTCATCCTTAATAAATAAATAAAATATTGTAAATATATTTAAACTTTATAATAATTATATTTAAATCATATTCAATCTATTTATATATCATACAAAAATAGAAAACATCGTTCGTGCATACATGAAACATACTATCTCCACGTAGTAGTATAATTTATTGTCCATTAGAAAATTATATTTTGATTATACATAAAATAATAATGATTTTATATTATATATATATATAATATTAAGGATTTTAGAGATTTTAATTTTTCATTATCTTTCTTTCATTCCATCAATTGAAAAATGAAAACATTCTCCATGCGCACATACAACTCACATTCTATATGAACAATTATGTTAATTTTTATATCTCCATATTAAATAGATTAATTGAAATAATTATATAATTTATATCAATCATTATTAGAATCCTTGATATTGTGAAACATTGATCGATGTATGAAGGATAAAACTACTAAACACAAACATAAATAAAAAATAAATTTTTTTTACCCAAATCAATTATTTTATCAATGATTTGTAAATAGAAATGTGAAAAAAATTATAATTAAATCACATAGGGAATGATATTAATAAAAATAGATATGAATATTATTTATTTTAAATATATTTTTGATATATTGTAGGTTAAAACACATACAAATGATGTCATACACCATGTAATGGTTTCTCGTCTCACATTTACTTTTTTGAGACATATACCATATTGAAAGATTATTTGGTTTTTGTGATGTATATACTACCAATATAAAATATTAAATGATGAATAAAAATTTTTATTTGTATTTAAATTTTAATTATATTTTTTTTATGTGGCATACAAATAAAATATAACCCATGTGGAAAGGGGTTATTTTAAAATCTCATCATTATTACAGATTGATTTTATTTCAATATCTATCGGGGAATACTTCTATTACATTACCATAGTTATTAAAATGTTTTAGAAAATATTTCTGTATTATAATACAATTGATTAAAATCATTTTTTTCTATGTTATACATTTTATTAATTTGTTTTAATGTAATCTTTATATCATTTTCTAAATGTTGTTCTTTTTGACTTTTCCAAAAAATGTATGGGGAAAATGTTTTGTAACTTATTTAGAATTAGTGTATTTTCCTAAATATATGAATCCTAAATGATTTTATTCTTCTTTAACAAGTTTACAATGTTATTATGAAATAAAGTTTTATCTTTTATATGTGAACATTTTTCTGTGAATAATTGACATCAAAGTGAGAAATTAATTTTCTTATATTATATTTTTAATGTAATTTCACCCATGTGAAAACATTTATTAAAATTTTATGACTTATTATGGTTAATATATAATTGTATCATTTATAATATTTTATTGGAAAGGTTATTAATATTATTATAGATCTTCTATTTTAATAAAATTAAATATTTCACATTGGATGGGTTACAATTACGTTAATAATTTTGTGGAATTATTAAATTTTCAAATGTGAGTTTCAGTATGAATTTTTATATTGATTATTTTTTAACCCTTTCATATAAGAAATGCATTGTACTTTGTAGGTGATGGGTGTTCCCATTTACATCCCCTTGATACATCTGTAGGTCTAATTGGACAAACTATAATAGGTATTCGCTGTGACTATAACCATTAATGTATTAAGTCATAACATGAAGCCTTGATTATATGTTTATGATATATAAAGTTATTTATTTAATTCATTATGATATTATTTGTTAGTTTACATTTGATTATTCGAGTAGTTATATTATCCAAGGAAATTATTTTTACTCATGTGATTTTTTATATGAATTTTTATAATCGTTATTTATTCCTCACCAGTTATTTATCATGATCACGTTAGAAATTAAATTTAATACATTTATATATTTTTTAAGAATTATTTATCATGATTTTTTTGTCGAATCATGCATTGTATGCATACATTTACTTGGAATTATAGCATTGCCATTTCTTATGATTTTATTATCCATAATTTTAGGAACTGTATAATGATTAATATTTTGTGATATGCTAAATGGAATTATGTGGTACACAAATATAATACTTTTTTGTATTTATTTTATATATTTTAATTTGAAATTAATGTATATATATTTTCTAGTAAAAGTAATAAACTATTTATCCCTTCATGATACAACTCTTTATTTTAAATTCTAATGTAATTATGTTACCACTGACTATAGGATAATATAGTCATGGACATTATTTTTTTTAAAAGTGTAATATTAGTAGAAAACATAGAATATAGATTTACAAAAACAAATATAATAGAATAAAACGCTATGAGTGAATTTTTAAATATACAGAAAAACCAAGAGCACGATTTAAAAATTAGTTATAACTAAATTTAATATTTATATTAGGTGTTTCACAAGTTAATAAATTATATAGAATGGTTCATCATGTTATGGTCTAATTTAGTATATTCCATTTTATAATTTTCCATAATGAAATGATTGTAAACTATATCTAGGAACGTAATCTATATATAGATTACCATCAAGGGAAACATAATTGAAGATGGAACTGGAGCTCTATTATACACCATACAAGGATTTAATTTATTTAATTAATATTTTTTGTATATAAATATTATGATTGAGGTTATAATAGACATCCATATTTTTATTTTTATGTTTTGGATATTTCTTAGTGATTTATTGGTGATATTGGATATTTTTATCTTGACAACACTTGGTGCATAGTTGGCACACAATTATGGGAAATCGTGTGCCCCCACTCAAGAAACCATGTGAAAAATGTTCATTCTAGAGAGAGGAAACCACATAGTTGGATAACTATTTGTAAATCCATACTTGATAATCATTTTTAATGTTCCTCTTGAATAGTGATAGGCACATAGTTTATTCATGTTTTTTCAAACCATGCTTCTGAATCATGCAATTTTTTGAGGTCCTTAAAATTGTGAAATTCCACTTTTTCAACTCACTTATTATAACCCCATTTTATTATTTTCCTACCCTATTTGACCTAGGTTCACCATGTGTCCCTCCAAGGTTCTCCACCCTTGATCACTATCCACCATTAATGATCCTTGAAGGATTTAATGTGACTTTCATTTAGATATGGTTGATTTCAACTTCTCATATTCAACCCCTCTTTGTTTCATGGATTCTCATGGAAATATTTCTATATTGGGAGAACACAATGAACATGATTTGATATTTTGTTTTATTTTTTAATGTTACATTGTTCATATTGTTTCTCAATCTTTGTTCTACCTTATCCTAATGATTTATTTTGTTCTCACTTTTTTGTTTAAGGTGTTTTCATCCTAATCCATTATAAAAGATTACGTTCTAGATTAATCATTCATTTAATTATTTAAATAGGTTATCATATAGATTGTTATGTTTTAGCATAAATTGATATGGATTTTTTATAATAAAAAATTGTATTGAAATTGTTTCCAAAGGCTTTCATTAATTTTTAATATGTTTAAGTACAATCATGGTGTATGATAAAACTCCAACTGAATATTATAGGTGAAACATGGATCTTTGGGTGTTGTATTCTATTGATTATTTTTTAAATTTTTCAGTGTTTGTGGGTTGGTTTTTTCATGTGGAATTTGGTGTATTTTTATGGCGTTATTATTTTTTGTGGACTTTACTTTTATAAGATAATGTGATGATCCATTAAAATGTTTTTTAAAGTGGGTAAATGTGTTCATGTGTTGAAAGATAGATTTATGAAAAGAAATATTCTTCGACTTGTATCCATTTTTTTAATTTATATATTTATTCAATGAATTGTGTTAATGGTGTGAAACAAATTTCAATGAAATTTTTTGTTAAAATGTGTTTATGATTTGGTTTTCAAAAGGGTTGGACTCTGTTTCTTGTGGGTTTCTCTATTGTGCACCCTGAAAGGTTTTGTGGAAAATCAATGTGTTGATGAATGTGTTTCAAAAATACATTAGTTGGTCATATGGATTCAAAATGGTGAATATCCCATTGGGAATGTTTGAATCCCATTGGATATCCTCTTTTTTTTGTTTTCCAAAATGGGATTCATGAGTTTTACAAGTGGCCTAAAGGCCCATTTGGCACATTCTATGTTGTTACAGGTTTACAATTTGGCATGGAAATGGTTTTATATATCATATGAAATGGAGTGTATGGAATTGTTTGTTGGGTCGGAGAGTGATGGAAAAGGGGGGGGGGGGGGGTGAATTGCCTTTTAAAAAATAATTTACAATTTAAAAACAAAGGTAAAAGTGCAGCGGATATAAAAGAGGCAAGACACAAAACATGATAACGGAGTTCGGCTTAATCCAAAGCCTACGTCTCCGCTCCCAACTCAACCGTTGAGAGATTTACTACCGCTTGATTTTTAATGGTTTTAGCAAGAAACCCACTAGACTTTATGGTATTCTAGAACCTATTACAGCTTGCTTTTAATGGTTGAGCAAGAACCCACTATCCTTCTTACAGGTGAAGTCTATCTCACCTATGACTCAAGCCTTTTAAAGGGAAGGCATGACTAACCTCTTCACACCTTGAAGGTGGTGTGAAAACCCAAATGAAAGGAAGATGAGAGAAAGAGGGTTTTGTAGGCACAAACCCAAATTGATGCTAAAAATAATAAAACAAGAAAAACCGTAATGTGGAGAAGTCTTGGGCGCCAATGGATTGATTGGAGTTGATGAAGAGCGCTCCCAAGCTTCTATGGTGATCCTCCTTGGATGTGGAAATGGGTTGGAGCAATTGAGGTTCCTTGAAGGAATCTGCCGAAGGTTTTCCAAATGATGAAAAATGTGTCTGTTGGCTTCCTTTGGCTTGGTTATAGTTCCACCATTGTTCCAGGGCTTCCTAGTCCTTTATTTATAGAGGGGGGACCCTCATATGGCCGTTCGGGGTCTTCAGAGACATTGGAAAAGTCTTCAGAGCCGTTGGGAGCAGGCTGGTCAAAGCCCAACGGCTTGTTTGACTGGCTCCACCGGCTGACCGGTGCTTGGCCACCGGTTGGCCGGTGCTTTGGAAAAAGGAGAGGCCTTCTGCCCAGGCACCACCGGCTGGCCAGTGAGGAGGCCACCGGTTGGCCGGTTGTGATACAGTAGGTGTCCCTTCTGTCTGGGTTCCACCGGCTGGCCGGTGATGGGACACCGGTTGGCCGGTGGTCTGGACAGAGGGGATGCCTTCTGTCAAGATTCCACCGGCTGGCCGGTGGTCATCCACCAGTTGGCCGGTGGACTGAAGTCAGTCCACTTTTGCCTTCTGGCTTTCTTGGCCCAATTCCATGGCAACCTGAAATAATGCCTATAATCCAAAAACACTTAAAACAAGATTATATAAATAAGAGAGTGATTGTGATCATGAAAATTAAACCACGAGGGGTACGAGAGGTACAACAATCTCACCCTATTTTGATGATCACAATAACCAAAACAAGCAATGTAAAAGAATGAAATGAAAGGCATGCTTTAAAGTATAAAAAAAAGCATGAGAGAAAGATTTGTCCCCCAATCAACCAAGAATTTCTCCCCCTTTGTGATTATCAAAATAGCACGGGGCATAAAACTTGATTGAGGGAAAGGTTGAAAAACAAGATAGAGTTTTTAAACCAATTGAAATTTTTGAGATTTGAATTGGATGTTTTGAATTGAAAGTTTTGAATTGAAGGTTTTGAATTGAATGTTTTGAATATAAAGCAAAAAGGCTTAAACGATCCTAACTCCCCCTAAATAAAAACAAGAAATCACCGGGGAGAGGATTTTAGAACCGAGACAAATTTTGGTCCGGTGAGACTCGCTAAAAGGGATTTTTAAATCCAAACATGTCTAGTGGCGGGTCTTCTCCTATGAAATTCATCATTAAAGGAAATGGTTTTGGGCCTTCCATACCGGGTATTTTTGCAATCGCACTCATAAATTAAGTGCCCGGGTTTTTTACAATAGTTGCAAAATTTATATTGGGAGCTCCCCCTTACAAAAATAGTAGGAGCATGGGAAGAGGAAGCATGCTTGGAATAGTCAAGCCCTTGGGTGGTTCTAGATATGCATTGGGAACCATGGAGCTTCGAGAGGTTATGTTCACCTTCGGTGAACTTAGCTAGGGATTTCCTTAAATCCTTGATTGTTGATTCCATAGAATCAACATCGGGAAGGTTTTGGATCTTGAGGGACAACTCCTCCTTTTCTTTGAGAAGTTGTTCCTTTTCGGAAGAAAGTTTTTTGAAATTCTTTTTTAAAGCAATAAATTTGGAAGAAAGTTCGTGAAAGATTTCCTCCAATTGATCTCTAGCATGTTGTAGATCCTCATAAGATAAATGATTGAAAGAATTTGAAGAACTAGAGGATGAGGAGTCGGAAGAGGATACCTCATGAAATACCATTAGACATTTTTTACCATTGTCACTTGAGGAGGAGGTGGAGGATGATGTGGAGCTATGACTCCATGTGGCCATGAATGCCTTCTTCTTTTTCTTTTTCTTGGCCTTTATCTTGTTGAGTGGACAATCGGGCTTGTAATGGCCTTTCTTGCCACACCCGTGACATGTTACCTCGGGCTCGGATTTTTCGTTGGGTTGAGCCTTGCGAGATTTCTTCTTCTTGTGCTTCTTCATGAATTTGTGCATTTTTTGGGAAAGATTCTCCATTTCTAAATCGCCGCTTGAAGAGGAAGACGATGAGGAGGAGGAGCTTTCTTCTTTTTTAACTTTGAAAGCGATGTTCTTAGGAACATTGATCGGTTTGCCTTCCTTTTCAGCTTGCCTCTTCATGGTGATCTCGTAGGTCATGAGGGATCCAATGAGCTGTTCGACCGGCATGTTCTTGATGTCTTTTGCTTCTTGGATTGTCGTGACGTTCGGTGCCCATGTTCTTGGTAAGATCCAAAGGATCTTCTTGACCATCGTTTCTGCAGACACATCATCACCAAGGGACATTCTCCCATTGCAAACATCAGTATAACGTGTAAACATTTCAGTTAAATTTTCAGATGGATTCCTGGTAAAAGACTCAAAATCTTGACGGTACATATCCAATCATGTATCCTTAACATCGTTGGTCCCCTCATGGGTAAACTCCAATAGTTTCCATATTTCATGAGATGGCGTGCATGTGGAAACTCAATTGAATTCAGTACGATCAAGGCCGCAATGAAGACCGTTCATGGCTTTGCCATCAAGCTCCAAATTTTTAATATCGGCTTGAGTCCATTTGGATTCATAGGGAGAAGAAAGAGAATAACAATGCATGACAATTTTATAAATAGGATAACCTATACTTCTAAGAAAAGTAGACATGCGTGTTTTCCAATAAGTATAGTCGGTTCCATCAATGAATGGAGCACGACCCAAAGAATAGCCTTCAGGGGCGAAAGAAGTTGAAGCCATCAAAAAGGATCTTGAATTTGAAACCAGTTAGGGTATTACTCAAATTTTCCTTTGATAACAAATGTTGGGTCGGAGAGTGATGGAAAGAGGGGGGGGGTGAATTTCCTTTTAAAAAATAATTAACAATTTAAAAACAATGTTAAAAGTGCAGCGGAAATAAAAGAGGCAAGACACAAAACTTGATAACGGAGTTCGGCTTAAACCAAAGCCTACGTCTCCGCTCCCAACTCAACCGTTGAGAGATTTACTACCGCTTGCTTTTTTATGGTTTTAGGAATAATCCCACTAGACTTTAAGGTAGTCTAGAACCTATTACAGCTTGCTTCTAATGGTTGAGCAAGAACCCACTAGCCTTCTTACAGGTGAAGGCTAGCTCACCTATGACTCAAGCCTTTTAAAGGGAAGGCTTGACTAACCACTTCACACCTTGAAGGTGGTGTGAAAACCCAAACAAAAGGAAGATGAGAGAAAGAGGGGTTTGTAGACACAAACCCAAATTGATGCTCAAAATAATAAAACAAGAAAAACCGTAATGTGGAGAAGTCTTGGGCGCCAATGGATTGATTGGAGTTGATGAAGAGCGCTCCCAAGCTTCTATGGTGATCCTCCTTGGATGTGGAAATGGGTTGGAGCAATTGAGGTTCCTTGAAGGAATCCGCCGGAGGTTTTCCAAATGATGAAAAATGTGTTCGTTGGCTTCCGTTGGCTAGGTTATAGTTCCACCATTGTTCCGGGGCTCCTAGTCCTTTATTTATACAGGGGGAACCCTCATATGGTCGTTCGGGGACTTCGGAGATGTTGGAAAAGTCATCGGAGTCGTTGGGAGCTGGCTGGTCAAATCCCAACGGCTAGTTTGACTGGCTCCACCGGCTGACCGGTGCTTGGCCACCGGTTGGCCGGTGCTTTGGAAAAAGGAGAGGCCTTCTGCCCAGGCACCACCGGCTGGCCAGTGAGGAGGCCACCGGTTGGCCGGTGGTGAGATAGTAGGTGTCCCTTCTGTCTGGGTTCCACCGGTTGGCCAGTGATGGGACACTGGTTGGCCGGTGGTCTGGACAGAGGGGATGCCTTCTGTCAAGATTCCACCGGCTGGCCGGTGGTCATCCACCGGTTGGCCGGTGGACTAAAATCAGTCCACTTTTGCCTTCTGGCTTTCTTGGCCCAATTCCTTGGCAACCTGAAATCATTCCTATCATCCAAAAACACTTAAAACAAGAATAGATAAATAAGAGAGTGATTGTGATCATGAGAATTAAACCACGAGGGGTACGAGAGGTACAACATTGTTATCATGAACATGGTGTTTCACATTAACAATAAATATGTTTTTGAAATGTATATTTGAATCAATTTGGTTTGAAAATAATAACGTCATGGGTGATGCTTATTTTAGTTATCAACTGGCGATTTCATGTAATGTGATGCTAATGCCCGATTGGAACATTGCAGTGTTTTGGAGATTGGTTTTATAACTCATCACATATTTGGTCCTAGTGGGAATTGTGAAATTTGTTTAAAAATGTGTAGAATGTTTGGGTAGTGTAATGGATCAGTTGGTATTTTAAATATTTTGGGAAATGTGATTTTCGAATCTCAATAATGTGATGACCCATGTTATCTTGTGACTAGATTATTGTGATATGGTAAACTCTAAAAAGGATTCCCCAAAGGGCGGGGTATCACCTAGGAAGTGTTAGTGTTTGGGTTATCAAATAATTGCGGTGTTTGGATTTCATTAAACCACACATGTGATAACCTGTCCATTCACCATGTTCTATTATCATTGTATTTCATGGTATAATCTTGGTGGTTTTGTGACAATTTATTTTTGAAACTACATCAGAAGTGTGGGTATCCCATTTATTTATTGGTAGTCTAGGTGGAATGTTCTATTAGATTTACAAGTTTAGAGATATTAGTATTCCATTAATAATCATGGATTCCCATTTTCCAGTTGGTGAGCCCGAAAAAAGTATATCTTGGATTTTCCACTAGATATGTCCATGAAATGATCATGATCCAATATATATATATATATGTTCCCCTTATTTATTGCTATATTTGGGATATTGGATTTTCTAGTATTCCTTTATTTCCATTACTTTATTTATATCTATTTTTGGTCCCTTTGTATTGATGTTTATTTCGAATTTTGTATTAAACTATGTTTTGGAAATGGAATTATTTTTTTAAAAGGATAGTTTGGCATCTAGATTTTAAAAAGGAATCCTATAAAAGTATGGGTTTGGTTTAAAAAAATTGCTAAAATACGGTTATCACATGTTTTTTTAAAATAGTGTTTGTGGAATTTTTTGGGAAATGAAGTGCATGGAATCAGTGATAACAAAAAAAATATTTTAAGTTCACAACATACATTCTCCCCTTTGTGTTGGTAAACCCAAAATATTTTTATGTTTTATGTTTCTTGATTCGATGTTATTTAAGGTAAGGATCTTCATGTAGATTATGGTGAACAATAGCCCATGTGGACGACATTTTATCACGGTTTAATATCTTTTTTGGAATCATATTTATTTATGTTTAGTATTTTTAGTGTCTGGATTAGTTTGTAGATTTTCTGATATTCATCAATTATTTGTACTTCTATGAGTTCTTTTTGTTTATTTTGATCATGTTTTTTAAGGAAAAATTGTTCCTATAATTATTACATTGATTCCTGAAACTAGTTTCCACCCCATGGGGATCATGGACAGTGTTCGGGACAAAACTCAGATGGGGTCAGCTGTTTGGTTGGGAGGAATCATTGATTGGTTTGTGACAAAAATTGTATTATAGGAGGCCCTTGTTATTTGGTGTGTAAGGTAGATCAGAGATTAGGGAAGTCATTAATCGGTAGGTAGGTATGGGATGTATGTTGCATCACTTTTCCCATTCTGATCCTTAATGTTAATTGGGTAGTCGAGGATTTGAGACAATGATTTGTTTTGACTTATGTGGTTAAGGATTGAAAATGGAGGTGATTTATTGTCATTTTGTGATCTCCCATAGATACATGAACTATAACACCCCAGCTTCATCGGTATGTTTCCTTTCGAATAATGCAATGGCGTGCATTTTACGCAACTTCGAGATTTTAACACACCATAACCAATCAAACTAGCAATTATGAATAGTAATACCTACTTTTTTAAATTTTATAAATTCTATCTCTCAAAATGGACTTCATTTTTGGATTCAGAATATCAAAATTATCCTAGGGTGAAATTTTTGTACTTTTCGGATAACTTTCATATTTTGATGAATAGTGAAAATTACTAAATTTTAATTAAAAACAACTTTTTAATCAAAATAATTAATAGTGATAAATTATGAATTTGAGTGTCTTTAAAGTATATTTAGAATATGTTTTTACCATGTAATACAATTTGGGTCATTGAACATAATTTCACATTTAAACCAGACATAAACAAGTGACAATCTTTTGATAGTTATTATCTCTAAAAAACACGCATTTTGTTCTAACAACGGGGATTAAATTTAAATTAATTTCCGCCACTTCTGTGTGTTGAATTTTGAAAAATGTATTCCATATTTGGAATCAGTATGTTCAAATTGTGTAAATAGGTAACTTTTATTTTTAGACATTTTGGATAATTACTTCGATAAATATTGTATTTACCATGGTTAAAGGGTAAATCCGTTTAACAAGGGTTAAAAAATAATATTATAATAATACTAAATTACCCTAAAACGTGTCTTAACCCTATTTGTTGATACATTGTCGACCATGGGTATCTTTGGGTCGATTTTGGGACCCCATGGATCCACTTGTAAGTGATAATGACACTTTATTTTAATTAAGTTAAAATAAATAAAAAAATGACACAAGCATATATCTTTTAACAAAACAATTGTTACAGAGGGTTATATATGATGTATATTAGATTATAAATATTCATTAGAAAGATAAAAATATTTCCTACATAATTATATTTTATTTTTAATTTTTAGACATTAAATAAGTTAATTTATTTATGACACAATGATGATGAATTAATTACTTTAATAGTGAAAAATTAAAATAATTTATATTATAAATACCCTAATAAATATAATAGGAAACTTTTAATTAATTAAAATAATTTGATAGGTTAATATGAGATATTAGTATTTATTTAATGTACTTTGTTTGAAGTAATCAATCTGTTATAAGTTTCACAAAAATCAACTATTGAATTGTGTCAAAATTGGCATAAAAGAGTTCTTAAAACAAATATTATATTATTAATTGATATTAAATTCCTAAAAATATGAGGTTCGGCCAAGATACTTATATCATGATTGTTTTATCATTAATGGACCACTTGGGGGTCTCTTGGATGTATATAGTAAGTTTATTAACCATATAATATAAAAATACAAAGAGTCATTGTAAAAGTGAATCTAATTAACTAAGAGTTAATACTTAAAGACAAGGTTATTATAATGACCCAAACCTATCTAAATTCTGTTGGTTGAGTTGTTTTATACCCATCCCCACCTTAAAATTTAAATAAGAAACTTTGGATCCATTATGAACCGAATATTAATTTATTATAAATTAATATTTCTAGCTTTTCCAAAGGTGCCCCTCACCCCTCTTATAAAAGGGCACTCCTGCTTCTCATTTCTTCACACCATCAAAGCCATTTTGTTCGGCCAACCTCTGCCCAAATACTATCTCAACTTCCCTCAATACAACCTAGAGGCATTAGTTTGTTCAAAATGCCAACCTAAGGAACCCTTTTGATCAAATCAAAAGGAAGAACCCGAAGAAGAGGTAATGTTTTCACCACCCCTTTTCAAGTTCCTTTATTATTCCACTTCCTCGTTCTTTGTTATTACCATTATAAAATAATAACTCCAGTATCATATATATACTGTTATTTTAGTTAAATATGGTACAACCATATTCAGTATTATATCCATCCTTTGAATAACATGTCACCATACGTGCGTACGTACGGCTTACCGTCTCCACGTCGTGGTGTAATTGTTATTCAATTTATTATTATTTGGATGGGTATAATAATGATGTGTAACTCGTGTAAATAATAAATATAACATGATTATGATTCTGTATATGTGATATAACATCCAATTATATATTATTTTAATATCAAAAGAATGATATTGTCGCTCGTGCGTACGTACAGACTACCGTCTCCACGAACGCGATGAGATTCATTCTCCATCATATCCATTCAAGTATAATTATAATTTGATTATTTAAAAATAGTATATAAGGACTTGATATCATTCTGGATATGAATAATATACATCCCATTAATAATGAATATGGCTCACATAACAAAGAATATAAAGTAAAATGAACCCGTTAACACCCGAAATGATGATAATTCTAAGATATTATTAACAAATCAATGTTAAAAGATAATATATGATATAATATTAAAGAAAATTATTCCTGTATAATTCAATAACAATTATTTCACCATTATACAGGAGGTTAACCTACCTTCGACCAAGGAAAAAGTACAAAGTAAGGGATTTTCTTATCTCACTTTCAATTCCGTGAGATTTCCATTGTTCGCCACTAAATTATTGAAAGTGGTGTATTGTGTACTTCCATTTGATATATATTATCATGATTATCTTTATATTCATGTCATTCTTTAAATAATTTGGTTGTTATTAAATTTTGTTCATACGACTCAGTTGATTACAACTTGGTAAGGGGTTTCTTATCTCACTTTTAATTCCGTGAGAATTCCATTGATCACCACTTAATTATTTCATGTGTTGTATGTGTACTTCCCATGATCGTATTCATTGTGTAATATACTTTAATTTATGGGTATTTAAATCATAATGGTATGATACTTCTTTCATGGGTGTATGTTTCGTAAGTTACCTAATCGATATGGGAATTTGAGATTTCAATTTCCACTCATTTGGATTTACGCATATTTCATTGATTATATTACCCCAAGATTATGTGTGGAATCACTATTCATTTGATTATGTCATAATTTCCACACCCCTTCTTATGGATATACTTTTGATACACATAATCACTCCATTGATAATTCTCAAGTCATTGATATGAACTTTATAAGAGTAATTTTAACTCATTCTCCATTTGTTGAGTTAAACATCCAATTCGTTGGTGTTGATTTTACAAGAATATGTGTGAATGTACTTTGATTGTTTTACACAGAATATCCAATCATATTTAGTGTATTTATATTTTTCACATATAATGATGTCATTGATTTATCCTTAACCTAAGGATACGACCTTTATGATAGATTTCATCTCAATTTACA
Organism: Viscum album; assembly: GCA_963277665.1. Classification (NCBI taxonomy): domain Eukaryota; kingdom Viridiplantae; phylum Streptophyta; class Magnoliopsida; order Santalales; family Viscaceae; genus Viscum; species Viscum album. Next base: position 1,683,742,478 of record OY728161.1, on the reverse strand, counting down.
TTCCATTGAGACTTCTTTGTTGATATACCCCAAATCACTTTTAGGTGGTGTATATAATGTACATTGACATAGTATATCATGAATCCCTTTATTCTCATGATATTACAAAGTATTGATTACCTCAATTATTTGTATTCAAGTGTCTCTCTTTTGGTTAGAAACTCTAACTAAAATACCATTTTTAAATGTTTTATAGACTTATTCATCTAAATCATTCTCATTAATGTCCAGGTTTTAAAAATGGTTTTAAGGATATATTTATATGGACATTAATGTTTAGAAATTAATACTCCTTTTAAAAAGATTCAATGTGGTATGGGAAACTTTGATTCAAAAATCTATTTTTAAATGGCTTCTGGACAAATAGTGTGACTTTTAAATGATTTCCACAAAAAGGGATATATTTCTCTCAAATAGTTTTGATGATTATTTTCATCTATGTCAACATCCTTCATTATTCTTGATTGAGGTTAATGTGATATAATACAATCTTCCATATTGTATCGAATGAGTTATGTTTGACTGTGGATGTGCTATTTTTATACCATTAATGGTTTGTGGTTAAAGTATTGACATTTTGTATTCTAGTTTTAATACGAATGTTTTTGTTTTGTTTAAACCTATTCATATGAGGAATGAATTGGACTTAATAAGTGACGGGTGGAGCCAGCTATAGCTCCTCGATGCATCGGTATGTCTCATGAGACAAACTAGTGTCTTGGGACAAGGCCTTGACAAAATCTTATTTGTATTCTTGGCACGAGGCCTTGGCTATGTGGTTATGATAGTATGGCATTATGCATTCCATCATTATAAAAGTGGTTATTGATAATAAATGGGATTGTATGACTAGTAGAATATCCATGTGAGTAAGTAAATGGCATTATTTTATTTTATCTTTTCCTTTTTATGCTGAAGTTCAAGTTTAAAAGGATTTTGTTTTAGTTATAAACTGCATTAAGTGTTTATGCTTATTTATGAAAGCTTCGGCTATAATGTTATCCTTACTGAGCATCTGAGCTCACCCCTTTCAATGTTTTATTTTTCCCAGGATTATGAAGAAGTAATTTATGAATGACCTATAGGGATATTATGAGGGTATATGAAGACAAGATGTTTTTTTATGATGTAATGTAAAAATTTATGGATGTATCTAGTTATTCCAAGGCTACTAAACTAATCGGTCTTTCGATATTTGATATTTCTTGTGATCATGCCAATGTTATGTAATAATTCACCGACTCTGGGTAACTAGGGTCGGGGCGTTACTGTTGGTATCAGAGAAAGTTTAGTACAATCCTTGGAAGCTAGATTTAGATAAACTCTGATTAGAGCACGTAGACCTAAGATGATGTTTGAGGATTATAATAAAAGAACTTCCAAGAATTTTGGTGTTGTAGAGATTTTGTGAGTTTTCCAAGCAATACATCCCTGTCTGGATACGAGTGGGTAGAGGCGGCTCTGGCACAGATGTACCTCGGGGTAAAACTTGAAAACACCGCTTTGAGCTAGACTCGAACGGGAACTGGTGCACGACAATGGGCTTTGCTGCACTCTTGGTTACGACACTCCCGGGGATATTCTTAGGATAATTTACATTTTCTTTACAAACCGATTTGAGAAATATATATATAAGTTGAGAGTAAATGACCTTGGTTAATCCTAATATGTTTCAAATTGAGAATATGGTGACATTTTAATCTCTAAATGATTTTACGACTACTGTTACTCACACAATGCTTTCTGGTTTTAGTGAATGGTAGGATTCCAAGGAATTTATAGTGACTTTGCGAATGATGTAAAAGGTGGGAACAATGGGGGAAATGAGTAACAAAATGGAATGTTGATAGGCGTAAAAGATATCTTCTTTATGCCAAATTAGTTTTCCAAAAATATGATCAAAAACATATATATTAACCAACTCCAGACTCAACAAGGAAGGGAAATGTGATAAATGATAAGAGCTCTAGCAATGGAGACCATGGAGAAAAGAACCGTCAATTTTCATCATGAAAGAAATGTGGAAAGAGACAGCCAGGAAAGTGTCTCAATGGGACAATGAAATGTTTTACGTGCAGGAAGGAAGGACATAAAGTGAAGAATTTCCGAATAAAAATGAAGAGTACTATGGAAGAAGATAAAAATGGTCCCAAAAGTCCATTTACAGTCATTTTCCGTAAATGTAGGGGACCTAGCCATTAACTGAGTGAATGTACTATTCTATAGGATATTTTCTTGGTCAAAGAAGAAGCTATGTGGAAATAAATGGTTGGAGAAAAATTTAAAATGTATTAGCACTCTTTGTTGATGGGTTTACTTTGGAATAATTTTCTCTGGTATTTGTAACCCCGCAGATTGCCATGTGAGAATGATATTTGAGGATGAATTGTCTCTTCTCTTGTGGATATAGGTATAAATAACCATTTGGTTTTATATGATCATTGGGGTTTGAGAAAATGATAAGTTATTATAATTTTGGATGAAAATGCAAGGTATGATATAACATTTGTGGTTAAATTATGTTATTTTGAGGAATTTATCTCATTTTGGTAATATTATAAAATATAGTTTTTGAAAAAGGACAACACGTAGACCGTGTGACAACCCGTCGCGTCGGACAAAGCTGTTGGAATCGAACCCACAACCATAGTGCGATTGGGATTTATCACCTACCACTAGACTACGTGAAGTCCCTGGTTAGTGTGACTATTTTTTTAGTTAAATGATTTTATTAATCAATAATAAGTTGATTTGGGTTCTTATGTCTTATCAAATGAATACCTTTGGTATAGGAAACTGATTTGGTGATTAAGTGATAAATGTTATTTTGGAATATGTTCGCTTTGTTGGGAACACTATATACTCAAGGAAAATAGAATACAATGGGGTTTCATTTGTAGAGTAGTGGTGGATTTTTATCTACGTTTTTATTCTGGATTTATAGTGATTTGGGTTATTTATGGAAATGATTAACCTATAACAGAGAATATGTGATGATGTTAATTACTTTTAAGTATGTGACTTTAAGAGTATTTGATGTCATTTGAAGATACAATTTAACATGGGAGACTACATAATCAAATTCTTCTATGTTTTGGGTTTCAATATTAGTTTGGATTATATTGAAGGATTTTATGGACAATTTATTATTGAATGGTATTTATTTAACTTTGGGGTATTATTCGTTTAATTTTAGAAATTAAGATTAGTGCATATTTATCTCACGGAATATACTTTTGGGGGATCATTATATCATTCACTAACCATTTTGGTTTTGATTAATCTTCAATGACAATGTAAATGTATAGTTTATCCTACATGGATCATGTGATTCTATAGAAGTTTATTCTATCTCTTCCAGTGTGACCATGTCTTCTTGAATATTCATCGTTTAAAAAAAATTAGTTAGTGGTGGAAATTTATTAAACAATGAAACTCTACTTAAAATGTAAGTATATCTCTTAATGTTCCTAGTCAATATCATAAATGAATTCCTCGTCCTTATGTAATGTAACTTAAAAAAATGTTGTCCGTTTACTTTTTTACAAGGAGACTAATGGTCGTTTGTCCCAACACAAGTTTGTGGTTTTCTTATTGTTAACTTTCTCCTGATCATGACTTCTATCCCTCTCCATCAGAACATGAAACTTATTTTATCATCCATATCCATGTTTTCCTACATGGAATCCTAGTATGAGTTATCTTGGATGACCCTTATACCTCTCTTTCGTTCTTTTAAAGTGATAGTTTTATTGACTCTTTTTCCGATGTGGGACTTTCCATTATATTCCCGTGAAAAATTTTAAAAATTTCGAGGACGCAATTTATTGAAGGATGGGAGAATGTAACACCCCAAGCTTCATAGGTATGTTTCCTTTCGAATAATGCAATGGCGTGCATTATACGCAACTTCGAGATTTTAACACACCATAACCAATCAAACTAGCCGTTATGAATAGTAATACCTACTTTTTAAAATTTTATAAATTCTATCTCTCAAAATGGAATTCATTTTTGGATCGTAATATCGAAGTTATCCTAGGGTGAAATTTTGGTACTTTTCGGATAACTTTCATATTTTGATGAATAGTGAAAATTACTAAATTTTAATTAAAAACAACTTTTTTAATCAAAATAATTAGTAGTGATAAATTATGAATTTGATTGGATTTAAAGTATATTTAGAATATATTTTTACCATGTAATACAATGTGGGTCATTGAAAATAATTTCACATTTAAACCAAACATAAACAAGTGACAATCTTTTGATAGTTATTATCTCTAAAAAACACCCTTTTTGTTTTAACAATGGGAATTAATTTTAAATTAATTTCTTCCACTTATGTGTTTTGAATTTGGAAAAATGGATTCCATATTTGGAATCAGGATGTCCAAATTGTGTAAATAGGTAACTTTTATTTTTAAACATTTTAGATAATTACTTCGGTAAATATTTTATTTACCATGGTTAAAGGGTAAATCCTGTAAACAAGGGTTAAAAAATAATATTATAATAAATATAAATTACCCTAAAACGTGTATTAACCCTATTGGTTGATACATGGTCGACCATGGGCATCTTTGGGTCTATTTTGGGACCCCATGGATCCAATTGTAAGTGATAATGACACTTTATTTTAATTAAGTTAAAATGAATACAAAAATGACACAAGCATATATCTTTTAGAAAAACAATTGTTACATAGGGTTATATATGTTGGATTTTAGATTATAAATATTCATTAGAAATATAAAAATATTTCCTACATAATGATATTTTATTTATAATTTTTAGACATTAAATAATTTAATTTATTTATGACACAATAATGATGAATTAATTACATTAATAGTGAAAAATTAAAAAAATTGATATTATAAATACCCAAATTAATATAATATGAAACTTTTAATGAATTAAAATAATTTTATAGGATACTATGATATATTAGGATTGATTTAATTGACTTTTTTCTAAGTAATCAATCTGTTATGAGTTTCAAAAAAATCAACTATTGAATAGTGTCAAAATTTACATAAAAGAGTTCTTAAAGAAAATATTATATTATTAATTGTTATTAAATTCCTAAAAATATAATGTTCGGACAAGAGACTTATATCATGATAGGTTCATTATTAATGGACCACGTGGGGGTCTTTTGGATGTATATAGTAAGTTTATTAAGCATATAATATAATAATACAAAGAGACATTGTAAAAGTGAAACTAATAAACTAAGAGTTAATACTTAAAGATAGGGTTAATATAATGACCCAAACCGGTTTAAATTATATTGGTTGAGTTGTTTTAGACCCATACCCACCTTAAAATTTAAATAATAAACTTTGGATCCATTATAAACCGAATATGAATTTATTATAAATTAATATTTCTTGCTTTTCCAATGGTTCCTATCACCCCTCTTATAATAGGGAACTCCTCCTTCTCGTTTATTCACACCGTAAAAGCCATTTGGTTCGGCCAACCCCTGCCCAAATAATATATAAACTTTTATCACTACAACCTAGAGGCCTTATTTTGATCATAAATCCAACCTAAGGAGCCCTTTTGATCAAATCAAAAGGAAGAACCCGAAGAAGAAGTAATGTTTTCACCACCCCTTTTCAAGTTCCTTTCTTCTTCCACTTCCTCTTTCTTTGTTATTACCATTATAAAATAATAACTCCAGTAACATATATATACTGTGATGTTATTATAAATATGGTACAACCATATTCAGTATTCTATCCATCCTTTGAATAACATGTCACCATACGTGCGTACGTACGGCTTACCGTCTCCACGTCGTGGTGTAATTGTTATTCAATTTATTATTATTTGGATGGGTATAATAATTATGTGTAACTCATTTAAATAATAAATATAACATCATAATGATTTTTTATATATGATATACCATCCAATTATATATTATTTTAATATCAAAACAATGATATTGTCGCTCGTGCGTACGTACGGACTACCGTCTCCACGAACGCGATGAGATTCATTCTCCATCATATCCATTAAAGTATAATTATAATTTGATGATTTAAAAATAGTATCTAAGTACTTGATATCATTTTGGATATGAATAATATACATCCCATTAATAATGAATATGGCTAACATAACAACGAATATAAAGTAAAATGAACTCGTTAACACCCGAAATGACGATAATTCTAAGATATTATTAACAAATCAATGTTAAAAGATCATATATGATATCATATTAAAGTAAATTATTCTTTTATAATTCAATAACAATTATTTCACCATTATACAGGAGGTTAAACTACCTTCGACCAAGGAAAAAGTACAAAGTAAGGGATTTTCTTATCTCACTTTCAATTCCGTGAGATTTCCATTGTTCGCCACTAAATTATTGAATGTGGTGTATTGTGTACTGACATTTGATATATATTATCATGATTATCATTATATTCATTTCATTCTGTAAATCATTTGGTGGTTATTAAATTTTTTTCATACGACTCAGTTGATTACAACGTGGTAAGGGGTTTCTTATCTCACTTTTAATTCCGTGAGAATTCCATTGATCACCACTTAATTATTGCATGTGGTGTATGTGTAATTCCCATGATCGTATTCATTGTGTAATATACTTTAATGTATGTCTATTTAAATCATCATGGTATGATATTTCATTCATTGGTGTATGTTTCATATGTTACCTAATCGATAATGGAATTTGAGATTTCAATTTCCACTCATTTGGCTTTACGAATATTTCATTGATTATATTACCCCATGATTATGTGTGGAATCACTATTCATTTGATTATGTCATAATTTCCACTCCCCTTCCTATGGATATACTTTTGATACACATAATCACTCCATTGATAATTCTCAAGTCATTGATATGACTTTGATAAGAGTAATTTTAACTCATTCTCCATTTATTGTGTTAAAAATCCAATTCGTTGGTGTTGATTTTACAAGAATACGTGTCAATGTCATTTGATTGTTTTACACTTAATATCCAATCATATTTAGTGTATTTATATTTGTCACACATAATGATGTCGTTGATTTATCCTTAACCTAAGGATACGACCTTTATGATAGATTTCATCTCAATTTACATTCCATTGAGATTTCATTGTTGATATACACCAAATCACTTTTAGGTGGTGTATATAATGTACTTTGAAATAGTATATCATGAATCCATTTATTCTCATGATATTACAATGTTTTGATTACCTCAATTATTTGTATTCAAGTGTCTCTCTTTTGGTTAGAAACTGTAACTAAAATACCATTTTTAAATTTATTATAGACTTATTCATCTAAATCATTCTCATTAATGTCCAGGTTTTAAAAATGGTTTTAAGGATTTATTTATATGGACATTAATGTTTTGAAATTAAAATTCCTTTTAAAAAGTTTCAAAGTGGTATGGGACACTTTGATTCAAAAATCTATTTTTAAATGGTTTCTGGACAAATACTGTGACTTTTAAACGATTTCAAGAAAAAGGGAGATATTTCTCTCAAATAGTTTTGATGATTATTTTCATCTATGTCAACATCCTTCATTATTCTTGATTGAGGTTAATGTGATACAATACAATCTTCCATATTGTATCGAATGAGTTATGTTTGACTGTGGATGTGCTATTTTTATACCATTCATGGTTTCTGGTTAAAGTATTGACATTTTGTATTCTAGTTTTAATACGAATGTTTATGTTATGTTTAAACCTATTCATATGAGGAATGAATTGAACTTAATAAGTGACGAGTGGATCCTGATATAGCTCCTCGATGCATCGGTAGGTCTCATGAGACAAACTAGTGTCGTGGCACAAGGCCTTGGCAAAATCTTATTTGTAGTCTTGGCACGAGTCCTTGGCTATGTGGTTATGATAGTCTGACATTATGCATTCCATCATTATGAAAGTGGTTATTGATAATGCATGGGATTGTTCGACTAGTAGAATATCCATGTTAGTAAGTAAATGGCATTATTTTATTTTATCTTTGCCATTTTATGCTGAAGTTCATGTTTAAAAGGCTTTTGTTTTAGTTATAAACTGACTTAAGTGTTTATGATTATTTATGAAAGCTTCTGCTATAATGTTATCCTTACTGAGCATCTGATCTCATCCCTTTCAATGTTTTATTTTTTCCAGGATTATGAAGAAGTAATTTATGAATGACCTGCAGGGATAGTATGAGGGTATATGAAGACAAGTTGTTTTTTTATGATGTAATGTAAAAATTTATGGATGTATCTAGTTATTACAAGGATAGTAAACTAATAGGTCTTTAGAGATTTAATATTTCTTGTGATCATGCCAATGTTATGTAATAATGCACCAACTTTGGGTAACTAGGGTCGGGGCGTTACATGAACCATGTGGAGTCTGAGTAAACAGTTCAATGTTCTCTTAGTTGTAAGTGCTTACATAGGCATGACCCATTGTATATGTTTATGGGTTGGGAATGGTAACTGTTGAGTCAAAAGTTCTCTTTTGACTTCTATATTTTTTTTGGAAATCACAAATGTTTTTTTTCATATTGTACTGACTCTGTCAATCATATCGTACGGACACTGTCAATCGTACCGTACTGACTCTATCAATCGTATCCTACTGACTCTGTAAATCATACCATACTAACTCTGTCAATCATATCGTACTGACTCTGTCAATCTTATCATACTGACTCTGGAAAATGTATCGTACTGACTTTGGAAAATGTATTGTACTGACTCGGCTTTTCATACTTCCATTAATTGTTTTGGTACTTAGTCTTAAACACTTGTTTCATGTGAATCGTACCATTACTTATCATAGACATATATCTTGTTTTAAATAATATGATGTCATTGAGTTAGTTACAAACTAATCAAAATGATGTCGTGCTTTCTATGTCAATATGACCGTTATGATGCCAGGTGTCCAAGTCCCTCCGAGTTTTTCAGAGAAATATGATCGTTGGAGGCAACATGACTGTTGGAACCTGAGGCCTATAAATAGGAGGTCATTTGAAGCTGAGAAAGCGAACGAATGAGACCTTGTGGAACAACTGTGATGCTTTTCTTCAATCAAGATTCAAGATAGAGATGTTGTGACTTATCTCATCTGCTTTGTGCGTCCGATCATCATATCGAGGGCTTTCAAGAAACTGAAACACAGAGGTGCCGATTACCTACAAAATCGAGGGCTGCCGGGGATAGGCAGACAGTCGTTCCAATCATCGAATCGAGGGATGCCGGGGATAGGCAGACAAACATGCCGATCTTCATATCGAGGGATGCCAGGGATAGGCAGACAGACAGTCTGATCATCATATTGTGGGCTCACCAAGGTGTTGGTGAGACAAACCTTTTATCTTAGGTGAAAGGATAACCCTTCTCTTTGGGTTAAAAGAATTGTAATTATTTTAGATTTCCGCTGTTAATTGTATTAGAAAGGAATTTGTATTGTTTCCTTTCTTCTTTACATATTCAATTGTAATTCTTTCAATTACAATCATTCTATTACATATTATACTGATTGATTCTATATGCTTTAAGGTAGAATCATTCATCTTTGTATAGCTCTGATTATTATGTTCATCTTGAATACAATTGTTTTACATTACATTAGTATTACAATACATAATACCTTTTTATATTCAATACAATTGTGGGTGTTTGTATTTTTATTATTTTTAGATCGTTTAAACTAATATCATAGTTTCTAAAACTCAAAGGTTTTTAAACCTACAATTCACCCCCCTCGTGTATTATTCCATCTAATAGACATACATATCTATATATATTCAATCCTAAAACTGGTATCAAAGGTGGTTTTCCACTGATTTATATTACTCGCTTTATTTCTTTCATATTACTATCAGAAATACTTACTACACTAACGTGTGGAGTGGAAATGTTTTTGTTGTATTAGATGGCAGGAGTGAATATTGGGTCAATAGACAATCTGAATCCTTCTAGACCACCTTTCTTTGATGGAAATGATTATCATTATTCGAGAGATCGTATGAAGATGTTCGTTATTAATACTGGTGTAGACAATTTTATTATTCATACTGGAGGTTACAAAATTCCTAACAATGAAGTCAGTACTTTCATTATCCAAGAGAAGCAAGAATATCAACTGAATTACAAGGTACACAATACTTTATTATGCTCTATGAACAGGAATATATACAGTCAGATATCTTCATGTGAAGCAGCCAACTGTATTTGGAAGAAATTAGAAGTCACTCATTTTGGTACATCCAAGGTCATAGAAACAAGGAGAGCAATGCTTAGAGCAGAGTATCATGGATTTGTTTTTCCTTATGGAGAGCCAGTATGTAAAGTGAAACAAAGGTTTATGAAAATTGTCAATAGCTTACAATCTATTGTAGAAAAAGGTCTTGATGATGAAGCTCTAGTCGATAAAATTATAGATATAATGCCAAATGAATGGGAGTCAAAAAGGATAGCTATTGATGAAAATAGAAAAGTTTCCCAGATTACTCTTTATGAACTCTTTGGAACTCTTCTACAGCACGAGACAAGAATGAAGATAGATGCTGATTTCATCAAGAAGAAGAATGGTAATGGAATTGTAGCATTTTCATCTAAAGCTAAAATGCCTGAAAGGCTTACAAGGGCTAAATCCAAGAAAGTTGTTATATCTGATTCAAGTGATTGTAATATTTCAGATAATGTGTTAGCCAATCTTTCTCGAAGGATGAACAAGATTGTGGGAAATAATGACTTCCAATATAGATTCAAAAAGAAAGATAGGAAGGATAGGAAAGATTCAGAGGTAACTTGTTATGAATGTAAGAAAGCAGGACATATAAGGCCTGATTTTACTTTACTGAAAAGGAAAGATAGAAAGGAGAAACACTCTGAAAGAAACTAGAAAATGTTTTATAATACAAAGAATGTATTGAAAGAAAATGATACATGGAGTGCAAGTGGTAGTGATTCCTCAGATGATTCTTCCGAATATGAGACATCAGGACAGAGGAATATCGTACTCTTATCCAGATTACCAATTGAAGATCATTATCTCATGTCTAAGGTACATAATACTGAAGCTATTACAAATGTCTCCTTAAATTCATATTGTACTGATAATAGATATTATGAATTTTCAAATGATGAATCTTAATCATCAGAGGACGATACATTATCTTCTTTTAAATAAGTCTCTAGATTTTCTAAATTACTTGAAAATGAAAATTCTAAATTAAAGAAGTGGCTTGAGAAATCAAATTCTAGAATTTAAATCTTGAATAAAGAAGTATCAGATCTTTCTAAATATCTTGATGTGAAAACTTATGATTTTGAAATTATTTTATAAACCCTTGAGAATGTTAAATTTGATAAGAATAAACTTTCTAAGGATCTTGAAACTGTAATTTCAAAGAAAAATATTTTAGAGCCTAACTCTAGTTCAAATTCAAATGTTTTGGAAAATAAGAATTTGGTTTTAAAATTAAATTCAGAGATTTTATCCTTGAAGAAATTTTTGTCAAACATTACTCATGGAAAGGAAGACTTTGAAAGGATGTATTCTCAAATTAGACCTTAGAGAAATCGTTCTGGTCTTGGTTATACTTATTCCAAACCTATTTTTAGCAATAACTATTTTGTTCCTCAAAAAACCAAATTCTGTTCTAAGTGTAAATCTGGTGGACACTGGAGAAGAGATTGTTCTCTTAACAAAACTCAATCTTTAGGATTTCATAATGCTCATTTTGCAAAACAAATGTGGATTCCTAAAATTCTTTTGTCTAACCTTTCTGGATCCAAACATGTTTGGATTCTGAAAAACTAATTGTTTCTTTTTTAGGAAAATGAGAAGTGTACCAATAAGAATATTTGGTACATGGATAGTGGTTGTTATCAACACATGACTGGAAACAATGATCTCTTTGAAAAGGTTATCAAAACGAAAGGAGGAAAAGTCACCTTCGGAGATAATGCTCAAGGAAATATTTTTGGTATAGGTAATATTGTTTTTCATGGAAAAGTTCTTATCTCAAATGTTTTTTTGTTAAAGGTCTTAGGCACAATCTCATCAGTATAAGTCAATTATGTGATGAAGTTTACCTTGTAAATTTTATAAATGATAAGTGTCTTGTTCACAATTCCATGGATGAGTTCATTCTATCTGCCCATAGGCAAGAGAATGTTTACACTATTAACATAGAAGACCTTAGGAGCCAAAACATACCCTGCTTAAGTGCAATAGAAGACCAATCATGGCTACGACATAGAAGACTAGGACACTGTAATCTGAGAAACCATAGTAAACTCTCAAAGAAAAGACTTGTAAAGGGGCTACCAGACCTTAGATATGATTCTTCAAAAGTCTGTGATCCTTTTCAATTTGGGAAGAAACATAAAACTATATTTAAATCAATTAATGAAGTTTCAACTTCTAATGCATTACAGCTAGTGCATGTGGATCTTTTTGGTCCTCCACTATCTGGAAGCATTGGAGGAAAATACTACGTATTTGTTTTAGTTGATGACTTTACTAGATTTACATGGGTCTACTTTCTCAAAAAGAAATCTGAATCCTTTTCCTATTTCAAAACATTTAGAGCCCAAGTTAAAAATGAGAAAAACCTTCCATTGATAACTATTCATAGTGATCATGGTGGTGAATTTCAAAATTCAGATTTTGAAACTTTTTGTAGTAAGAAAGGTATTACTCAAAATTTCTCAGCTCCAAGAACTCCTCAGAAAAATGGTGTTGTTGAAAGAAGAAAACGTATTCTTCAGAAAATGACTTGAACCATGTTGAGTGAATACTCAATTGCTAAGCACTTTTGGGCTAAAGCTATTAGCACTGCCTGTTATACTATAAATCGTGTTTTAACTAGACCATTTTTTAATAAAACCCCTTATGAGTTATGGACTAGCCGAAAACCTAGAGTTTCATACTTCAATGTTTTTTGATGCAAAGTATTCATTCTCAATACAAAATATAATCTACACAAATTTGCACCAAAATCTGATGAAGGAATCATTCTAGGCTATTCTACAACATCTAAGGCTAATAGAGTTTTCAATAAAAATACTTGTACAGTTGAGGAAATAGTACATGTGAAATTTGATGAATCTGATCCTTTTGTTTTCAACCAACCCAATCCTACATCCTCAGACGTGTTTTCTAAAAATGTTTATCAACCATTATTATGAGATCACACTGATGAGGAAAATGTTCAAGAACGTATTCCTGAAACATTTACCACAGAAGATTTTCAATCATATGTTGATGAACATGCTTTACAAAACTCAAATCAATTGTTTCTTGGAAATCATCCCAGTGATAACATCATTGGTGATGTAAATCAACCTGTAAAGACCAGAAATTCTTTATGAAATGAAATAGAACATCTTTCTTTTCTTTCCAAATTTGAACCTAAAAGCCCAAATGAGGCCTTAGGTGATGATGATTGGATCAAAGCAATGCATGATAAACTAAATTAATTTGAAAGGAATCATGTCTGGACATTAGTTGATAGACCTAAAGAAACAACTGTGATTGGTGTAAAATAGGTTTTCAGAAACAAGTGTGATGAAAATGGAATCATTGAATGAAATAAAGAAAGACTTGTTTCTAAAGGCTATAATCAACAAGAGGGAATAGACTATGAAGAATCATATTCTCCTGTAGCTATACTTTTATCAATTCGTATTCTATTAGCCTTTGTAGCATTTTTCAATTTCAAAATATTTCAAATGGATGTCAAAAGTGCTTTTCTAAATGATTTTGTTCATGAAGATGTTTTTTTCGAACAACCTCCTGGTTTTCAAGACCTAAAACATCCTGATCATGTTTTCAAACATACCAAGGCTCTATATGGTATTAAACAAGCCCCTAGAGCAGGGTATGATAGACTTACAAGATTTCTTTTACAAAACAATTATACAAAAGGTACAGGAGATCCAACACTTTTTATAAAAATGGAAAACAAAACTGTTTTGATTGTTCAAATCTATGTTGATGACATCATATTTTGGTCAACTCAGAAATCCTTAACTAATTCTTTTGAAAATTTAATGAAATATGAGTTTGAAATAAGTATGATGGGTGAGTTAACATTCTTTTTTAGGATATCAAATTTCTCAAAACCCAAAAGGAACATATATATCTCAACATAAGTATATAAAAGATTTACTCAAAAAGTATGGATATGACAAAAATAAAAGTATTAGCACTCCAATTGGTACCTCAAATTCACTTGATCTTGATGAAACTGGGAAACCAGTAGATCAAACAATCTTTAGAGGTATGATAGGAAGTTTTCTATACTTGACAGCTAGTTGACCCGACTTAATTTTTTCTGTATGCTTATGTGCAAGATACCAATATAATCCAAAAGAGTCTAATTTTAATGTCGTGGAGATAATATTTCGGTATTTAAAAGGAACTTTGGATTTAGGTATTTTTTACTCTTCTGGGAATGATTTTGTTATAAAAAGTTTTTCAAATGCTGACTTTGGCAGTTGTAGAATGGGTATAAAAAGTACATCTGGAACATGTCATTTCGTAGTAGATTCCTTGGTTTCTTGGTCCTGCAAGAAACAACACATAGTAGCACTATCCACTGCTGAAGTTGAATATGTAGCAGCTGGAAGATGATGTGCTCAAGTATTGTGGATGCAGCACACACTCACTGACTATGGATTTAGTTTTTCCAAAAAATCAAATTCAATGTGATAATACAAGTGACATAGCTCTTAGTAAGAACCAAGCACACCACTCTCGTGCAAAACCCAAAGATGTTAGGAATCACTTTCTGATTGATCACACACATAAAGGAGATATTGTTCTACAATTTATCGGAACACAAGAACAACTTGCTGACATTTTTACAAAGACATTACCATCCGATAGATTTGAGATTATAAAGCAGAATCTAGGAATGATTACATTAAAATAATCATTCATATATACTTTATGTTTTACAATTCTCCTAACATTAAAAAACTCCTTTTGAAAGGGAGAGGAAATTTCTTTCTACGTTTTTTTATGTTTCTTTTTATCTTATGTTCTTTAACTATTTACTCTCCGGGTATGTGTATTTACTTTTCTGTTTATTGTATTGACAGTTTTATCGTATCATTCATTTTTCTGTTCATCGTATCGACTGATGATGGTAACGAATTTCTTTTCCATCATATCAACTGATGATGGTAACGAACTTCATTTCCATCGTATCAACTGATGATGGTAACGAATTTTTTTTCCATCGTATTGACCGATGATGGTAATCGATTTCTTTTCCATCGTATCAACCGATGATGGTAACGAATTTCTTTTCCATCGTATCAACCGATGATGGTAATGAATTTCTTTTCTATCGTATCGAGTGATGATAGTAATGAATTTCTTTTCCATCATATCAACCGATGATGGTAATAAATTTCTTTTCCATCGTATCGATCGATGATGGTACCGAATATCTTTTCCATCGGCTTGTCAGTTCATGGTAACAAGATTGTTTTCCATCTTATTTTCAGTTCATGGTAACAAGATTGTTTTCCATTGGCTTTTCAGTTCATGGTAACAAGTTTTTTTTCCATCGTATTGTCAGTTCATGGTAACAAGATTGTTTTCCATCGTATTGTCAGTTCATGGTAACAAGATTGTTTTCCATCGGCATGTCAGTTCATGTTAACGAGTTTGTTTTCCATCATAATGTTAGTTCATGGTAATGAGATTGTTTTCCATCGGCTTGTCAGTTCATGGTAACAAGATTGTTTTCCATCGGCAGGTCGATTGATAATTTTATTTTATTTTATTTCGTACGGTTGTGTATTCTTTAATCCAAAAACCCAACATCCTCCTTACGTACTCCGAAAGGTACTTTCCATTTTTTTATTATTTTTTTCTCTTTTTAGTTTTTAATCCTAACCATTGATCTGTTTTTCTCCATTCTTGACCGTAGAAGATCAACGGTCACCCCTTTTTCACCTATAAATAGCCCCCCTCCCCAAACCCACATTTGTTTTTCAGGTTTTGAGGTGAAGCTCTGATCCACCGGTTTTAAATCATCGTACGCTCATTCATCATCATCATCTTTATGTCTCAATCCTCTGCAAACACTCCTACTGAAATGTTTTCAAAGACTTTTATAGAGAAAGACTTTAACAGAGAAATGTTAGTTTCTAGGGACTTTTTGGATTCGTATGATTCCACAATCAGAAGAATCATTCTGTTTCATGGATTGGAACATTTGTGTGTTGAAAGACCTATTTCTCAAGATCCGGTTCTCTTTGATGAAGTTTGTCAGTTTTATAAAACTGTATCTTTCGACAAAGACATGACTATCAATTTTGCTATGTACGATAGAAAGTTGTCTACGTCTGTGAAACAAGCGGCTCATTTTCTGAATGTCCCAATAGAAGAGGATTATTTCTGTCCATCTCATTAACTACCAGAGGAAGTTGTTACGTTTAATAGAGAAAGTACTGAAAAGTATTTGTTTGTTATTAATGAAAAAAGAGAAAAGTGTCTCATCATTCACCGGACAATCGTTTTGTGACTTTATGGATTCATGGTTTTATTATCCCAAGGAAAGGGGATAGAGAAACTCTAAAAGTTTCTGATATTTTTATGCTTGACTATCTTGTAAATATGAGAAAAGTAAATCTCATGGGGTATGTTTTTGAAACCATTAAGAATGTCAAGACAAGAGGGATTAAGTCCCAAATGATTATGTATCTAGCCATCCTTACAAAGTTCATTCTTGAAAGTATGAAGTTTTGTAACATTCCTTTGAAAGGAAACCCGATAGATTTGAAGCCATCGTGGATTAGTAAGAGTATGATGAAAAAGATGAATTTCTGTTTTGATCCAAATTCAATTTTTTTTCAGAGATGTAGAAGCTGAATTGGCTCATAATCAATCGGCACCCATGCCAGCCAAAGACATTCAATCGAATGGTGTTACTCAAAAGACTGATCTGCAAACCAGTTCAATGCCTAAGAAGAAGCCCAGGTACAATAAGGAGGTTGTAGCCAAATGGAGAAAGGATAAGGAACAGAGAAAGGAAGGTGATCCAATGTTCGGACATGACCCAGCTGAGGGTTTTGCAGAAAGAATAAGGGTAGAAGAAACCCTTAAGAATGAAAAGAAAATGAAAATTATTTTGAAAAGAAAGGCTCAAGACTTTGATATCTCTAATGTTTTGACAATGGTTGTGTATGATAGTGCTCATCTGACGGAAGAAGTTCACCAAGAGCCCATCGTACAGAGTCTCCCTGAGAAAGGAAAACGAAAACAAGTGATAGAAGAGATATAAGAAGTGGAAGAAGAGGAAGGATATTTTCTTTTATAATTTCTTCAATGTTCGAAGAAGAGTAGAGTGGAATAAGTTCAAAAGTTGAGTGAAAATGTTCAACAAACTCCTCATGCCAATCAAGAACGAACTCCGGACAGAATGTCATCTCATGAAAAGAAAGGTGCTCAATCCTCTCACACTGATAAAGTTGTTTTCATTAGTGATAATGTGGAAGAAGAATGAAGGCAGAAAGAAAAAGCAAAAGGAAAACAGCCAGTTGTTGACTCAAGCCAATCGAATGAACTAGCATTGTATGATGAAGATACTGATTCAGAACATACAATCTCTCTCAAGAAGAGTTATTACATTGATCATGTTTTGAGAAGGGTTGGGAAGACAATTCCATATTTCCCAAGGATGTAAGGGAAGATTTATTTTATTATTGACAATAAAAAGAAGAATTTTGGCTCTGTAAAAGAATTAAAGAAAGAATGATTTGTCTGTTGAAGGCGATTTGAAAGTTCTTTCAGAAAGTTCGGTTGCTCATAAGAAGGCCTATAATAAGATGACAAAGTGGTCATACAAAATAGAGTGCTAAATCAATGATCATGAGATAGCAATTGAAGATATAAGAAGGTTTTCAAATGAACTTTCAATTGCTTTCAATAAGCTTGACAGGGAAACAGTTGAAAGGTTGAATCTTTTGCGGACCAACAAGAGCTTCTCAAGTCTCAGGGTGATCATATTTCTGAAGACAAGAAGGAGATAAAAAAGAAGAAGGTGGTTCTTCATGATTTGATCAAAAAGGAGAAAGAAAGAGAAAACAAGTGACTTATATTTTGTTCTCATGTTTAGTATTGTTTGTTATCGTAATGAAATTTCTTTTATCAATTGTCTTGTTTTTATTTTATAACTCTTTCAGACAATTCACGATTACCCCTTTCTTTTTGTAAATCACAAAGGGGGAGAATGTTTACAAAGGGGGAGAATGTTTTATAAAGGGGAAGAATGCTTTACAACACTCTTAAGGAAAATCTATGAATACAATCCTTAGGAAATTCCATAACTAAGGGGGAGTTAGTTTTATTCAAATTAATATTCAGAAGAGTTTCCAATAACTCAAGGGGAGATAAGTATCTCTTGTTATATTTTTCTTTATATGTTGTTCTTTCCAAAAAGGGGGAGATTGTTGAGTCAAAAGTTCTCTTTAGACTTTTATATTTTGTTTTGGAAATCACAGATAATTTTTTTTCGTACCATAATGACTCTGTAAATCGTATCGTACTGACTCTTTCAATCGTACCGTACTGACTCTATCAATCGTATCGTACTGACTCTGTAAATCGTACCATACTTACTCTGTCAATCGTACTGTACTGACTCTCTCAATCGTATCGTACTGACTCTGGAAAATGTATCGTACTGACTCTGGAAAATGTATTGTACTGACTCTACTTTTTATACTTCCATTACATGTTTTGGTACTTAGTCGAAAACACTTGTTTCATGTGAATCGTACCATTACTTATCAAATACATATATATTGTTTTAACTAATATGATGTCGTTGAGTTAGTTACAAACTAATCAAAACGATGTCATGCTTTCTGTTTCAATATGACCGTTATGATGCCAGGTGTCCAAGTCCCTCCGAGTTTTTCGGAGAAATATGACCGTTGGAGGCAACATGACCGTTGGAACCTGATGCCTATAAATAGGAGGTCATTTTAAGCTGAGAAAGAGAACGAATGAGACCTTGTGGAACAACTGTGATGCTTTTCTTCAATGAAGATTCTAGAGAGAGATTCTGTAACTTCTCTCATCTGGTTTGTGTGTCCGATCATCGTATCGAGGGTTTTCAAGCAATTGAAACACGGAGGTTCCGATTACCTACAAAAACGAGGGCTGCCGGGGATAGGCAGATAGACATGCTAATCATCGTATCGAGGGCTGCCGGGGATTGGCAGACAGATGTGTCGATCATCGTATTGAGGGCTGCCAGGGATAGGCAGACAGACAGTCTGATCATCGTATCGAGGGCTCACCAAGGTGTTGGTGAGACATACCTTTTATCCTAGGTGAATGGATAACCCTTCTCTTTGGGTTAAAAGAATTGTAATTATTTTATATTTCCAATGTTACTTGTATTAGAAAGGAATTTGTATTGTTTCCTTTCTTATTTACATATTCTATTGTAATTGTTTCAATTACAATCATTCTATTACATATTGTATTGATTGATTCTATACGCTTTAAGGTAGAATCATTCATCTATGTATAACTCTGATTATTGTGTTCATCTTGAATACAATTGTTTTACATTACATTAGTATTACAATACATCATACCTTTTTATATTCAATACAATTGTGGGTGTTTGTATTTGTATTATTTTAAGATCATTTAAACTAATCTCTTAGTTTCTAAAACTCAATGGTTTTTAATCCTACAATTCACCCCCTCTTGTATTGTTCAATCTAATAGACATACATATCATATATATTCGATCCTATAGTAACATGTCACTAATTCTAGTTGTTTTCTATGAGTTGTGGTTTGTTTGGGTTTTGGATAGCGTGAGTGGGATTTTGAAAATAAAATAGTGTCTGATAGTGAAATTATTTCATTCAATTGTTTTTGGATTTATAAAATTTTTTTAAAAGATAATGTTATTTTTATGGATAGTTGGGGGAATTCATGTGTTTGATTTTGAAATGGTATGTGTAAAACAAGGTATTCCTTATGAAATCATTCATTTATGTGGTTATGTATGGAATGTTCATTTTTAATGTTATAATGTATGATATAATCGTAAGTGGTTTGAATTCATATGTGATGGTTCATAGAATTCCATGGGTAATTATTTGGAAATGATTTCGAGGTTGGTTTTGTGTAAAAGTTGGTTCTTGATTATGTTAGAAATGGATTTTGGTATTTGGATAACGGCCTCAAAATAAGAAAGCTATGGAATTTGGAAAAATTTTGTTTTTTGAATAGCGTTTTTCTGGTTTGCTTCATATAATGTTGGTCTTATAATCTGGTTGTTATGTATTTGGATAGACTTTGGGTTTCATTTTGGTTGATGTTGAACCTCATTCGGTGTTATCTTCTCTTTAGAATATGTCTCCCAGAAAGGTCCTCTATGTTTCACGTGGGTGTTGATAGGTTTCTAGTTATTATTAGTGGATTCCCATAGTTCTTGGTTATCGAGGTCTGTTAGAGGTACTGTAATTTATTAAGGAAGTTGATTGTGTCATTAGATCATTGGGAACGTCAAAAGCTATCAGATTGTGTGATGTTAAGGGATTATTTTAGGGTCCAAAATTATATAAGTTGATGTTTATTTCTATATCATTGATGAAATTTGGGATTAAATTAAATGTTTTTAATATCTGTTTTATGAGAATTTATTTTTGAGGAGTTAAAGAAGATGAATGTAAAAGTGCTCATGATTATTCTGCAAGGCCAGCGGATATTGATGCATTGAATTGACAACATCAAGTGCGGGTTTAATACTCTCTAGATATAGAATAACATGATTAGATAAAACCAACTATTTTCATTTTGGGTCTCCACCTAGAGAGTATAGAGAAATACCTCTCCCCTAAGGAATTTTTTGGGGAAGCTATTGGATAAGAAATTCAAAGAAACAATGGTTTCTAAATTATATTAAGTTAGATATATGATATCTCTATCTTTTCAAAATGGTTTCCCATCTATAGATAGGAGTGGGTCATTGGAACATGTATCTAAAAATAAATTTTCCAAATTTCTAACTTGTCACTCTCGTATAATTTATTCATCTATTTTCCTTGTAGTCAGTTTGGGCATTTGAAGATAACATATCATAATCCTCTAAATGAATGTCATTTTTGTGGCCATTTAGGGCATCTAGAAAAGTATTATAGTATGTTTTACCAATATAATTATCCTTTTTTATATGGTCTTATCTCCTGAATAAATGGAATCATATTATTTATGCATTATAAATCCATCCTTTGGATCTGTGTAGCAAATTTTCATGTACTAAGAAAACACCATGGGTTTTGGGAATAATGAACAAATTATTTTTTCAATTGATGGAGTGGATATGTATTATGTTTCCCATTTTTTTCTTAGTTTTTGTGAGTTACTCTTAATAGAATAATTGGTCAAGTTCTCTTCTAGTTTCATATTTGTGCCTTCAATATAGAACTTTAATTATTTATTCTTTCATGTGTAAATTTTAGTTTTCAATTATTATTATTGGGAGATATCCATGCTTATGTAAATCCATGATTATAATAAGTTTTGGGGTTTATTTTTTGGTTTCTATTTGTTTCATGGGTTTCCCCTTGTTTTTTGGGTCTTCATTAGGTGGCGAATTTCCTGTAATGGTGGTGGTGCTGTCTTTCTAGTGCAGATAAGTTTATGTAAAACCATGTTTGGAGTTCTAATGATGGTTCCCCTAATTTATTGTTTTTGGGAGTTTTATTGTTGGTTGTGGTAGTCTAATTATTTGTGTGGGGGAGAACCCACTTGTGTTCTCCTATTATTCTCCATGTTTTGTTTTCCTCTAGAAATAATCAGGTGTGACTTCTGATGTGAATGGTCACCCTAATTCATGTGGTTTGTTTGGATTTATTCAGTTATACGACAGAGTTTTCATTGACATATGTCATGGTTACTTTATATGGGATGTAAGTGTTTTTGGAGGGGTAAATTTTCACACCCCAACCTTATAGTTTATTTATTTTTTTCTTTTCATTACCTTGAATCATTTTGATGAGTTTTAGGTAGCGTTACCATTGATAATATGAAGGGTTTGAATGTTCTTACTGGTGTTTTTGGAAAAACTAATAATTTTCTCTTGAAAAAAGGAGGTTCATGGTTGCCATAGGGTTAAGAAAAACTGTCAAACCTCATCCATGAAACCAATCAGAAAATTTCCACTTTTTGAATTTGAGAATAGATGGTTGGATTATGGTTTGGGAAACCTTGAGAGATAATGACACAACTAGTTTCTCATGGATAGTGAGTGGTACACAGTTGGATCTCTATTCTAAATACCATTAGGCCAATCCAAGCAAGCATCCCAATACATTAAAAGTGTGAAATTTCTCTTTTTGTACTTCAATTTCATAACTACAATTCTATATTTCATCCTACACTAGACGTAGATACACCATGGGGGCCTCCATGATTCTCCTCCCTTTCAGTCCTTCAACCATTGAACCATCTTGAATGTTTGTAGGCTTGTTTCCTTGAGTTATTTGTTGTCTTCCTCTTCTATTATTCCCATGTCTTGGTATCATGTATTTTCTAGGTGGGGTTATCATCTCAACTAAACACCAACAGATAGGGATGATGTGGGGTTCATTTTTATTAATTTTACAGTGTGTTCATTATCTCTCATTCAAGGTTATTACTTATGTAATTGTATAGATTTAATTTCACATCATTAAATTTGAAAAAAAAATCTTTTCTGGGTGTCTCTCTTTGTTATGTTTTTATATTATGCTTGGTTTGGGATTTTGTTTTTTCATGTCTAGCTGATTGACTTTTATAGTGTCATAGGTATGTGTGGCTTAATGTTTTGGTTTTGGAGAATGTGATGCTTTATTAAAAATGATGTTTTCAATTTGATTAAAGAGTTCTTGATTTAAATTATGTTATTCAAGAAAAAATCTTGTCATTCTAGTATCAATTTTATTATTCATTATAAATTTTCCAATGGATTTTTTTGAGTTGTGTGAAATTTGTTTTCAATTAAATTTTGGAAATAATGTGTTTACAATTGGTTTTTCAAAAGTGGTTGACTTTTGTTCTTAGGGAGTTCTTTTTTGGGTTCCGTGAATGGGGTTTGTGAATGGTGAATGTTTTTTTGGACAGTATTTCTAAAATGGATTCGGGGAGTGTATACATTTAAAAATTTCCATTTCATATGACAATCATTGAATATATTATGTTCTCTT
Source organism: Viscum album (assembly GCA_963277665.1). NCBI lineage: Eukaryota > Viridiplantae > Streptophyta > Magnoliopsida > Santalales > Viscaceae > Viscum > Viscum album. The sequence continues at coordinate 1,683,719,237 of OY728161.1, read as the reverse complement.
GGAGTTGTGTTTTGAAAATGGGTTTCATGAGAAATGAATGTGGTGAAAATGACTATTTTCACATTCTGTGTTGTTTTCTGTTATCCTTTTATCATATAAATGGTTTCATATTTGATATATAAGGGGATATTTTTCATTGTAATCATGAAAGAGTTGTTTCATATTGACTTCTCAAATGGATATGATGTGGCCCTATAAATGTGTTTGGTTATAAAATATTAAATTCAAGTAGGGTTATATTTCTTGTATTGAAATGTCAGTTTGATGTGAAGTGATGTAAATTCATGATAGGACCAGTATTTTGTTCATGAAATTGGTTTTGGAACGCATGCAGCTTATGGGCCGGATGGGTATATTTTCAAGTTTTGATGAATGGATTAAATGTCTGGCTAGGGTGAGACCCATATAGTATTTTTAAATGTTTTGGAATGTGGTATTTTATTATGGAATAATTTGACAGTCTGATTGTCAATTATTATTATTAATTTCAAAGATGGGAACATCAATGGAGGATCACCCGGAATGAAAGAAATCACATATGTTGTACCAGTCTTCGGTCTTGGAATTCACAGTGGTAATTGGTTTTTGTTAATCCAAATATGTGAGGAACTTCTATTTCACTATGTACTATTATCATAGGATTATTGGGAATCATTTTTAGGATTGAGTACAGGTTAAATTTAAAACCCATGTTATACATGATGGTATCCCATGATTTTTATAAGATTCATGGTGGGATGTGACACTAGATTGGATAGTTATGAGTGGCCAGTTTGTTATTGATTTGGGGGAAGAATAATTTGGTGGTCGGTGAGACTAAACTACATACTCATAGGTATTTTTTATATTATGTTATGGAAAATCTCATTATCCAATATCTTTAAATTACGTTTTATGTATTGTACATGATTCATTTAGAATTTTCTAGTTATTGATGATTTTTATGTTTCTTTATATTATTTTATTCCCTTTTGGTCATCTTATATGGATTTTCACATAGACATTGGTTTTGTACAATGTTGTGGAATGGAAATTATTTTTGAAATGAAAATATGTGTGTCATCTTTTAAACGAGAAACATTAAAGAAATTGTATCAATTTTTTTAAAATATCAGACCCTATTTTTGTTTAGAAATTAAATAATTTATGTTTAATATTTATGGAAAATAAATTAATGGAATCTATTTTGATTACCTAATGATCTTTAATCATCAAAACCTACATCTTCTACCCGATGTTGGTTGACCTGAGTTGTTTTGTAGGTTCAAGTTGTTGGATTTGTGGTGCATTTAAAGTAGGTTTGTCTTATAGATAGAGGTGACTAAGAGGTCACGTGGAGATCATGTTAGCAGTGTATCGCCATAGTTTTGTATTCATATTTTGTTATGTTTTACAGTAGTTAAATATATATTGGATGGTTGATTTATTGATATTCCATTATTAATGGATGTGTTGTGTGCTCAGTTTTGTTTATTTTAATCCAGTTGTTTTGGGAAAAAATATTTCCCAATATTATTATTTTGATTCCCATCACTAGTTTCTATCTCATGGGGATCAGGAATTCCATTATGGCCATGTCTTGGACATGGTTGGTTTTTGGTTTAGATGGCATCCAGGATTGGTTCATGAAAGGATATGACTTAAGCAGGATATACAACGAGAGATGAACACAATCTATCTAAGTTGGGATTTCTTACTTAGGTTATAATAAATTTAATATCCCATATGGAGTATCCTATAGATACATCATGTGGTGTAATAGTGTTTGACCACTTCATGCCTCAAAAACATCCATCATGAAATAGACTGCAAATACATGGGAAGTGGTTGGACACTTCATCGTGTATCCTGTAGTCGATTAATGGATATGTTCTATAGAAAAGATATTTATTTACATGGTATATAGTTAAAGGGAGAATATTTTAATGGAGGTTTTATCTCTCTCAAGGGATGCAGATCAATGGCTATAAATTATTCATAAGTCTATGGATACAGAAGAAATATCAGGCATATATGAATTGATTTTAAGGAACATCACATTGATATATATTTTCCATTAGAACAAAAAAATAAGTGGATATAATAATCAAGTTAGAGAAAAATGTATTAGGAAAATGATTATATATAGGAAGAAGAATTTATAATTATATGCTCTAGTTTTGGGCTACATTCACAATAAAAGAGTAATGTTGGTAATTTCATTAATGATCTTAAACCGATTCCTCAGATAGAACTAGTATCTCAAACATTCTGATCATATGAGGATATAGAATATTGTTATATCAAGATAGAGAAATAATATTATAATTATAATGGTTTTATTGAAATACAACATAATAAGAGTAAAATAGATAAAATATGAAATGGGAATAATGAAATGCAATATTTTCCCACATTAGATAATTGTGGAATAAAACTCCTCGGTACATACATAAATAGAATAATTATTTGATACAAGTGTGAAGATAATGGAAATAGGGATCATGATTTGAAGGGAATGAAATAATATTCCAATATTTTATTCTTTAACTATATGGATATGGTTTACTACACAAACATATTTCCCAAGAATCAAGGGAATATTTCTAAAAAGAATGAAATGTATCATGGTCATGACATTTCTATTTATTACGTTAAAGATAAATGATTAATATTGTTGAGTATTTGATTTAAACAATTATGATTTAGATGTATTTTATAAAAGATGTTATAGTAATGAAATTAATGAAATATGCATTCTAATTGTTTTTAAAACTATTTCATACTGGATTTTGTAGTATACGTTAAATAGAACTCATGACTAGAAAATGAGAATCATTGGAAGTGGATCATTTTGGAAAACACATAACTAATGAAATATAGCCTCGAATCCATTTTTTATGTTAAGATAATAATGATAAATATATATTTGTGGGTTTGTTTTTTGGAACATGAAACTAGTTAATGGTTTTTTGTTTTATGTTATCTTTTAAGGAATTTACAAGATGTTTGGATTTATAAAATTTATTTCACAACTATATATTTTTTATTATGAATATTTATTTTTATTATTGTTTCATAGAGAAATATTTATTCACATATTTGATATGTGAATTTATGATATACTGTATATTGTTTAATGAATCTAATATTATGTTTTTTTGGAAATTTAGTGAACTTTCTTTTTTATTTTTTGGACATTGAATTTGGAATGAAATATTTCAGATGAGTATTAAGGATAAAAATTTATGTAATGTAATAAGATTGTGTTTGGGTATGGTTAGATAACATTAGTTAACCATTTTATCCATGATATATATATATATATATTAATAGGAGCGATGAATTTTTATTATTTTATTGATAGAATGATCAATTAAATTATTATTTAGTGCCTCCGAAATAAGAATTCTAAGAGCTTATTCATTTTTATAGTAAGAGAGGAAGATTAAATCGATCTAATCATATTAAATGGGTGAAAGTTTTCATAAAAAATAGAAAAATATCAATTAAATAGAGTGACTTATGTTATTAGTCTAATGGTAATGTAATTTCTCAAAATATGTTAATGGACCGTGAATTTTTCATAATATATATAATTTTCTTGTTAGAAAAAATGACATTTTAAAATATCAGAGATTTATGATTTTATGATGGTTCTTTTTCTCATGAAAAGGATATCTATCAATATCTATTAATACATTGGGGGATATTATTCTCTTCATTATCAATAATTTTATTTCCCAATAATGTTCGTTTATTTGTAAACCTGGTTTTTTTGGTGGCCATTATAGTTCACATTCACTAATTTAATATAATGTATTATTAATATTTTTATGTGGGTTCTCCATAATGATATTTTCAAATTTCATACACTTGATTAATGATAAAAAGTTCATATTTTGATTGTGGAATTTATTAATGGGGGGATAATATAACATTTTGATATTTTTTAAAATAACAATATTTTTTATAGTGTATAAAAACACTACATTAAGCTTAAATGAACCCTAGAATAGTGTTATTTAAATATGACCATTATAAACAGGCCATTGAATTTGATAGAATGTTCTGTATTATCAAAATTATGATATATATATACATATATATATTATGTACCTACACAATGAGAAATTATTAAATAATTATTACGAAATAAGTAAACAATTTTTAGTAATGTGATTTTATGCATCCAAATTAAATGTTAATAAAAATTTATTTTTATTACATTCTGTGTGAAAATATTATAATAAATATGTGAAACATATATAAATTTTATTTTATAAAAATAATATCAATTTTGAATTAGAATATTATAATTATCAATGGGATAAATTTAGCATTTTGTGAGAAGATTAATTTTCCCATTAATTGTTAAAATACTAATCTTATTGGAATCAATATTTTTGTGTCAATTATTTTCAATGTTAGATTTTATTTTAAAATCGATTAAAAACAATTTATTTCTTTAATATTATGAATACTTACTTCAGGATTATTGGAATAATCTTTATAATATAATTTAGTATAAATTCATTTTCAAAAAATAAAAATTTTGATGAAAATGTATATTTTTTTCAAAAATAATATTTTCCCCAAGTTTTAACAATTATTTTAAAATTACTTTTTAACAATATAGGAATTTAATATCTTTATGTGAAATATATTTCATTGATCAATTAATTTATTCATTTTAATGGATTATTTTCTTATATTTTTTGAAAGATGTATCATTTTTAGTGTATAGTAAATAAATAAAATTCATAATGAAAATTGGTAGCTTTTATGAAAATAGAAAAATATAAAAAAATAATAAGAAATATGAAACATATAAAAAGAAACATTTATGATATAATATTAAATAATAACTATAAAATAATTTAAAAATTAATATTATAATATATTCTAAAATAAATATGACAATCATTATCAGTGCTTACAAAGTGTCTGCGTTGCATTGAAAATGTAAAATATGGTATCATAAAAGTAATATTTGGGATAGGATAAATCATATATTTACCATGAAACAAAAAAATTTCAATTATTTATGATTTTAGGGTTAGAAATTAATTTTGTTGTTGTATAACTTGTGACTTATCTAAATTCTTTTGTATTGCTTGCGTAATGGCAGAAAAGTGTAATTAACCAATTAAATGTGTTATTATGATATATGTGTGGGATAAAAAAAATATTGAACGAATTTGAATAAGCATAATGATAATTTTTATCTTATTTAAATGATATAAATATATTTATAATATTTATACTGTTTATAATTACCTTATATTTTTATGGGGCACTAATAAAAAATTAATTTAATTGAATGGAAAACCAAATAAATGATATTTATAATATTATAAGTGATATAAATTGGCATTGGTTATGGGGAAAATGTTTATTATATTATAATAACATATTATCTATGTAATAATTTTGTTTTTAAATTATACTTATTTTCGTTATATTATTATATCAATGTAATATATTTTGTCCAAATTGAATCAAATCATATTTTATGAGAATAATATTTTATTAAAATTTTAAAATTAGAAAATTTTAAATAAGTACAAATTAAAAAATATATGGTCTAAAATATTATAAATGTATCATTTATGATCTAATTTCTAACTTTCATCTATGAATTACTACCATTTAATATTAAATTACATGTTATTGGACTTAACATGAAAATTTGATTACAAAGTGTTAATTAAAATGATAAAGATTAAAATTATTTTTTTCTCTAAATTTAATTTGATTATTGGATTATTACCCAATCAAAAATTCCATTAAAAAAATTTCCATTTGGATGTATATGGCTATAAAATGGTCATATTATATTTGAATCTTTTTTTAAATTACAAAGGTGCCTCTTCCTTTTATTATTAGTGGTATCACACTCTATTACTATTTAAACCACATTGATGCATATAGATCAACAAAAACCTTCCAATTAATCATCTATAAATAATGATCCAAGTTATTTTGCTTTTTCACTTCCAAAATAGCATTCTATTGTCCCATAAGAAGATATATAATGGGATTTCACCGAAGAAAAGTTCATTATATTTATAGAATCTACCATGTTCTTTTCATTATTATACAACCTGGTCATATTTTGTAATAATAATAAAATAAAACTCTCTTATCATCAATATTGTGATATGTTTTTATTATTATTGGAAATTATTTTTCCATCCCTTTTTTCCTATTGAATGTGATATTATTTCTTGTCCGTACATATGATTTTTCGTCTCCACATAAGAGTGTAACTAATTTTTCATCACTACATTACATGGATGGCTAAAAATATAGAAATATCAAGGATATATGATGTAACACCCCATGTTTTTATAATAATAAATATAAATGCATGGAACTTTGTTTTAAGTATATATTTATAACTAGCCATTAAGCATAATTTTTCTACTTCATTGTTTTGAATTTCAAGAAACTTCCATCTACTATTGTGTTGAGTATGTAATTTGGATTCTATTAGAACTAGCTTGTTTTTTTGGTGAATAGTAACATTCAGTTATGAATATTAATACAAATATTTATATGATCCTAATAAATAGTGAATTGTATTATTATTTTATTATCTTATGACTTTATGAAAATAGCATCTTAATTACTTTTTCAATGTGATATAAAAGAATATATAGTATTTAAATAAATAATTTTTGAATTAACTATGATTTTATGTTATAATTAAATTAAAAATATTAAAAACATTATATTCAAAAAATGGAATACATTTTTCAAATATACACATCGATAAATTTTTAGGTTGAATTTTGGGAATTTTTCTAAAATAGTTGATTTTTCAGGGAATAGTAAAAAAATACAGTTTTTCATCTCAGTGTGTTAATGACTAAATTAATTATATAATAACGATTTCATAAATCTAGTGGACTTTTGTATAGGTAAATATGATGTGAGGTTTTTTAAATGTCTTATACCATGTGAAAATACCATGGGAAAGCCCATGGTTTTGCAAATACCACCCATGAGGCGTCTCTTTGAAATTATTAAAATATTTCCTTAGTTTTCCTATAAATACCAACCCATTCCTTTAGTAACTTAATTTTCAATTCCTAATCAACGAATATTTGGCCTATTTACCTTTATAGTAGTCCTCTAAAGGTTTTCTCAAGCCCCCAAGGTCCCATCCGTCATGTTCGAAGGGTTTTTCCACAAGCCAAGAAAATTCTCAATTTCTTTCTTTTTCCATTCAAGTTCTCTTTTATGTGGTATATCTTTTAATATTTCATACCTTGTTCTTATTTCCTATTTATTCTTGATCTATTTTTTATTTTGATCCATTTCTGCATGGGTGACCATTGTCCCCTTTCTTCTTACTGTTTTTTAAAACCCTGTCTCATAGTTGTTGGACTGCCAAATGTTTGTAAGAGATTTCTCACTTATTGTTTTATTTTGAGTTCCTTCCATATTATTTCATCATATATCCTTACCCACGAGTAATGAAATCTCCAGAAATAATGTATATTCTGGATTTTATCATTTTTGTGGAAAATTACTCATCATTATTCTTCTCCTCACCCAGTTATTTAAGGAATAAAAACATTGATCGTTATGTGTTGAATTACCAACAACGCGGATGATGTGATTTACGTTTCCATTAATTAATTAAAGTATGGTCATGAAACCGTTTATATCGTTTAAATCGGTTATAATATATGTTCTATGACTCACCCATGGTTTTTTAATACTTTTTTACTCATGGTTCTAATTTATAAGACAAAATGAGGTTGTTATTATCAAAGAACCACTAAAATGATATAAACAAACATGATTAATGTTTTATGTTATGAATCATCATCATATTAAACATCAAAATGATAAATGTTATAAATTATGGTACTAGAAATATGTAAATCGTTTTCCATTGTAATTCTGTAATTTCACTTCCAATCAACAAGAACATCCATCATGGACCATTCTTGGAAATCATGTAAAGAATTCACCCAAAAACAGTGCAAGGGGGAAAATACTAACAATTAAAGGGTGAAATGATGTTATGAAATGATAATTTAAGATGCTATAAACATGAATATGTTTCTGTAAAATATTAATAACACTCTTTTATCCATTATACAGGAGGTTCCAACAAGTTAGAAGTAAGACACACCTGAGGTAAGGGAATTCCTAACCATATTTCCATTCTTTGTGTTAACCTTATACTTCATTATTTATGCTCTATTTAAATATTTTTTGTGATGGTTTATGTTTATATTATGCTTAATTATTTTTATTTAAAATATATATACATACTCTATCCACTCTATTAAGTATATATTAAATTTCATGATATTTATAATGTGTTTTATTTAAATATCATCTTTTTAAATTCAGTTTTACGAAATTACAATGTAATGTTGTATGGAATTATTCATGTTGTATGATTATGTTTTGGTTCTTGGAAATTATTTATGATTAAGGGTGGGACCTATATCTCCCTTAAATGCATTAGTTATGATTATTTTTGAGGTTGTTAGTATGGTTACTCTAATTGTAAATGCGATGGTTACACAAATTAAGGTAGCCGTGAGGGTTACAAATTATAAGGTAGCCAAGAATGGTTTTAAGATTATTTAAGTAATTCACCAAGATACCTTTAATATTAAATTTATGTTCTCATGTTTTTCTGGATCATGTGTAATTTTTATGTTACATGATGTATATCTGGGTGACAAGCATGTATTTTGAAAAAAAAATCATACGTTACGGGTATTCGTGGACTAATGTTCTCTTTCCTTATTTTTCATCCTTTACTAATTGTTCGTGCTCATACCAGGGTTTTAAATGATTTTCAAAGGTTAATGGATGTTTAAGAAAAATAGGGAATCCATGTTAAATGTTTAAGAATTTTCAAGAAGTCACGTTTATGTATTAATGTTTTATTTTTTTGAAAAAGAAAATGTAAATTGTTTCTATGGTTTCCACTCTGCAAAAATGTGTTACGTTATGAATTTATTGTACCATTTCTATAAATCTATAAATATGATAATATCATTAGTGTAAAAGGATGTTTTTATTTTGACTAAATTCATTATCATGATTGTAATAAGGTCGAGTCCTTATAGTTGGTATCAGAGGATGATTTTAATAACATTAGGGGTTAGGGTGATGTTAATAGAATACCATAAATAATTTTCACTATATGATTAATTTGAAATGTTTTTTCATTTAAATATTACCATGTTGCTTCATCTAAGACATGTTTTTTCAGAATGATTGAATGTAGAAGAATCATGGATTCTGAAAAGGAGAGGCACCGAGAGAATGACATCCTTCCGGGACTACAGCCAAGAATGTTAAGGATTGGAACTGAGTAGTTTGTAATGGTAATGGATCAGCTAACACAGGAAGTAAATGGTGGGGTAATTGATGCTAGAGAACCTATAGAGGTACCAAAATGGAACTTGACAGTAGTGTAACATTTTACGAGAAAACATACTCCTGCATTCAATGGATCTTCTGACTTAGTAGCAGCTGAAGGATGAATAAAAGCCCTTGAAATGATATTCATTGTTATGGGATCTTTAGAATATCAGAAGGTAAGCCTTTGCATTTATCATTATGAAGGGGAAGCTCATTAGTGGTGGTCAATGATAAGGAATATCAGGGGTAGATAATATTATTATTCCATAGAGTGGGATGAATTTAAATGTCTTTTCCATGATAAATATTTTCCTAACGTGGTGTGACATATAATGGAGAAGCAACTAAATGAATTGAAATAGAAGTAAGAAGACTCAGTGGTTGTGAGTGAAGTGAACTTCACCCAACTGGAAAGGTATGCTCTAAATATTATTCTGGATCTTGATAGAAAATTCAACCACTTTTACTCAATATTGATGACAAGGTATCAAAGGGTGTTGCCCTCATATGAGTTAAAAAGTTATGAAAAACTTTTCCGATGTGCTGAGAGGGTAGAGATGGAGTTTGTTGATGATCATGTGAATTTTGTAATCAAAGAGAAGAAGAGGTCTAGTTGGAAAGAAATGGGTAAGAATCAAAAAAAGAAATATGATGGTAAGATAATCCAATTTCCAATTTGTGAAAAGTGTTGCAAGAAAAACCCTATTGAATGTCTCAGAAAAACTTGGAATTATTTTAAATGTGTTTAGTTTGGACATATGGCTAGAGATTGTAACGAAAATTATGAAAATTCTAATCCTGATATGCATACTTTAAAGTGTTTTAAATGTGGTGAAATGGTTAATTATGAAAATGCCTACCCAAAGAGAGATCTGAATGGTGTAAAGAATCCAGACTACAAGTAGAATGGGGTAGTGAGATCCTTGGTTACTACGTTAGAAGATGTCGAGCAATCCAACGAAGTTGTATCTGGTACATTGTTTGTTCTCTCCGATTTTTATAATGTTTTGTTTGATATAGTTTCTACACATTCCTTCATCTCTAAGAAATTTTCTGGTAAATTGAAAGTATCCCCTAAACAATTGAGACTCGGACATTTTGTTGAACGACCCGGGGGAACTGTTATAGAAAAGGGGAATTATAAATATCATTCTATTTTAGTCTAAGGAAAGTCATTACCTGAAAACCTTGTTTTTTTTACCCTTATCCGATTTTAATGTTATTCTGGGAATGGAATGGATTTCAGATTATCATGCTAAGATTGATTGTAGAGCTAAAGAAGTTGTTTTTCAGAAAGAGTTTTAGTTTTTATACAAGAATGAACCCATACAATTGATAACATATCAAGAAGCTGGTATACTATTGAAAGATGGAAATTAATGTTATCTTGCTTTTATTTTTGAAAACAAGGGAACTATTCAAATTAATGATGTGACGGTGGTAAATGAATACCTTGATGTTTTTCGTGATGAGATACCAAGTGTCAAACCTGATCGAGAAGTCTAATTCACAAATGACTTTGTTCCTGATGCTATGAAAATTTCAAAACCCTCATATCGTATAGCTCCAATAGATCTTATTGAATTGAATAATCAGTTGCAAGATTTTCTTGACAAAGGATTCATTCATCCTAGCACATCACCATGTGGATCCCTTGATTTGTTTGTTAAAAATAATAATGGTTCCATGATAATTTGATTTGATTATAGAGATTTGAATAACATAACTATTAAAAACAAGTATCATTTGCTTCATATTGATGACATGTTTGATCAGCTCCAGGGAGCTCAGTACTTATTCAATATTAAAATGATATCCAGATACCATCAGCTGACAGTGAAGGAGGATAAAATACTGAAAACATCCATTCGTACTAGATATGGTCATTAAGAGTTATTTTGTTATGCCTTTTGGATTATCTAATGCACCTGCTCTATTCATGATTATTATGAATAAATTATTTCATGAGTTCTTGGATAATTTTGTGGTTATATTTATTGATGACATTATGTTAATTTCTAAAAATAAATAGGAGCATGAAAAACATCTAAGGGTTGTTTTCCAAAAATTAAATGAAAATAAACTATATGGAAAACTTATCAAGTGTGATTTTTGTTTGAAAAAAAATTCTTCTCTTGGGCACATTATAAATAAGGATGGAATAACAGTTGATACTACCAAAACAAAAGTAGTTGATGAATGTCCAAGACCCTCAAATGTTTCATAGATTTGTAGTTTTCATGGGATAATAAGTTACTATAGACATTTTGTTTTGAACATTTCACGTTTATCTAGCACGATAACTATGTTAACACGGAATGGGGTTAAATTTATTTGGACAGAGTAATGTGATGTTTATTTTTAGAAACTGAATAAGAGATTTGTGAATGTTCCTGTTTTCACCTTACCTTCACAAAATGGAGAGTTTTTCATCTACAGTTATGCTTCTTTGAAGGGACTTGGTTGTGTTTTGATACAGAATGATCATTTAATTGCATACGATTCGAGGGAACTTAAACCTCATGATAAAAATTACCACACACATGATTTGGAATCCGCATCAGTGGTTTTTTCCTTTTAAAATATAGAGGCATCATATATACAGATCCAAAACCCAAACATATATTGATCATAAAAGTCTAAATTATATATTCACTCAGAAGGAATTAAACATGTGGCAGAGGAGATGGGTAGAACTGATAAATGATTATGACAGCACGATCAATTACCATCCTTGGAATGAAAAAAAAGTGTCGGATGCCTTAATTTGGAAACATCATTCATCATTAATCATGATATGTTTGGAACATGATCCCATTAATATTGATTTGATGAATTTTGGTTTAGATGTTGTTGGTGTAGGGAATACCACTATTTTTTTCAGGTTTAAATGATGTCTTTGTTGTCAGACAAAATTTAAAAAGCACAGAAGGAAGACCGTGAGGTACAGAAAACGGTAGAATGGGTTAACATGGTTAAGTTCCTAGAATATAACCTTGATAAAGTTTGTGTTTCATGATTTGGAAAAAGGTTGGGTGTGCCTAGTGATTCTCAGTTGAGGAACGATTTTCTTTGCTAAGCTCATAGTTCTCCATTTTCTGTTCATCCTGGTAGTACTAAGTTGTACATAGACCTTTGGGAGTATTATTGGTGGGATGGAATGAAAAGAGATATTACTAATTTTACAATGAAATTTTTGACATGTCAAACGGTAAATTTAGAGCAGAAGTTGCCAAAGGGGATGCTTCAGCCTTTTATAGTTCAAGAGTAGAAATGGGAGAATGTGTCCATGGACTTTGTGGTGGGACTATAAAGGAATTATCTTCATAACAATGTGATTTGGTTTATTATTGATCGGCTAAAAACGTCTTCCCATTTTCTATCTATTCCAGATACAATGAATTTGGATCAACTTTCCCGATTGTACCTCAATGAGATTGACTGGTTATACGGAGTTCTTCTTTCCATTGTATTTGGCCGAGATCCCATGTTCAATTCTAACTTTTGGAGGGGACTTCAGAAGTCGTTGGGAATAGAGTTAAATTTCAATGCATCTTTTCATCCTCAATCAGATGGGTAGTCAGAACGTACGACTCAATATATGGAGGATATTATTTGAACTTGTTCAATGGACTATTAGGGATGTTGGGATCATCATATATCTTTATTTGAGTTTTCTTATAATTATAGTTTTCATTTAAGTCTTCAGATGTCATCTTCGGAGGCCTTGTATGGGATGTGGTGTCGAACTCCAGCATTCAGGGATGAAGTCAATGAAGGACTAATGATGGGGCCATAATTTTTAGAAAAAGTGGCTGAGAAAGTTAGGATGATCTAGCAGCATATGAGGAAAACCCAGATTAGGCAGAAAATTTATGCAGATAATAGAAGGAAATACTTCTCTTTCGAGGTAGGTGACAATGTTTTTCCTTAAAATTACTCCGTATAAATGTGTGATGTGTTTCAGTAAGAAATAGAAGTTATGTCCATGGTTCATTGGTCCTTTTTAAATCTTGGAGGAAGTTAGAAAAGATGCATACCGCATAGATTGGCCTCTGATCTTGTTTCAGGTACACAATTTTTTTCCTGTTTCGATGTTGAGGAAGTATGTGCCATATTCATCACATGTCTTGAGGCCAGAAGCAGTTCAATAGGAATAGAACATTTCATATGAAGAGAAACCAATTCAGATTCTTAATCGAAGGGAACAAGTATTGCAGAATAAGGTAATCCAATAGGTAAAGGTTTTGTGGAGAAACCACATGGTTAAAGAAGCAACATGGGAGTCTGAAAATGCTATCAGAAATAATACCCTCAGTTGTTTAATAACTAAATAAAATTGTGAGGATGCAATTTCAAGAATGTGGCGATAATGTAACACCCCATTTTTTTCTAAAAATAAATATAAATGCATGGAACATTGTTTTAAGTAGATATTTATAACTATTGTTTAATCATAATTTGTCCACTTCTATGTTTTGAATTTCAGGAAACTATCATTAACAATTGTGTTTAGTATGTCATTTATTTTCTATTGGAACCAACTTGTTTTATTTGAATAGTAACATACCCTTATGAATAGTAATATGGCCTTAATGAATAGTAAATTTTTATTGTTTTATTATTTTATAAGGCTTTATGATAATATCACTTGGATTAATTTTTCAATATGATATAAAAGTAGTTATAGTTTTTTAATAATTAATTTTTTAATTAAGTATGATTTTATATTAAATTTAAATTTAAAATATTCAAAAAAAAATTATTTTCAAAAAAATGGACCTAATTTTTGAAATCTACAGATATAAAAATGGTTATGGTGAATTTTGGGAATTTTTCTAAAAGATTTGATTTTTTAGTGAATAGTAAAAAATATAGTTTTTAGATTCAGTGTATTAATGACAACATTAATGATATAATAATGATGTCCTAAATCTGGTCGAATTGTGTATTGGTAAATAATATTTGAGGTGTCCCACATCGCTTCTACCATGGGAAAATACCATGTGCAAACCCATGGTTGTGCAAATACCACCCATGAGGTGCACCTTGGAAATTATCAAAATATTACCTTACTTTTCCTATAAATACCAACCCATTCCATCATTAGCACCATTCCCAGTTCCTTCTAAATGAATCTATAGATTCCTTACCTTCATAGTAGTCCTCCCAAGGATTCATAAAGCCTTCTAGGTCCCAACCTTCATGTTCTAAGTGTTACTCTACTAGGTAAGTAAATTCTCAATTTCAATATTTTTCCATTCATGTTCTCTTTTATGTGGTATATCTTTCAAGTATCCATAACATGTTCTTATTTTTTTTATTCCTAATCTATTCTATATTATGATTAATTTCTATATGGGTGACTCGTGCCCCCTCTTTTCTTAATATTTTCTAAAACCTTGTCGAATAGTGGTTGTGCTGCTGAATTTTTGTAATAGATTTCTCACTTATTATTTTATTTTGAGTTCCTTCCTTATTATTTCTTCATATCTACTTACCCAAGAGGCAAGAAATGACAAGATATCATGTATATTCTAGATTTTATCATGTGTATGTAAAATTACTCATCATTATTTATCTTGTCTCCCACTTATTTAAGGAATAAAAACATTGTCCGTTATGTGCCGAATTATCGACATCGCGGATGATGTGAATTAATTTTACATTAATTATTTCAAGTATAGTCATGATAATATTTATATGGTTGAACCAAGGTATAATATATGTGTTATGACTCACCCATGGTTTTGGAATTCTTTTTTACTCATGGTTTTAATTTATAAGACAAAATGAGGATGTTATTTTCAAAGAACCACTAAAATGATCTAAACGAACATCATTAATGTTTTTAGTTATAAAGCATCCTCATATTTTACATCAAAATGATAAATGGTATAAATTATGATACTAATTTTTTTTAATAAATTTCCATTCCAATTCTGGAATTTCACCTCCAATAAACAAGAACATCTATCATGAACCAATCTTGGAAGTCATGTAATGAATTCACCCAAAAACAGTGCAAGGTGAAAAATACTAACAATTAATGGGTGAAATGATGTTATGAAATGGTCATATAAGATGTCATAAACATGATTATGTTTCTTTAAAATATTAATAACACTCTTTTAACCATTATACAGGAGGTTTAAAAAAGTGTGTAGTAATACACACATGAGGTAAGGGAATTCTTAACCTGATTTCCATTCTTTGGTTTAACCTTCTACTTCATTATTTATGTTGTATTAAAATTGTTTGTGTGATGGGTTCTGTTTTTATTATGTTTTATTATGTTTATTTACAGTATATATACATACTCCATCCACTTTATAAAGTCTCTCTTCAATTTTATGATATTTATAAGGGCCATTTCTTTAAAAACCCTCTTTTTAAATTTGGATTTACAAAATTCTAAAGTATTGTTTTTATGGATTTTTTTATGTTGTATGATTATGTTTTGGTTCTTGGGAATTATTCATGATGAATGGTGGGACCTATATCTCCCTAAAATGCATTGGGTGTGAGTATGTTGGAGGTTGCCCATATGGTTACTCCAAGTGTAACTGCGTTGGTTACACTATGCAAGGTAGCTGTGAGGGTTACAAATTATTAGGTAGCCAAAATGGTTACCATATTATGTAAGTAATGTCCCAATATACCTTTATGATTATATTTATATTCTAATGATTTTTTGGATCTTGTATAAATCTCATTTTTGATAAAGTATGTATATATGGGTGACAAGCATTTCTTTAGAAAATGTTTTCATACATTATGAGTATTCATGGACTAATGTGTCTTTCCTTCTATTTCATCCCTTACTGAGCTTTATTTCTCATCCCATGTTTTAAAATGATTTTCACATTTTAATGTATGTGTATGAAAAATAAGGAAGCCAGGTAAAATGTTGAGTAATTATCAAGAAGTAATGATTAAGTTTTAATGTTATATTTATTGAAAAGAATGGAAAACGTTTCTGTGGTATCCACTCTGTAATAATGTGTTACATTATGAATATATTGTCCCATTTCTCAAAAGGTCTAAACTTAAAAAGATCCTCAATGTAAAAAAATGTTTTTCTTGACTAAATTCAATATTATGTATGTAATAAGGTCGGGTACTAATATATGATATATATATGAAATAATAATTATTATATAAACATTAATTAACATTTCTCTTTCTTTCTATTCACCCATTAAAAAATAAAAACAGATTTCATGTGTAGGTACAACCTAATATCTCCAAGGACAATGTATTTCATTTTTCTATATCTAATATTAATGGATTATGTTAAATACATATTTAAATAATTTTTACGATTATCGAAAATAATTATATTCTTTATCTTTGACCAAATGATAAATACCAAATATATAGATCGAAAACTTAAATTAAAAACAAATTATTTATTACCTGAATAAAGGGATATGGTGTTTGTTAGAGAGAACATAAACATAGGAAAATAGAGAAGAAACACTAAACCTAAACATAGTTCCTCCACATACATTTTCATGGGGTAAAATATATTGGATTAATAAATTCTAAATTTTCCTAGATTTGATAAGAATATATTTTTATTTTGAGGTCTCTCAATGATCTCATTTTCATAGTATGTGGTACATAATCTCTCTTCCTATTATCATTTTTTCTCTTTGGAATGTCTTTCAACGGAATGCCATCTCATATATTTCATTCAATGAACCAATACAATATCATATTCAAGAAAATTAATATAGATCATCAGAACTCCTCACATGGAATTTTTCAACTTATAATGGAAATCTAAAACCATATATTCTATATGATAGGCACTTGATCTTTTAGTGGTTTTTTAATTAGGGGATTAAAGTGGTCAACAGATTTTTTCAATGATTATGAACACCTTGTTTTTCTAATTTGGATCAGATATTATTTTCTTCCTCATTATATCTTAAACATAAATTCAATTTTTTGATTTTTAGTTTATTTTTTAAGCCCCATAAATTAGATTCTAAGAATAATATCATTCCAAAAAAATTGCTTCTAGAACCATTACTAATGTTGATATTTTACAATCATTAACCTATTGTTTTTTGAATCAAAATTCTGATAATGGTTTTGTTAAGGATGTCATTATAGAAAATTTTCCTCTTTATTATCATTAATGTTGTTCAATTGGAGATGTAAGAAAAAAAATGTGACGGTAATACTCATAGTACATTCCCATGTCACATGTTAGCTCAATTAATGTCCAGAAAATGAATGAAAATGGATATAAGTTACTTCTGTAGGTCAGAAATGGGTTCCTATTATTAATATTTAATTTAATAATACATCAATTTCTTCTATTCAACTCCCTTATGTCGATCTCTATAATTTTCTAGTATATATGAATAATGTACAACCTAAAACTGGTAATATTTTCTGTAATAATAAATATGATCCTCCTCTTCAAATGAACAAAAAAATGGATCACACATATAATTGAGTAGAAAGTATATATCGTTTTGAATATTGGATATCTCTACATGAAGATTAGGATAATTCTTATTAGATTGAGTATCACTTCTGGAAATCATTGGGGAAATAAGGTAAAAAATAAATGGTTGATGTGGATGGTTTGATTATTCAACATAACAAAAATCCCTAAAAATGTAGACACTACTCTAATATAGATAGAACTATCTTCACATGATCATTAGAGCACTATAAGAACGTTAAGTTCATAACACCCCCATAATTGTGGTTATGAAAAATTTTTCTACATCCTCGGTTGAATATGATTGTATTGAAAAAAAAGTGATTATGATGTTGACCCCATGGTTATGGATGCATTTAAAATTTGTGATAAATTATATTTCTCAAATCAACTAGTCCCTTGGATGGAGAAACATGATACACTAGATTTCTATTAATATAATAATGTTGATATATTCGCTGAGACCTATCTTTTACATAAAAAAGTATTTTAATAAATGTAGTGGAAGAATTTAAAAAAACACCAGACATTGACATCACATATATTATATGGAAGTAAATTCTCCTATGAATTTGTTATATAAATTATAAAATTATGTTTACAAATATTTTTTGAATATGCATTTCTATAGACAATGACCTACCAGTGTGAAGACTATTTATAGTTCAGGTTTTCATGGAGACAATTTCTTTTTTTTTGTGCATTGGTATTTATAGGAATTTTTTATCATTCTCTATCTCCTTGTATCACCACTAGTTCTCTGATATTCATATGAATTTTTCCTTCTCCACTATCAGGATTTTGTATGTACAAATTTTTTCTTCTAGAAAATTTTATGATATATTTTTCAGCGTGTTCACCATCAATGTTTGACGTGAAAATAGATCTTTTTGAGAAATATTATATGGTTTCTATGATCCATAATTATTTTTCATTAAGAATGAACATATTGATTTTATATTATTAGCATCAATTATTATGTTTTTTATTTGGTTTTACTTTCACGGCATCTAAGACATGTATCAAGAATCTACTTCAAAATGGAAATAATTCTGTGATTATTTTAGATTGAAAGAGTCACACTATTTTATAAGATCATAAACATAATTTTATAAAAAAAAATAAATATGTTGTAGTTTTTCATTCATGCTAAACAAATCATTATATGATTAGTTTTAACTTTTTTACTTCTATAGGCCGAAGGATGGTCTGTCTCGATGATTAATAGTTTCTTTTTTTTTCTTTTCTGCACTTCATATGTGTAATTATTTTATCATATAACATCTTTCAATTTATTCATGTTTAATATCAATTCATTCCAAAATTTCATTATACCTTTTTATTTTTTAATAAATTCTATAGGGATACTGCTTGGGTGTCCAAATCATGTCTCAAAATTCAAAAAATAAGTTATTACTCGAACCATTGATTTAAGAAATTATTAATTAATAAAATTGAAAAAAATGATTACTATAAAATCATATAAATATTGATATAAATGAGAATGGGTTTTTAAAACATCTATAACAATTAAATATTTATTATACATGATGTATGGAAACATACGAAGGACGTATGGCCTCAGATAAGTGTTTCTTGACACACTTATAATTCTGTGAGACTTATTATTTATTCAATATTTATTTCATTTATGTCATTTATATACATAAAATCTAATATATAATACCATTAATATCTTACTAATATTTTTATTAAACGTTTCATTCTATTTTTTTCATTTCTTTGGGATTACACTTCTAAAGGAGACCAAATGGTAAGGGGTTATTTGAAAATACCATCTTTATTCAGGATTGTTTATGTTTATGTCTCCACTAAGGAATATTTCACATAAATGTCCATGTTTTCTGAAAATATATTCAAATATTTTTATACTATTATATTCCGATTTTTTATTATATTGCAACCCTTGTATGAGTTTTTATTTTTTTTTTGAAATTATTCATTTAATCAGCTTCCAAATGAGGTACATTATGACAAGTTAATCAATAGTATGGAAGGTATGTTGTTTGTCATATAAAACAAGATATTATTTTCCCATTTTCATGAAAATAAAATTATCTTACGAATTCTTTACATGATTACAATGATCTATTCAATGGAATATTATTATTTTTTATATGTATTTCATTTTATAAAAATAAGATCTTTGAATATGAAAAAATTATTTTAAACAAACAATATAAAATTATTATCTTCTATTTCTACACCATTTTTTATATTTTATTCCATATTGATATGATTAGATTATGGTATCTTCTTCAATATTTTATTGGATTGGTAAATAATTTTTTTTATTAGAGATATTTTATTTCAATACAATAAACCATATTTTTTTGGATGGTAATTTAATGATGTTTGTGATGGAAATGGTCCAATATGGCCCATTGATGTATCTATATGACTCATGATACATAATTCATGGGTATCGGATGATGCCCTACCAATTTACATATGATGTCCTAGGCTGAGGCCTTGATTAAATATTTATGATTTTTGGAATTAAAAATACTCCCCATTTTGTGATAATTCATTGTATTTAATATGATCATTTAGTTAGTCATAATATCAACAACAAATTTTATGCTTCTGTGATTATTTATTTGAAATTATTTGATCTCTATTTTTTAATATTATATTATTCTTCATCATAATGTTTTTAATTAAATATAATGTGATTAAATTTATTTACATATCTTTATAGATTGTGAATAATTTATTCATGATTATTTATATTATATCCATTCAAATATTGAGTATTTTAGCTCAATGATTACTTAATATTTCCTTCCCTAGTAAGTCTAGATGCGTATTATGATTGATATACCTGGATATTCTATGTTGAATAATGTTGTACTAAAAGTTAATAAAATGTTGTGTTCATGTTACCAATGTAATGTGATATTTTTTTATGTATATAGTTTTTCAAGACTATTATTATATTAATTTCATTAATATACAATTACTCATATATATTTCTAATGTAATTATGTAACCATCAACTCAGCACTATTTGGGATTGGGTTTTTACATGATGGGTGCATCATGAATGATATGATGTTAATTCCTATGTCATGGATGCATTTTTCTCATCCATATTAATGGAAGTGGATTTCTCACCCCCTTCATTGAAATATAATTTCTATATTAAATTCCATGGGTATCGATGGATGCCTATTATGTCATATAATGAAATAAACAAATATCAAGAATATTGGTTGGTGACACAAATTTTCAACCTTCATGATGAGATATTGAGATAATGTTTATATATAACATAAATAATGTTTATTTTTTGTTATAATAAAAGTGATATTATGTTCTTTCACCAAGTTTACTTGACCTATTTATAGAAAAAATTATGGACTTTATGTGATATCTCCTTATACCAATGAAAAAAATATGATATGACAAAAAAATATGTTTTTTATATCTATTATGTTCCATTTTATATTTAATTTAATTTATGAAATAATTTTTCTTCTCAAACTTTTTTGAATATTTTATTCATTTTTTAGTGTTTGCATAAGTATAATAAATAATTTTTCAGAAGATTTTAATTGAATTTTTTTTTATTTGATTGAATATTTAATAAGTATTTTCTACTGGATTGTGGATAAAATAAATATTTATAAATAATATGATTATTTGGGAACTTAATAAATGATGAGTCTATATAGACCAATAATTCATTAGGTGAAAAATTGTAATTTATAAGAATGATAAATAATATTTATTGTTGAAAATGATAACATATACACCAAAAATTAATAGAAATATTAATTTTGTGGAAAGGGGTTTAATAAATATTGTAATATTATATAAGGGATTGATTTAATTAAATAATATTATATTCTAAAAACAAGATCGATAAATATATGGTGATCAATATTGTATATTGTTGGGTGAAAATTGATAATTTAGAATCATTGTGGAAAAAATACATCTCTCACCCTCTCTTTGGACCTGCTCATATCTTCCACTAAAGAATGAGTATAAAACCTTCATGATTGAGGAATCAACGAGTGAAAAAGATGAAAAATGTAATTTGTATAATTCTACATGTTATCAACCAGAAATCAATCAATGTTTTTTTGGATATCAATGGAGCAGAATTGGATCACTGCTAGTAGGATTCTACATTTGGTAGAATAAATAGAAATGAAGGTAATATAAAATGGTTTTCATAATACCAAAAAAGATATTGAATAAAAAATAATATGTTGTGTAATATATTATTTCAATTGTAAATAAATAAATTATAAATTTATTGCATATGACACTCTCTCGGGGATTCATAAATATCAAATTTTATAGATATTAAAATTTCATGGCCAACAAGGCGAAACTACTATTAATGGAACCTATATGTGGTATCAATGTAATAAATTTTGAAATTAATAGTTATTGATTTTATATTTGATCAATATAAACAATAATGGTGGAAATTTTCATTTCATAGTGTTCATTATTTAATACAATTTCAATTAACATGATTTCAACATTTCAATTTCATTATTCAGGATTCAAAATTACATATATTCAAGAATTGCATATTTACCATTGAATTAAATAGGAAGTGTGAAGGTATCGGGCCATATATCTTGGTATTAGATGATGTCAATTATTATCACACATTGTGTACCCATGTTCACTCCACACTATCGTGTCATGGGACCCATGACACACTCAGATATAATTAAACATGGTAAATTCAAGGAACACTACATGTAGAATTGGAAAAACTAGATAAACCCATGGTATATCACATGACCTGTAGCTATAATTCCAAGAGTACAGCCTCCATAGGTTACTAGAAATATTTTCACATTATGTGTGGTAATTATAAATAGTCAAACCATATGATAATAGTAGTCTATAGAATTAATGGAAACAACAAACAGTATGTGGTGTACACAAAATGTAGTTCATCATTTCTTGCATCCAAATTACATAATGAATCATTTATTGAGTTATATTAACAGACATTATGAGAGATATAGAGCATTTACCTGGTCTATAGTCATCATTTATTCAGAACATACAAAAACAAAGATTAATTTGGCTGGTTCCAAGGAAACATATCAAGAGTGATACATAATGTGTTATTTTATTGTACACGCTTTGCAATTTGTATGAGGTATATGATCAAATCCCCTGGTGTGTAATGTATATATAATACAACTGAGGTATGAATTAGTGTAATTAAAGAATTATATCAATGATAATTGTGGAAGTTTAGGATAGAATAATAATGATTCAATCACAGGTGATACAATGGTGTACAAGGGGAATTCTATTACTCATGAAAGGAATGTCATATTGAATTTTCCCCCTATGTCAATGCTTGATAGGCTGCCTATTAAATAAATCATCAATTTTATATGAACATGATTAGTTCATTAATTAATGAAATATTTCATTCTTATAAATAATTTATTTCATGTATGCAAGACTGTTATCCGATAAATAAATAATTTAATGTGATATGACGGAATTAAAATAAAAGAATTAGGTGATAATGCTTTATCCAAATTGATTAATTAATTAAGTAAAATCCATTTAATATTAATAATGAATAAATGAGATAAAAAAGATAAAATTTATGCATAATAAATAAAAATCCCTCATGAATAAATGTGATAATGCTTTATCCAAATTGATCACTCTGGATGCAAATGGGTTAACATATGAATTTAAGACTCTTCAATCTAAATGAGATAATTGTTTCTTGAGACACATAATATATAGGAATATATATATATATATATATATTCCAATAGGTTTATTATGTTTAATATGGTGGGAGATACATTTATCATTCTTTATTATAATATATTACATTAATATAGTAGTAAATGGTAATATGCAATGGTTTCCAAGTATGTATATAATTAATTAATGGAATATATGTAACAAGACACTTTGAATTTATATATCTAAGGGGTCTATGTCATAATAATTTTGGGGGGTATTTAAGATAATCTAGATAAGGATGGTACAATATGGTACTAATAGAGAATGATATATTTATGACAGTACCACTCAATAACAGAACCTATACTCCAATTATCATTACTAAAATCATTTTTAATTACAGAATTTAAAAGTATGTTTTTATGATCATCTTATTGGGATATTGATTTTGAAGGACACATCATTTAGTAGAATTATCTAGGTAGATTTATTTATAACATGTACAAATAAAACCTTATGGTATACGTTAACATTGAATTACTAAAAGGGCTAGTTAAATCTATAAAATTCAATCCGATATGGATATTACATTAATACATTTAGGAATAAACCATGTAGAGTGATCATAGAATAGTCATTTTAAAATTAATTATTGACATGTGTCACTCATTTTTTGGTGAGAGTTCTCTATGTTTTAAAGATAAATGTGTTGATAACATAACAAAATAATTTTTGATTCTTTCTTTTTTTATGATTGGGGATTGAAATTTCACTAGGATTGAAATGAAACAACAATCATGTTAGGGGGAAAATTTCAACAAGATAAATTCGTAGGATTTATCAATTTAGTCATAGAATGTATATTAACTATGTATTAAAAAATAAATTTTGGATAATTTCAAGAAATTTTTTTTGTTTTAATATAATCATTGTAGTAAAACATGTATTCTTTTGTAAGGAGATTGTATTCATTAAAGAAATTTAACATATTTATTTATATGTAATTTATCTAATATATCATCATGTGTATAGAGGATTGATAATATATGCTCATAATGAATAATCGGTTAAAATAAAATAGATAATTAATTATTGAATAGACATTCCGTTGGAACTATTGGATTTTACTTTTAAATATAAAACTAGATGAGTTCCAAGTGTTTGGATATGTAAGAAAACTGTTAATAATGTTAATTGAACACTTTTTAGAACTTGGTTTATTTTGACATAGTATAGAAGATAAAAATTGTAACATCCCAAGTAATTAATTAATAATATATTTTCTTACCTCTGTCTATTTATGAATTAGATTGTTATATAGAGGTTTAAAATGAGAATAAATCCAATCTTAATCATTGAATTCTCTATTATTTTTCAATGATTTTTTTACCGCCTTTTGATGGCGAAGTATTTTTAAATATATATTTTGACAATTTTATACGCTATATTTGTAAAAATAAACTTATTCTTTAGGATTGGGACATTGGAAATTACTTTGGATAATTTTTTGATATTTTTCTGACAATGTTCATTGTTTAATGAATAGTGAAAAATACTGCATTTTACTTCAAAACTTCTTTTTTATCTAATTTAATTATATTGATAGATTATATTTTTAATTGGTTTTAAAGATTAAATACAATATATTTTTACCATTTAATACAATTGTGGTCATTGGGATTAATTTCACTTTGAAATTGGACATAAACAATTGTCAAACTTTTGATAGAAATTGTTCAAAAAAACCCCGCTATTTGTTTTGACAACGGGAATTATTTTTAAATTAAATATTGCAATTTTGTGTTTGAAATTTGGTAAAATGGGTTCCATATTTGGAATCATAACGTCCAAATTATGTAATTAAGACTCCTTGTTTTTTGAAATTATGAATAGTAATGACAGTAATTATCTGTAATTATCATGATTAATTAGTAATCAGGTAGTTAAGGATAATAAAATAATATCATAATAATAAAAAATGACCCCAACATGTGTCCTAATGATACTGGTTGTGTCATGTCCGACCAAGGGATAAATTGTGTTAAACATAGGGACCCCATGGAATCACTTTTGGGGTATAGTGACACTTTATCATTTTATTTTTTAAAGAAAAGAGAATATCACCAATGTATGTATCAACCAAGTAGTACACTTTTAATATTGTCTAAATAAATGATCTCTTTGGCAATAAATAGTCATCAGAAATATAAAGATATTTCCTACATCATAATATTTTTTTTAATTTTTAGACATTAAATAAATTAATTTCTTATGACACCATGATGATGCAGCAATTAACTCATTAATGAACGACTTAAATAAAATGAAAAGATAATGTATAATATAAGACTTAAAATTGTCAAAAACCTATTGGATGAGAATATTTAAAACCCTCATCACCTTATCCTTGAAATAACTCAATGTGGGACCTTTAAAATCTAAAACTCATTTTAATATAAAGTAACGTTTCTTTACATTCCATGAGTGCCCCTCCTCCCTTTTATAAAAGTCCCCCACCTCTATATAGATACCCACGCCTCTCAATCCATTGTATCAGCCAAGAACTACTCATTTTATCTCTCCACATACATATATTCTTCCTATAAGACTTAACTTAAGCATGAAACTCTTCACGAAACACTTTTGGTGTAAACCCAGAGGAGTTACCCAATTCAAAGGTAATGTCTTCACTTGTGTTATTTTGTTTTATTTTTCTTCTCCAACCCCCTAAACTCTTTTTATTCCCTTATTTTGTAATAAAACCAGTATATTCAATATACTATGATGTTTTTATAATAAGGATTCGAGATACACATACAGACACCTCCGTCTAATGGTTAAAGAACATACTGTTTCTGTGGTTGGCGAATTTCTGCCTCACGAAATGATGATTGTTCAATATTATTTTAGAACCTTTAAAGGTGGCCATTAAGATGGAACTATATTTATATATGATATATAATATGTTTATTTTTTCATTATGCTTCAGTATTTTTCATTTATGGCCTACCTTATGGTTTCCATTATGAGTAAACCCAAAATCATCATTTTAGGAACTGCGGACTACCGCCACTCAAAATATTTGATTCGTTAATGCCATATGTGGGACATATAATGGATGGAGTTAATGATATTATATATGATATTATAATGGAATAAAAATATACCTTTATATAATTATTATTTCACTCCATTAAGTAAGAAATAGAAAAGAAATTAATGTTTATGCGTATATACGACTTACCGTCTCCATGAACGCTGCATTTCATTTCTTATTACTACATTTTAATTCAAAAACATCTTTTTCATCTAATTTAATTATATGGATAGATTATATTTTTAATTGGTTTTAAAGAGTAAATAGAATATATTTTTACCATTTAATACAATGGTGTTCATTGGGATTAATTTCACTATGAGATTGGACATAATCAATTGTCAAACTTTTCATAGAAATTGTTTCAAAAAAACCCGCTAATTTTTTTTGACAAGGGGAATTATTTTTAAATTAATTATTGAAATTTCTGTGTTTTGAATTTGGTAAAATGGATTCCATATTTGGAATAAAAATGTCCCAATTATTTAATTATGACTCTTTTGTTTTTGGACATTATGAATAGTAACGACAGTAATTATATTTAATTTCCATGATTAATTAGTAATCGGGTAGTTAAGGATAATAAAAAAATAAAATAATAATAAAAAATGACCCCAAAATGTGTCTTAATGACACTGGTTGTGTAATGGACGAACATGGGATACCTTGTTCCAAACTTAAAGACCCCATGGAATAACTTTTGGGTGATAGTGACACTTTATCATTTTATTTTTTAAAGAAAGGAGAATATCACCAAAGTATGTATCACCCAAGTAACACAATTTTAATTTTGTCTATATAAATGATATATTAGACTATAAATATTCATTGGAAAGGTATAATTATTTCCAACATCAAATATTTTTTTTATAATTTTTAGACATTAAATAAATTAAATTTTTTATGACACCATGATGATGCATCGATTACCTCATTAATGAATGATTTAAATACAATGAAAATATAATGTAAAATATAAGACTTAAACAATTCAAAAACCAATTTTAGCAGTATATTTATAACCCTTATCACCTTATCTTAGAAATATATCAATTTTGGTCCTTTAAAATCCGAAAATCATTTTAATATAAAGTAACATTTCTTTACTTTCCCAGAGTGCCCCTCCTACCTCTTATAAAAGGCCCCCACCTCTACCTCCTTACCCACACCTCTCAAGTCATTGTCTCGGCCAAGATCTTCTCATTTTATCTCTCCACATACCTATATTCATCCTAGAAGCCTTACCTTTGGCAGGAATCTCTTCAAGAAAAGCTTTTGGTTCACACCAAGAGGAGTTACCCAATTCAAAGGTAATGTCTTCACTTGGGTTCTATTGTTTTATTTTGCTTATCCAACCCCGTAAACTCTATTTATTACATTATTTTGTAATAACACCAGTATATTAAATATACTAGGATGTTGTTATAAGAAGAGTTAGAGCTACACATAAACACAGCTACATATAATGGTTAAAGAACATATTGTTTCTGTGGTTGGCGAATTTCTGCCTCACAAAACGATGATTGTTCAATATTCTTTTAGCACCTTTAAAGGTGGAAATTAAGGTGTAAATATATTTATATATGATATATAATATATTTATGATTTCATTATGCTTCTGTATTTTTCATTTATGTCATACCTTATAGTTTCCATTATGGGTAAACGCGATATCTTCATTATAGGAAGTGCGGACTACCACCCCCTCAAAGTGATTTGATTCGTTAATGTCATATGTGGGACATATAAGGGATGGAGTTAATGATATGATATATCATATTATACTAGAATTATAATATAACTTTATATCATTATGATTTCACTCCATTAATTAAGAAATAGAAATGAAAGTAGTGTTCATACGTAGGTACGCCTTACCGTCTCCATGAACGGTGCATTTCATTTCCAACCACTAAATGTTTTGTAAAATTATAAATGCATGTATATAATGGATATATATGATATATATGATATCTAAATCATTAATATAATTCTGGATATAATGAACCTTTGACCACATGAACAACATGTAATTATAAGAATTCCATTTTTGGCTCAAGTACCAAAGATCGAAAAAACGACCGTTATTAATTTAAATAATTACATATTGTTCATAACATGGTAATAAGTGATATAAAAGGAATAATTAACTTGAAAAAGGTCCTTATGAAAGTATAAATTAACTCAAGTTTATTATTCAGGAGATTAATGAACGATCGATTCAAGTCGGATATGAGGTAAGGGATTTCATCTCAATCTCCTTTCATTGAGGCATATTTTGTTTTATACACAACTTTCTTTTATACGGTGTATGAAACCCTCTGACTTTTACATTTATTCAAAAGGAATATTTTTATATGAATCATTTTACTAAATGAAGAAAGGGAAAGTTTTTGTTGTACGTATGCAGCAACAACGACTTCTCCGCCGTCGTGACCATTATTTGAGTTTCGGCTTCCTCTACAAGCCATAAATATTTTTAAATGAAAAATAAATACCATGTTTTACTTTTATTTTAATTTGGTATTGAAAATGGTTTTGATAATGTTTTTATTATATCAATGTGTTGTATTGATATCATGTGATTGAAATTTGGAAATGTTGTGTTTCCATTATGCATGTTTTATGTGATATGATTATGTTATGGTTCTTGGGAATTATTTATGAAGATAGGTAGTCCCGTGATAAACTAAGGGAGGGTGAGCCTGATATAGCTCTCCAATGAACTGGTTAAAGCGAAGGGTTTAAACTCTAAGGTTTCTCTGAAAAGATTTAGGTAATATATTGTGATGGGTATTACAAACAAAACCATGAGGGTTACTCCCTACATAAGAATGTTATGAATGACTCAAGTTACCTTTATGTCTTATGTTTTCTATGATTTATTAATGATTTGATGAGGTATGTTTAAATGCTTATGTTTTATGAGTAATGTATGATTTCATTAATTATTATGTATACATGGACTAATGTTTTCATTACGTACTTTTATATCCCTTACTAATCTGTTTCTGCTCATCCCATGTTTTTGAAATGTTTTTCACATGACAAGGGAAAGGTAAATGATGTGATGATAGTGTCAAGGAAGTGTCATGAAATAATCCGTGTTTTGTTTTTAAAATGATTCCTTTGATGTGAGAAGTGAATATTGTCTTTAATGTAACCACCTTGTTTATGTGTGAAATGTAATGCATTATTTATGATCTAATTCTCTAAAACTCTAAAACTGAAAACATCCTCAACGTGTATTCTTGAAATAACTCAATATTAAGTAATGTTTAAGGCTAGAGACTTATATAAAATAATGTAATATTAAATAAAATTTTATTATAAATAGTTATTTCCATATATAAAATATCATGTTACATTGAGGCTTTTGATACAGCTTCAAAATCTATTCTAGAAAAATATTGTTCTAATATTTTTTTACCCAAAATAAATAGATGAATCATTTTATGATAATATCTGACAATTGATTTAGTAATGATTTTTGGGTTCTGAAATGGGAAAAAATGATGATACTAGATTATATCAGTAAATGACAGATATTCCAGGATAGTAATTTTTAACTTATAAGCTTCTTCATAAATACATTGGAATTTACCAACACGCGCCATAGAAATGTTTTAGACATAGAAGTCATACCCATATTATGAATAATTGTGTATTTCATTTAAGGACTAACCACTCATTAGGATTTTCATCTAGTACAAGTGTGAGATTTTTCTATTGAATCTCATGAACCAAATACATTAAACAATATATTACATGCATTCTCAATGTAGTGAATAATTATTATAAAATTATCACATATTGATTTTTTTTCTTCGTGAAATTCATCTGATAATGTCTTAATGTATGAATTGCATTGAAAAAGACAATGAATTCACTTCTATAATGAGAACTGTAAATTATAATGATGAAATTATTAAAAAAAATTATAATGTTGGATAAAATACTATGATAGGACACAATGTATATTGAATTTCATGTGAGATTACTTGTAATTAAATGATTATTCCTCTCATAAATTTCAAACATTTTGGTCTCAATGATAAGATATTATGAAAACTAATATTATTTTATAAACTCATCATGTGCTATTGAAATTAGATATTACAATCTACGAGCATATGTAAAGGTCCTTAAGCATTAAATTTTTTATTAATGTCTGTTACTACTCATTAACTTATATGTATTTTATAATCCATAATGATATCAATTCATGGGAAATTTGGATACATTCGATACATCATGAATGACAAGTTTTTAATTAATAAGTGGAGGATGGATTTTCCCCAACTGAATTTATAGAGGTTTATATATCTACCCATTTTTTGAAATATAATTACCACATTAAATTCCATAGACATTTTGAAATGAATTTTGTTTTAGATATTCAATGAATGACATATGCATCATATAGGATGATGTTACATATGTGAAACCTTCGTAATGATATATTTAGAGTATAATGATTCCAATTTTTCCATCTATCTTTTTGGAATATTATATGGATTTTTAATAATATAGGTGAAGAGATTAAATGACTATCTGATTCTCGATGTACCCAAAATTACATTTCAAATATATTTGTTTTATTATATCCAGGTGGTTGATGTTTTCAAGAAAACATGTGAAAAATTCTAAATAGTGTTACATAACAAAAATATGTGGGCACTGTTGTATTGAAAATTTGGTTTTTACCCTAGGGGCAATATAATCATTGATGACATTGGTCGGTCATGTTGGAAGCAGACTTGGGAGGATGTTTGAAAAATAATATTTAATTCAATAAATTTAAATAAACAATTTCCTGAAAAAAATAAATCAGATATATAAATAATATTATTGTTCTTTTTTATATTTATCCATATAAACTGTTAAATCAATAGGTAAAAATAGAGGGAATTAGAGGATCCTCAATGTGATAGACACACTTGGGTTGTGGATCATTGATCACTATGTGATGCTTCTCGACAATCTTTACAACCAAATCAATACTAAATAATTATTCAAAAAAAATATCCAAGATGTTTTTTGATGATTTTTTGGGGTCTATCCTTGTTTATTAATTATATGATGGTGTAGAATCAATTGAAATATGAATTGATTCACTGATCAGTCATATTGGGGGTATGGGAATATTTGAGGGGATAATTACGATATTTGATTATGTAAATAAGGCATTTTTTTATTAATGGAAATGGTTCAAATCCAACCATAGTGATTTGTGATTTTTCCCTTTTCTCATGTTTTCATATATGTTTCTAACTATTATCAATTCAATCATCACTATTTATTCATTTTACTGGTAGTTTCACCCAAATACGGAGAAATAAATCATTATCGCACCTGTTTCTTGGTAAAACAATTTTGGCATTGCATATCCAGACTCGGTTTGATGTGAGGATCTTGCGATGATGGAAAAGATCAACGATTAGTTTAGATTTAGGGTTATAGGTTCTTGTTTTAGTTTACATTCATGGAATGAATAAATTATGGAGGTCTCCCAATGGTATTAGATGAAAATAAAATAATATCATTAGCGGTGATTGATGTAATTTGGATCCCAATCCACATGTGCCAATGAGAGGTACAGGAGTTTTAGTAGTATTATTATATGAAAGGAGAATCCACATGTTCATAGACGTTCCACATTCTATTATATATATTTAGGGATTAAAAACTGTGTGGGACCTGATGGTGTTGTTTTAGGATTTTCAAAAGAAGAAAAATATAATATGTCGTGTGAACCCAATCACATGGCATGTGACCCATGCATTAAACATGGTTTGTAGCTAGAAATGTAAAAGGTAACAGGAATGACTAGCCTATCACCGACACAACCAGCCGTACATGGAAACGATCAAGGTTACACTAGCTCGGACACACAATGTAATCAATCATAGACACAAACACATGCATGGGTTGTGATACATTAGTATAACCCATTGGCAAAAGGCTGCTCTATGTACTACTAGTATATTCCATATACCTTTTCAAACATTTATTGGAACCCTTTTAGTTGTCAACATTGACAAATTTCATTAGTGTACATTCCCATGAAAAGTTATATGAGGGTTAGTATATAATCACATCATACACATAGGATAATAACCCCTTCAGTGGAACATCAGTCATGTAATGTTTTTTTGGAATCATTCTAGAAATCCTAGAGAGATATCCTTATTATAAACATTTACTTTGTTGATATCTTGGTATGATCATGATCAAAACTACATAAGCATCCATAGAATACTCAAATAGTTTTTCTAGATTGAGTTGTTGGTATATTCAATTAACTTGGGTTTGAATACCTTTTATGTATCATTATCCTAAGACTGAAAGTGTGAAATTTTTATTTGGAGACTCCATTTTTATGACATCTCAAATAGTCATCATCTGTTCTATGTGACTCAGGGAGATTGTTCACCAAGATGAGAGATATGCTAAACCTATGATCCAAAATCTAATGTTCGAATTATGGTTGTGACTTCACCTTCATATTGTCTATTTTTTTTCAAGAATATATTGATATTATTTGAAAGACCATGTGTTTTATAAAGTAAACCCAATGTTCTATATCGTAAATGATATGCCAGATCAAGTTGAAATGAATAATTCAATATTATTATTTTAACGTCTCCATTATAAAATACTCATATAATGATGTGAATAAATAGTATTAATTGACTTTTAAATAGAGGGTTTTCAAATGTTTATTTTATGATGCATAGTTTACCCATTTAATTTTTATTATAAGTAAAAACCAATTGACTATAAAGGGTATTTTTTACACAAAAAACAACTTAAATGAAATAATGTGATTAAAAAAAACAAATAAATATTAATGGATATTAATATTGAAATTTATATTTTATATATTAAATTTAATGTTTATAAATCATCTTATATGATTTTATACATGATATTTGATCAAATTCAACTTTTCACATAAAAGAATTAGTTCATTAAAATATATTTTTAGAGCCTTTTGATGGAGAACCCTTTTTAAATATAGTCTTTCATTCTTTTATATGTCATATTTAACAGTGAATACATCTTATGTATATGAATGAAATAATATTTTATTTTTTATTTTTTTGGTATTTTTTTGGTTACATTATTATTTTAATGAATAGTGAGAAAATACTACATTTTAATTCAAAACATCATTTTTGTCTAATTTATTTATATTGATAGTTTATCATTTTAATTGGTTATAAAGTGTAATTAGAAGATGTTTTTATCATTTAATCCAATGATGGTATTATATTAAATTTAATATTGAATGTTGATATAAACGCTTGCAAATATTTTGATGGGATTCACATTAAAAAACCATTTTCTCATTTTGACAATGGGGATTAATTTTAAATAAATTACTCAAATTATATGTTTTAATTGGTTTCAAATTATGTAAATAGGTTCCTTGTATTTTTTTAAAAAAATTGGGTACATTAAAAATAGTAAAAAAATATAAATACACATTAAGGTAAATTAGTTAATTAATGGTAAAAACTATATTATGATAATATTATAATATCATAACACTTGTTCCAATTTAATCGGATAACTATATTATGGCCATGGGAATCCTTGGGACTATTTTAGGACCACTTGGTGCCATTGGGATACCTTTAAATCATTTATAATATTATAATAAACAAATAGTCATGTTTGTTATAGTTTTTTGTAATAATTATATATTTTAATAAGGGGTTATGCAATGCATATATACAGCTGTAAATAGTTAATATAACAATAAAACTATTGCATGTATCATGGTAATTTATTTATAATTTTTAGTAGTTAAATAATAAAATATAAATTTGACACAGAGATGATGCAGTAATAGATTTATTAATGAAACAATAAAATAAATGATATTAATAATATTAAAATAAATGTAATTTTATATATTTTATTCCATACATGAATGTTATTTCTGAAATTGATATTTTTTTATTTTGTGAATATAGTGTTATTGAAGTAAGAAAGTTGTTATGAATTTTTAAATAAATCATGTATGAATAGTTTTAAAATTGATATAATTAATATTTTAAAAATAAAAAATATAATTAAATTATATAAAAATAAACAAATTAATTTTCGTCCGAATAGTACATATAACTCTCTAAATTTCATTAATTTTCATTAATTGGATGATTGGCTTGATTTAGGAACTATTTTATCTCTAAAATTTTAAATTATTTGATTAATCTGCAAGAGTTAAAAGTGGTGTAAAATTAAACTAATAAAAAAAATTAAATGAAGTCTAATTTTCATTGTATGATTATTCCTCAGCACAAATTTATCTTATATTTTAAATAAATTTGTTTTATACTATTTAAAAGTGGTATTAATTTTTTATTTATTTATTTATTCTGATAATTCCAAGGGTTCCCTCCCCTCTCCTATAAAAAATCACTCATTCCCATCCATTAATCACTCTTCGAAAACCATTTATTTCAATAATTGTGTACCCAATTATCATCCTAGAATCCATCCCCAAAATATTGATGAATTATATTAGGTGGTCTAACCTTCTTATAAGTGATACATTATTATGAAAGGTGATCATCCAAAAGAAATGTAATGTTTTTATTTAATTGTTTAAAATTTATTTCTTCTTCTACTACCTTAAAATAGTCTCCAACCACGTTGAAATAATAAATCTAGTATGATCAATATAATTATATTTTATAGGTTGATATCATCACCTAAATACATATCCACTTCCATTTAATTGGAAAGGAATTAATCGTTTATCCGTACATGTGAACTATCACCCCCACAAACGGTCTAATCCGTTTTCCATAAAAGTGTCTCATGACTGGTTATAATAATGAAATTAATGTTAATATGTGATATTAATGACATATTAATATTTATAATATTATATTATATCAATTATGTTCTTAATTTCCATGAACATAAAAATCATAATGTCATTCATGCATACATGAGAACTATAATATCAATGAAACGATGTGATAAGTTTTTATTAATTACATCAATTTTTTAATATATTAAAGTATATTGAAATTATTAATTTGATATTAGTCATTTTATTAAAATTTTGGAAAGGTAAAACAATAAATACCTTCTTTAAATAGTGATAAATGAAAATATAAATGTGTTACCCATTCATACATACAATCTAACATCTCCACGGGTATAACATTTTTCATTTCTCATACCCTAAATAATGGGTTAATTTAAAAAAATATAATTGATTTAGAAAATTGATCCTTTTGTCCTCAATATTTTTTTGTAGATGATGGAATTATGACAACATGTAATATTGAAATCGTACCATGTTCAGTTTCAACTCAAGTACGAAATATCGATTTAACATATGATATGAACGTAAATAATTATATTGTTCTTATATCACGGTAATAAGTAATATAATATTATTAATAAAAATAAAATTTGATCTCAATAATGTATTAATTAAAATATGGTTATTATTCAGTAATATAAATATTTTATGTGATGAGTCGGACTGACTGTATGTGATTTCGTCTCAATCTCCTTTCATTGAGGCCTTTTTTCCTAATATGTACCTATATTCATGTATAATGTATACATAAAGGAACAATATAATTTCATATTCATATTTAATCTATAATAATTTTATTTATTATTTTGGTAAATGTATTAATTCATGGAGACTAAGATTTTAATCTTCAAAATTTTTTATATCACCTTTAATTATTAATGATTTAATTATCGAATCTTCATTATCATGATAATAATATACATATTTATTTATAGTGACATAATAGAATTATACAGATCTGTTTATGTATATTTTGATTTTCATTCAATGTTTTCATAAGAAATATTTTTATATGAAGCATTTAACAATAATTATGAGTGACAACTAAAATATTTTTAACATATACAGTGAGAATGACTTCTCAGCTTCCAAGTACATTACATGATATTTGTATTCCTCTATAATACTTAGAAAATTAATATGAAAAAAAATCCATTGTTACTATTTTCTTAGGTTTTAAAATGTTTTTGAAAATGGATTGATTATTTCAATTTCTTGAAATGATTTCTTGTGATTTCCAATGAAATTATTTTGATGGAGATTTTGATAATTGCAATCTTTTATGTCTTATTATTATATAATGTTACATAGATAATTGATGGTTTTATAAATAATAAAAAAATAATGTGTGGTTACATGATAAAATAAATATAGGTGGTTCCTTTATTAACTATGTGTGGGAGATCACATGATTTCTCTCCATAACATTTTGTAATGAGATATAGTTAAACGCTTAGGTTTCTCCTATGATATTTATGGAATATATAGTGATGGGTATTCCAAATGAATCCATAATGGTTACTCACAAGGTATTTATGAATGCTATAATGTAAGTATGATATGATTTCCATAAATTACCATTATGATTTATGATTTATATGATGTTTTATAGAAATATTATGATTTCCTGAGGTAATATAAACTATTTATGTTTTAAGGGTGAAAAGTGTGATTTTGTGAAATTGATTTCATGATTTTATAATATTCATTGACTAACTATTTTATTCATTATTTTTTATCCATTACTGATGTTTTTCATTTCACCCCATGTTTTTGAAATCATTTTCATAGTGTTTATGGATAAGGAAGGGAAATGAAGAAGTCATGCTGACTGTTATGAATATTTCTATCATGAAAAAAGAAACAATTTTTTAATGAGTTTTATCTTAATAAAAAAATGGATATTGAGTATATGATTAAAATCTATAATATATTATTTATTATGTAATAGTTATTACATAATTCTAAAAGAAACTACACCTGAAAATATCCTCAATTTTAAATATATACATAACTCAAGATTATGTAACATTTAAGGATGGGGATTTATTGTTGGTATTAATATATAGTTTAGAAAACATTTTTATTTAATATGTTTTGTAAAGAGCAAGGGATATCATCATTATTTTATAATTTTAAGGTTTATTAGGAGATTAATATCGTTGAAATCCCTTTTTATACTTTATGTTCCAAAATTATAAGGTGATTAAATGGTTTTTAGATACATTTATTTTCTATGTAATTATGGGTAATTAAATTTTTGGATTCATAATGAAATTCACGAGATAAACATTGAGGATAAAAAATGTAATAGTTTTTTTGGTGAATTTTATCCAATTTTTGAATTTTATAAGAATTATGTAGTTTTCAAAAAAAGGAAAACACGCAGTAAGGGTGAAAACATGCCATGACAGACATGAATGAATGAATCGAACCCACAAAAGAAGTGACACAATGTTTTATCTCATACCATTGGCCTACGTGAAGTCCATGATCAGTAAGAATTTATATTTTCAGTTAAATGAGATTAATAAATAATATTATATTGATATTTGGAACATCTATTTTATGAAATGGATATCCTTGGTACTAGAAAATGAATTGTGAATTAATTGATAAATGTTATTTTTTAATACATTCCCAAATTTGGAAACTTTATAATATTTAGGTAAATTTAATACTATATGTTTTTAATTGATGAGTAGTGGTTGAAAAATATTTTGGATGAATCAAATAATTAATTTGTGGAATTAGATTATTTAATGAAATGATTAACCTATCATGGAGAATAAGCGATTCTGCTAATTTATATTTTGTATGAGTAATTAAAAGTGATTTATATTATTTTGAAAAAATTAATGAAATTTATCTAGGAAGACAATGTTATGAAATCATTCTAAATATAATGTTTCATTATTTGTTTAGATTACATAAAGGAATTTTAAGGATAGTTATTTATTGGATGGTCTATTTAGAACATTGGGTATTATTATTGAATTACGAAGATTAAATGTAGACATTCTCATTATAAAGGATTTCTATTTTAGGATGTATATTACCTTATCCTATACATATTTATTGTTGTTAATGTTTCATGACATTATAAATGGATTGTTAATTTTTGTTGTATTATGTGATTTTATAGAAGTCAATTAATCTTAAATAATCCTGATTTGGAGAAAAAAAATTAGATTATGGTTGAAATTGAATAAAGGATGAAACTATACATGTCATGTTAGTATGATTACATATGTTCAAAGTCTAGTAAGTAAATTAATTTTGAACATTTATGAAAAGGATCATAAAATAACGTTTTTTATTTTATTTTCATACTACTATGTCAAAGACCATTTAACCAATCAAAAATTTATAGCTCGATGATTGTTAACTTTTTTCTTGAAAATTTTTTCTAACACTCTTCATCAAAACATGAGGGTTTATTTTTCTTCTATATCCATGTTTTCATATATGGAATCCAAGTATTTGTAATCTCAGGTTACCTTTATAATTTAATTTCTTTCTTATAAATTAGAGGCATTATTGATCCCTTTTCTGAAGTGGGTTTGTAATAAAGATATTGGTAAAATTCATAAAATATTTACTAATCCACAAATTAAATTTTGGAAGAAAATTATAAATGATTGGGGAATATAACATCCTTATTCTTAAAATGAAATTCAATGTTTGATATCATCCATGCTACACCATATCGAGTTTAAACGAACAATTAAATATTATTTTTTATAAGTCTCCATAATAACATATCTATTATAATAGTGGAAATAAATTTTATTACATTAATTATTATGATAGGATTTACACATGTTTATATATAGAATCATTTGATAAAAAATTATTAGTGAAATTAAATAAAAACAAGGTGAAGATTTGGATATGTTTTTCCAAAAAAACTATTTAAATGTTAAAATGTTATTTCATAAAATTATATAATCACTAATCATGGAGTTTATTTATAAAATATATATTAAATCTATTTAATTAAATGATCATAATTCTTTTTATATTATTTATAGAAGCAATATATGAAAAATTCTAATATTCAGATAAAAGAAGTAATTTTTTTAAAAAACGTTTACCCCCTTTTGATGGTGTACAATTTTTAAATATGATTTTTTAATCCTTTATATTATATTTTAAAAAATTATTTTTATGAAGGAAATAAAATTTAACTTTGGATCAGTTTTTGATATTTTTCTACTAACATTCATTTTATAGTTAATAATCAAAAAAACAACATTTTAATTTTAAATTATTTTTCCATCTATTTTATATATTGTAAAATT
The DNA here is from genome assembly GCA_963277665.1 of Viscum album. Taxonomy (NCBI): domain Eukaryota; kingdom Viridiplantae; phylum Streptophyta; class Magnoliopsida; order Santalales; family Viscaceae; genus Viscum; species Viscum album. Next base: position 1,683,679,422 of record OY728161.1, on the reverse strand, counting down.
ATATTTTTCATTAGTTTTAAAGTGAAATTATATTATTTTATTAATATTTAATTCCATTAAGGTAATTTTTTATAATTTCACATTTAAATAAGAAATTAACATATGTCAATCTCTTTATAGATTTTACTTATAAAAAACAAGTTTTCACATGTTAAAAGTGGAGAATAATTTTAAATTTATTACTATAAATTATTAAATTTATATATTGAAAAATGGATTCTATATTATGAACTAGTGGGTCCATATTATGTACGCATGTTTGTTTTTTATATTATGAATAATAACTTAAATAATAATATTTATTACAATGGATAAAGGTAAATCGGGTAATTAAATGTAAAAGGTATTATAATAATATAAAACTATAGTTAAACTTGTACAAATTCACTTGTATGAGTTTTTTACGACCATGATAATCATTTTCACAATCTTAGGATCACTTGGAGCTAGTCTAATGATTTTAATACATTTATAATAACATATTCAATGTGTATAAATTTTTTAATCTTTTGTTTTAAAATTGTGATTTATTTTAATATGTTAGTATACTAAGAATCCCATTATCTATAAATTGAAATTGAAAATCTAATTGAATTACCTATATCATGGTAATTTATATGTAATTTTAAATAGTTAAATCAGTGAATTTAATCTTGACACAATGATTATGTAGTAATATATCAATAAAAGAAAGAATCAATTAAATGAAATTAATAACAATAAATAAAACTAAATTTATATATTTTATTCCATCCACGAATTTTCTGTCTGAACATGAAATGTTAGTATTGAGTTAACATATTTTTTGGGTCTTAATCTAGTTTATATTATTTCTTAAAATGTCATATATGAATATTGTCAAAAATGACATAATTCCTATATTATAATATAAAATATTTATTTAAATGATATATTTTCTTAAAATATTAATGATTCATACAAAAAGATTTTATACGTCTAAAAATTTCATTAATGACACACTAATTGGTCGTTTGGTATTATTTGGTAATTATTTTTAACTCTTAATGTGTATATTACTTCATTAATCGAAAAGAGTTAAAGGTGGTAAAATCAATAAAATATTGATTAAAAATATTCAAAACATTTATAATTTTAATAATATGATTTATTATCGACCCCAAATCGTCTTATCATTGAAATAAATTATTTTGGGATCATTTTGAATAGATTTTGAATTTATATTACGTTAATTTTTTTGATAATTCCAAGGGTGCCCCTCCCCACTCTAATAAAAAGTCACCCATTCCTCTCCATTACCCACACATCCAAAACAATTTTGATCATCCTAGATCTACCCAAACCCATTCCTAGAATCCATCATCATATTCTTGAGACCATTTATCATGGGGATAACCTTTCAAAATGGTTTTAAGGTGTTTTTAAATGTGCTCATCTAATGGTATGGTTATGTTTTTATTTAAGTATTTCAATTTTATTTTTTCATCTACTACCTTTAAGAATTATCCAACCATAATGATATAAAAACTCATATATTATAAATATACTAATATTTTTTTATCGCCATTATCTAAATCTATCTCCACTTAGATCATATAAGGATGGAATTAATCATTCATGCGTACGTGTGAACTATCGGCCACTACGAACCAATCTAATTCATTTACCACAAATGTCTCTCCTGAAGAATTATAATAATGGTATTGATGTTAATTTTTGATAATAATTACATATTAATCATTTAAATATATTAATAAATCAGTTATGTTCTTAAATTCTATGTAGATAAAAATGATTATGTCGTTCGTGTGTAGGTGAGAACTATCACCTCCTCAAAGCAATATGATTAATTTTTTTTCACATAGTCACATATAGTATATATAATGGTTTAATTAAATTATTAATATGAGTTTAATTATTTAGTTGTAATTTATAAATGATGAAACATTACAAAAATTTTTTCTATACTGATCAATGAAAAATGTAGATGTTACTCATGTGTATGTACGACCTATCTTCTCCATGATTATAAGATTGCTCATTTTTCATACCATAAATGAATATTTTTATTCAAAATATCTTATTTATGTATAAAATTTATCATTATATCATTGATATTATTTAGGATATAATTTACATATGACAATATAGGCAATTAACATCATGTTATCTTCATTTTTTACTTATGTACAAAATATTGAATGAATGACTAATATAAACCTAAATAATTAAGCAATTCTTATAACATGGTAATAAGTACTATAAAAGGAATAATAAAATTAAATTTTTTAAAAGAAATTATAAATTAGACAATGTATATTATTCAGTAATATAAAAAATTTACATCATGAGTTAGACTCAATGTAAGGGATTTCATCTCAATTGGCATTCATTGAGGCAATTCTAGTTAACATGAACCTTTATTATTTTATTTGTATATATACATCAAATATGAGATTTAATATCAATATTTTTTTTATATAATATTTTAATTTATTGGTTTAGTAAATGTATTGATTATTTTATATTAAGATTTACATTTTCAAAGTGGTATTTTACAACACAGACATTTAAATATTTAAACATTTAAACATTTTCAATGTGATATAAATTTATATGTTTATTTATATGGTTATAAATATATTATAAAAGACCATTTATGTATATTTTGAATTATAATCAACGTTTTTAGTAGGAATATTTTAATTTGAATCATTATACTTTCTATACCAATGAAAAAATTATTGATTTTTAACATATATATTGATAATTAATTATCTAGTGTTGTGAACATTATTTGATATTTAGATTCATATTAAAGAAATACTTTTTGTTAAAATATAATGAAATCAATTCTACATTTTTTGGGTATCATGGTATTAAAAATTCTATTCAGAATGAATTTACTATTTCAATATCTTCAAATGATTTTTGGGATTTCAATTGGCATTTTTTGAGCGATATTTTGATAGTTGAAATATTTTTTGTTTTATTATTATATAATGGTACATGGATTTTTGAATTGTGGATACGTAATAAAAAAATATGGGTGGTTACATGATAAACTAATGTATGAAAAGACAATTATATCTCTCTAATTTATTGGGTAATGATATGATGTTAAATGATAAATTATTTCCAAATAGATTAGGGGAATATTCTATGATGTGTATTCCAAACACAACCATGAAGGTTACTCCCTATATAGTTATTAAATTTACAATGAGAGTATGATAAGGATGGCAGAAGTAACCTTTACTATTTATAATTTCTAAGATGTTTTATAAGAATATTATTATTCAATGAGGTACGATAAATAGTTTTATGTTTTCTGGGTGAAAAGTATGATTTTGTGATTTTTGTTCATTATTTTGAAATATTCATTGGCTAAGAGTTTCATTACATAATTTATATCCCATACTGAGTTTTTTTTCTTTTTTCGCTCTCTATAAGGATGAGTTAGAGAAAAGAAAAGGTCAATATAACGTATATTAATATTTATATCATAAAAAAAATAAATCATGTTTTGATTAGTTTAATCTTGTGAAAAAATGGATAGTTTGTACATGTTTCTACTTTTTAATATTTTAGTTGTTTTGTAATTGTTATGGCCTCATTCCCTAAAACTCTTAACCTAAAAAGACCCTCAATGTAAATTCTTGAAGTAACACAATATTATGTAATATTTATGGATGAGGCTTTATATTCTTGTTATATGGGCAGTAGAAATATACATGTGATCCACTATCGATTATTATTGATGTTATATTTACAGTGATTTTGGGGTTACCTTCTAGGTATTGTTTTTAACGCATATTCATGGGATTTTCCCACACATGACATGTTTTATGAAGAATAAAGAACATTTTATAGATTCCAAGATGGGTTATCAATCGGTATAGCTTATTAAGCCAAATAGATCAAGGTGTGATCTAATAGTTTCATTTTCAATAACCCTGTCTATATTTGTATATTAGAATAATTTTTATTTTCCCTGTGGAGGGTTTGTACTAGGCCCTTTTCATTTCATGTACTTGTTGAAAAACAATGTTAGTTGTATTTTTATGTATTAATTTTTGGATTATCATTTCATTTAAATATCATCATTTTATAGGATTTTAGATTTGTGGGTGTGTACAGGTTCTTTAGGATAAAGCCTCCTATTGGAATGATATGACTACATGACACAGTATTGTAAACCCTATACAATATGATGTGGTATTGGGTTGGCTATGGTTCATGTCTTATTGGGATAGGACATGATACAATGGTATCATGGTAGTTAGTTGTACCTTAGGAATGGATTCTATGAGAATGTATTCGGGAAATGATGTTATGTGTTTATTATTTTGATTATATGATAGAGAGTCAAGTGTTAGGGGTTGTCAATATATCAATATAGTAGGACAACGATGACATTACTTTTAACTCGTCACATATATACATTGTATATAGGGATAAAAAATGTTTCTTTCATCATATTGGAATGGGTTTTGGTTTCCATGTCCTTCTTTGGTTATCTCTCCAGATATCCTTATTGACCAAGAGATATCTTGTCTATTTCATGATTCAATTATGGGGCATTCCAGATAAGTTGGAGCATTGGGATCAACGGTATGATTCCATCAATGATTCGGGTTTGATACATCCAGTTGTTCTAGAGGGGTTACCACCGGGTGGGGCACTAGGTATACCAACACCTTTTGAGCATAAGATGTTCCCTATTGTAGTAGAAGATGAGGTGTTCTAGTTGAGTCTGCAACATGATTTTCAGTGATAATAACCCATATGGTTCCCATGAGATCATAACCCATAGGTGTCTAAGGACTGGCATGAGGCGTTGACATGAATGTTACATCCTCTCAAGATAACGGAAGACAAGATGTCGCTCAAGGTAGCAAGACTTCTCCTTAGCTCGGAAATACAATAGTGGGGTTTAGTAACCCAATATTAATATGAGGTTACACTAGTAAGCTAGGAGTTTGAGTTCCGTATTGATTATGAGTTCCCTCTATCCATGATGAAGGTTGTGCACATTTAGGAATTTTTAAAACTTCAGTAGTGTAACATGAAAGTGGTTGAATATTCATTGAGGTTCACAAACCATTGTTTGTTCCCGATGGATAAGGACTAAAATTAGTTAATTAAATCATGTAAATTTGAGTGATTACTATGTAGAGTCATATACTCAACATATAATACGTGATAATGAATGCCTTGTGGGTTGAGATCATCCTGGATGAGCAAATGTAAATATGTTTTTCTAGTAGTGGGAACTCTAAAGCAGATATGTTGGTATTAGGGAGCCGATGTTAGATATAGGGACCTATATAATGATATATATATATATATATATGATTTTCCAAAATAATCAAAATTAGGGAGATAAGGACATATATTACACATCCCAACCTATTAATAGAGCCTTTCATAGGCCCAAATGTCCACCAATTATTACCATAAGAAAACATCAAATGCAAGCCTCGCCTCACCACTGGGTCATATAGTTGAGGAGCCACAATATATGGATTTAGGAACCATAAAATGGTACAATAGTAGGTTACACTAAATGGATGGATATTGTACCCCTAACAATATATAATAGGATGGTTCCACATGAACATTTGATATAGGAAACATTCTATACCATATGTTAGGGTTCCACTTTGATTCTAGAGGACTAATGTGCTGACCCAGAAGGAGGTGTCCACTCTAGTAGACAATAGAGGAACCATACCTAGCCAAGATGGAAGGGTCCACTCCAGTTATATAAGACCCATTCCATTACTACACATGAAGGATCCAATCTGAATTTCACCAGAGGAACCATGCCCAATCCACATAGGGGGATACACTCTGGTGATAGTGGGCCCCTGCCCTGGCTCCATAAAAGGGTTTTACTCTATTAATCAATTAGTGTCCCATTCATAGCATATATGGAGGGTTTTACTTTAGTTATTTGGGGCCCATATCCTAAATTAATTGTATGATTCAACTCTAGTAGTCAATATAAGAATAATTCCCATCCTATATTGATGGTTCCACTCTAAAATATGGAGGACTCATGCCCTTTCCTGATAGGAGGGTTCAACTCAAAATTCCACTGGGGGCCAGGTGTGATCACTTCAACTATAATTCATTTCCCAATTAATATCGATTCCTATAACCTAAAGTATTTTATCCTAAATTTTTCAATAGAGATAACTACTTCATTATATTTGAAAAAACAAATGATATTGGCTACTCGAAGGCATATATCCAAGTACAAAAAGGAGAAAAATGAGGTTAATATATCTTAAAATGAAACTAATCAGCACATAGCTTGTGGGGGGACCCATATGATTTGCGATGATGCTCTACCACAAATCCATGTACCTAGATATAAATGGCTCACCAATTATTTCGAGCTACATAGAATGTTGGGATTCCATAGGGCATATCATAGACCATGTGGTCCCGTCCTATTCACCATAGTAATGTATGTATATTATAACCCATGTTAGTGTACTCTTGTATAAGGGGTCTATAGTTTTGTATGTTTACTTTTTGTACAATATTACATCCATAGTCCACCATAAAAAGTTCTCATGGCATGTGGGGGGGGTGGGGTCCCACATGACATGTGATACAAATTATTCATTGAAACCCTATCCTCTGAAGCTGGTTCCCAATATACCTTGTATTATTTGAACAATATGACATCTAGTATGGGGTTTTTCTAGAATTTGATATTTATTCAACATGTGCTATATATTTTTATCCTTCATTTGATTGAATCTTCATTTCTTATGAAAAAACAAATCTATGATGTTTTCCATTTCTGGACATTTGATGGTGGAAAACCTATTTTGTTAAATCAGATAATGACCACCCAATCTACCATTTTCCTATATATAAACTGTGTTATGTATTTTATGATTCGGTTTTTATAATCCGATCCATCCTCTAAAACTATCAATTTATCCTTAATAATCAATTGTTTATCGATCTTTCCCATTAACATGTAACTATCATGAATCCAATGGTCTGATTGAGCATAGTACCACCCAAAAATATCAAACTAAGACAATGGTGTCCAATTAATGAAACAAATGTTGAATTTTTGGGTGAAATGAAAAATAAAATATTGAGTGTTAATAGTTGGAAAATATTTCTATGAATAAAAACATAATTGGGAGATCCATGTAAGAAAACATGAATGTCCAATTTAATTTAAATTTGTTAACACATGAAAAGGTCACAATTTGTTCTGATCAAACGTAACAAGATTATATTTCCCAATCAATTTAATATACAAGGGATAATAATTGAATTTAATATCCCTACATTGTGATTATATCCTTATTTTATGAATAAAATAACAATTAATCAGTGTAATAATTCACTAAATTTTCTGTATTTTGATCTTCCTAGATCTAGATATTCATTATCATCAGATGCTCTATGACAATGGAAGGAGGAAGAACACTTCGGAATACTCATAGGGATTATGTGACAAACTCTAAATTAAACTCTATTGAGTGGTATTTATATACATCAAAGTTAGTTTTAATTAATTAAAAATGTAAATAAATGTAATTACATAACCAAATGAATAAACCTCAAATGGGATTGATATATTAACACCATGTACTAACAATTTATGGTCAGACATAAGATAAATATCATGTTATATACTCAACCATGGTCACATATTTCAGATTAATGATTAAATTTAAGATTTATCCCATTTTATTTAAGAAAACAAGTCTACATAATATAAAATATTCATATTATTTTAATAAAAATAATTCACTGAACACCAAGCCTTTATATAACTTAGTGTTATTCCATGTATTAATAAAAATATATATTGAAATATCAAAACGTATTACCTAATAAAAACTCTATCTACATCAATCCCTCCATCATAATTTTAGTCCCCAAAAATAAAATGTAAAAAAAATTAGGATACATAGCACATATATAGTTACCCCTCTACTAATATCTGTCTTACACTTTCTCATGCTTCCAAAACACCTGAACCTCGGAGATGATCCATCTACCATGGGACCTCTCATGTCCATCTTAAATAATTAAGGAGTGATAGGAAAATTTTCTCGATTGTCAATTTCAATCTCACCATATACAATGGAATGATTTTCTTTATCCACATATCTCTTTAGGTGTGAGACATTCAAGACGTCACACACATACTTCAGATTATTGGGGTGGTGGTATGCAGTGGTAGAATATAACCTCAACAACCCTCCTCTTGATCATGTATGACCTGATTATTCTATTATATCATTTTCCTTCCTTGATGAACATTTATAATACATGTCATGGAGATATTCATAAAAAAATGTGGGCTCGCTGCTTGAACTACAAGGTCCAGTGATGGGAATATGATTAATATTTCAACATTGATCTTGTCTATACTCATCCACACATAGATATCCTAGATCTTCTCCATCATCACCTGCACCAATGCAGAACCCACAAGATACATCTCATCAATATAGGTTTAGCACAAGGTTCTTTTGTAGGATATCCTATACTTGTACTCAAAGGGATTCATGCTGATAGTAGAGCGAAATATATTTTTCTAAAAAAAAACTTCTATGGGAATGTTATTCTCCCATCCTTATGAAAAGTATAACATGGACGATCTGAAAATATCCCCCACACATGGATAGTAAACTCCATATACCTATACATCTAGGCGTGAAAGAATTTATGCATCCTCTTATGTGTAAAAAATTCCTTTGACATGTCTCACTACAATCAACATGTAAACCATGTATCATGATCATGGACATTTATCTAGGGAACCCCACATAGGAAAATGATTTCACTTGCATACATTTTCCACAAAATCACCATCAAACTACTCTCACCGATATCATGGAAGTTTATTTACTTCAACAATTGGTATACTATCACCCATATTGGGTCATGGTTGTTCTCTCTTTGCAGGAGAATTATCTTAATTTCTAGGGATATTTCCTCCCACTTCGGCATGGGGATATCAAGGGGATTCAAAAAACCAAGAAAAATCTTGTTCTCAGCCTTAACCTACTAATATGTGCACCACTAAGATATGAACTCAACCATTAGTCATCTCATGACATACCAAAGAATTTAATAATAAATGTATCTACATCATCCCTCAAACAAGGTGTATATCTAGGGGAGATGTGTGGAACTATCACATCACATCCTCCTACATCAGGACATGGACCACATCCATCCCATGAAAATGAGGACATGATTAAATCATTGATAATATCCATCTAGTAAAACTAATATGGATATATAATCACACAATCCCACACAAATGATGAATCTCAACTGGGACTATCTCATATGCTCTATAAGTGGAGGAATAAACACCACTGACAAAAACAATATGTACCCTCATGCTCTACTTGGGACAACTGAATGGAATTAATCTGATCAGAAGCCTCCTACACTAAGTATTCATGTGAAATCCTACTAAGAGAATTTAATGTTATGTTTCCCGTACCCATAGTATAGAATATCATGATGTCGTTTTCATGGAGGAACTATAACCATCACCACTATCTCATGTTCATTCCATTCTATGTGATGAGTTGCATGAAAATTTTGATTGTATGAGTAAACAGCAAAGCTCCCCCAGTAGGTAGTTACTCTACATACACATGAAAAATACTTCTATTTCCAGCTATAGGTCATGAGTCATGTAGTTATTCTCATGTTCTGTCAGATACCTCAAACCGTATGAGATAATTTCCTACCACTACATCAAAAGTCAGCTAAGGCCAACTCATAATGCATCAAAAAAACTATGAAATCCTCTTTTTCCTCCATTAGTCTCAAAATAGGATCTGTTGATAAACTCATCATAAAATCCTTGAAATCCCTCTTGAACTACTAATTCTAGTTAAAGGATACCCTCTTCACAACATGGCAGTCAAAGGGGATTAAATATTGGAGAATTATGCCACAAACCTCTAATAGTACCCTGATAAACAAATAATACTTTGCTCCTCTGACACATTCATGGGTCGCTCACAAGAAATAAATACATTGATATTCACTAGGATTGTGGATAAACCATACTAAGAGATGAAATTATATAGATATTGAACCTCATGAATCCATAACTAACACATCTACAACTTACCATAATGATGCATCGCCCGAAAAAAAATATTGAACCATCCCCAAGTGCTCAACATGATTCTCCTATAATATAGAGTGAATGAGTATAAAATTGATGATAATATCTATATAAAGGTTAATGTATAGATTTAAGATCTATTTCATCTTAATCATATTAATTATGGGTATTTTTTAAGACCAATGTACATCACCATGAACTCGTTGTTTCCTTAATGACATCATAATTCCATCTTCAAAATTTTAGCTTCGTGAATCGTTGACTAGAGGTGGATGATCCTGAGATTGATCATCAATAACTATCATTGAACTCTGAATAGGTCAAAGAGTTCTCAATCCACAGAAATTTGTACATTTTTATTGTTTCCTGGTTCATGTGATGAACATAAATGAAAATACAAAAGCACTGATACATCATTTTCATGAACAACACTTTAGGATCCCATGGGAACACACTGGGCATAACAATGCACTTCCCTTGATGCTTATCCATCATAAAACACATATCATGGATCCCAATTTGTTCCATCTTATATTCTGTATAATACATTACAGAGGTAGTCATATGTATTTTGATACAAAACAATATCACATACATAAGGGGTAGTCATGAAATAATTTTTGTGAAGATTTCAATAAAATCCTCCATGATTGAATGATTACAGATTAATTAAGAGAATACTATACCCAAGGATATACTAAAAAATAGATAGTTGAAGGTCTACATCCTCTAACTAATATAACATACTAATCCGACCACAAGATCTCTCTCACCCACAACGGAAAATCTCAACCCATCAATGCGAAGGAATCTGACTCGCCAATGGTCAAAGTCAATATGACCCCACACCATGGAATAAAATCTATACCAAGGATGAAATGATACAATTATATTATGATGACCAAACTGAAACATGTTTACATCTCCCCAACATTTTATAGGTCGAAATTTCGATATAAAATTGATATATAAGAAGTGATTTTCTATAGAATCTTAATGAAGAAGTTGATGGGATAATATCTCAACGTGGAGCTCCAAATATTGCACCTATATTATAGTGATGAATGAATGAATGGAACCTAATTCTACCAATAATAAATCTATAGTAGTATAAATGTAGATCATGAGTTTAATCATCTCAAGTGTTAGTGGGTTATAAACATCCAAAGGATTGTGTTATCTATGAACCCAATTGCCTTTTCCATAAGCCGAAAATGGGAAACATGGTTGTGATTTTGGAAGGATATTATAGCTATATCCAACACTGATAACTCATCTTGCTTCCATATTAGCTCTTCCTCTCTAGGGGTCTTCTCTACCAACTCCTAGGAGATCTTTCGCGTGACACTGCCTTTGGTGTGGAGGTCCTACAACCACCTATTTGTTTTACTCTGCTCGTCTTGTGGGTTAGTCACACACTACCTGACCTATCTCATCCCGAGAGTACCAAAAAACATATTTCGGATTCATTATTACTCTACAATAACATTTATACACATGACTACACATCTTAATCTATTTATGAAATAATCTCATGTGCTGAGATCCTACCGACTAGTGCTTGATAGCATCTATTGATGAATCATCTGTAGACTCCCATTGTCAGCACCAACTTTCTAGAATCTCTCTGATAGGAATCTATCTATCTCTAGTAACCCCAAAAACCATTTACAAAGGATGGGATACACCTGGGATCCATGAAGAAATGAATCTTTCTATGACTTCCTTGTTGAATCATCAGTGATTGGATGTAATGATCCCATATCAGGTCAAGGGAGTACAATATAATGAATTTGTGTAACGACCAAATGTTTTATCAATTAAATCACATTATTATAATTATTTCTCATAGTATAATCACATAAGATTACACATATAACACAATACAAACCATATAAATCAAGAATGAGTTAAATAAAAGGTATCTATAGAAGTTGATGAACGTATACTGATTATATAATTACATGACCTTTGGAATATTAATCTGACCCATATTAAATGTAAAACGAACAATTTAATAGTATCCTCACTAATGAATGTAAAAAATAAAATTTATACATTTTATATGTCATTGTATGAAATTATTATATCATTGTAAAACTATGTAAATATTTTAAAAATTTATAATTAATTGTTGGTATTTATGTTATTCATGTATATTTATATAGAATATTATTATTAATGAATAAATTTAGAAATAAATATATTTTCATATTACTTATTTATTAATTATAATTTTTTTAAACTATTATTGTAATATAATTTTATGTGTCCCTATTTATTTTTTCAATGTCTTGAAAAAGATTTCACAATTTTTCAATTTATACTTTTCAAGTAAATTATGATTTTAATTAAAATTTAACTTCACATATTTAGAAAATTATTTTCATAAAATTGAGTTTCAGTTTTAATTCAACGCATTGAAAAATATTTGAGTTAAATATTTGTGATTTTTAGAAAATACTTGATTTTTTAGTGAATAGTAAAATATAATAATTTATGATAACTTCTTAATATAAGAATTTATGCGTCACTCTAGAATATTGGATGATGTTAATGGTTATTGATTTGATCTGAAATTACCTCTTTTCTATTTTTCATTACATAAATTCAGTATATTTATAGTCATGACCCTGAATATTAAACATATGATTAATATAATTGGAAACCCCTCCTCTCCTCCACTATAAAAACCACCATCACCCCCATCATCTCTTCAATCCCCTCAAGCCATGTTCTTCATCCAAATCATGATCATATATCTCACAAAGAACCTTTCCCCCATCAATCAGCCCTTGGTCTCATAAAAAGTAAAAATTCTCTATCTTAAATAGTCTCACTATGAAAATATATTCAAAAGAGAAATCCCACTTTTATTTTCTTTTATTTTTATTTAGTTTTAATTCTTTTTTTCCTATCCTCACCTAGATTAATCCAAATTTTATGATAACTCTTGTTGCTTACTTGTACTGGAATTTTTTTATTATAATGTAATAAATCATTGGAATCTCTCTTGTCCACATCTTCTATATTAGAAATGAAAACTCCATCCGAGATTTATTAATTTAACGCATTCAAGGACGATGAGTTTTGAATTTCCATTACTATCTCCAATTCATTTCATGAAACCATATACATGGTTGAACCATAATAAAATATAAAATATATAAATATATAAATATATATATATTATGTCTAATATAAGGTTATATAATCTTTTTTTGACATTATATTAATTTATAATGAAAAATGTGTTTAATGTGATCATAAATCAGTAATTAACAAAAATAGTTATCATAAAATAAATTATAATGATTCTTCATTACTAAAAATAATCCAATCAATTTTATAACCTTTTCATCTTCTTTATGTTCACTAATAACTTGACACATCTATTCTATACAAAAAATCTTATCTTTCATGTTTATCCATACATGTATATAAGTAAACCAATCCCGAATCCAAGGAAAATAACACTCCCAATCAATAAAATTAAACCTCTTAGAAAATCAAAATGTTCATAAATGAAATTAATAAGGTAATAATAAATACATTTCATAATGAATAGATCATTAAAATACTAATTAATGAATTTAATTTGGTTATCCAGGTCATTAAGATCAAGTGAAGGACACCTTTTTACATAAGGTAAGGGATTGTACCCAATCCTCTATTTTTCATTTGGGTTGTTCTATATTTCATTTTATCCAAATGAAGTTATATATTATTTTTCTGAAATTATTATAAAATATTGGTATATGCTTCAGAATCATGAATCAGGATTCATTCATCTCTCTCATTTTCAAATAAATATGTTTTTAAATGATTCTATCCTCAATACATCTAGATAAGCAATCCAGTTTCTAAGGAACTTGTCTAATTCAAACAAATATTCAAGTACACTATATAATTTTATTCTAAAATGCAATTATATTTGTTAAAAACCTATATTTATCTTTAAATCCATCATTTTTTAATTCAGTTTTTATATAAAAATTTATTCTATTTAATGTTCTAAATTTCCATATATATTTTCCTTTAACCTCACTAAAATGTTTTAATTTTAAATATTCATAAATAAAATTTCTAAATGTTGATACTTCATGTTTAAATAATATATAATTATAAATTCCTATTCTATACTCTTATTATCATTGTATTATATATTTTATTTCTTTCTAATTTGATTTTGATACCCAATTCATAGAATGGGTCACCTTTCTGTTTATGTATCAATGATTATGTATTATTATATATGTGGAAATAAAATTATTGAACATGGTATGATGGGTGATCTTTGATATCACTCCAATTGATTGGGTAATGTTCTGTCACATGAGATGATATGTGAAATGGTCTCCGCATTTATCCTTGACTCGTGGTACAATGTGCAATGATCATGATGGCTAACCTTTATTAATGCTACTCAATATCCAATGAGCCTTGAATCATGAAATTGTGTTGTTTTATATATCTTCCACATTATTATGACATCATGTTTATATTATCATTGGTTTATATGTTATAATTTTATATGTTCCATAAATTTTTATGTCATTATAGAATTAATTATATACCATGTTCAATAGAATTATTCTTATGTTTATTCCAATATTGGTGTTTTAGATCATCCATTTATTCCTGTTATCCCAAGATTTCCCTATAAAGTCTTATGAGAATAATAGAAGTTATCAACTCATTATTAATACTAAATAACTAAATTTTTTAATTAGTCCCATGTTTTATGTTTTATGTACCTAGCCTTACAAGAAACTAGAATTTACAATCCTTTTCATGTTATATGTTAATTTATTATGTATAAAATCATGTAATTATATTTGTAAAAGGATAGGGTCCCTATAGTTGGCATCTGAATATTGACTAGTTATTTTTAGTGATTATGAATAGAACACTATAGAATGAACTTTAGCGATGATACTGAGAATAAAAACATCCATAAATTTTGATAAGTATAGAATATGTTTTTAATCAATTAGATACCTATTTATCTTGATAAAAACAAGGTGATATGTTTATTTTATTGATGTATATCTAGGTAAAATCCAAAACATAACATTGATATTGGCTCGAACAGAAATAGGTGCACTACAAAGAGCCTTTCTATTCTCAAGGATTGATACTCTAAGGGGATATGATATGGTAAATTCTTAATCTTAGTATAAACCATTATTAAGGGAACAAAAAAAATAATCACATAAAAATATATGTTAGGAAAATGATCAAGGAAAAATTAGACTGAAACATATGGAATCTCATGTTTGGATATACTTACTCATTTAAATTTTATTCATTTATATTCATGTTTTCCATTATTAATATTATCTATGTTTTCATGAACCTTACATGCACATTCATTTTTTTGTTCATGGTGGGAAATTGAGGAACATGTTCCAACAATCAATGTGATAGTGAATGTTGTGATTTTCCTAATTATATGAAAAATACAATTGGAATGGGTGGTCAAATCGTCATGATAGTACTTTCTAAATTAGATCATGTTATTAAAAATAAAAATCATATATAATTCCAACTTACTCCAATAAAAGAGGAATTTGCTGTCGAATCTTTCATGCTGTAAACGCCTCCAATGATTAGTGGATATTTTGATCCCCTCCTTATAGAACAGTGGATTAACTCCATTGAAAAGATATTTTTTGTCCCCTATTCCTCAAAAGAAGAGAAACGTTTTCAAGAAATATATAATTTTGATGGGGTAACTGATCAATAGTGGACTCTGATAAGGAATACGAAATCATGAGAATAAATTAATTCCATGGATTGGGAGAAATTAAATATATTAAATTTCAATAAATATTTTCCTTGAAACAAACGTCTCAATATGTATAGAGTGTTACTTGGACTAAAGAAGAAGAATGATGTGTCCATAAAGGAGTATGATGTAAACATCACAAATATTATAGTTTACAAGTCCATATTTTTCATGTACACCGAAAGCAAGGTGGATTGAGTATTTAGTACACTAAGGAAAATTATTTGGAAAGTCTATGAGATATGAGACTTTGAATGATATTATGAGATTTTCTATTTTCCCTCAAGGTTGAAATGGAGATCAGTGACACTCAATGGTCTTATGATCCCAGTCAAAAAGGGAGGAAAATGAAGTCTAATATTGGTGGTTCAGAAAATGAATCCCATTATTGAATGAAGATCGAACATCCCACATGTGAAAATTGTGGGATGAAGCTTCCTAGGAACTATATAATGATTACCATGAATTACATAAAATGTGGAATAATCAGACATATGGTTAATAAATTCCATATTGATATAAATAATACCACTTGTGTGGAAGAGGAAAGGATTAAATCGACACTCAACCTATATTGAAGTGTTACAACTATATGGAACATGGGAATTATGGGGAGAATTTCTCAATTCCATGGGTTGTTGAATGAAACATTCAATAACCTACAATTAAACTAGGTAGGTCTTATGTTATTACTACTTCTAAGGTGGTACATGTTAATGATGTTGTCACATGTACAATAAAAAATCGTTTATGAATAGATAACATACTATTTGATTTTGGTTCTATGAATTCATTCATAACATTAATGTTTAGTATAACTATTCAATCACCAACTCAAAATTTGGATCATGAGTTATCTATGAGAATAGAGAATGTTGAATTTAATTAATCCAAGGTTTATAAATCTTCACTGATAAATATTTTTGGGCTGAACATACCATTATATCTAATCATACTTCCTCTGGCAGAGTTTGATGCTATTTTAGGAATGGATTTTTTATCTATATACAAATCCAAAATTAATAGTCAGTAAAGGTAGATCACTCTTCACAACCCCAAGTATACATCAAATTTAAACACATTTATGGAGGATGATGAATCTCCATTATAATAATTGTATCATGTGTTGATAATGTTGCCTTTTGAGAAATCATATCTTGCTCAAATGGATGAGACAAAGGAAATGATACCTCTCAATGATAGTCCCATCGTGAGGGATTACAGTAATGAATTCCATAAGGTATTTTCATGTATTCCTATTTATAGAGAGGTTGTGTTCTCAATTGCTCTTAATCCTTGATCTACACATATATCAAAGATAACTTATAGAATGGCCACTATTTATATGGAATAGTAGTATAATAAATTACAAGAGACTCTCATGAAGGGTTTTATATGCCCAAGTGCTTCACCGTGGGGTGCAGCAGTCCACATTGATTTGTATAAGGATGGATCGATGTTCCTTGAATTAGTTATCATGATCTCAATAAAATCATGAAAAATAACTAGTATCCATTTCCACTTATAGATGATTTGTACGATCGGCTATGTGGGGCCATTTATTATTCTATGGTGGACCTTCTTTTCGGGATATCAAAAATTAAATGTTAGGAAGGGAGATTTTACCATGTCATCCTTTAAAACGTTGTATGGACTATGAGTTCATATTGATTCTCATATGAATAAATAATCTCCGTCAACATTCATGGATATAATGAATAAAGTATTTAGATATTACCTTTACAAATTTGTAGTATTCTTTATCGATTATATTCTGGTATACTCTTAGAGTAAGGAGAAATAAGAGGATCCTATTAATAATATGTTGATGCCATTGTAAAGGAAGAAACAATATGAAATATATTGTAAATTTGAGTTACGGATGGAGGAAGTATCATTTTTGTGTCATGTTGTCAATATAAAAGGAATATCTATGGTCACTTCAAGGACAATTTCAAATGAAAAGTGGCCCAAGACAATATATATAACAATAATCAACTGATTTCTGGATCTAACCAGGTATTATATTTTATTTTTAAATAACATATGACTGTTTCCAATCCAAGGACCATGCTAGTAGGGATGGGAGTGAAGGTTCTTGAGACTCATGAATGCGAGGAGAGAATTAAAAATATCAAAAAAGTATTATCACTACACCAGTACTCACAATACAAAAAATTAGAGAACCATTTGTAGTGAACAATGATGAATAATAGAAAAGATAATGTGATTTTATAATGTTAAAAAGATAAGGTGACATCCTATGCCTCAATACTATTGAAAACCCTTGAGCAATAATATCAAAAGCATGATCTAGAGTAGGGGACTATGATTGTTTCTTGGAAAATTTGATGCATTTTCTTTATGAGGAGAAGAATGAGATATTTATTTATCACAAGCATCTAAAATATATATTCACATTGAAATAACATTAAAATGAACCATCATAAATAGTTAGGGGTCACCAAGGATTATGACTACTCAGTACACTACAATCCCTGTAAGTCAAGTGTGATAGTAGATTCTCTATTTACCAAGAATCACACATCTTTATCAATGATGACAGTTGGACATATACAATATATTTCTAATTTTAGGGTATGGACATGGGAATAATTAATGTAGGAACATTATCAATCATTTTTCAATTTATTTCACAATAATTCCAAATGGGGAAAATAAAGAATTGTTAATGAAATGATATAGCAATTATGAAAAGGGTAGAAGATGTTAGAAATAGGAAATCCATTGAGTTACAGATTGATGATGAAGAGGTTTTATGATTTGGGTAATAATTTTATATACTATATGATCCATATATAATGAATTATCTTTTGAATTATGCACATAGCTCAACCTTATCTTTTCACCATTGAATCAAAAACATGTATGGAGATATCTAAGTGATCTTTTGTCGGAAATTTGAAGTAGGATATTGTGGAATATAAATCAAAGTTCCTAGTATATCAATAGGTGAAGGATTAAAGAGAAATGTCTGTGGATGATGCCACTACAACCCATAATTACATGGAATTGGAAGAACATTACCACATACTTTTTCACAGGACATCCATGGACATCTTGATGAATCCTTGATATATGTGTCATTGTAAATCTTCTGAGAAAAAAATTGCACATTATCACAATTCGGGAGGAATTATGATTGGATAAACGAAATCACATATACATCAAATAGTTGGTAAGGATACATAGAATATTTCAATCAATTGTATCTAATAGAGACCTGACCTTCAAATCGATGTTCTGGATGTGTCTTTAACATGCTCTAACAATAAATGGAATGTTAGTACGACATATCATCCTAAAAATGATGTCCAACATGATATTAATATAGAGACAATAGAAAGAATATTGAGAGGGTGTTATATTGACATCAATTATGGATGTGGCCAACATTATTCACTGGCTTAATTCTCTTACAATAATTTTTTCAACTCGAGTATCCGAATGACTCCATATGAATCCCTTTTTGGGAAAATGTTTAGGAAACTAGTTTGCTGGACGTAGTTGGTTAGAATGAGATGCTATGACCATTAATTGTGAAAGAAATGGTGGAGATGGAGAAAACCATTCATTACTACATCAAGGAATCATGTAGTCAACAATTGAGCTATGCCAAAAATTATCAATAATACCTTGTGTTTAATGTTTGAGACATGGTAATCCTTCACATATGTCCATGGAAGAAGACATGATGGTTGGGATGAATGATAATTTATGTCCTAAGTATATCATCCCCTTATAGAACCTTGATAGTGTTGTATATGTGTCATATCTACTAGAACATCAACCTTCCATGTCTAAAGTAGATGATGTATTGCACGTAACTCTCTTAAGGATGTACATAACAGAACCATCACATTTTTTCTCCTTAAATGTGGTACATTTGGAGAATGATATTCCTTTTGAGGAGAAGCTTGTGATGTTATTGGATTATATATATAATGTTCTATGCAATATTCCTATAGACCTAGTCAATGTACTATTGAGAAACCATCACTATGATGAGGAAACACGAGAATTGGAGGAAGCAAGAAAGGAAAATTACTGACACATGTTTCTTGGATTAAAATGTAAAATAAAATTTTGAGGGTGGGATTATATAAGGGGGGATAATTTAACAACCCAATGTTTTATCAATGGAGTTCCATTGTTATATGTATGTTTTATAGTATAATCACATAATATTACATATATATCACAATAAAAACCACATAAAAGATTCATTAGTGAAATAAATGGTATCTCTCAATAATAAGGAATATATACAGACCAAATAGTATCTTTACCTTTGGAATAGTAATGTGACCCTTAAGAATATTAAAAAAACCAATTGAATTGTATCCTCACTAATATAGGTATAAATAAAATTTATCCATCTTATAAGTAAAAATAAGATATAATTATCTCATTGTATAAGTAAGTAAGTATTTTTGAAAAATAGTTATTAATTTTTTGGTATTTTTTTAAGACTATAATATTTAATAAAAATTTTAGGATTTATTTAATAATTCTAAAGTAATATTATTTTTTATAAAATATATTCATAAATAATTATTTTGATCACTTCTGGTTAAATGATAATTCTAAGATACCTCAATTTGTTTCTCAATGTGTTAGAAAAGATGTTTTGATTTAAAAAATTTGTATTTTTAATGTAAATATTGATATTAATTTAAAATTAAATTCTAAATATTATGTAATAGTTTTCAAAAAATAGAATTCAATTTTTAATTCGACATTTTGAAAAAAATTTGGGGTGATTTTTTTGAATTTTTCTAACATACATTATTTTTAGTTAGTAGTAAAATATGATCATTTATGATAAATGATAAATAAATAAAATTATGAAACGTGATTGAGTCATGGATGATGTAAATGGATATTGATTCTAAATCACATAATCTATTTACTATTTTTTGATTCAATAATCAGGGCTATACATAGTCCTGAGAAGAAATATTAATCTAATGATTAAAATAATTGGAAACCCCTCCTCTCAAATTATATAAAAACAACCCTCTCCCCATATTCTCTTCACTCCTCTCAAGCCTAGTTACTTGTAAATATTATACTAAAATCTCTCTAAACTACACTCTACCACTTCCATTATCTTATAGTCTCTTCAAAATAAAATATTCTTTCGACTAAATTTTCCCTCATAGAAGATATACTGAAGAGGTAATTTCTTATGTTCTTTTACTTTATTATCATTCAAGTTATTTTTTTTTCATTGCTCACCTCCTTTAATACAAATTATATGATAACTCCAGTACCTTACATTTAATATAATTTTTTTTATTATAATGGAATAATTAATCATCATATAACTTTTATCCTCCTTTTAGACATGAAATGAAAACACCATCAATGATATGATACTTTATCACAAACAAGGATGAAAGGTTTTCAATTACTATTACCATATTCAATTCTAGTTTGGAAACCATTTTGATGGTTGAAATAGAAAATAATATTTGTATTATGTCATATTTGACGTTATGTAATCATTTTACACATGATAATAAATTATAATACAAGATGTGTTTGATGTGATCAAAACCCGCCAATTAACCAAAAGAGTTATCATTAAAATTTTATATATTAATTCATCTTCACTCCAACAAACCGATTGAATTTTATAGACATGTAATCATGTTGTTTTTTAATTATAACATTCATCTTAATTTTGGTAGGTCAATTCTCATATTTCATGTTTATCCTTACATGTATATTAGTAAATCAACCATGAAAACGAAGGAAAACGCTCTAAAACAATAGAATTTACCCACATAACCCATCAAAAAATCGTAAATAAATAAAATAAGGTTATAATAAATAAATTAAATGAAGAATATTTTCTTTAAATACAAATTAATTAATGTTATTTGGTTATCTATTTCATTAATATCATGTGAAGGACACCTACGTACTAAAAGAAAGGGATTCTTTCCGAACCTACATCATTACATCAGGTTGTTCAATCTTTCTTTCGTCCCAAATTAATATACATGTTAATTTTGATCAAATAATAAATATTATATTTATATGATCCATACTCATGTATCAAGATCCATTCATCATTATATTTTTCTTATATACATGTATTTAAATGATTTCCTCCTCAATACATCTCGATTTGCAAACCCGTTTTTGGGAACATTTTGAATTATTATCCATTTTCAAGTATAATATATGATAAATTTTTAATACTAAATTATTCTTATAAAACAAATATTTTAATCATTAAATCTACTGGGTTCACTTTGGGTTTTAAATAATTTTTTTCCATTTTACATTTTAAATGACCTTTGATATTTTCCATTAACCACACAAAAATTAATTAATTATAACATTTCTTATGTACTCTTTTTAAATGTTATTACATAATGTGAAAATAATATTTTAGGATAAATTCATATTCTACCCTATTATTTTTCATTCATGATTTAACTCTTTTCCTTTATTGAAATTTTTATGATACTAACATTTGTTTTGCATTATGACATGATTATGATACCCAATTCATACATTGGGTAACCAATATGTTTTTAGATGATTGATGTTGTAAGATTATATATATGGAATTCATATTAATAGACAAGTTATGATGTGTGTTACTAGAGTTTACTCAAATTCATTGGGTAAATTTGATTCTCAGGAGACGTTATGTGTGATGGTCTTGGCGGTTAGACTAGACTGTTGCTACCACGTGCAACGGTCTTGCTAGTTAACATTGACTATGGATCGTCCATGGGAAATTGGTGTTGATTCTTGATAAATCCTTCTTTTATGTTTCTACCACATTGGTATGACTCAATTTTTACATGATACCATATTTATATATTATGGTTCAATATGTTTTATTCCTTTTAATATCATTATTTCATGCCATCTAACCCATGTACATATCAATTATTCGTGTTTTTACTCACTTACTAGGATTTTATCTCATTCATTTTTTCATTCTTTCCAAGGTTTTCCTATGAAGATGTGTGAGAAAAATGAATGTTTTGTGATCTTTACGAATACTAAATTAATAAATGTTATATTTAGTTCCCTGTTTTATGTTTTATCTACCTAGTTTCCCCTGGAACATGAATATAAGATCCATGACCTATAATATAATGATTCATTATTCTTAAAATAATATAATGATATTCGTTAATGGATGGGAGCACTGTATTGTGAACCTAAAATCATAATTAGTTATAATCAACCCACAATGATGTACCTTCAGAAGTTCTTGAATCAAAAAATGGAGTGATAATAGATGGGGTAGTACCTCTCATAGAACAACTATTAGAAGTCGGGTAATTAGGGTTCTGACACATCGTGCATCTTGTCATTATGACCCCACCAGTGCCCAGATTCTCCTTGGAAAAAGAAAAAATTACAATACAACTTCCAGATCCTTCAATGTCTAGATGATCTTAAATTCACATACCACCATCTCTAGAAAATCCTCTATTGTTTGATGATCTGGGTCACAATAGAACCTCATTAGACATTGGATCTAGAACATACAATATTTTCTTATACACTATACATATTCAACCAACTCAGATGGAATGATATTCTACTCTAAATGTAGTAGTGCTTGTACCTATCCATCAGGAGGAGGAAGCTTACAAGATGGACCCTGAACTGGGGCCTCATCTCTCATCAAATCATTGTCTTGATCTGGAACAAGAATAATGGCTGACTGGAATCACAAAGGCATCATGAAAATTTAATCAAGACATATCTTAGTCAAATGGGAATATATAGATATATATAAAGTAGTGTGTAGGTGAATCAAGAGGATAGTTAAATAATCAATCAAATATAATCAATTTACCAATTATCCCTACAAGTAATGTCTTTGTATACCAAATCAATAATAATATACTACACATAAAGGTGAATTGATATGTAGGCTGGTCATACCATCACTAGATTTACTGGCATAAGAGTTATAGTTGAGATACAATGGAATTGTTTCCCTATGTTCCAAACAAATCCTTGTAAGGGAAATAATCAATATATTGACTCATGGAATGAACTTATTTAATGATAATATATCACGACCTGAACATAACTAATGGTTGAGCTAAAACTACCCCATTCCTGCCTCCATAGGCCAGGGGTGGTGAAATGAAATGAAAGGAACAACCTATATTGGATTCCTTTTCCAAATGTACTGTTATCCCCATATTCATCCATATCAACGAATAAGTTAATTGAAATAATAATAAAAACATGAAACCACATAAATATAAAACAAGAATGAAATACTTCTAGGGTATACAAGAGTACAATAATATAACTGAAAACTAAAGGAAAAAAGTATACTCCCCTCCAAAAGTATATCTAAACATGAAATAACATGATTGTAATCTCCAAAGTGATCCAGGTATGGATCACCAAGCTAGACCACCGTATAACATTCAAATCACCTAGTATACGTATGCTTATATAATGTCACCACAAACCAATATGTATTATATGTAAGGCATGAAACGTATGGGGAAATATTATAAAGGGATGAGTATATACATACCAATTAGGGCACCCTGAAATCTTAATGGGGAGTAGTAAGAGATTTAATAGGAATATAAAGATAATAGATAATAATCATGATTCTACACAACCTAATCGAATAGCATGCATCTTATTCCAAACAAAAGGGGTTGAAGACAATGTGTAGGTGAATTAAACATTGATTATTTTCCACCAATATCAATAGAGTAAAATCATCCAACCACAATAATTATATACATGGAATGTAAGTGGAAAACCTCATGTGTCTTTGCATCACATGGAAGGAGAGTAACCAAATCCCACAAACATGGAATATATATATATATGATCATAAAAAATGGCCCATCTTGGAGTTAAATGGGATCTCCTGCTAACAGCCCAACCTAGGAAAAGAGTCACTATATGTTGTATAAGTATGTAAATGTTTCTAAGAAAAAACAAAAAAGTTAATCCTCACCTTTCAAATATACCACATAATAGAGGGGGAATAATCTCTAGGTAGAAGAAAAATAACATAATAAAACATGAGGTTTACACTTAGTTTTAAGATCATGAAAAATAATATTATTTAAATAGAATATTTATACTCATAGAGGAACCATTCCCTATCAATCTTGATGGTTCCACTCTAATTCTCTAGCACCCATGAACATACTCCACCATAGGTTGCCACTATAGTAGTTAATAGAAGACACATTCCTAGCCCTGCTGGGGAGGGGGTTCAACCATAGTGTTAGAGGACCCAGACCTGGAATCCTTTGTAGGGTTTTACTGTAGTAGTCCATAGAGGTCCCATGACCATCCAAACTAGAGGTATCCACTTTGGTGCTAGAGGACTCATGACCCAATACCATTGGAGGGTCCCACTCTTTTTGTAAAAATAGGACCCCTGATGATCCCAACTAGTGGGTTACAATATAGTGCTAGAGGACCCATTCCTTATATCCAAAGGAGGGTTCCAATATTGAATTTGATAGTGGAATCATACCCTATATGGCTTGAAGATTACATTCTAAAATATTGTGTACCCATGCCCTATCCCGGTAGGAGGCTTCCACTATAAAAGCCTAAGGTGATTCAGAATAACCACAACCATCTTTTAGAATATTTGTAATAAGCATAATTAATGGAATATATATCATCATACCCATTATGTTCCCAATATATAGAACTATCATTTTATATATTGAATAAATATGTAGAATATTCTACTCATGCGACAATATATGAGTCCAAACATAGAAGATACGAGATATTTAATTTTCAAAAAAATGAACCAATTGATAAAAACATTAAATGGTACCCTTATGCCATGTGGTCCCGCTCCATCGCATTTCAGTGTCTCTAGAGTAACATGGACTACCAACCATGTATAACTATATAACATTTTGGGAATCCAATCAACATTTCAATGCTCTCGGTGTCCCTACCCATGTACTATGTCTACTTCTATGTACTCAATCTTTCTCCATGTACATTACACCATGTATGTTTTCTAGAGTACATGGCATGACTGGTGATGAACATTCCATTTTACAGTCCTACTACACATCGCTACATCTAGCAGAAGGTAACAAAACAAGAGTGTGTCCTACATGGAATTTGATAATTAAAATTCCATGAAACCCTATTAGAAATAGCTAGTTCCTGAAACATTTGTTTTATTAATAATAATCTATGTGTATTTTGGATTTTCATATAATTCCATACCCTTTTTCATTGAATCTGATCTATTCATCTGTCCATTGAATTTGGATTCATTTCTTTGGAAAAAAAATTTCTCATAAGCTTTTTCTATTTCTGATTATCCATTTCCTATAAAATGGTTTTTTTGGATTGGTTTAATTATAAATGATCCACCGACACCCCACATGTAAAAAGTGACATGAATCATCTGATCTAATTTATGATCATCAAATACATCACCCTCAAATAAAAGTCTATCCAAAATCATCCTCAGAATGTCAATATATCCCTTTCAGAAGTATTTTTCATGAATCTCGGGATCCGGTAGAGGTAAATTTCACTCAACAATGTGAAACTGGGACTACATAGTCTAATAGGTTAAGAACACAAAACATTTGTGGGATAAATTCCCTATCAATAGTGTTTTATTAATATTTAGTCATGTGTTCTTTTACAATGCTCAAAAATGGGATACCTAGGTTAAAAAATAAGAATAAAAAATTGAATATCAATATGTGAGTTCATGCTAAGGACATAATTGGTGAAAGTTGATTTCCAAAAGGTGATCGTGATTAATAAATTTATTTAACAAGGGAATAAAATAGAAATTCACTTGTCATATATTGATATTGGATCATTATTATTCTACGAACATGGACACCAATGAATGAAAAATGTAAATTTGTTCGCTATGTCTCGATCTTCCGGGATCCATAGATTCATCGTTGTTGGATGAGATTTTCTAATGAATGAATAATGAACACTCTTTAATACTCATAGAGTTTTTGGGAATAAATTTATAGGATTATCCATTTCATTGGAGTTAATGATATGTCAGTTTGTTTAAACTAACAAATTAATTTAATTAAATATCTAGATGAATGTACCACCAACTAGCGACATATATAAAGGCCCCACAACAATCTATTTTAGGTCACTCCTAGGGTAAACCCACATTAAAGATTCAAACATGTGATCAAATTTATTATCCCATCATATTTTTATGATTATTCCCAGTTTCAATAATAAACCATGCACATGTAATATCTAATATTTTTTATATCTTTATAAAATAAATCCCATGATCATCTGGCCTCCCGATCCCTTTTCAGCTCAATGCCTCACTCAAAATATATATATATAATTATTTTGATGTCATATATGAAAAAAAATTTGGGTCTCTTCATGGAAATACCAAGATCCAACATATCCCGAGACACTATAAAAAATCTTGTTTTCAAGAACTAGAATATTACAATCTATATAAAAATTTGTCTATGGATGATAAACTATAATTAATCAGAACTGAGTCCCCATCAACTCACTGAGACTTCTCTAGAATCATCATGTAAACTTATGATACCTATTTGAAAAAATATAAAAAGTAAATTCTGGTAACCTTAATGTTTCATGTAAATTCAACATACCTATATCTTCAAAATTTATGACGTCATTGATCATAATAAAATGAGTTGATTTTTTCAATGAATTAGTTTCCACCAAAATAGAATTCCTCCCTTATAGAGTCCGAATAAATCCTTTAATGTAAATGGATACAACATCATTTTTCTTAAATGAAAATATAAGATGATGAAGAATTCCAAAAGTTTTTTAGTTTAGTGCCTTAATATATTGTCAAATGAAATATTAGGAAAACAATTACCAATATCATGCTTTATACATGTCAACCAAAATCACTATCTCATGTCATAATAAATATACATACATCCCATTTTAATGAAAAAATATGAAATAGAAAAATAAAAAATTATATCCTCATTGATGATTGGATGAAAAACTAACACCCTAAATACATTATACCATCAAAAGAGAGTGAACAATCAGAAATAGTCTTCCCAACATATAGGGTTTCTGAAATTTCTCTAAGCTCATTATCCTAATAATGATTCAACTGAAGGGACTGGAGGACAGATGAAATCCATTGAACACTAATCCAAACCACACCAGAGACATCATCCTATTTATCCAGATGGAACTGTGAAAAAAAACCTCAGAAGGTCATACTCCTCCATTACTTCCTAAATAAGTTCTCATGGAACATTCCAACTACATGTTTCTAAAATAACATTCCCCTTCCCTTGTGTATAAAGGGTAATTAATTCAAACATCTAATGGTATTCCACCCACTAATTTTTTAGAAGATGAAAATATTTACGTGGATTGATATATCTCTGACTCAAAATGTCATAAAAATTATGTGAACAATTCCTTAAAAATATAATATCACCAATTTTGAATTCCATGAAAAAATATAGTATGTGCAAAATATTTTCATGTTTAATTGCCTCATAAAGTCTATCGTGGGAAGAATTATATTAAAAAACATGACAATCCATGATGAGAAAAAAACCCCACATAGTTTTATAAAAATAATAGAATTTTTTTACGTGGGTCCTATAATGTCAAAATTGAAGCCGATGTCAGAAGTCCTTATAAATATTTTAAATATGACTGACACATTATGACCATTATAAATTTTACCCCATTCCTCATAATAAAAGTCAAAGGTTATGTCAACATTATTAAATCAATAAGAATCCACTAATGGTTTTCTATAAGACCAATGAAAATCGAAATCTCAAAGGCATTATCTACCTATTCCCATGAAAATATATATTGCACCTTATTAGGATTAATTTATATTTTATTCTATGAAATCCCAACCCCATTAATTTCACTTCCTGAATGCACAATAATCATTTCAAAACGTTTCCATAAAAATGGAGAATATTCATGTAATAAAAAACCAACATAATATAATAGTTGTTTTTATTCATGTAATATGAATAATCCAAAAATTTGATTGTGAAAAATAAGAAAAGTTTCAAATTAATGTTTGGATATTCGATTCATTAAATCAATAAGAACAGAAAAAGAATTATATTAATAAAACTGCAATATAATATTTTAATAATGGATATAAAATCATCTAAAATTTTCCATTGGTAAATCACACTGCTGAACTCTAATCTGATAGTAACCCAAGATATAATGAATCTTTTAAATCTTCTTTCCACCATTAACTATGGAAACAAATAATCAACATGTGGAAAATGATACATTTTATTCAATGTTTCTTGGATAAAATTCGGATAATCTACACTCAATCTAGGTTAACTAAATACCATTTTTCAATGAGCATAGAGCCTTCCTATAAAGAACCAATATGGTAAATAAAAACCATGTGTAACTCATTAGTCCTACAAAATCATGATCTCTTGTAGATCTACTAGTTTTATTTGATAAGGAGGTATTAATATCTGATGTATCCCTGGAACTATATCAATTCTAATATCTACTCCATATAGGGAGGAATAATGAATAAATATTCATGGAATACCGTATATTTTTGTTAGAAATGGTGGGATGAATGATAGAAGATGCAATTTAATTTGTGTGTACGACAACATCATAAAACAAACTATTGATATCTGGACAGGAATGTCTTTCCCGACTAGACCATGAATTCAAATATAACTAAAACACATGTGAGACCCCAAAGGCCGCGAGAAA
Source organism: Viscum album (assembly GCA_963277665.1). NCBI lineage: Eukaryota > Viridiplantae > Streptophyta > Magnoliopsida > Santalales > Viscaceae > Viscum > Viscum album. The sequence continues at coordinate 1,683,649,741 of OY728161.1, read as the reverse complement.
TGAAGAAAACTAATGATAAAAATTAACTTCAACCCGATGATCAAAAAGAAAATACATTACAATGATGATGTTGAAAAAATATAAATCAATAATAAAAAAATATCAGACTAACATAAAATCAGTAATTGAATATGACCTAAAAGGAAACTGAAACACCTTTAAATCAATCTTCACAGGAGGTGTCTTTAACTCATTAATTTTTGACATCTCTACATTTAGAAGGATAATCGTATCCAAAAACGTCTCCAGATATAAATTATTGGGAAGCACTAATATCAAATAAATAAAACAATTCATAGGATTCAATAATGATGGTACCTTTCACTATCCCTATACTTGCATCTTCTTCTACTAGAAACTAATCTACATCATAATGGATCATCACTCTTGAGGATTTTGGCTTGATCCCTATATTCATTGATGAATCTTACATTTCCATATTATCCTTTGGAGCTGATGATCACAGACCATATCAAAGAATAGATATATCTGGATATAAATGATTCTTATGACCACAAAATCCACAAACTATTAGACATATTAATGGGTTAATATAAATAATTTCATGAGTTCTCAACCTTCATGCACTAATATCATACATGGGGTATAACAATAGCTGCAATGCGAGAAACAACAGTGGGCTGCTATTAAGAACCACCTCCACCACTCTTGTAGTGATAATACCAAATCTTAATTTTCCATGTAACACCACTAATTATACATCCATGATCATGATTATAGGAAAAATATCTAGAATTTTCTTCTTTATTGATCTATTCCATCAACTCCATGTCCAATATTTTTTATAGTTTGAAATAATTAGCATAAATACTTATGATCTGATATTTAGTTGTATACCTTTTAGGTCAATCTAAGTCATTATATAGTCATTTTTACAAATTATGGTTAAATATGAACCAGTTCAACAATTATATTTGTGTACACTAACACTAATATCACTCCCTACTACAATTTGAGTCACTCTATAGAATTTTTAACAACCAACGACTTTGTATATTACTTATCTAATAAGAGAGTGTTAATACTCTTCCAGTCCAAACCCACACACCTGGATTCTTGTACCATAGAATCCCACAAACTCTTGTGGGACCATCATTTTTGAACATTTCTCACATCAATTTGATAATATTAAGTGTATCAAGGAAGTAAAAGATCAAATTAAACTAGTAAGTCTAATACTCCACCTCTTGAGGTTCACATGAACCACTTAAACACGGTTTCTTCACACCAAGAACTTTTGAGATCAATCTCTTTCTCCAATAGATATAGGATGTGCCTCAAAAAATATGTTCTGAACATTTAGTATATTATATTCAATGACATAAACATCTCACACCACAACCACCATAACATTCATATCCAATTAAATATTTCCTTGAGGACCATAAGTTACTCAATCTTAAGGAACTCGCATAATGCATCTCAGAGTAATAATATTAAATAATGAAACTAAACTAATAACCCATTAATACAAAAATAAAAGTTAAAACTAGAAATTATTTTAGAAAAATTGGGATTAATCACAATAAAAATCTATATAAGATATATATTTAATCATCCCATGGTAACCTCAGTCTATTTAAAGAAACATATGGCTAATTTTTTTTATATATACCTATTAGGTCCTAAAAATATAATATCCAATCAACTAGATGCTAAAAAACAAATAATCATCCTAAAAATTTGTACTATGATACAAAAATTTATTCATTAAACAAAAATACCCACTCAAAATTATGCCCTACCAAACACAAAACATATCCAAAGGGTATATCTGATCCCCATTGGTTGGGGACTGGCACATGTGCATCCAATAAATAACATAGGGAATTATTTCTCCCAACATGATGTAATGAAATGGAACATATATCTAACTGATACAACAATGGATATGATAAATATATTATAATACAAAAAATGAAAATTTGAAACAAAACAAAATAAGGGAAGAAATAATATCCTAGTACCACTATAAAAAAGACCAGTACAATATAAAAACCAAAAACTCAATGTGAACTCAAGGAGATACTCCCACAATCTAACCAAAAACTACCCACCCCTATTGAAAAAAAACATACCACCTAAGTATGACACCTTCCATTTCCCTAAATCAAAATACTTTATAAGTTCTACACACCACCAAAAAGGTAAAAAAAAGTGTGACATAATATTTATTATAGGGTCTCAATCAGATGTTCAATATCACGTCTCTAAATAAAAATCTATAGCATTATAAAATTTAATTGAAATGTGGCCTGATAATAGTTTATTAATTTTTATATCAAAATCATGGAAAAATTTGTTTTATTTTCCATATTTAGACATTTAAAAATAATCTAGGTATTTAATTTAAAATAATTGAATATCAAAATATCATAGTAGATATATTAGGTCCCAAAAATCATGCATTGTGTATCATATGGATATCCCAGGTAAAACAACAAAATATTACAAACCAAAAGTATCAAAAAATTTCTTAGAAGTACATGTAGCAACATGCTAAGGATAAAAAAAGTTATGGATATATAGAACTCTCATACATAACATAATCAATAATTTTATCATCAATACATTAGATATATGTGTGGATTCTAATGGTTTGAGGATCAACCTAATAATTGAACCCCCAAACTAGTTTAACATGTCCGAAGACCTATGATCCAAAAGAGAATAAATATTCCCTATGAGAAAAACCGATTATAGTGGAAAAGTTACATTATTATACTTTCCAAAAATTTACCTATTTCATCCCATGTGACCAATTTTCAATATCAATTCATCATTCAAAATCATCATTTTTTCTTTGAATACCATCTCAAGAAAAAACATTTCACAATTCTATGAAATTTTTTTCCATTTTCCTTAAATAGGTCAAAACAAATTTTATAAAAAAATAGTAGAAAAAAAATAAAATCAATATGCATTCCCTTTCATTTAACAAAACTAATTATAAAAATATGATCAATGGAATTATAAAATAAAGGTTAGAGGCAAGAGCACAAACCTAAAAAACTGGGGTCATCCATACCTAAAATAGGACGCACAACAAATATATTCAAAACCAAAAAATAACAAATATAGAAACTATCTAATATTGTTAAAATTGATTTAGTTTATGAAAAAGAAACATAGATTAGAGGAATCAATAGATATATTAAGAATACAAACCCTCCACTCCTCAACAAATAAAATAATGTCCCCTGGAAAAAATTACATCGCTGCACTTGAAGGAATCAAAAAGTAACATCACCACTGGTCTATAGCAACGATAAAACAACGATAATCGATTAAAATTATCAATGAAATGATCAATATTGAATGTTCATTCAACTAGAGAGACCTAAAAACACCATAATTAGGATAAATTTCCGAAAGAATCAATCCAAATAATACAAATAATATATGAATATCAAAAGAACAATTCTAGGTAATTTTATAAAGAAGTTTCAGGAGAAAGCAATAACATAGCACATGTATGATAACCTAAAATACCAAATCAATTAATTATCATGAAATTCAGTCCCTATAAATATTATTTAATCGATTAGACCCATATGAACAGAGAATGACATCGTGTCTTTATTAAAAATTGATCTTTAATATTAAATGGTGTAAAATCTATTAGAAGTGTTTGCAGACTTCAGACTAAGAATCTGGTCAATGGTATGTTTCAAATAGAACATACATGACGTGTAATCCCACTTTGAAGTGTGTATTTTTTACATATACCTTGAAATTAATAGATTCTTACACAAAACCAAAAACTATCTCCGTTGTTCTGTGATTTGAGGGAGAACCCCACAAGTCCAAGACACAATTAAACACCAATTTCTTTAATTAATACCAAAAAGTATCTCGTAAATTTAATTAATATCCCCCAAAAATGTTTTCATCATTATGATTCCCAATATAGACCCAATTAATGAGTAAAAAAACGAAAATAGAAGGGAATTATTTGAAAGAGGGTAATCAGATGTTATGAGAGAAAACATTTGGTGGTCAAATTCTATGATTTTGTATTGATGCAAGGTTTTATAAATCATGAGTAGAAATGTAATGGTCAGTGGAATATGTTTTACCATAACTTCATAAGGCCCTTTATGGTTTTAGTTAATTTTAGTGAGGTTTAAAATCCTTTTTACTTTCCTCTACATTTGGATTAGATATATGATGACTACCATATTTCATTGATTCACCTCTATGTTCTTGAAGATATCCCTAGCATTAATTTGGGTGGGAATTTTGGTAAGTATGTTGTGGGGTTTTATGTTAGTGGATTAAGATTTTGAATCACCATATTAAGCTCTTTTATTAGTGAATCACGGATTTTTTTTCTTTTATTTTAGTTTCATAACAGTATAGATGAGTATATGTTGAATTTTTCATTGAATATGAATGATAAATATCTATAATTATTTTTATACATTTTTATATGGTGTTGATATCATTGTTTTTTAAATAATTTGATTGATATTAATTATCTTTGTGTCACAATATTTTTAGGTGACGGTTCTATTCCCGTTTGAGAGGGATCACACATATATGTTTGATTTTTGGGGCTATTATATTTTTAATGGTTTTACTTTGATAATATAATTGGATAATAATCTAACAGGTATCTAATATTATATTTTATACATTAATGTACAATTATTTTAAATCTATCAGGTTTTAATAGAGACATTAGAAGGTATGGTTGAGAGTAGAAGAGATTGTTAGAATTAAGTTATTTTATTTGGAGAACTGCTTTACTATATGGTTCTTGAAGGTAGTAGTTTGAGCGATATTGTGTTAATATTTAGAAAATTGGTTGAGGCATACATTTTTTAGTCAAATCATATGTATATTAGGTTTCATAATTATCATTTAGGATGATGTGTGGTAAGTATAGAGGGGGTTTTATTAATATTAAATAAGGGTTATCATTGTGGGGATTTAATTGTATCAAATTTTTATTATATGATATAGTTCTATAAAAAAATTTGATGTTTTTGATACATTACCATACATGAATCACTATGTTAAAATGAACTATATAAATATAAAATATTATTAATTATATGTGATTATTATCACATAGTTGATGGATTTATGTGTTTGAATAGGTATAAAAAATTGTAAAACAATATATGGTTTATACATCTATAACATGATATCATTGGTTATTAATTTATTAAAAATATTGGAAAAATTAATTTTATAATAATATACATGTTTTTCAGGAATACATTTTGTATAAGAGGAATGAGTTTTTACCAAAAGATATTAAATTAATTTCTACTATTGATTTATTTTATTATAATTCATACATAATATATTAAATATATTTTTATAATCAACTATTATTTTTCTAGGAAAGGGTTAATGAGAAATGAATAATCATGCTTAAAAATTCATTTTTTAAATAGTTTCCAAAAAGATTTGTACAAATGAATTAAAATGGATTTCTATAACTTCTATAAATTATGTATATAAAAATTGATCTCATATTTGGAATAAAGAGATTAATATTTTCTAAATATGTTTATTTTTTTTATGTGTTTCAACCTTAGAAAATTTTGGTCAAATCGGTATGTGTAAAATTGGTAAAATCTGGTAAATCATTGGGATAAGGATATAAAATTTCTATAAAAAATTAATTTATTAAATATAATGGATGGAGTTCATCCATTCCCATATAATTCATAATTATATGGAAACATGGTTCCATAGTTCTCAAATTTTTACCATTATTATAATTTAAAAAAATAAATACAAATTTCCACACTTATAACATTAATATCACTAGGTTTTTTTAAATTTGTATAAAAGGTAAATAAGATAATATATATGTAATTATTTCTAGGAAAAAATTGATTCATTTCAATTTATTATTATTATTTGGATTCAATAATTATCTTAAATTCATACACAACACTAACATAATATTTATTCAATTAACATTAAAATTAAATAAATGATATTAAAAATATTAAACATTATAAAATATAGATGAACTATTGTGTTTCAATATTTTAATATATTATTATAACATATTAAGAATGTGTACAATGATAATATTTGAATTACATTTTAGTCAGGTTGTACTTAAATTCAAATTAAATGAATATACTCAAAATTGAAATTAATGATACTTTCTGTTCGAAAATATGATATTAAATTATTTAGAAATAATAAAATATTAAAATAGGACAAATATGATTATAAATGGTGTAAAATTTCAACTCTATTAAATTTGTGAATAATTTTTACATTATAATCAGATTTATTACCACCCATATAAAAAAGTAATTATTATGTTTTAGATTAGAATTGCTTAACCGATGGGTTATTCCAAAATATGAATTAAAGTGAAAAAGACAATTTTATTTTGATAGTATATTTATTTTTGGGATTTAACACATTTTTATTATAATCTATTTATATTTGGATGCATTTGGACATAGAATGACTAAATTATATATGAATCATTTTTTTGTAATTCCAAGTGTTTCTTTTCCATCACTTGAAAAAGGGCACACCTTCCATCATATAATTACATAACATGGGGCCATTAATATATAGAATTAAATATAAAATTATCATATAAACCTCACTATACACAAATTATATGTAGTACTATTCATAAAATACAATTCCAATGGTCCTTAGAAAAGCTTATAAAGAAAGACGCGGGAAGAATATGTAATTTCCTTACCCTAACTCTTTCAGTTTAGTTCATCTTATACCTAATATAAATATATGGTAATAATCATAAAATATTATATTAATTATTCTAAATATAATTCAATTTAATTATCATCATTAAACCACCATTATCCACCAACTTTTCTATCAACCAGAATGTGAATGCATCGCTCATGCGTACACGTGGACTACCACAACCATATATTGATACAAATAATTTTTCATAGACATCATTAATGGTTGAGTTTTGTGGTAGGTCTCATGTTTTTAAATTATATTTATGAAATTTTTAATATTATATAATTATAATACCATATTAATCTTATTACCATATAATCAGTTGAAAAGAATAATGTTGCATGAGCGTATGTGTGGATTACGACCTCCATGAAGGGAAGTGAAAATTTTTCATTTTAGATTTTTATGGTTGGTGATAAATATATATTATATGAATATATTTTTCATATAATAGTTAATAAATATTATAATATTGTAAATTAGTGTTTTCCATTTATTTGTTCAATCACTCTATAAGTGGCATAGTGTCCATGCGTAGGTACAACCTAAATTCTATATGAACGATGCAATTTTATTTTCTATATAAACCTCTTATATATGATTACTAATATGAAGATAATGAATATATATGTAATTTATATAATATATAAAATTTTATATATTAGGGATCTAATATTAATTTAAATATATTTGAATTACTAAACGGAAATTCATATAAAAAAAGAAATTGTTATCATCTTGATATAATATTTTTAGTACGAAATTATCAATAAATGATAGCTGAAAGGTAATTAGTGGATAATGAATGATAATAAAATTATTCAAATGAGAATAGTAATGAATAATAATAATTTAAAATCTATTATAAATTATTTTAATTCTCCTATAATGAAATTAATTATCTAGGCAAGGGTTTTATATTAAAATATTATTGTCTGTCAGGATAATTTATGATTATGTTTTTATGATAAAGTTTCATTCAACCCACAAAATTATTAAAAATATTTTTTTATCTTATGGTTATTTCTATATTTAACATGTAATCCTTTTACGTTCCTCTCTTTATGTACTCAAGATATCCAAATTATATTTTTATGGAAATATAACTTTATTTTTCACTTCAGTAGAATTACCATTTTCTTCCATTCCCATGTTTTCTAAAAACAATTTTTAATATTTTACCACTATTAGATAATTAATTCTTACATTATTTTTCTTCCTTCTTGAATTTTTTACTTAATGGTAAAAAATGAATATTTTGTTCATTTTCTTAACAATTTATATTTTATTGTCTAAAAAAACGTGAAAGGAATATTTATTAAATGTATATGGAATGAAATGAATTCCGCACCATCTTGAACACCAAATTATTTAAAGCATCATTTTCATTTTTACTAAGTTATATTCCTCTATAAATATTATGATTTTCATAATGAAAACATTATTAAATCCATTTATTTTCCAGGGTTTATTCAATGTTCAATTTTTGAATAATTTATAAAACATGTTTCCTTTTCGTGGAATGTTTTTCAATATTTGGGAACATTAATGAATATAATATGATTATGTGATGGTTAGGAAAAATGTTTATATCTCTCCAATGAATTTGGTAATTAAATATATCTCTTGAGGTATTCAGTATGAGAATGGTGAGTGATTCCAATTGAGTAAGGTTCTCTATTCACTATGATATTCTTTGGAGTGAAGCTAAAATAATATAATTTAATAGGGATTGATCTAAATACACAATTATTCTCTTTTAATTGAGACATTACTATTAATGAAAAGATTTTATATTAATATTTAAATAGAATTCTTTTTTCATTTTTATTCTATCACAAATCATGTTATTTTATTAACATATGATTCATATCAAATAAACTGCCAACATTTATGTTGTGAATAATGGTTATAATATATTATTTTCTATATAAGGTTTTTAACTGTCTATATCATGTTCACATACCATTATGACCATGAAAGTATTGTGTTTTATTGGTATATCTTTCATTTACACTATCCGAGCCTATACACTCTCTTTTTCATATTTTTTTCTTCCCCATGATATAATAAATGATTTTATGGATAAAAATTACAAAATGGATTCAATTTTTGATGAACTATGTTATAGATGTCATAGAAATTTACTATACTGATTTCAAATATTTCTGAGTTTCTAATGTTTCTTGAATTATACGGTTCAGATATAGTTAGTAATTTTATTTAATCAATATTCCTATGAAAATATGTAATATTTATTTATAAAATATTGGGTTACTATACCAATATCTATTCCTTGTAAGCGTATGTGGTCTATTTTCAGGGTTTTTTCTATTTTGGAAATGTTACTCTACAGTGATTTCTATTTTAAAATGGTGTATGAATGAGGTGTATTAGGTTGAGATGGAAAGGATTTGGTTTTTTACATGATTATTAAAGGATCATTTATTAGTCACTAGTAGAATACTAACCTATACCAACGGTTTGGAACCGTTGGTATAGGCCTCCAAACCGTTGGTATAGCCTATACCAACGGTTTGGAGAACCATTGTGAAGTAAGCCGTTGGGATAGGTCTATACCAACGGTTTTCCCAAAACCGTTGGTATAGACCTATCCCAACGGTTTACAAAACCGTTGGTATAAGTAATATGGAAATCTATTCCAACGGATATAAAACCGTTGGTAAATGTATTTCAAAAAAAACATGTGCTGGGATTTGATCCCACGACCCCTTGTTTATAATCGAACGACTTAACCACTAAGCTAACATCACTTTTGTAAACATAATTTCATAAATATATATATGTATTATAATAATTATTTAAAATTTTGATTTATATAATGTTCTCGGGTAGCAGACCTGGAAGAAATGAAAGAAGTTATCCCAACGGTTCTCAAAACCGTTGGGATAGACCTATCCCAACGGTTCTCAAAACTATTGGGATAGGTGGAAATTTCCAATGGGTGTATGTTGGTTTTTTGGGGTGAGTTTTCCCAACGGTTCTCCCAAACCATTGGGAAAGGGGGGGGGGCTTTCCCAACGGTTTGGGAGAACCGTTGGGAAAGGGGCCTCAAAACCCCCCTTTCCCAACGGTTCTCCCAAACCGTTGGGAAAGGCCAAAAAACCATTGGGAAAGGGGGGTTTTGAGGCCCATTTCCCAACGGTTCTCCCAAACCGTTGGGAAAGACCCCCCCCTTTCCCAATGGTTTGAGAGAACTGTTGGGAAAGGGTGTATATAAGTGTTGGGAAAGATCCGATTTCCAGTAGTGAGTGATTACACATTGATATTCAACATGGAAATTGTCATTATTTTTGTCATTTAATTAGTTTGATAACATCGATTAATTGGGCATCGCACCTATGATAGCCTATAAAATTTTCCAACTTATTTAATTATTTATTAAAAAAATATAAACATAATACAATATTTAATATTCAATGTCACTGTATTCAATGAAAAAATATGTAAATAAAAAAATAAACAGTCATAGGTATACATTTTAAATAAATAACCTAAATTCATAACCTAACCTTAAATTCTATTTTACTTTTATCATTTCATTGGATAACCTAGTGATGCATGTAAGAAAGGGATGACATATATATTTTAATATGTTAATAATCAAAGAATGAAATAATGTAAAAAAATAAATCTAATTCAAGTTGTATAACATTATTATCATGAGAGGATAAATTCAATAGCAAAGCATAATAACATCATTATACAATAATGGAATCATATTAATGAAAAGAAATATTTAACATGTCATTATATGTATAAGTCAAGGCTCACCTCCAAGACATCATATCATTGTTCACTTTTGGTCACCACCTATTCATCAAACGTGATATCTCATAATATAATAACATTACCCAATGCATTGAAACAATATATACTTTCAAGACCATCCATCAAATTCTAATAATGTATATACATATCTGTTTCACATACATAATACAAAATAAGATCTTCATTCATCACTATTAATCCCATGATTATGTAGGTTTTATTGCATACATGGATGTAACCAGAGAATTATGGATAGTCACTTCATGGATAATAACCTTGAAAATAATAATATATTGTCATTCACAATATAAAATTCTAGCAAGGAAAATCATGTGATTATTTCAGCTATAAATGGGGTGTACATAAATATTTATGGGATGGATTAATAAGGGAAAAAATGAGTCTCCCATTATATAGAAATCATATTCATGTAAAATGGATGTGTAAAAACACATGAGAACATGATAAATTGAAAACCATAAGGGTAAATATAAATATCATTCTTGATTGGAAAATAAGGGAGATAAACCACTTATATTAATAGAGTAACAACATAGGTAAATGTTATAATTATAGTGGAAAATAATACCTAATTTTTATAAAATCAATAATATGTTTGAATAAAAACAATATATATATATATATATATATATTTTAAAATATTATAAATTCATAATGTGAAGTATAAATACAATTGACGTACATGAATGAAGATGAATATGATAAAAATCATTTACTTGAGTGGTTTCCACTAATAGAACAATAGAAGGTTCTTAATAGAATAAACACACCTTGGGATTTATTAGAGAGGAAGAAAGGGAGAGAGAAAATAAATTAATTAATAACAGATATGGAGTAAATATTAATGGGAGGTTGGGGTTATTAATAATAAACTAGAGTTGAGTATTTTTGTTAATTTCTAACCATTGGTTTTGGACATTAAGTAATATAAAAAATATTTAATTTTTACCATAATATTATTTTAACTTAATTAATTATCAAAAATTCACCATTGAATAATTATTATATCCTATTTTAATAAAGGTTGTTTATTTTACCAAAATAATTTCATAAATATAGGAATTTCAATGTTTAAATAATATTATATATTTTTTAAAAATACTAGTCATTATAAGACAACATACTTTAAGAGAATTATTATTATTACCTGGGATATCATTAAATAATATTACAATTTATATGTAAATAAAATTTAGTATGTAATATTACATGAAAATAAATATAATATCAAATTATTTATTTTATCATAGAATTGTGTTTAAAATGCAATTATATATTTCACAAAAATAAAACACTAGATTCGTTGTATAAGAATCTAATTATCGGTTTGAAATATTAAGGTTTGTTAAAATTTTATTTATTAATTATTGTTAAGGATTTTAATAGAAAATATCTAAGGATAAATGATGTCAAACATGATTATTTTTCTGTTGAAAATAAGGAGTCAATATTCAACAAATGTAAAATAATTTCAGGATTATATGACTTCCCACTATTTTTATTAATTTACATATGATAATTTTTTATTTAATTTAATGGTTAGAAAATAAAAAAATCATGGTGATGATAAATGTGATAGTGAAAGAAATTACTTTCATACTGAGAAACCAAGTTCAATTGGAGATAGATTGAATAATAGCGTTACTATGATTATCAAACATTTAAAAAACTGAATTATGTTCAACGTCGAAATGATAAATCTATGAAGGAATTTATTATTGAGTCCTTTATGATGAAAATAATTATTTTAGTGGGAAAACATGATTAATAACTCTTGAGAAATAGTTTAGTGTCACCAAAAACATATTTCTCATTCATTGGTTTTTTAAAAATGAATGATTTTTATAGATTTTCATCATTAGAATGATGAAGGATATCAATTGAAGACTCTTTTCATGGAAAATAATTTGTATTACCCCCTGGGGTAGGATGAGTTTCGGAGAATATATTTCAATAAATAAATTCCAAATATTCATAATATCAATGTGGAAAAGGAATTCATTGTGAAAAAATAATTAGTAAGATATATCTAGAATTACCTATGAGAAAATTATTAAAATACTTGTGAGGTACAATCCCATTATTATCAATATACTAAAATTTAAAATTTATTGAGTCTTTAGTGTCTTAAAACATTATATTATATAGGGAATCAACCATTTGATACATCATTATCTGCAAATAAATCATTTTATGTGCTATCAAGGATGAAATTGAGATTGGATTCACCCATCAAGCTCAAATTTTTTTAAAGATATTAAAGATGGAATTGAAAATAAAATATAACAACCAAAACCATAGAAGGAAAAAAAATTATTTACATTATTCCTTTAGTGTGGAAATAATCATACTGAAATTTTTTCAATATAAATGTTAAACCTTTTATGTGTATAAGATAATATATAAAGAAATCAAATGTCCAAGTAATGGGATATGTCAACTATTGATGAAAATAGATAGATAAATCACCACAAAATAAACCAACCAAACTCTAATTATTCAATTTTAGGGTTTGTAGTTTATATTGAAACCATTTATCATGAATGAGGTCTAGTGATGACGATTTAAGTCAGTAACCTCTTAGTTCGCAATGATATAGGGAAATCATATATTATTAGAATTACTGATGTACTATATGATAAATAAGTTGTCGAAGGTACAATTATTATTCATTGTAGAACTAATAATTTCATAGTTAATTTTGGTTCTATCGACTATATTAGATACGAAATTTTTTTATAGGTATCAAATTACCCCTTCAATGATTATGTGTTCACATAGGACTAAAAATTAATAGTTGTATCATGATCATAACTCGAATATATAATTCCTTTACGATGAATTATTTGGGGTATGTGCTCCCTGAAAATATTATTATTCAAAATATTACTAAATATTATAGGATATTTGGGAATTATTTGGATTTCATTATATTTATCACATATTAGTTGATGATGATAGAATGTCAGATTTTATATTATGAACCAACCTATTATTTTCAATCTATGTAGGCTTATATATGAACTTCCAATGGAAATGTTTTCCATTGTACAATACATGATTCCCAATTACATAGTGTTCTTATCTTATATTTTGGAGGATACACTACACAAAATTGACATTACTATTGTATGAAATTTTTTTATGTTTTCTGTAATATTTTGTTAGTGTTTCTTAAAATCATGAAGGTGGGTTTTGAATATAAATCATAATTGGGGATATATATACTTCGAAGGATCCATATATATGATCATAATAGTATCATTGGGGGATATAAATTCAAGAAGGGGGAGTTAATTTTAGTTTAAAAATAATAAACTAATCAATATAGAAAACCTAAAAAAAGTAATTAATTAGTGTTAGAATTCATACAATAATAAGAGTAAGATAATTAAATTAATGAATGATTTGACCAAATATTTTTTTTATTATAATCAAATATATAAAAATGAAAAATACATTGGAATGATAAGTATGAAGAGTAATGTTATATTACATTCATATAGAAACAAACTTCTAAAAGAGACTAATACAATATCAAATAAAATTAAGAATGACATATGGGAATTAATAAAAAATAATAATTTAATAATGAGATTAAAGTTAGTGAATAAGAATTATTAATGGTTTCCATAGTTTTATACATTTTTCAAAATAAATTTATAAATACAAAAAATGTTGTTGATTAATTGATCAATGTAATATTTGTCTTCTTATCCTTGGATTACACTTATATAATGATTGAATTATGATCTTTGTTCCCCAAAATCACAAGATCTAATAGATCAAATTCACAATCTTCTAATCCCTGGAAGCCCACTATCATGATAAATACTAGCTGTAGATAGAAACAAAAATTCATAATGAAAAAACAATCCATGAAAATGATTTTTTAGAACTTAAACTCTCTAAATTATTACAAAGATGTTGAGAAAATAAGTTCACATAGAGAAAACATTAGAGGAATCATGTTGAAAATTTATTAACTCGTATATCTTCAAATGGCAGGATATGTATAGGAAAATCACCAGTGGTCATATTCCCACGTTAGTGAAAACATCCTCACAAAACTCTCTCTTTGAGATCTCAAAATGAACTAGAATATCTAAATGTCTGGAATTGTTTTTGGCACCATTATAATAATAAAATAATTCAGTATGATAGATATAATTTTTATGTTATTTAGATTATAATATTAAGTCATTATGATAGAATTCTGTATATATTATCAATTTTATGAAGTGAATGGGGATTAGAAAGAACAATTAAATATAATTTCATTAAAATGGTCTATAGTATTTTTTTATATGTGTGAAAAAATAATTCTGACTAATTCGTTGAAAAAATTAATCTTGATAATCTGTATCACATTCAGTCTTGTATATCATATTGTCTAATTAAAAGATTATATTTCTTAATACATTATAACATTTCTCTATATTTAGAAGGAATGTTTTCTTACAAAAACATACAAAAATACATAAGAAATCTAAATTTGTTATACAATGTTTTAAGAGAGTGATTTTGATTTCCAATACATAATAAAATGTAAAGAAAAGGCTAAATATTATAACTCAACAATCTACCCATTTTTGGAAAGAAAAAACCCCAAAACATAAATGAAAAATAAAAGGATAAAATTATAACCCTTCTTTTCTTTTATAAACATCAATTATATTTTGTATAACTTAACTAGAGTTTATAATTACATTTTTATACCATGGAAAATATTTATCATCAACCCCCTTTAATACATAACTCGTTTAATGGAAAAATATACACATGAGTGTGGTATCTATCCATTTAATATAATTCACCCCTTTATAAAGTATTCAACCCCTTAATAAAACACACTCCCCCATTATGATTTCAAAATTTAATGGGAATAAATATGATGTTTACAACAATTTTAGAGAACAAATGTAAAAATTACATTAAAAATATTTAACTAACTAATTATCCAAGATTTGTATGAATGAAAATATATCCAATCCTCATAAGAAAAAATTCATTCACAATATATTGGGATGAAAATATAAATAAATTAATTAATAATTCAAATGGCTCATAAAAAATTAATTTATGGTTACAAAATATTATTCATTATATATTTGTAACATTCATCAGAAAATACATCATCATTTTAACATCATGATGATCCTTTTACCAATTTTATCGATTTTTATAAATCATTACGACTTTTAATCATCATCCTTGAGTAATTAACATCCTCATAAAACAAATTATTTTATAACTTCATAAATATGAGTTAATTTGTAATATATCTCAGTATAATCATATCCATCTCCCTATCACACTTTATTTTTTTATAGAATTTCACAGAATATATATGATAATATTTATTATCTTTGAATTCTTCATTAATAAAAACCATTTCAACCAAATATATGGATAACATGATGACCGATTAAACCATATATAAAATAAGTTTCATTACATCCTGAAACTGATCATCATGATCACATATATTAATATATATTTTTGGGAAAACATGTCACCATCTTATTATATGAGGAATTTTTATTTTTGATCTCTTCTTGAAAAACATTCAAACAAGTCTTGATCAAGATCGATGATTCATTTAATACATTGAGTGATTCCAATTTCTCATTTTTTAATTTCTAATGAATAATTTAAATTTGATTCATTTTTTTGTAAAATATAGTATTAGATTAGTAAACATTATAATGGAATATCCGATAAAATTAGTACCAGATTTATCAATAGTTGCTTCATAAGGTAGAATGATCATGCTAATCCTTTGGTGGTTTAGGTCTTCTAATTTTGAAATCAACTACTTTTCCATTTTTTATTTATAACATTATCTTGAAAAATTGATTCTTATAAAAAAATCATCATAGATAAATTATTGTCTCAATATACCCTATTATCAATCATTGTACTGGAATTATGATCTAGTTATCCTTTCATAGAATATAACATTTCTCTTTTTTTATGATGAAAATACAGGCTAATAACATATATATTTTTCACCATTAACTTACATAGAAAGTATATCTAATTAATATAAATATGATTACGATGATTAAAATTTTTTATCCTATTTTATTCTAGATTTCATTATCACCAACTTTATTATTTTCTTATTTTCCTCTTCTTATTCTTAAAAATATTATTTTTATTCTATTTATAAATCTATTTCTTCCTCCCTCAATTCTTCATTAACTTCCTTATGAATATCTTCATCGAATTAACATGATTTTCTCAACGATCATTTTTCTAGTCAATTCAGGTTCTGATTCTTTCTCTAGTAATGTAATAACTAATTCTTCAACAACTAAAATTTATTTTCATGTATCAACCAAGGATATTTTAGAAGGTGGGATAATAGTGGAATCTTCATAAATATGTGTTTTTTTCCGAAAATATATGATTTTATAATTAAATTTTAAAAATGGGATTCATAGAAAACTTCTAAACTCCATTCAACAAGTATTCAACTCTTCTTTATTCACCAACATTCTTCTTTTAATTGTTTCTTTTTTATTCTTATTTAAAGATAAAATTTTCAATGCCATATCCTTAGAAGGATCAATATATATCTTCAGATCCCCTAGTATTTTTATCCTTATTATCCATAAACATGTTAAACTCATCATTAGTCATTCTATTTCATTTATTGTATTTGAAAGTAGGATATTCTATTCTCTTAAATTTATTTTATTTTGTAGGAGTTGATCATTCATCAATTATATTCGTCTTATTTTAATACATATTTTTATTTAACGATTGAGCTTTAGATATAAATCCTTTAATCATTCATAAAATCATACTTTTCATTGAATTTACAACCAATTTCTTCCTCAATATTTTATCTTCAAAATTTAACGTGATATTCTCTCTAACTAGGTATGCATTGTTCTCCATTATAAATATATCCATACACTTCACTAAATGTTTTTGGATAAAGGACAAAAACATTATAATCATTTACATTATTGATGCAGTTTTGATATTTCAAACATTAATTAATATAACATTTACCAATTATTCATTTAAAATATTTACAAAAATTTCAAGAATGAATACATTAGAAAAAATCAAATTATACTCGTAACCTTTCCTATGATAACGATATCGTAGATTCAAAAATGAAATTTTTCGATGTCAGGTTTCGAATGAAAAAATTTCTTATATTCCCACTGAATAATAATAATGGATCATCAGCTTTTTTCAAATGTTCATAGTCTACTCTTTGACTTGATAGAATGTATGTACGCTTCCCCATCAAATGTAACTCTAACAAGGACCACCACTAGTTTAATCAATATCTTGTATCATTTCCCAAACATGGCAATGAAAAAAAAATTCTTTACCATCCATTGTAATAAACTAAACCGAATCATCCAATTATATAACCATATTAGGATTGAAATTTGAAAATATTTATCTAGGTTCTATATAGAATCATATTACCATATGAAAAAAAAATAATACTTATGTGATTAGAATTGTATTTATTAATCGATGATCATTATGTGATTACGTATAGGAGAACTAACAATTTATTTTAATTGTCATGGGTTTCCATTAGAATGATAATTGAGACTAGGCATAATTTTAAAAGAAAAACCATCATACTAATGAATTTTAATGGAGAATGTGCTGTATATCTTAAAAAATAAAATTGATGTGGGACAATAGAGTGACCCACCCTTATATAGGCAATATGGGCTAAAATTTAACATCTATTATAAAATCAATTGTTGAGAATGAATCCTCCTCTAATATGATAAACCAGATTTATTTAATGAATGTTTTTAAATGTTTATTTTATATCTAAATGGTTTAAATTTTTTTAGATTTAAGGTCTAAATTTTTAAACAAATATGGAAATAAAATCTATGTTTTTGTTAAATCTATAATTATAAGAAAAAAAAATAAAAAAGTAAATAAAGGAAACAATGATAAACTATAATAATAGAAGGTTTCCATTTATTGTGGAAGGTTCCATTTGTACGATTAACTTGTTCTTATAGTTTTTTATAAAATAATCAAATCACAATAGTTTGGTAATAAATATTTATTATGATATTTTTTTAGAAAAAATTATTTTTATATTTTCATAATCAGCAAAGCATTGTAAGAAACATTGAATTTAATTTTTTTATAATATTTTATGAGAATAAAATTTTGTTTAAATATTTGTTACACTAAAAATATTATAATCTTTTGATTTTGGAAAACTCGTTATGGTAATTTTATAGAAAAAATAACAATTTAGAAATATAATTTTTTTTTTCATAAAACAATATGATTTTTGAAAACATATTTACCCTCACCCGAGTGATAATGAGTATATTAATATAAAAATATTGGTATAAAATAAGAATATATGTATAATAAAATTATAATGATCATTTATTTTTTATGATTAATATATTAAAATCTATTGTATTGAAGTGGTTTTATTAATGTATCAACAAATTGTTCATTGATTTAAATGAATTGAAATTTTTTATATCTTTTAGTGTATAAAACAGATGATAAGGGTGACACATATCTATGATCATAATACATGACTAGTTTTAATAGTTGTTTACATAAATTAATGAAACTTTTATTGTCTTAATGTATTCGTGTTTCATTAAAACACATTCCATAGTATGTGAGTGTGTGTTGTATCATCAACACTTATAGATAAAATCATCCATATTTTACATATTCATCATCAATAGTGGAAATGGACACCACATTTTTTTATAACCTGACCAAGAAACTAAAGAATATATTAATAAATGAAATGTTACATATTTAATTTTCCAATCCATTCTACTGTCACCAATGTCTGCTACGAAAATACCATTATGTTCAAAAACATTTTCAGAAGAACATTATGGGGAAAAATCAATATTTCCATTATGATATTTGAAAATTAGTTTTTCATATCAAATATGGGATTTTTGTTTCTATGATTATATCCTACAAATAAGAATATTAAATACATTAATTCTTAATGTCTTGGAACTAAGTATACTATGATTCCAATTATACATCTAAAAACGTTTTATTCAACTAGTTTCTATGACTCATAAAATTAAAAAGTATTAGAGATACAAAAATAGTACTAATACTTTTAATATTAATATAATTAAATTTATTATGAATATATTTTTTATAATTATGTTGAGATATAAAAATTCCTTCTATTTTTTTTTGAGAAATTTGAACACCAATAAAATATGTTAACTCTCCCATAATAGTAATATACAACTCATACATCATAGGATTCAAAAAGGAATATATTTATTATTTTTGAGTTAAAAAAAATATAATTTCTTGAATATAAATTCATAAAATCATAAAATTTTAATAAATTATGTTATAAAAATATTATAATATGAAACTCCCTTAACAATTTAATATATATATATAAATCTAGTTATCCTATCATATTAAGCGGTAGGAAATTTTTTATACTATATTATACTCTAGTATGTTTATAAAAATATTATGGATGTTTTTTTATCTTCCAAACTATGTGTTTATACAACATAATATTTTTCATGAATATATACATTATTGAAAACACACATCCCATCGGTTTGAAATATATTGAAATTAAAAAATTCAGCAAAGGCCATAAGTATTTTAATAACTTCAATTCATTATATTAAGGAACATGTTAATTCATAATCCATTGTAACTTTTTTATTAAAAAAATTAGAAACAATTAAATCTTTATTTCTAATTATTATGTCATTTTCCTAAAAATTATTTTGAAAACCCCATTTCACTCCAATTATAAATTTTTCTATACGTTGTTCTAATAAGGTATATAATTTGATCCTTACTAAAAAATTGAGCTCATGTTACATTTCCTTAATAAAATACTCATCACTTAAAGCCTCATTAGGATACAAAGGTTCTAATTTTGATAAAAAAATCTAATAGTTAATTACATTTCTAAAGGTATATCTACTCTTAAGTGGTTGATCCACATCAACATAGAAACATTCTATAGAATTATTCATAGGGATCATCTAAATTCTGGGATTTTTAAAACTTTATTCATCACCAATCATTTGAAAATAATCATATAGAATAACATTAGGATCTAATTCATGAGTTATTTATTTATGATATAAACATGATAAAAATTTTCAAATTTAGTATTAAGAACAATATCTGATGTTCTAGGTTGTGTTTTTTTGAAAATAAGGGACCATTTTCATCAAACATAACAAGTATTATTTCATCAAGAGTTCATGGATCAATATATAATAATATTTAAGCCATAGAAGGAGAGGAATAACCTAAAAATATTGTTTATTTATATTTAGGTGATAATTAGTGTAGATTATCATCAGAATTCAGAATGAATAAATTGAATCTCAATAATATGCAGGTATGAATCTTTCGATTTTCGATATTTTATAAACATATAATGAGTTTTATTAAAAAAATGGACTGATTAAAACATTATTTATATTATTGTAGGTAGTGCTAACTACTTTTGCTTATAAACTTTAGTAGTTATGTATTTTATCAGCACGGTTCTAGTCATTTCAGGAAGATTTCAATTTCATCCTTCAACTACACCATTTTTCTAGGGTGTTCTAGGTGATGAAATGTTATAATCAATACCTTTTGTAGAACAAAATGTTTCAAAATTATTGTTATCAAATTCTCCAACACGACCACTAAGTATAGTTAATAAAGTGATGTTTTTTTAATTTTGAATTATGGATATACAAATTATAAAATAACCAATGTCTTCATATTTCATTGTAAGGAAATAATCCTATGTGTATCTAGTTTAATCATCCAATAACATATAAAAATTATATTCCTTCAATAAATTTATTTTCTACATGGCCAAATAAGTCAATGTGCACTAATTGTAAGGAATCAAAATTTGAGACATCCATTATAGATTTAAAACAACACTTATGCTTCATACCATATTGACAATGGTCATTGAAATTATAATTATTAAAATAAATGTTCTGGTAGATCCTTAACATGTTCTTCCCTTATCAACATTCAAATAATTATAAGGATACAAAATCCTAAACATATATTCCATATTGATGATTGATCATCCATTACACTATGTAAATATATGCATTGGATCCTAAGGTCTTATATGTTTAGTTGTTATAAACTCTCATGTTGGTGGAAGGAATAATTAATTAATCAATGGAACTATGTCAAATACACATATCATTCATAAAATTCGCATGATATCCTTCAACACATAATTGGTTAATTCTTATAAAGTTGTTATTTAGTCTTAAAATAAATAAAACATTAAAAATAATATCTCTTCCAAAAAGAACAATGATACCCATTCTAATAATATCTCTTTTATAAGTATATCAGAAAGATTCTTTTCTACCTATCATCTTGATTATCTTTACAATGAAAACAATGTTTCTAGTCTTGTTTTTTGGAATAGCCACTATCTATTTATCTGTTTTTCTAGTTTGTACGTTAGTTATTCTCTTGACAATGTAATATTATTTTTAAACCCGGTCCATTTTTGGTCTAGTATTGTTAAAAAATATGGAAGCCACATTTGCCTTATTTTTTTTGCATTGCGAAAAATTTCATTTTCATCGACAAATAATCCTTTTTAAAACCATAACATTTTACTATACTAATTAATTTTTTTTTCTTCTGAAAAATACAATGGTACATAGTGTAAAAAGTTATAAATTTACAAAAAAATAATTTATTTCTTAAAACTTTTTTTTGTACAACCCTTGATTGTATTATCAAAAGAATGAATAAATTTCTTATTCGTTTTATCTATTTCATAGAAATAAATGATAAACATGAAAAAAAATTATAAAAAATATAAATCTACAATTTTGGATTCCAAAAAACCTATATCCACAACGGTAATATTTGTGGAATTAATTTATTAAAAAATTGTAAATATTTTATATCACAAATTCAATTTTAAATCAATTAAATTATATTATATTTCCAAATAAATTTAATAATTATTATTATAATGATATGATAACTCATTAGTTAATAGATTTAATATTGGATCATCCTGGGTAATATCTATTTTTCATTTATCATGTTTTTTACCAATATTATAGTTTTAATTTTCTAATAGTTATAAAAATCTAGGAACATCATCATAACATGGTAATGTATTATTTTTTCTATAGAATATATTATATTAGAATATGTACGAAATTATTCTTTGGAATAGATTTAATTTGTATGCATATTAGTTATGAATTCATTGGGATATAAATTTTCTAAAGGACAATGATATCCCATTAGTATGTTTTCAAAAAGACTTATGCTCCTATGAACAGAAAAATAGATATAGGAAAAAATTTCAGTTTAATATCCTAATCTAAAACACATTGTGTTAGATGATTTCAAAAAAAATTATTTCTTTTGACTTATAAAATTTAATTTAATTTCATTACTAATTTATTTAATTTAATTAATAAAATTTTTGATTTGAAAAATCATGCTATATATTTCCAACTATTTATATTCATTAATGTTACCTACGAATCAGTATTGTCATATTTATCCTTATAACCATCCATATGTTGATATTGAAAATATTTCAGACAAATAATCATTTTTATTCTTGTAGAATGATTAGAGAACTCATTTCTAAATTGTTATGATGAACTAGAAACTAAATAAACAATAAAATTATTCTTCTTTGAATATTTCATAACATGGACATGATATTGAAATTTAATAAAAATAATATATTCTATATTAAAAGAGGAACAAGAAATTTTTTATCATTCTCAGAATCATTGTATATTATTCCTTCATATTGCGTGACTCTTCTAATAAAATCATCAAGAGTATGATTAGTATACCTTATTGTATCATATAATGACATTATTTTTTATTTTTAAACGTTGGGAAATATTATTATAATCCTTTTTATTAAAATAAAATCATTAATTCATTTTTCACCAAGAGACTATAAATTATTAATAAATTTCATGAACCATTGCTTCATCTTGGAAGCTGACTCGACATGTGAAAAATAAAAGGCATGGTAATTAAATAAAAAAATATATCTTAACGTTTCAATAACATTGGATGTTCAAAAATGTTTTACTTCAATTTATTGAAATTGATATTGGATGTTTCACAGGATCATATATTAAAATATATATTTCTCATCATAGAATAAAATATAATATTTTGGACATTTTAGCTCAACTAATATACTATTTTCCCATCATTGGTAAAAGAATAAACATCCTTACCCAAAATATTATATTTTTTAATAAGCATTAATATGTTATGAACTCCAATGTTATTAAAAAATTACATTCAATCTCTCCAATACTCATAGCCATTCCCATCTAATATAGTTGGCTAACTATGATTTTGATTATTATGAGATCCAACATCCATACCTAAAATATTAAAATAATAGAATCTAATTTATAAAATCAAATGCCGTTGTAACAATGTTTATAAATATGTAATTTATATGATAAGTTAATAAAAATTAAGAAAGTAAAGAAAAGATATAACTCAAAAAATACAAAATCAATAGAAACCTTCTGAAATCCTAATAATAAGATTTTAAGCATAGAATAGATTGTTATATATATGAGAGAGAGGTTGAATTGTAAGTTAAAAAAATTTCAGAAAAAAAATCCTCTTGAAGTAAATAATTACTTCCAAACATTATCCCATGAACAGAGTAGGTGAATTAGAATCATGGTTTTTCTGATTTAGTCATAATAAGTTATTATTGTAATAACTTTAATACTGATAAAATAATTAGTATAGAATGACTCTGAATGATTCATATGGATAAATATATTCATTTTAGTTAAATTCATAAGAACAATGATTCTTGGACCCTGATATGTCACAAAAACATGGTTGTGTTTACACCAAGATCCCTCCAACAGAACTGTAATAATAGACATGCATGCCCCGATAGTGGAATAATCACGGGAAACAACTTAACATTTCATATGTGGAGGGGTAGTGTTTAATCCTTCTCTATTACATGGAAACTATCTCCCTGAGTGTATACCCTCTATCATCCAATCTTTGTGATGTAATACAGAAAAAACCAATGTCTTAGTTTCAGGATGATAAAATGTTGGATAATTGACTTAGTTCATGATTTTAATCTATATCCTAACCATGTGTGATGAACATTGTAGTCCTTGTATATGGTGATAATTGGATGATATATCACCTCCACTGTATCCATATTTCATAATACATACATAGTATGTTGTTTTAAATAATTTTGTGACACAAAAATATTTAACCCATCACATTAAACTACATGGACTAGTCCGACCACATTAATTTTACCCATTTATTAGAACCATGTGGGTCTTGATCCCCATCACACTATATGGGATGTATAATGACTCCCGATGATTCATCCATGATACACCAACACCTCTACTGAATATACCATTCACCCCTAGAAGGTAGAAACATTGAAAAAGGAACATTTCTACAAAAGACACACACAAACACCCCAACCAAACATAAGGTCCCCACTGGACCTTGACATCAACATGTAATGATAACCAATAACATGCCTTGTATGAAACATGTATACATGGGAATCATCCCTAAAAGACTCTAATCCTATGACCTTGTCCACCCAATGACTATAAAATTGTTATCATGCCACCAAAAGTATTTAAACCTTTGATCGTGTCTCCAAAAGGCACCAAAATTATGACCATATCCCCACAAGACATTAATTATATGACCAGAACATATGAATTATAATTTCTACCAATTGAGATGATCATGGTATTCATTTGGAAAAAAATAATCAATTTTCATACACCCCTGGTTAGAATTACACTATTACAATCATTTGATGCCTTCATTTATACACTTAAGAGGTCTCATACTTGAGATTCCATAAACTATGAAAGATGATAACATTACATATTCCCATCACATGTATGTTATATAGATTTTGGGATGTGGCCTACATCACCATAAATGTCAACCACATATTGATACCATATTATGAAAAACAAGGTATAATTAATCGATGTGAAAATTATGATGAATCCATTAAATATATTTTAAAACATTTTTCAAATATTTAAGGGATTTATGGATGTGGAAATGATCCTCATGGAGGAATATAGCGAGAAATAACAGAATATCCAATCAAATTTCTCTAATCATGGACCCAAAATCATCATCAATGGTGGTAGAGGCCACCTGGATTTGTAGAGTAGTAATGTGGGGAAACATTCCACCCTAGAGGAGGCACAACCAATCCAAGAAATAATCCTCTTATTGAGAGGTTAAAATAGAATGTAATTACCGTAATAAATTTAATGATGAATGTTTATAGAAAATCGGTGAAACTTAAATGAAACTCTCCCCCATAAATCCTGAATTAGTCAATAACAATAGACACCACCCTATTTATACACCACTATATCTAGAAATCTATTGTAAAGAATCATCAATCAAAATAGTGGTCTAGACTTGAAACTATTTTCTTATAAGTATGAGAAAACAACGTACATTATGTATCATTGATCTCAGACATCATTGACATAGATCCTTCTAATTAATTAGAGATAATGGTTAATGTTGTGTACATTGTTTATTTTCATCATTAGACATGAATATATGGTTATCATAACATATCCTATAGTACACAATCTATAATAAATGTTCAATGACCAAATACTAAAATGAATGGCCATATGAGGACCCACGATGTTTAAATTTCACATAATTAGGTTCCTAACATGTTACCCACTTCTCCCACAAAATAACAATAAAAATCAACCCATATCCTCCTCCGATTTCATTCAACTCAGGGCCATCAATGACATGGGTTATCATTATAAATAATATGGTATCTTCCTGAGGCAGGGCCTAATATGTCCTTAGAGCATCAATACCCCCACTAGAATTACCACCTACAGGTGATGCTTAGGGTGGGTGGGGAAATGCACCGATCATTATAAGAAATCATTTTTAGAACCTCTCCCTAGAGTGTTCTTATGACATGATTCCCTATATAGAGTAGGTAGGGGATGTTCCAGTCATGGGCATGGAACCCACTTCCCCAGAGTCACCTATAATGGATCATACCCATTAATGCGGACAATATCATCCAACTCCATAGCCCAGTGAGAATGTTGATCTTATCCAAACTTTGATATCTCATATCCAGATTAAACCATGGTTATAATAGAAACTCGCCACAAAACCTCTCCAAGAGGAGGCCACTTCCTTAGATTCAATTTCCCTTGAAACCATCATCACTCTTCACAAAACCCTCTCAGTCATCATGTAGAGCATATCTTTTCCCAATTTCGATTGAGAGCCTAGTCTCCCACTAGACATAATAAGCCAACTCTATCCATCATCAACACAACTAACGACAGTCATGGAAAACACATGTTGATGAAATTCACCATGGAGGCCTTCCCCATAACAATAACAACAAACATGGAGGTCCTCTACATGCTGACTAATTTCCATTTAATGAAGATTCATCCTAATGCATGATGGTGAACAACTGCCATAGGGTTCTTACCCATGTAACCTAGAGCGTATTCCTGAAAGGAATCACTTCGACCCCCCAAGGGAACATTCTTGGGGAAATAAAATTCTTTTGGAAGTAGTAATTGGATAAAAACAATTCACTATGGACATTCCATAGTCTATGGTGAACCTTGACTTGATGGAAAATCCTCTATCTCCAACATCAGAACTAGGGGAATGAGGCCATCAAATAGGTCTAACCATACCTAATGCCATGGTCCACAAGAACCACTAATCCCACATTAGATACATTCATATTAATTATATTGTATCCTCCATTAAAGATATTATTGTTCAAACATCCTAACATCTATAAAATTTCTTCTAGTTAACAAACAACTTGAATGTTGATGAGTAGTTGAGATTTGGATTGGAACACTCAAAAGATGGTGTGATCATTGATGATCCCTAGAGAGAGGATGCAAATTTTTATTATCTAGATTCTATATATATCCCATTATAAATATATATGTTCATGAAGTAGGATCCTCCTTTTGGAAGACACTCTTATATTCTAGGGATAATTCTCCCATGTGATTCCCTCTCATTTAGAAAGTGAGAAGCATAACTAGTATGTGTCACTTCCACCCCCAAATTCCAAATCAACACAAATTTGAATTTTCATCTATATGGAACCCAAATCCTCTTTGGGTAATGAGTAGGAGGAATATTTGATGGAGGTATTGGGCATTTTCTACCTTTAATATATTTATAGTCTACCTTTAACTATGAATTTCACCATAGTGATGTTCCTTATCGAGGAGCAGGAACCCTTATTTCACCATAATATTTTGGTGATATAAAACCATATCTGAGATTAACAGGTGGATATTACATGAATTTTGATGAATGTTATGGAAAACGATTAGTAGTGTCGGATGGTCAACATTATTTCACTCCAAGAGGCTCAATTTCTAGACATATATGTGAATCCCATGAGAATTCAATACAGATGAGTTTAGAGCTTCACAATGATTCAATGATTTATGATAGTGGTTTCCAACCATGAGTAGATTAGAGGATAACATTATTACATGCCCTCCAATTTATCCTCATTTTCTGGAAACAATAAGGTCTTCAGAATGGAGAACCCGTCGGTACTGAAAATTTACCTCCAACCAATAATTCCATGAATGTCCCCATGATTGATCACCTAGGTGAGCAATGAAACTAGGTAAATGTAAATAGAAATGATGGAGAAATTATATCCAATGATGACTCCCAATATTATATAAATATTTTGATAGGTTCCCACACACATCAGATGTGATAGACATTCAGATTCGAAATCCCATCCATTAAGGCAATATCACATACCGATAGATATATCGACAAAGGGAAAGGGGTCTCTTGTCATATTGGCCCATTTATGGACACTCCAATTAATGAGTTATATCACAGTATGACCCCCTTAGTCTACGATATTGTTATTTATTAATGACTATATGTGGGTATCCTCACTGGAAAACACCCAGTGTGAGGAATTATTTAAGGGGACCCTATCCCATAATAAAAAACAAATATTCCTTCATGTTGATTCACTTAGGGATAGGGAAGATAGACCCATGATCCCTATTAATTTAGTTGTTTACTACTCTGGTAAGTGACATAAATATAACTTACCTTACAAACCTAAGCATGGAAAATTCCCACCTTGGTACCTTGATCACTTTATTTCTCAATCATGTAGGTCACATAAAGAATGGTGACTACTAACCCTAAACATGATGATGCGATAAAATATCTCATAATCATCCTTATAATCTATAAATTTATCAATGGTCGACCTTTATAAAGGGATGATAAATCCGAAATGGTTGGACCATGTCTGTCTTCTCCTAGAATTTTGAAACCCATTATTCAACCGATTCAATCATATGGGTGATCAATTATAGAACCTGATCAACATTGACTTATGGATTGTCTCATTTTTGGGATTTTAGAGGAGCAGGAAGCAACAATACATTTTTTTTCATCCTGAAATTGGAGGTACCAACCTTTTTTTTATATCCAACTCGATCCATAATCGATCTCTAGAAGAGAGGCTCATTTTAGACACTTCTTATACATATTCATCTCCACCTTATATTATAGAATCATCATTTACCTATCCAAATACATAAAGGGGGTGATGTTAATGTATCTAAATTTATTCCTTGATGGAAGGGACCCACATCATACCTTGTCTTGACGATTTTAGAAAATAAAATTTTGATGTTGTTCATAGATAATGTAAATGATGTTGGGATCCCTATCCTTATCTTCTATCAAATATCTATTTGGGTTTCGAGTGCTCTATTAAATAAATTTTTTACTAGAGGAATACATGCACTATACCGTGTAATAGTAATATGCATTATATATTCATATGAATAAAGTTGTATTATGATGAAAAACAAATGTTGTTGTTTATAGTGAGACGTCATAGTGGGTACAACTTTCTTAGCCTATTATAGAAGGGCCCTACCAATAAGAAACATTACAAGTGAAGGATCACAATTAAATTTCACAACAAGACATCAATTAATACAATAAACATAAGATTACCATCATGGAATAGTATAACAAAATGAACTCCTTCCTGGACAAACGTGTCACATGTAACATCATCTATTCCTTTGGTAATAACATCCTAAAATTTCCTTATTTCCAAATACCACAAGAGCCCCTAGCCACTGATCACTAAAACCACTAACTATACTATAGGGACCATTGAGATGAAATTAAAGTGTGATTAGTTTTCTAATGTTGTATCTAGTACTAAAGGATTGTAGCCTAGTTAATTTGGGTGATGTCCCATCACATGTGGCTCAAGACACTACCACCAATGATAGTGAGAAAGAAGTCATTGGAAAATGAAACTATATTTACAATAATGGTATAAATATTTACAATGATTGACTCGATTGTAAGAAGGTTTATATTGACCCCCACATTAACCTTCTCTGAATGGAAAAACTAGTACCTGCTATAGCCTCCACACCACATCTGACTACCTCATCTACATCACAACCTTACAAATCATAGCAGAATTGGATTCTATAATTATATTGAAATAAAATTCCAATAACATTGATAAAACCACCCTAGACATTCATTCACTTCATGCCTCCCAAATTGAGAGAAAACACTTAGGTTCACCACATCATGTAATATTCCTCGACTGATGACTATGAACATGCATCCATGATTTCTATTAAGCTAGTATATAATTGTGCCACACCCAGTAAAGAAGAACTTGACATGAAAACCTCAAGCACATCTAAACAATTCCATTGAATGAGGGATTGATTTCATGAATCATGATAAGATTCTAATCATAGTACTCTAGAGAGAACATTTCAATACATTTATAATTTATATATTTCCATACTAAGGGCTTTGTAAGAAGAGCCTTCTATACATTATCCATATGGTAAACCTACCCATTCATATATATTGGAGGATCATACAACTCTACTATAGTTTCATCACACTCATTCAAAATTGAATATGTTTTAAATAGAGTTGTCTTCTGTGTAGTATAAACTATCTGGTATATAATATAATATGGTCATCACTAGCCATGTCCCATAGACATACTAATAAATAGAACTTATGAACCTTTCCAAATTTTGATCCATGGCATTTAGGTATATTTTCATTTCCTAAAAGTGATATGTACTAAAGAAACTCATAGAATAATAGTGAGAATATTTTTCTCTAAGTTATTTCCCTTATAATAATATATTCGTGACGGACTTATAAAGGATTTTAAGTATCTTACCCAATTCAATATTGAGGTAGTTGTTTTTGACACATACATAGCAGATGAAGTTGAGTAAGATGAATTGAAAGACATCATTTCCTTCTACTATGAAGATGAGGGTTCCACTACACTAGGGAATATATTCCTATATAATCTCACATTCTTTTTTAATGGCATGGAAATTCACTACTTCTTAGTGAATAATTGTTATATGATCAATCTCATCCTGGGATGAATGGTCCATAAGCAACCGATCACAAAATCCATTATGACTCCCCTGAACAAGAATATTAATGGGATTCATAGGAGAGAGAAGAAACCACAAGGAATGTTTTATATGAAGAACCAATTTAGTTTCCCATTAGTAAGTACTGTGGTCATGGCAATATAATGGTACGATACCTAAAATTCCCTACTAAAAATTACCTAGAATCATCAATAAATGGTGGTCTCAACAGTATTCAATTCATCCATAAAAGGGTCCACTAATGTTCGAGTTTGGGTACATCAACGAAATTATTTTCCAAATAACATTTTTGAAACCTACAACGTGGAAACCAAATACTAATAAAGGGGTGGAAATATATCTATAATGATGGGGATGATCACATAAACTTCCTAAATGATCATAAAGTGGCATCCACAAAACCATGGATGATTTGATATACAATGTTTTCTGGAAAGTCCAGCAATTTGATCCCCCAACCATGGATCATGGGAACTATTTTATAGTCTCCTTAAAGAGAGAGTTCTTATAGATTCCCTCATAATACTAAATATTATAGGATCACCCAATGATGAAAATTCCCAATCCTCTGGAATACTGATAAATGCATCTAATGAAAACTAATATGTGGCATTACCACATTTTCCCAAAGATAGGGATACCTCAATAGATGTTGAATTGTGATAATTTCATCGACAATAATGGTAGATCTCATAGTTATAACCCATATGGGATTAGCTCGACCATTTTTATCCATGTTGTCTCTTTAGAAAATGAATCCTCCATTTTGTGATCAACATATAATAAACAATATGAATCTTCCAATCATGAGATTTTAGTTTTAGAATTTCCACCTCCTTCCTTCGATCCTCATGTTTCATAATATAAAAAGAATTGGGATAAAACCCATCCATCACATGTAGAGGGTTTATCCAAGACATCTAATGATTTGTTCCAAATTTATCCTGAAACTGATTATGATTTGATGCTAACACATATATGTTTTTTCATATAGCCAAACTAGTAGTGGTAGTATGGAGATTTAATTAACCAACACTGTTACCTGTTTACCTAGATCTATACGAAAATTACTCCTATTGATCCATAGTTTTCCATACAGCATGTCTAACAACAGGTGGGACATTATTGGTTTAAATATACTACTTGAAAATACATCCATCCCTATTTTTCTATGTATTCAACCATATTTTATAATCTTATCAAGGAAAAAATAATTTGGGTGTTCAATTATCCCATGTGTATGGTCAATATTATCCCAATCATGAGATTAAAATATATGTTAGAGTCTGCATTGACATATTTGATCACAAATACCACATCCTAAAATATTTTTCTTCGTTTACGTGATTAATGTGAATATCTATAATAATAGTGGCTTTCATGCCATATCCATTATGGGCAGATACTACGAGTTCATCATGATATAGATAGTCATAGGGATTATGATGGTATTTCCTTTAGAACACCTCATAAGTACCTCTACAATCATGGTATTACAATCAATTGGAATAATGTGGGAACTAATAATAGTGATCCCAAAAACATATCATCATATTTATCCTTGTGAAATAGTTAGAGTGTTATGTGAAAGATATTTTTGTCCAATACCACAGTTTTTAAGAATATCCTGGCCTTCTTGGGAATTTGTGCCCCTTCCTCCTATCCCTTCAGTTGGAAAAGAACCCACTAAATTATGCACATTGGGGTTTTTCTAGAAATATCCTCAACTTCATTTATATTTATAATGTCATTGAGATTAATCCAGATAAGTTCAATGCTATTTGAGTGATTTATCCCACATGAAAACACAAAAAGTTTTCAGTAATCTAATTACACATATCCTATATCTATTGATTCATTCCATATTTGGTCGTCAAGTGTAATATCATTTGATGTATCATAACGAGAGGAAATTTATACTGGTGGGATAAATACTTCCATACAACATTTGATGGAATTAAGTTGTGTTTTTTATTCATTTTTGTCTTCTTTCCCCTATCCAAGGGAATACTTTTGTCATTTTTGTGACCTCATAGGAATGGTACCATAGAACACATATAGATCATAATATTAATGATGGTAGAGATTTTTTTTTGTATTATCTCAGTTTAATGAACCAAAAATGTATACTATATATTATATCATTGAGATGATCCCCCTTGCCATATTATTTTTTGTTTTTAAATTTAATTTTTTTTAGTATAAGGAGAAACATATGGTAACCGCCTATAATATTCTAATGTAAATTTTGAACACACATTATTATAGTACAATTGGTCCATTGATAATAAATTCTACTTAAGTTTAACAATTATTTTATCCCAAAAAAATTATCATGGTTTAATCATTGGAATATTTCCTAGATGCTCCTCTAACACCTAGGAAACTACCCATGAATGTTAAATTCCAATATAAATCCAACCCCTACATGAATCATGTTATTCTCTTTTTGAATATATTTATATTTCATTACTCCTATAGTATGACTCGGAATGGGCTCAATAACATCAAAATAAATAGTGTGGTACTTGGGATTGTCTTCATCACTGCCACTCATTTGATAATTCAATACACATTCAAATTTTTTAAATACTACAACAAAAATTAGGCTATGTGTCAATATCATATATATTTCCTTAAGAGGGATCTCAATATTAATTTATCATGTTATCAAGTGATGGGAGACTCCATGATTTTAATCATTTAGATTAATGGTGAAAATTTTATCAGTAAAAAAGAAATTATACACCTAATGTAGTTGACTGATGAGTTGATAATTATGATCCCTTTGATGTTGAAGGTGACACAAGTCTTCCAATAACCCAATAAATTAGTTTATTATTTGGAAATAATAGACACAGCTCTTATAGTTCCGACCAATATTAATTTTTTATTCTTGTGGTGCATGGTTTGGTCATCATCCACATCATTTCTATTAAATATGAATGACATCTAAATTAGCTAGTTTTTAAAACATCTATAACAGGTAAATTCAATTCCTAGGCTGTTAGAATGAAATTTGATTGGATGACCACATTATTTGAGTATATCATGAAAACAATTATACTTACAAGCCAATATTTGATTTATAAAATCTATTGGATCAAATAAGTGTCTACCATTTAGAAGGGACCTAGCCTTTAGCAATTCCTATGTATGTGTGGGTTCAATTGATTCTTTATTCATTGCATCCAAGGGATAGAGCCCCCTCATGTTATGCGGGTGATCTATTACAAGGCATGTGGAGTCAATCAAGATGGTTTGAGTACTTCTCACAACATTTGGAGGTTTGGTTACTTCTAACACACAATGATCAATGATTACAACAATTACACTATGAGGATTCATGAATGAAATATCTATCCTAGAGGCATGATTTCGCCACCAGATATTTAATATGACACCAATCACAATTGTACCTTTACTGTATTGAGACTTGAAATTGGTTGACCCAACTCACCAGTGAAAATTAGAAATTTCTTTTTCATATTTATATCGACAAACATCATCTAAATTTAGATAAAACCCATCCCTCACTAGGAATACAACACATATTATGTTAAAGAACATTTGGAGTCCCACATAATCGATCTATTCGAGATTCCTCACAATATAAACTTGTTAAATGATAATATTTTATAACCTACTAGGTGGATGAAACTAATTTCTATATAAAACATCATCTCTAACCACACCTCCCATTATCAGACACATGAAAATGGGTTGTTTGAGGTATTAAATAAAACCATTTCAAACATACTGCTTGAGATGGTACACCAAAACTCGAGGGGTTTTCCAGATAAGGTCAATAGTTCTCTATTGTTCTATAAGATGATGATACATAATTCCATGTAGGTGACCCCATAATTTCTATTTTATGGGACATAAGTATTTTCAAATATGGAGGTTTATCGTCCATCCCTTCAGATGTACATTTATGATAAATGAAAGCAATATAAGAAAAGCTCATTTTGGGGGGGTTGTAGTCCCTGAGAAAAAATCCTTTTTGAATTTCCTGAACTATTGCAGAATATGAACTTGGAGGGATTTTAATTTTATAAATAGGATGTTCTTTTCACCACCCATCAATGTTGTATGGTACTGGAACTCTGGATGATGATGATACAAGGAAAGTTTCGTCCCAAACTAGAACTCATTTGGGAAATACCATAAAACAATCCATATTTTTTTTCTAATAATGTATATCTATTAGTTACCATGGATTAGGAGTTAATCATGCCTCCTACCAATGATATGTTCCCCAAATGATAAATAGTGTTTAAATATGAATCCGTACATGTCAAAAGTTAAACCAAATTCCAAATTTTCTAGTCACATGATGTAAAAAAGTATGAAATAATGTTATCAAAATGATGCCAAAATTTGTTATACCAAATGTATAGAACATAGGATACATCATGTAATGATCCATGTTTATTCACGTGTTATGTGTGAGATGATACATCCATCACACGAGAAGCTTCTAACTGTAAACCCTTATTAGACCAACATCATAGCTATTTGATGTTAAAATGTATGACACCATGGTTAAATATATATTACCCTGAACTATAAAATTTTCATGTTCTTACTATATGTTGTAAAAATAAATTTTCAAAATTCCTTATAAAATATGTTATGAAATAATGTCCACAATCATATTGTATTATGTGATGCTTCATGAAAAAATCATCCCACAATTGATAGATCACACATCCTTTGAATTATAGTTATATACCAAACTTTTTCATGAAATAAGATGGGTTTTATAATGGAATTTTATGGGATAAATAAAAACACCAAGATATCATATCATTGGCATTGATGAACTTGTAACCTATTCAAGATCCTTACCCTTGGTAACTTTATCAATATTCACATACCAATATGATCATTGATTGCATTCAAATTCAATTTGGAATAGATGACATATTATTTAAATTCTGTTATGGAATCCCAACATGCCCACCTACACACATTATTCCTTACACAATTTGGACTATCATCAACCTCCCAAATGGATCTAGACTTATAATAAAATTGTTCCTAAATAAAATATTTTTCTCACATCCTTGGAACATTCCTTGATGGATATATAGTGAAAGATAATGATTTCTATGTTACAAAATCTGTCAATGGAAGATCCTATATTTTTTTACCCCGTTATATATGGGTGTGATTTTGTATGATTTGTTTAGAAAATGGTATATAGTTGTTCCATACCCATTTTCACCCATTTCATGATCTAGAATTTAGAATTCATGATATACCACCTTTTCCACCTTCCATTGTCTTGGTGTTATTGTAACACTCGTTGGTGCTATTCCTCTCTGAGGTATTTAGTGATGGACAAGAGTTTTAGCATCATTGGAATTTTTAGAATTTGATGAAGTAATCACCCATTCGTTCTATCCCATGTGACATAGCGTAAGTCCCCACAAATCTTTTTTTTACATGAATAATAGATCACATCGGTTCAGGAGCCATTGTGGAATTTTACCCGTCAACGGTTGATATTAACAATTATTCCCAAAGGTACTATCATCCCCCTACATTCCTAACCCTGCAACGTTAAAGATGGTGTACTTTTTCAAAAATATTTATCTTAATGTTTGTATAAATCATTATCAAGGTATTGGTATGGTGAAAGGCATTCTTTCTTACTCTATATATATGTTTGGAACTCTCTGATTCCACATGCATCCTCCTAGTACCAAAACCCCTATAAGGTCCTTGTATCATGACTATAGATAGTTTTCAAATCTATGTTAAACACATCATACACTAAGACATTGTGCATTCCCTCAGGAAGATTCATTTGGAAACGATCCTCCTTCACACACCTTCCATGTCTATTTATTGATATTTTGTGCCAAAAAAACATATTTCAGATGAACACACTAATGTGGTCCTATAATCATAACATTAATGTGATTGAAAATCTATAGTCTTATTTTAATGAAATTAAACTATTTTCATCCAATTTTTTTCATTGTTGTAAAATCTTAAACTACATATCTAGTGTCGTTATGTAAAACCTTTTAAACTACAGAGCTAACTTCTTACCATTAGATGAGATGATATCATACCACTTCTAGAATTTTTCTCCTACCATTCCACATTTTAAAACTATGTGTCGATTGAATCCTAGTTCAATGATATATAAATTGATGCTTATACCTCCCATCTTTGGACTAACCTCAAATAACTATATAAAGTGACATCATGTTTTCTAGAATTTATCAACTGAATCCCCTAT
This sequence comes from Viscum album, assembly GCA_963277665.1. Lineage (NCBI taxonomy): Eukaryota > Viridiplantae > Streptophyta > Magnoliopsida > Santalales > Viscaceae > Viscum > Viscum album. Next base: position 1,683,612,388 of record OY728161.1, on the reverse strand, counting down.
TTACTATAGGTATTCAGACATATTTGAACTAAACTATCTCTCTATCCCCAATATAGTATGAGAATTATGACATTACACTATATCTAAGGATACTAAGGGTATTTACATGAAATAATGTGTGTACATTTATCTCTCTTCACATTGGGTTTATTATTATTTGTGCTATATGAACTTCCCCTGAACCTATTAACCACATTGTCCAAGCTCAATGTTTAACACCCCGAGATTTTACGAAAAATATTCTTTTAATTTTTTTTATGTCTTGTGTTGTATGCTATACTAAAATTAGCTTGTGATATGCGCAACACCGTATTAGTTTATATTATATACAAACACTATTCTTGGAATTTGTTTCACGCAAGACCTACCTTCCTCAAAAGCGTGTGTTGTACGCTACATTGAGTTTCACTAAACAATGATATATTGTTATAATGTTATTATGAACTAGCTGTATCAATAGTAGTAACTTCATTCTGAATTTGATGACATTATAATTAATCTTACACATTTTATAGAACTTGGTATGATAACAAAAAAATTTTTTGGGTAAAATAAGTATTTTCCAAAAAAATGCAGTTTTTCCTCCTTTTGATGGCGCACCCACATTAAATTTATTTTTTGACATTTTTATAAGTGAAATTTTACAAAATAAACTTCTTCTTTTGAATCAGGATATAAAAATTTATATTGGATAAGGTTTTGATATATTTCTGACAACATTCTTATTTTTTTGAATAGTAAAAACACCTTATTTTTACGTAAAAAAAACTTTCATCATCGATATACTTTATATGGTCAAATTATAATAGTAAATTATTTTAAAGTATAAATAGAATATTTTTTTAAGATTTAATATATTTTATTTCATTAACATTTATTTTACATTGAATTCGTTGCTTAAATCAATTCAATCTTTTGCAATGTTATAAACAAATACCCATTTTTTTCGACAACGAGATCAATTTTATATTAATTACTGCAACTTCTGTGTTATATATTAGGAAAAATGGATTCCATATTTGGAATCATGAGGAACATATTATGTAAATAGGCTAATTTTAATTTTTCAGCATTATGAATAGTAACTATGGTAAATTTTATTTACCATGGTTAAAGATAAATTAGTAATTATGGGTAAATATAATATTATAAAATTACCCTAACACTTGTCATAATATAATTGGATTATTATAGTTCATCCTAAGGTATATTTGGGTCGAAATAAAATCCATTGGAACCCACTTGGATGTGATTAAAACCTTTAATTTATTTTATTTTAATGAAAGTAAAATAAGTCTTATTCAAACCTTAATAATTAGATTATTTTTAATATAAAATTAATCAGAATATAATTTCTATTATAAATAATCATTTGAAATCTAATTTTTTTTATCATGGATATTTATTTGTAATTTTTATGAAATATTTAATTACCTTAATTGCATATACATTAATGATGTATAAATTATTTAGTGAAAAAATCAATAATATAGATTTTATTAAAATAATAATACTTATCAAAAGGACCAGAAACATGAAAAAACATTATTTGTGGATTATATATATACCCGAAGCCTCAAACGATCGATTTTTGGACAATTTGGATCCTTATAATACCGATAAGAATATTTATATTATTTTATTTTAAATGATGTAAAAGATGTCACCATAACAATTTCATAAATATAACAATTTAAATCTTGTGTTTCTAAGATGATAAATTTGAGTAAAAATATTAATATAAAATTTATTATATATTTATTCATCATAGGATTTTATTTTCAATTTTTATGCAAAAATAAGTATATTAAATAATTCTTCAAAAATGTTGTAGTAATTATTTTATTAAGAGATATAAAAAATAAATGGTTTTAAAAATATTAAAATATATAATATAGGAACAAGTAAATGTTCCCCATGAATTTATTTTATGAATTTGAAATTTTAGGAATCTATTATATATTTTTGTTCAAACATATCTTCTGTCTGGTTTTTATTTAAAATCAAATAATGAATTTTGTTAAAATTAACACTATTTATATTTTTTAAAAATAACATATTATTAAATTATTTAAAAATCAAAAAAAGATTTATAAACTAAAAATTTAAAATTATAAGGTCTATAAAGGTTATAAAGTATCCATTTATGTAAAATTTAAAACATTTAAGTTTGTATTTATAACCATTTAAAATTTAGAATTTTATTACCACAAATAAAATTAAATAGATTAGATAATGAAATATCAAGTTCATAACGTTTAAAATAAACGTAAAACATGTCTAAATTTTATTGGTTGATGATATTACAACCCTATCTCATCTCATATTCTAATTGAGTCATTTTTCGATGTTTTTAAGTGGGGTTTCAGTTTATTATTATTTAATATTTTTAAGGTTTCCAAAATTGGCCATCTCCTCTCTTATATAAGGGCACCTACTCCCACTCTACATCACAAAACATTGAGCCTTCAATCTCGGCCAAACCCTGCCCATTTTTCTTCTACACTTCCCTTGAAACATTCTGGAGGTTCTGGCATTCTCAAAATATCACTCTAGTGACTTAAGAGGAAACATAAAAGAGGTGCGTCGAAGAAGAGGCAATCTCCTCTACAGATTCATTCAAGTTTCTTTCTTCTTCCAATTCCTATTATTTAGTTGTTTCATTATAAAGTAATACAATATGTATCAATAATATACTGATATGATATTATAAATTTTAAACCACCCTATTTTACCTTCTACCCATGCTAAGAAAAATGAAATCACCGTGAGTGTGTGCGTAAGGAATATTGTCTCCATGTCGTGGTGTAATATGTTTTTACACATCCACCTTACTTGGATGGGTATAATGGTGTAAATAATGACTATATAGGGTTATTATAACTTCATAATTATTCTGAGATGTTAAATCATGCACTCCAATTCTATTAAATAATAATGGGAATGATATCATCGCTCGTGCGTACGTACGGCTACTGTCTCCACGAACGCGATGAGATTCATTTTCCATGAATAACCATTCAAGTATGATTATAAAGTACATATAATATATAATGATGAAATATATTACATAATAATGATACTAGATTTGTGTACATATATTTTTAATATACCAAATTCCATTCAATTCAATAAAAAAATGAAAACAGCGTTCATGCGTACGTACGGCCTACCATCTCCATGAACAGTGTATTTCATTACATTTATCGATAAATAATATATATTTATATTATGAATATATATAACACAATTTTTACATTCTGATGTTAAGTAAATCAGGATATATGTAATAATATCAATAACAACAAGTTGAAAGACGCACGATAAATGAAACGATTTTACCCAAAATGATTCTTTAACATGGAATTTACAAAAGAACGGGTAATATAAAGTCATAAGTGAACCATATATCATATCATAAAAATGAATATGATTATGTAATAAGTCAATGAAATAATTTAATTCAAAATACATGAGTTTCTGATACATATGAATCATATCAGACATATGGTAAGGGATAACTTTTCCAATCTCATTTTTATCCAAGATTGTTTATTCGTAAGTATTTACTAGGCTTATATTTTTCATCCATGTCCCTAAAATGTTTTTCATAATGTGTTTAATAATATTCCATTTATGTTTAATGTCATTTTTACCTCTATTTGAGTTTTACTTTGTGTTATGTATGGAAGCTTCCTTTTATTTAGCATACAAGGTACTTATTGACTTTTTTCAGTAAAAGTATGAGGATAATATTTTTTTAACTTAGACGGAATGAATGGATTTTTTACAATTTCATAACGCCTAATTTTCATGAAGCTTATTCTAAAATATTTCATGATTATTTTAAACAAAATACCTTTCTTTTAATATTGAAGGATATTTTGTGAAAATAAAATGATTTTGAAGAAGAAATGATATTTTCCTCAAGAATTAATTTCAAGTGTTTTGAAAAAACTATTTTCAATCTATGATGAAATTATTTATTAAGATTATGTTTCAAGTATAAAGTCTCTATTATATAAATGGTTTAATTCTTCTTATGATGAAATAATATCCATTTTTTATATGGATTACGTTAGGATGGGGTGATGTTTAGGAAACCCATTTTTTTCTTTGGGTTATGATGAATGAATCATGTTTATTTTGTGGCACAAGTATGAATGATTTCATTATGAGATGAGTGGGAACTATATCTCCATCTACTGAAATGGTTAATGATTTATATATCATGAGATAGACATTGATGGAACAGAAATTTAATCTGGTTCAGTGATACAGGACTGGAATGAGGAGTGAACTCGATTTAGTAAGGGACTTTGTCAACTAAGATGGTCTTGGCAGTAAAACCTTTGCTACTATAGAAATAATAACATCTGATTAATGGATTACACAATTACATGTTTTATTCCCATTATATTTTAACATGATTAAGGTTCCATTATGATCTATGACTTATGTACTGTAATGTTTTATGTCACTGCTGAAGATTTTGATGTTTAGATTTTATGCTCATGTTTTTACACTCTAATTTTTGGGGATTGTTTTATGTTCCCTTTGTTTACCCTTACTGAGCATTTTATCTCACCCTTTTTATGTTTTCTTTTCCCCAGGATATAATTAATGGTTTTAGTTATGAAAAAAAGGGATAGATCATTATGGTAGATGTTGAAGATCTTTCACCATGATTAGAAAATTATATTCCGAGTTTTTGAAGACACTAAACTATTAAGGTCCTGGTGTGTGTATTTTTTGTTATGTATTATGTATTCCGAAAAAGTAATGTAATTTCCATTTATATAATCTTTGAGGTATATATAGTTTGTATATGAGGAAAGTATTAGTTAACATTTGTAAACTAGGATGTGAAAATGATAGTGAGATCCCTAGAGATATTTTTAAGGTATGTATAGGGATGTCCCTAAGGTTATGTATAAGTATATGTTATAGTCCTAGAATTATGGTAATGATCATAGAATTAAACCTAAGATGACATATAGTGAAGTCACTCCCCCTGGATTATGTTATTCTCCTAGTATGATTTTTTCTTTTCACAAAATCATTTTTGTGTTTTAGTCAATGGAGGGAACCATAAGGATTTCGATTAACATGGAATCCAATGGACAAATTGGTGACTATGAGAAAAGAAATTGTGTAATTCCAAGAGAGAATGATATTGTGATTATGCTGATTCAGTCATCATGATATATTATTAATAAGGAAGACATTATATGTATTCCTAATTCATTAAATAAGTGGAAGATGGATTTTATGCATGTTCTCATGGTGAGGAGCATAGAGAAAGGAGGATTGAGATTTATAAATAATAGAAGAAGAACCTTGATGAATACATCAAATGGAGGGAAAGATGTTATCTGTGTGGGTAAAAGGGTCATAGAGTGATAGACTATTATGAATTACAATGTCTTATCTTTGGAGAACATGGGAATTACCCAACCCAAAGCCCTGACCTAAGAGGATACATCTAAATTGATGAAGGAACTATTCCATGCCAATCGTTGAAGATGATGGATTGAAGATTTTATGTTTTCGAATCCAAGAATAATGTTGTTGAGGTAATTTTATGACATATTGGAATATCTATTTATTGGTCCATTGTGGGTTTCCATATGAATATGGTACTGGTAACCATGTAAAGTGATTGAGATATTTCCGGAAAGAAAATGATATGCACATAATGAAGGGATAAAAAGAAAATAATATGTTTGATAGTATTAATGAGCTCATGACTGATATAAGGACAAAGTGATATCATGGTTCGAGTATCCAGAAATATTGGGATTTTGGTATGCAGAAAGAGTTAACTTTTGACAGAATTCATGTTTTCACTATGGTTTTATGGTAATTCATGTTTCAAGATAATACATGATTAAGGTATTCACATGTTTGGAATGTGACTAACATGTTATATCTTATGTTCTGTGGGAGATAAATGATGGTATTCACATGCTTGGTAGATGACCTTTCTAGTAATCATTTTCTTTATACTATCAGCTTGGACAGATGTATTTTGGATAAGCCTAAAGATTTGAAGGGATTAGGTTGGACATCAAATAGTATTATTCAAGGTTATAAATTTTTTCGATATTATTTCTGTAATATTATAAAAGTGTAGTTTTAGAAAAAATACAACTCGTAGGATAGGTGACAACCCATATCGTCGGACAAGTATGTGGGAATCAAACCCACAACTGAAGTGAGACAAGCTTTTATCGCCTACCACTGGACTATAGGATGTTCCTAGTTTGTAGAAACTAGTTTTATATTATTAAGCTGTATGATAGATGATGTATAAGTCCATTTTTGAATCCTATACGATTAACATCACCATAGATGAACTAATGTATATTTGAAAACTTTTTCTAAACTTTTGTTTGAGATAGATGTAATGACCCATCATTCTAACACATGATCTACTAACACTTCAAGAATGACAAAATAAACTTCATTTCATTGAGATATGAAGTGGAAATTGATCAAGGCACGAACAATGGTGAGATTGTACCAAAATAAAAAGAGTACTTCTTCAAATTCAAATTCTTCAACATTAGTGAAATGATCTTGGAAAAAAATGCTTTCATATTTCCCTCATATTTGATGAATCATATGGAACCTTAGATCATCAAAAATTTATGGATTTGTTATTGTTGGATTTTTCATAGGCATATTCTATACCACTCTCAATCAGAACAGGATGGTCAGATTTTTCTTCCATATCCATATTTTCACCTATTTTCTCCTATGTGGAAACCCAATGACTAGTTAATTTGGCTAACCATTTTGTTTTATAATTTAGTTTTTAATGATATGTTTTGTATTCCTTTTTATGATGTGGGTTTCTATTAATGAATCTTTCAAGTAGTAATCCATTTATAACCCCGACGAATTTCATGGAAGAAATTCATTTTAAGGGGGGTAGAATGTAACACCGTGAGATTTTATGAAAAATAATATTTTCATTTAATTAATTTATTGTGTTCTATTCTACAAAAAAAATAGCTTCTTTTATATGAAACACTGTATTAGCTTATATTATACGCAAACACATTTCTTGGCTTATGTTACACGCAAGAGTAACCTTCCTCAATAGCGTGTGTTGTATGCAACTACATTGTACGACATTTTGAATAATAGTAACAATATTTTGGATTGTACGAAATTATAATTCATCTTAAACATTTTATAGAACATGGTATGAGAACAAATTAATTTTTCCGGTTAAAATAAGTATTTTTTAAAAAATGCAGTTTTTCCACCTTTTGATGGTGCACCCACATTAAATTTTCTTTTTGACATGATTATAAGTTCAATTTTACAAAATAATCTTTTTATTTTGAATCATTATATAAAAATTTACATTGGATGTTGTTTTGATATTTTTCTCACAATGTTCTTATTGTGATGAATAGTAAAAACACGCTAAATTTTACTTAAAAACAACTTTTTTCATCGAGATATTTTATATGGTTAAATTATATTAGTAAATTGTTTTCAAGTATAAATAGAATATATTTTTACAATTTAATATAATATATGTTGTTTTCATTGAATTTACATTGAATTCTTAGGTTAATTTAATTCAATCTTTTGAGCTGTTTTAAACAAAAACCCATTTTTTCGACAACATGATTAATTTTAAATTAATTACTACAACTTATATGTTTTGAATTTGGAAAAATGGATTCCATATTTTAAATCAGTATGTCCAAATTATGTCAATAGTATACTTTTTTGGGCATTAAGAAATTCTAACTATGGGAATTTTAATTTACCATAGTAAAAGGTAAATTAGGCAATTAAGGGTAAATATAATTTTATAAAATTACCCTAACACTTGTCATAATATAATTGGATGATTATAGTTCGTCCTAACGCATATTTGGGTCGAAATGGAAGCCATTTGAATCCACTTGGGCATGATTAATAACATTAATTTATTTAAATTTAAAGAAAGTGAAAAATGTCTCATTCAAACTTTAATAATTAGATTATTTTTAATATAAGGTTATACAGAATATAATTTCGATTATAAAAACTCATTTTAAATATAAATTTTTTTTCTTTATCAGGGTAATATATTTTTAATTTTTAAGAAATATTTACTTACCTCAATAGCTTATACTTTAATGATCTAGAAATTATTTGTTGAAAAATCAATAATATAGATTTTATTAAAATAATAATACCTATCAAAATGATAATAAACTTGACCAAACGATATTGGTCGAGTATATATTTACCCTAATAGTCCGATGGTCTATTTTTTGACCATTTGGTGCCTTAAAATTCCTATTAGGACATTTATATTATATTATTTTAAATGATGTAAAAGATGTCACCTTCATAATTTAATAAATATAAAAATTTAAATGTTGTGATTTTAAGATGATAAATTCAAGTAAAAATATTATTATGAGGTTTATCATATTTATATTCATTATAAATTTTTATTTTTTATTTTTACGAAAATAATATGTATATTAAATAATTATACAAAAATGTTGTAGTAATTATTTTATTAAGAGGTATACCAAATAAATGGTTTTAAAATTTTAAATAAATAATATATGAACACATTAATGTGACCCATGAATATATTTGATTAATATCACATTTTAGGAATCTATTATATATTTTGGTTTGAACATATCTTCTGTGTGGTTTTGATTAAAATTCAAATAATGAATAATGCCCAAATTTACACTATTAATATTTTATAAAAATAACATATTATTAAATTATTTAAAAATAAAAAAAACTAAAAACTAAAAATTGAAAATTATAAGGTCTAAAAGGTTATTAAGTATCCAATTATGGGAAATTGGAATGAGTAAGTATTTATTTATTTCAATTTAGAATTTATAATTTTATTACCAAAAATAAAATTAAATAGATTGAATAAAGAAAAATCAGGTTGATAAGGTTTAAAATAAACATAAAACATGTCTAAATTTTATTGGTTGATGAGATTACAAACCTAGCTTATCTAATCTTCTAATTGAGTTTGTTTTTTTATGTTTTTATGTGGGGTTTCATTTTATTATTAATTAATATTTTTATAGTTTCAAAAAGAGACCCTCTCCTCTCCTATATAAGGTTACATCCTCCCTCTCCTTTTCACAACTCTTTGATCCCTCATTATCATCAGATCCCAATCTATTTATCTTCTTCACTTCTCTAGAAACATTATGGACGTTATGGTCTTCTCAAAAGACCAACTCTAGTCCCCTGAGAGGAAGCTTAAAGGAGGTGCGTCGAAGAAGAGGTAATCTCTTCTACCGATTCTTTCATGTTTATTTCTTCTTCAACTTCCTCTTATTTAGTTGTTTTATTCTACAGTAATAAAATAATAATCAATAATATACCGATATGATATTATAAATATGAAACAACTCTATTTCACGTTCTACCCATCCTATGAAAAACGAAATCATTGTGCGTGTGTACGTACAGAATACCATCACAACGTCGTAGGGTAATCGGTTTTTCCACCACCACATTACTTGGATGGGTATAATGGTGTAAATAATAACTATATATGGTTATTATAACTTCATACTGATTATGAGATATTAACTCATAAACTTTAATTCTATTCAATAATTATGGGAACGATATCATCGCTCGTGCGTACATACGGACGACCATCTCCACAAACGCGATGAAATTCATTTTCCATGATTAACTATTAAAGTATGATTATAATGTATATATAATAAATAATCATGAAATATAATACATAATAATAATACTGGATTTATGTACATAAAATTTTCATTTAGTTAATTCCATTCAAATCAATAAGGAAATGAAAACAACATTCATGCATACGTACGGCCTACCATCTCCATGAACGGTGTATTTCATTCCATTTATCCATCAGCCATATATTTATATGATGAATATATATAAATCAGGTTTTACATTCTGGAATTATGAAAATCATAATATAAGTAATAATATCAAGAACAAAAAGTCCAAACATGTACGATAAATGAAACGATTTTACCCAAAACGCTTCTTTAACCTGGAATTTACCAAATAACAGGTAATATAAAGTCATTAGTGAACCATATATTATTTCATAATAATAAATATGAATCATTAATAAGTAAATTAAATTATTTAAATTATTATACATGAGTTTTGGATAAATATGAAACATATTGTACATAAGGTAATGGATAACTTTTCCATTCTCATTTTTATATGAGATTGTTTATTCGTATGTATTTACTAGGGTTATATTTTTCATCCATGTCCATAAAATGCTTTTCATAAAGTTTTTAATATTCTTCCATGTATTTCTAATGTCATGTTTACCCCACTTTTACTTTTACTTTGTGTTGTTTAAGGAATCCTTCTTTTGTTTACCGTACGAGGTATTTGTGACTTTTTTTGGTAAAAGTATGAGGAGAATGTTTTTTAACTTATATGGAATGAGCATATTTTTTAAGATTTCATAATGACTAATTTTCATGAATCTTCTTCTAAAATATTTCATGATTATTTTCAACAAAATCCTTTTATTTTATAAATGAATGGCATTTTGTGAGAAGAAAATGGTTTTGAAGAAGAAAGGATATTTTCTTCAAGAATTCATTTCAAGTGTTTATTCAAAACTATTTTCCATATAATATGACATTATTTAGTATGATTATGTTTCAATTATAATTTATCTATTATTTACATTATTTAATTATTATTATGATGAAATGATATCTATTTTTTATATGGATTGCGTTATGATGAGATGATGTTTATGAAACCCATTTTTTTCTTTGGGTTATGATGAATGATTCATGTTTATTCTATGGCACAAGTAAGAATGATATCATAATGAGATTGGTGGGACCTATATATCCCTCTAATTCATTGGGTAATTATTTATATCTCATGATATATACATGGATGTAACAGAATTTTAATATGGTTCAGTGATACAGGACTGGAACGAGGAGTGAACTCGATTCAGTAAGGGACTTTGTCCACTAAGATGGTCTTAGAAGCAATGCCTTGGATACTATGGAAATCATAACATGTGCTTAATGGATGACACAATTACATGTTTTATTCCCATGCTATATTATCATGATTAATGTTCCTTTATTATGTATTCCTTATGTACTACAATGTATTACGTCATTGCTCAAGATTTTGTTGTTTTGAATTATGCTCATGTTTTTACATTCAAATGTTTGTGGATTGTTTTATGTTATCTATGTTTATCCATACTGATCATTTGTGATCACCCTTTTTATGATTATTTTTCCCCAGGATATAAATAAATGTTTTAGGTATGAAAAAAGGGATGATCATTATGGGAGATGTTGAAGATCATTCACCATGATTAGAAGATTATATTCTGAGTTTCCAAATACACTAAACTATTATAGTCCTTGTGGGTCTCTTTTTGTTAAGTATTAAGTATTCCACAAAAGTAAATTAATTTACATGTACTTCATGTTTAGGGTTTCTACATAATGAAATTAAACTATTGTTATCCATGGTCAAAGAATTATGTTCATAATCTATTTCTGACTAGACCCGTCTAGCTCCAAATATACATTTGGACTAAATCAACTATAGTGATTAAAAAAATCCCTCTATTTTGTTGAATTCTCACATGAGGGATTTTCAAATATGTCATCTGTATCCCACAACACTGCATAATATAACCACATGTCAAGTGATTCCCCATCAATTGGGGTTCCTAGTGATACCACGATGTCGATTCTCAATCATGGATACTAATCCACTCACTTCTCATTCTTTTCAATGGAACCCCTTATCTCATAGTTAATCTTATCACATTCACACAAAAATATGTTGACGAGACAGTTAGATAGTGGAGATCCCTTATATATGATATTAATCTAACAAATTTGGTATATGAATCATGAAATTAGGCTTTATATAGTCACTGACACATATTCACATACCTATATAGTTTGTATTTAATGAACCAAAAACTACCAAAATGAAAAAATGTATCTCATCTTGAAAACCCATAAGTACAGTCTGGGAAAAAAAAATTCATTCACCCACCATATATCCCATGTGTCATAGTACACTTTATATAATTAATGGGATAGGTACAAATCTTAAAGGAATCAATAGTTAACCTACAAAAAACCTGGATTAAATCATTAGACCCTCTAGTTTAGGAAACATTTTCATCTAATCCTTAAAACAACTACATCATGAGGTCCTCTATTAGGTACCACCCATTATGTTACCTTTGCATACATTTATGTACCATGAAAGGTGATATTTTAATTTTTTATACTAAGACATTCAAGTTACATGATTCTATTATGTGATACACATATCATGGTCATAATATTCTATATTATGACACACACATCCATATAATGTTAAAATGAATGAAAAATTATTCTCACCATATGATGTTTACATTCATGTTAAAAAAACATTCTGAATGAAGTGTAACAACACGACTTCTATCCACATAAAATCATTTAAAATTCAAAATGTTTTTCGGACCTCATATGAGAGGACCATTACCCCCATTAATTATAGTAACCTACCCGACTAATAATGATCCTTGATTGTCTCTTAGAGACCAGGATGGTACTCAAATTAGAAGGTGAGTTCAGCTATTTATTAGGATTCAACTCCCACCCAACATGTTCTGATACATAATGGTTTAATTCATAGTGTGTTGAACATAATTAAAATACTTCCTCAATTAACCACATGCATCATATCTTCCTAAACATAGATCACTACCATCTTCCACCTTTGTAGAGTCCCCTAATGGGGATGGTTCGGGGCCAAAATGGTTCTATTCCCATACTTGGAACATTCCTCATATTAATTGAAATGATTATTTTACAGGTCCCATGTTTAGAACATGATCCACAGTCGACCCTCACTTATATTTCATCATTCTAGGTTGTAACATATTGAAACTAATGTTTTTATCATGGTTAGAATTCATTCCTTGTTGATCAATATTTAGTTCATCTGTTCAATTAATTCGAAGTCTAAATACACATCCTTTATCTTCCCATTAATTCATTTATAATCAAACACCCCTTATCTTACTGAATTCATGCACTTTCTTATGTTGGGGAAGATAGTTGGTTTTCTAAATTCCCCCACACCAATCAATGTTTTCTAATTTTGGGATCACATGGTGGTTGATAGATCATTCTATCCAAAATCATTGATACCCTATCAGGAACTCTCATGTAAGTGATATTATATTTATCCCTTATTTTCCTAACTGAGTATGAATCATATGAACTTAGGGGATAATATTTGGATTTTATATTTATATTATAAATATATAATAAAAATATGTATTCACATACTTAGGTAAATGAAATAATAATGTTATTAATTTCATTAATAATGTTCATATGTAGGATAGAGCATCTCTTATATTACAATAAATGAAAAGAATACCCCTCCCAATAGTTCTATATGGGAATGGGATGTCTCTATTCAGACTAAATTGTGTCTGGTAGCCTCTTAGGTATGTCTCTGCTCTAACAGATCCACTTCTTCGACCACAAATGAAGGGTGATGCTCATCCGCTTAGAAGTAAACCCAGTACTATTCATCCCAATATTCCACACCTAGGAGGATTCCTCTACTAATTCATACATGTAATACACAATCTATGTTGTCAAAAGATTAATTGTATCTACATTATAAGAAATGACAACCTTTTGCTCTTAATCATGATCCAATTTCCCATTGATAGCCTATTTGTATGACTATTGCACTTTGGTACCCATATATTTCTCCTTATACCGGGAATCATGATGCTATTTCCACTCTTCCAACACCTTCTTGAAAAAGAATTCATGAAATAGATTATTGAGATAGTGAGAGTACACAAAACTAGTCCATGGGATCTAAATCCATCAATGAGGGACACCATCTAACTTCTCCAATTAGCCCATGTTGTCCAGGTGATGAAGTACCACTCACTCCTCCATGCCAATTCTCATACATCTAGATTCTCTTTTTCCACATCAGTGATAGGTCATTGAAATAAAAAGGTTTTATAAGAAAAATTCATGTAAGATGACAAACACTAATCACTACTACAAATATGGTTTTTAACAGCGCTAAAAAGGCCTTTAACAGTGCCAAAAATGTTTTTAATACCAGCCAAGATAAAGGGGGGGCCTTTATCAGTGCTCCAAAAAGCACTGATAAAGGCCCCTATTATCAGTGCTAAAAAAATCACTGATAAATGGGGACTTTTATCAACGCTAAAAAAAGCGGAGATAAAGGACCCTTTTATCCACGCTGTTTTTAGTGCTGATAAGAGGCTGCTTTTATCAATGATATTTTTAGCACTGATAAAAGTTAAAAAATTAAATAAATTAAAAAAATTTGAAAAAAAATTCCTATAAATCGGTGGGGGAATTTATCAGCGCTTCCCCCCCCCCCATTATCAGCGCCCCCAGCCCCACCAACTACCCCGCATGCCACAGCCACATCGTCCCACATTTTATCAGTTATTTTTAGTTCCCCATTAACAAAGCTATATCCCCCCCCCAATTCACCCATGTGGACGCCCCTACATGCCTCTACCAGTTTTTGAACTCAAGACCTCCCCCATGCACGGTAAGCCTTTACCACTGCTCTAATTTGATTTGTTATCCAAATAGTGTTATATCTATATATATATTTAGTTATATTTATTCATGTATTAATATAAATTTATATAGTTGTATTTATATATATATATACATATATTTTTATATTTATATATTTATTTGTATATTAATATATATATAGTTATATATATATATATATATTCGTATATTAATATTAAGTGATATCTATTAATTTATATATATTTAGTTATAATTTTTTATCCATATATTTATTCGTATATTAATATATATTTATATGAATAGTTTTCAATTCAATTATAAAATATGTTTTGTTTTGTTTGTGTATAAATAAATATATATATACTACACACACACACACACATATATATATTTGTGTGTGTTTCTATAAGTATAATTATATATATATATATATATTAATATATATATATGTTATAATATATATATATATATATATTATCAGTTTGTTAATATATAGACACACACACATTATATAGGTACATACAGAGTTAACTTAATATATAGGTATATAAATATTGATATATTAGTATTTTAAATTAAATAGATATTATTTATTATTTAGATAATGCTAATATATGTTATATGTAAATATGTTTAATTATTTATTTAAAAAATTAATTTTTATGCGTGAATATATAAAAAAATATGTATATATTGTTATATATTTGATTATAAATAGGAGTGCATTGGAAAAAACAATAAAATTTAAAAGTAATAATATCAATATGAATGTAATAACTTTGAATAAATTCATTCCCTACCAAAAAAGGACAATAATACCCCCTTAAATGAGGCTGAAAATCAACAAAATGTTACAAAATCAGGGTACCCTGACTAAAAACTCAGTTTTGGAGGTCTTCTGGACATTTTTGCCCTTGATAAAACATTTACTAGGGTCCCCCCAAGTCACAATGACGTAGAGCTCGTCGCATGGTTTGATTTGAAATGTGGTAGAGCTCAAACGGACACCCGGAACAAAAGTTATGGTCGTTTGATGTTCGAGTTGTGTTTTAAACATATTTTGGATATTTTTTTATTTTTATTATTTTTTTATTCAAATTGTTATTAAATAACTATTAATCCATAAAAATTAGAAATCTATTAATTAAAAATATTTTTTAAATTTTTTTATAAACCATTTTCACTTAATATCTTATAAATTAAGTGTAACTCTATATTTACACTTATATATAATATATTTAAAATTATATTTAAAAAATAAATATTATATTTCTTTCAATACTAGTATATCTATACATTTAAATATTAATATATTTTTTTAATTTAATTTTTTTGGAAGCAGACCCTTTCTTAGCACTTTTAAAAAATAGTGCTGATAAAGACCCCCTTTATCATCACTACAAAAAAGTGCTGAGAAAGGGGTACCTTTATCAACGTTTTTTTCGCGCTGATAAAGGTACCCTTTATGAGAACTTTTTTTAGTGCTGATAAATGTACCCCCTTTATCAGTGGTTTTCGTTAGTGCTGATAAAGTCCGGTGATGGCCTTTCCCATTTTTGTAGAATTGAATGTTGAAGGGTCATCTATGGTTTCTGTTGGGATGAGATAGGCTCAACCATTAGAGTATGGTAATTGACATATGACATTTAACACACAATAAAAGGCTCATTAACCTCATATTGCAATATTGGATGAGGATTGACTGGTGATGAATCCTTAGCCACTCCAAGTGTGGCCACATCAATTTCAATCAATACATTAATTATAGGCACCACCATCCCGTGCTTTCATCCTGATGGATAGTACCATTAAGTGATTTTATGTACAATTAGTACACAAGATTAGAAAAAATAAACTTATCAGAAGAAAAGAATGGGAAATGAAAAATCTCCTCATCTAAATGATAAAACCATACCTCATGGAGGAAGTTTACCTAGTGGAAAATATCTCAATCCATCTACGGAAAAGGGAGGCCAACGTCATAAAGAATATATTCACATCACAACCACTTAATACGAACCACAAAACAATACCCAATATTAATCAAGAGGGTTAATCCTCCTACTAAATCCACATTACTGATATTTGAGGGACTTCAATTGATCCTAGCATATAATCCAAACGTTGTGAAGGGCCCTGAATATCCATAATTACTTCTATAACTCCATCAAATGGACCAACGTTGTCTCCTCGACATGCTCCATAAGCCGTAGAACACTTCTAAACATTTGACTATGACCCCTCCTCATTATTTTACACCTAAATGATGGAAAAAATAAACAAATCCAAAGGATACATACTCTCACATACTTTTTTGTGTTCAATAAATAGACTATATAAATAATTGGATTGAAGAAGCTCAATCTGAAACTGAAATATTCAGACAAAAACAACTTCTATATCTTTTGGAGGTCAATAATTTGATGTTCTAATTAAACATCAATGAAAAACAATGGGTAAAGACTCTAGATTCATGAAAATTTGTGATAAAACTACTATGTGGTTCTCATTTCATATACCACATTATTGTCTACCCTCTCCACCAATAACACACCTCAAAATATCAACAGGTTTGATAGTAACTTTATTATCCCCTCACCAGTTATTATGATTTTCACAATTATAAAGTGGAACATATGGAGAAAAATTATCTAAAATACCAATCCTCATAAACACACCATCTTTATCAAAATAAATTTTTAGAATCATAATAATTTTCATCATAGAAACTCAAAATTTAGTGCCAGGATGATAGATAATATAGAGTAGTAATAACATCCACTTTTTGTATTCTCCTAGACATGTAGAAAATGAAATGGTACTTATACATATACAAGATTATTCCTCATAATAATCATCCAAAATACATTATAATACCATAACAACAAAATAATAAACAATTATATATGCTACCATGATTTTAATGTCACCGCCTTCATGGTTGTTCTTGGCTACACCCAAATGCATGCATCTTGAACCAAGCGAATCCACACAAAGATGAGAAACATGATGAACCCATTAATAAAATCATGGTGGTGATATGATTTACACCGTAACCCCATGGGTGCTAATTTCGTACCTCCAGGATTACCCATTGTATGTTCTCCTTCTTGTGTTCCAATGAATATAGTACCTGGAATGGGCACTTGATATAATGTTCTTCAAATAATTAAATAAGTTTCAAAAAAAAAATGAAATAAAAATCCATCATCTCATGCTTAGAAAAATTATCACTATGCACTAAGTGCAATATTTCCCTTCCTAGTTCTATAACTCTCTCTTTTTCGAACAATGAGATTTCTATAGGTTGCAACTAATCAAAGAAATTTCTCTAAATAAATATTTTAGTGACCTTTTATATGTCCTAGAAGTTTATTCCAACCACCATGTAATGAATATGAAATGTATTTCCCCTAGTGATCCCCAACATATTAATTAATGCATAAAATCTGGGTGATATAATACATATAATTAAGAGAATAATTTTTCTTAATATAGGAAAATTCTCTAAAGATGTTCTTTAAATTAATCACATGAATATAATACCTTTTATATCCAAGCCCCAGATTTTAGATGTTATATCACTGACATAATTCCCAATCCCAAAACTAGCCTTAGAAATAGTCTACTTGGAATACCCTAATGAAAATATCATATTGTGCTTGGAGGTATGAGGTCAAATCCACCTCATATAGCTTCTTTATAGTGTTCTAAAATGAATTAATGGTTATCAAAGTGTTTTTAATCATTCATTGACTGATTAAGTCATTATTCCACCGATATAGAATATGTGGTCTTCATGAAAAAAACTAAAGAGGACATATCGATCATCAATATAGATGATCATGTCATTTATCATCCTATATACATAAAATGAGAGAAATTAGAAGAGAGGTTGGTTGCTCTGATCTACTATTAACATCTTATATAATGTGTCAATGATTGAAATGCTCAAGTATAATTCTATAATCATGATTTTACTAGCTATCACCCTTCATTTTTAATATGTGGATTCAACACCTTCAAATTCATTCTCCATGAAATATAAAAATATATCAAGTCAATTCATGGACATACATTCTTAAATATAGTACATTCCAGAATTATATACCTCTCGAAAAATGAGCATTCTGAAAATTCCTCAATGATATTTATTATATAATAGTGGGAAGGATTTGTTAGAGAAATGGATTTTAGTTAAATATTTCCAGTGAATGTGGGAGTATTATTAAAATATATGAATGAAAAATATTATAAAAAAATCTTATGGCCCACCCTGAGAACCTATTCCATAATAAAAAAAATCATTTGATGTCTGTTTAATGAACAATATTCTCATATTACCGATTATCTTTGATTTGACCTCTGAATATAACTCTCATCTCATGAATCTACTCCCATTATTAGGTGGCAATTTATGACACAAAAAATAACATATTTTGAGATATTTCATGGAATTAAAAAAATCACACCAGAGATAAGAAAAAACAAACCCAAAACCCACACAATGCAGCAAAATCATGAATGTTTAATCCTTCAAAAAGGTAACTAATTTGTGAATGTAATCATAAATCCACATATCATTATCAAATGAAAAGGACCTCATAATTCAGTAATCAAATTTCAATATATCCAATTTTCCCACAAATACCTCAATTCATCCCTAATTTAAGAATATGTTACTTCCGAACATATTCAGAAAAATTTGAACTCTTATAACATCATCCTTCATTAGCCATAGGTTACATAGACTACTAAAAGTATGCATATTTCATGAAAATCCTCACATGAGTTCCTTAACCACAAATAACACAGTGTATATGACCTTCATGAAGGATAATCTCTCTATTATAGGGGAAACACATAACTACTTTTGGTGTTTAGTGAGGAATTTAACCATCTTTGTACCTTCCCAATGGGATGTAGTAAATCATCTTTATATAGGGAATCATTATTTTTTGATGTTATAAATTTAAGAAGTCGTAAAACCTCAAAGAAAAAATATTTAATTAAAACTATCACATGGGATCCTATATGATTCCTCATTTTTGTAGATGGTATTTCATTATTGTTGAGTCCCCTATAGACCAGTACCAATATAATCCTATTTTTCTCATTCCCTGAACTTTTTTATTACTTGTAATGTAAACTGGTATGCTCAAAACCATTTTTCAATTCATTGGATATATATAATCTCTACCAATTAATCCTATGAATAAAAACACTAATTTTAGGAACCACACATATCCCCCAAATGTGGTAGTAAATATTCCTTTTTCCACCCAATAAAACCTTCCTTGTAGACACATAATCCCTAAAGGTGGAATAGTCTTGAGAAACCACATAAGTTTACCTATGATGAGGTATAGTGTTATATCCATATATACTACATTGAAATTGCCTTTCTATATGTAAACCACACCAAGGATATGTTGTGAATTGTAAAATGGAATGATCAATGTGTAGGTTTCATGTTCATTGAATGCACTAGTGGGGGGATATATCTTAAATTTCATTTAAATAAAATTTAATGTAACTCCAAGATAGATATTGGATGTTAAATATAAAGTTAAATTATTTATTTTGATATAATTAATTATCACATCATGTATATTTATATGAATATGTTTTTTTTATTTTATGTAATCCCTTTGTGGGTTTATTTTGGAGGATTAATGAATATAATTCATCTAGTAGGGATCCACATGTTCTAGATTGATTTATCTGCAATTGAAATGGTTTTTTTGTCTTCTATAGAGGTGAATAAATCATCTTTAATTCATCATATGTATCACATCAATATCCATTCGGGTTGAAGAAGTTATACATTTTCTTTACAAGAAAATATGATGTTTACA
Source organism: Viscum album (assembly GCA_963277665.1). Lineage (NCBI taxonomy): Eukaryota > Viridiplantae > Streptophyta > Magnoliopsida > Santalales > Viscaceae > Viscum > Viscum album. The sequence goes on along the minus strand of OY728161.1, from coordinate 1,683,591,906 downwards.
AGGGAGTGAGAGATATATATGTTATGCACAACGATTCTATATTCTCAATTTTTGATCGTTTTCAAAATATGATAACTAAATATTTATAAAGATATTATTTAGGTTGAAATATTATTCAATTTCATACCAACTTGTAAATAATATAATAATCTTTATTAAACCCCATAATAATAATAATTATAATAGTTTATCTTATGCATGTTAACTTGAACAATAAATCTATTATTTTAATTGCATGTAAATTAATATTTATCACCACACTTGGCCTTGGTATGTTTCAACTCAATAGAATTTATTTAATACCTGAATAAATATTTTATAAAATATTTCATTCATCAATAAAAATATTTTATCGATAAAACATGAATAAATTTTTTTATCAATCTTAAGAATAATATTTTTTTCCATTAATTAAAGTAAAATAAAATTTAATTGTGATCAATGAAAACACATATTGTGATACCAAGAAGGATATTTTCTTGTTGGGATTATGTGGGAACGCATAATTTCCAATATTACTATATATAAATGGATCATGGAATCTAATGTAATGAACATAATGACACAATGGTGAAAACATCATACGGATACTCACTGTATAATATTATCCCATTATCTCAATATATCATCAAGCAGGTTTCACATCCATGTTACAACTCTATGTGCTCTGTATGTCTTTTCTGACTACTTATAATAAACCTATCATTAAACCATGTCCTTGTAATTTAATGGGAAAATTGTATTCAATCAAAGGAAGAATATATTTACTTCTATAAATATGTAATGAAAAACTAGTTCCTCTACTTATCAAATTAATAATATGTCATTCAAGATGAACATAGCACACCCTGATTCCTGACAACATATGGAATGACAGTTTTCAAGCATAAATATAAGTGTGCGAGTCATAACCATATTCAATTATAATATTAATGGATATAGACCATTACACATGGTTATAGATAAAAATATCTAATGACACAACTACATAGAGAATTATTACTTCAATGCCTCCTCTCATAATATCACAAATTCGATATTAAAATGTGTGAAATTAAAATAATTATCCTCATCCTCGGTGAGTACTCACACCTAAAATATATACATACTATGTGCCCTATCATAGTATGTCAAATACTGAAGAACAATATTTTAGAATATTACCATAACAACTCAGGGTTCTCATCATAGTGAGGAAACACTATGACCTTAATAATGTGACATATAATATATGGAATTATTACCTTTAATTCATGTAGAATAATAAAAAGTAAGTAATATTGTATTTTATTAACGTCCAAATATAATGTTATACATATAATAGATGTAAAATCATTTGTTCTTGGGACACCAACCCCAAAACACTCCCATGTGGGCTTTAGAAAACTTCCTAAAACATTAATTTTTCTACTCCTTATATTATAATCATGATTTTGATTACTAATATAATTCATCATAGTTTCATTTTTTTCCCATGAAGTGGAATTATTTTTCACTATATCGTGACCTTTTTGGATGAAATAAATCAATATATTATACTTTTGATGTGTGCATGTTATCTGTTTTTTTATCCTCAACTCTTTATTGGATACACTAATACAGTGTTTCCACAAAAGTGTTTGATATTATATTTTCTAAATGGAACCATGTAAAGAACTATGACAATGTTTATATTCAAAAATACTTATTTATCATCCATGAATTACATAATATAATCATAATCTACAATAAAATCTACAACTATAGAAATATTTGGTTTGTTCCTTAACATATTACATCAATTCAATGTGAGGATGTACATTAGTTTTTTATTTCATATCTTATTGATCTATTTGGAAAAAATATTCTATATATCCATTGTTGATTAATTCCTTATATCCTATATATAATAATAATATATCATTAGTATGTCATAGATACTAATGGATTGTCTCGATTGTCATCCAATGGTGGTCAATAGTTTGTGGTTTCATCTGTCTACCACACATAATGTGTAATTGACATCTTTTCTTGTACATAGAATAATATATATACGATAGACCCAGTCCCCAAAATGTATGTAATATTCCCAATTATTAATTTTTCCTCATGTCTCAGAGAATAATTTATTTGAATGAAGAATTACGTGGGACATTGAAAAAAATCTTCTATTGAATTATTCCATACTAAACATATTTAGTATCATGATAATATTTGTATGTGTACTTAGGCTAAGAATCATCTTGAATGTATCATAATTAATCATGATCCCAAGACCATATGTTTCCTCATAAAATTTCTATTATGGTGAAACATGTATTCAACTAGGCCGTTACATACTATAGGAATCATATCTCATTTCCAATAAGTAAAATTTCACCAAAATATACTATTAGGAAATGGATGTTATTCCAATTAAACATTAATAGTCACAAGAATTGTGTTTAAAAGCAAAATTCCATTATGGATTCACAAAATTTAATGTTTCATGACCTAGATGATCGATTTAAGGCATAAATGTATTTCTCCAATTTTCACATCTTGTTGTAATCATTTGGAGTCACAAAACCATTGAGTACTTTAATATAGAAATCATTCTCATGGATCTTGTTAATGATATATGTTTTTTACTTTGATTTTGAAAATATCATAGTCATGGAAGGAAGAAATGAAAATTTGTATTTTGATAGATTATTGCACTGTAATCAGTGAAAATGTTACATTGTTATCAACTTTTTGAGGCAATTTAAACACTTTTGAAACTCATTATGCCTTTTAGGTATTTTATTTTCTTTACATATAATGTTTCATCATTAATAACCATTTAAAACTAATTGGGTTTATATGCACTAATGAATTTATGAACTTCAATTCTTTGTTATAGTACATGGATCTAATTTCAATATTTAACCCTCCATGCGACATGGAAACATATGTTACACTAATTATATTTCTAATGTATTAGAGGATCATTATTATCAACTAATAATGAGTCACTATAATTAGAGTCCTGAAAACCATACCATTCTGTATCTCTATCCTCACCTCAACTCCAAGAGAGTACATGTGTCTATGAAATGAATTATACTCTAATTAGAATGTGTGTAATCAATTTTTTGTACATATTATTGTGAATCTCAATAATATATATCATCATGATCTATCTATATCCCTCTATAAAATTTTGAGTTGTACATGCTCTCACAGAATATTTCATGTCTTACCACTATTATGTTTTTTGGAGAGTTCATATTAGTAATATCCCCTTGTTTCCTTGGGGTATCATATAAATGAACACTTTTTGCCTTAGGGAACAGGTTAGTTACCTGAAAAGGATATAGTAAATGCATCAGAACCCCACAAATCTATAGTTGATAAAAAAATTTTGATCCCCTCCAATTTTCTCATTTTGGACAATTGTTAGACTTATTTGGAATGTGGATTTGTATGTGTTCAACTATTCATAATGTGTATCCCCAAGAGAAAAACATAAGACTCACATGACTCATCATTGATCTCACCATGTCTTAAAATCTATTGTTTTTTCTTTCACAAACATCATTCTATTAGGGAATATAAGGACTATTGGTTTGGTATAGGATCCCATACTGTTGTAAATTATCAATGAAGTATTGGTGAAGATATTCTACACCATGGAATGATAAGACTTTCTTAATATTCTTATAGGGATAGTTCCCATAATCATTCTTGTATTCCTTGAATTTATCAAAGTAATATGACTTATACCTCATTATGATTAAAAATTCTTATATACAAAATCATATTTCAACTATATGAACAACAACCTAACACACCTTTCATCAAAAGGAAATTTTCACAATAGTTCAATATGATCTAATTCAGGAATATATTTGTTCCATTAGACATTCCCAATAAATGTGTAATTAATTTTTCATGTAAAGTTTTATATATATACAATGAATTTTCAGTTTTAAATAATATAATCATCCATTTTGGATTACTAATGTTAATCATTTTTACATTCCCTGGTTGGTGATGTCAATTGTTTGGTGCTTTATGATACATGTGAGGCAGTTTCATTATCAATTTCTATTACTTGGTTTCTATAGTCAAACACATATGGAAAAATCTTAAAATTACCATTATCATAATTAATTTTGTATTTATAAATGAAGTAAACTTTATTTATGAACATGATAAGAAAAACTAATAGTATCAAATCCTGATAAAGAAATAATATTTTTTATAATGGATGGAACAAAATAAATATTATTTAGAAAAAATATCTTTCAGGATGGAAATATGTAGTGGTAGTCAAAGATACCATCAAAAACAGCTTTAGAACCATTGGGTACTAATATATCTACCACCCCTTATTTAATCATTCGGAATCTACATAGTTCATGTATTTTAATATATATATATATATATGAGTAATAAAAGATATTTCTAAAACCAATTTTTAAAAGTAGATAGTGTACTCAATAACAAACGAACTGGAAGCTTTCAGTTTCCACTTTATATGGGTGACATTTTTCCTTCATTTTCCCTTAATATATCATGAAAAATGAAGATCGTGATCCTAGATTTTATTCCCCTTGATATTTCTCATCATAAAAGAGTTTTTAAATTATTTGGTATTTAATATATTTTCATTCCCCTTGTTTTTTTCACTATATTAAACAATGAATTTTCATGATTCGCATCCTTATTTACATGATGACGAAGTGTTTAATGCCCATAGTTTAAAATATGAAAATATTAAATCTATGTAGATTTATATTAAATAAAAACCAATATAATCTATGTCATAACCATATTGACTTATTTTCTCTGATTATTATATATAAATATTATTATTTTATGACATTTCCAATAATGGTTTTCTCTCACTATACTCTTGATAGTAATATGAGACTAAATATTTTTTCATAACCTTGGTGTAATAAAAAAATTAAAAGGTTTATGTTTGATACTCTGTAAGCGTAAACATGGGAGATGAAAATAGATGATCATATGTGAGAATAACATATTAATGTGTTTATAGTGCATTGACCATAACAAACCAATTTTATACAAAATCTGAAATACATCATACACAACTTTTATGATATAATACATATTCATTTAAAAATAAATAATTAATAAGAATGAAAAATCATCAAATGGAAATCATGAACTATAAGTTCATATAATATATGTATGTTTCATAATAATATGTATTGAAACCATTTAATATGTAATTGTTAACTAATGTTACAATAATATCATTAATCAACACCTATTTTTCATATTGGATCAATCCCATCAGCATTTTTCCCGTAACAGGTCCAGAACACAAACTTGTTTCCTTTAAAGAATAAAGAACAATGACTGTTTTCTAATTAATATCACATATTATATACTACATTACCCAATAATTATAGGTAGATATTGTTCCCCACAATAACATAATAAAAAACTGCTTCATCATTCCCATAAAATGATAAATTATTCTTCATATCAATAATAAGAAAAGAAATAGATTTCATAACCATTACCTCAAACCATAACCCATGTAAAGGAAATAGGTTTTATAAACATTTAATCCTTTCACCAAATATAGAAACCATTGTGATAATGAATAGGGATGGTATACTTTTATCTTATCCCTATTAATGATTAATTAACATCAAAATATGTCATCATATATAGAAAATTATTTTTTATTACCAAATTTTATAAAAATTAGGGAAAATAACCATTCCATTATGAAATCATTTTTTTACAAATCCTCATAATGATAAAATAGAAATATTTTGTCATAAATTAAAGTTATATAACAATAAATTAATATAAATATAATTTATTCTTAATTATAGTGGAAATAAAACCCATGTTTAATAAGTTAAAAAACATTCCATTCATATTATTTTAAAAAAATACACAATATAACTTATTTGTAAATTGAGCACAAAATTCATTCATATCTATTTCATAAGTTGTAATGATTGTGTAAGAATAAAATAAAAAAAATCATGAGGCAATTAAATACATTTTTATAAATTTTTATAAAAAATATATAGGTATGTGAAATACGACCAAATAGATAATTAAAAATATCTCGAATAATGATGAGATTGTGAAAGAATTACTTACCTCAAGTCACACCACATTCATTCAAGATCAAACCTCCAATATAATAAATATTTATTTATTTAATATGTCTTTCATAGACACAATATATCTATCATACCATTTTTTATTTATTCTTAACATTTATTTACAATTTAATTAAGAAAATTTTATTAAATTGTCCATTATTATTGATAACTCATTCAATTTCCATGGATGTTTTGGTTCTGATGTACATGTAATTATTAATTGATCATAGTCCCATTATTTTCTAATTTTCATTACTATAATAAACCACATATATATTAATTTTATGTATTATTTTAAAAAATAATAAAATATATGTATATTAAAATCAATAACATACTTTTTAGATTTTGTATGTTATATGTACACATGAATGTTGTTTCCATTTTCAACTGATGGACTGAATGAATTGTAAATGACATTTTACCACTGATGAATATATATATATATCATATAAATCATTTATATTCATAAAATTCATCTTTATTATCATCAATTTAAATATAAAGGAATAATGAATCACGTCGCATCATGGAGGTGGTAGTCAACATGTATAAAAAAAATTACCATTTTCAATGAATTGGTATGTAAGAATGTAGGAATTGTATTATAATTAAATAAATTTAATTGTTTAATTAATATCTTATATTAAATTTAAAACCAGTATAATAACCATACATAAATGATTGAACCAAAAAATTAATCTATCACTATGTGGTTATGATGAGCCATACATACAAAAGCGCAATAAATTCAGTACTTTTTTTTATGTGAAAGATGGTGTATAAGGGTGTTTTAAAAATAATATCATATAAAATAATTATGGACTCTAATGATATTATTTCATGAATAATATTATATATTTATAAGAGGTAAATAATAACTGAATATAGTAAGTGATTATTCTAAGATATTATATCTTCTTTGAATTGGCTTCATTACATTTTTTCTATATGGCTCCATAGATATTTTTTTGGGAAGAAAATATCTTATAGAATGTGTATAATTAATTTTATTGATAAATTTTAAAAAAACATTACCTCATATAATGCTAGTTTTTTTCGTGAAATGAGAGTTGTGATATAGTTTTATAAGATCGTGGAGTAGAATTCACGAAATTTCATTGAAAATAAAATATAATATGGCTACATTGGAGCCTAGTACTTTCAAATTCTCATGAATTATAACTTAGGGTATGATATGGTATAAATATAAATAAAAAATAAAGATTTTACAGGTCAAAGTGATATTTTTATCCATATTATTTTTTTCGTCTTAATTAACGTATTTTTCCACAACCCATGGTAAAATATTTTTCACACTTATGAGGTTATCATTTTCGATATAATGTAAATATTCACCCATAAATGGATAATGGATGAAATGTTTGATCATATATTGTAACATTTTTCCTAATTAAAATATTTATGTTTTCTAAATAATTTAATAATTAATATTATAAATAAAAATATTGATTTTAATTTTTATAATATTAATTTAATTACTTGAATAACATCATCGAAATAAATATATTTTGAATATAAATATTTAAAAACATTCCCAACATGTCACAGTTTTCAATAAAATTATTGTATCTCCTTAATTCTCTCAAATTGTAATACATTTAATATTTACAATATCATTTAATTTATCATTATATTAACTGAATATTTATTACAACAATACTATGCAGGGGTGATTGATGAATTATCTCATGAATTATGATCTTGATAATTGTTCTCCTTCACCTAGGGTGTCAGATTTATTCTTGTATTCAAGCTTCATGCTAAGTTTCTCATCTTTCTATGTTATTTTCATATATTCCTTCTCTTGTTAAGGGATTCCTTTCAGTATGGTGCGTCTTCATAGTCCTTCAAACATGAATAATGAAGCTTGTGAAGGTTTTTTTGTTCTCATTCCATTATTCATTTAAATCTACTAGATCTCAGACCTTTTTATGGATTTTATTGTATTGGGATGGGTTTTACTCATCCAACATCCTTGTAGGGAGTGAGTTGTCTTGTATTTCAAGAGGTTCCATGCCGATCATCCACTTCTCCAGTTTTTTTAGATACAGACATCCTTGGATGGTTCAGTGCTCGTGCATGGGTGACTCTTCAAGTGATGGTGGTTAGATCTATAGGTGGTGGTCATCTCGTAGTGAGGCATTCTTCTCGCATTACTCTCATGTTGTGAAGATTAGAGAAAAGTTAGAGGTTAGGTTATCTTTTTCTGATTTTATTTTGAGAGCATTGATTTTCTTTCTGGGTGAAACTGTCAATTTTTGGTGCCTCTAAAGAATGGATTCATGGTATACCTTGGTTTGTCCACTACGTCACTAATTTCAGGGGAATCTTAGTCTTGGTTGATGGAAAATGATGATGATGATGATTCATGTAGGGTATGTAATTTTTTTGAGAAATTATTTTATGTTGTTCTTAATATTGTTTATGGAACTGGTTGGTTAATGGGTAGTAGATGTCTCTATGGGTTTTGGATATTGTCTCATCTCAATTGGATGGGAGTGTAGAATCTAGTTAGTATTTTTGGATGTGTGGCCTCAAAAGAGGGAGAGGTATGTCGAAACCCGTAATATAGATATCTATCATTCCTATTTGATTGATTGGGTTCATTATTTGATTTTATATATTGATTTTTATCTTTTTTATTATTGCATCAAGTTTTGTTTTTGTGATCTTTTAAAAATTATTTTCTTTTTGGTGGCTGGAAATATTGATAGACTTGGTAGAATCAATCATCAATTTTTTCCATCCACATTTTAATGGTTGTGTGAGGAGTGATCATCCTAAGTGTAAATCAATTATAGTGAAACATCTTGTGTGGGGGAACACATTCTCTTTGACCAATATAATTGATTCATTATCTTTCATATGGGGGGTCAATCTTTTCCATTTTCTTATGTTAAAATTTCATTTATATTGATCACTTGGTTTATTTTTTATTCCCTTTGGGTATGTATTTTTATGTATTTTTTACGCTTTGTATGTAATGGGTTTCTTCTTTTCACATTCATTAAAAGGGTGTATTTTATATTTATCAAATAAGGGGCCTTCCACTCTACTTATTAATAAAACTTCATCAGCATTGTTTATAAATTTAAGGGTATTTATTTATTACCTAAAAAGAAAAATAAAATTATCATGAGGTTGATAAATATCAATTATTTTAACAAAATATTTGTAGTTGAACAAATCATTCAAATTACCAAATATTAAATATATTTTTGTTATTAATTAAAAGAGTGTGACATGATTGAGTTTTTTTTTGGAAATAAAATTTTATTATGGTAATAATAAGAGAAAATGGAAATAAAATTACATATAATGGAGTTTTCTTAATATGAATGGAATAAAATCATAAAATTCTGTTGAATAAAGTATTATTGATATTTTATAATTCAAATAATTTTTTATGTAACATGAATTACATTATTTACCATTTTCGGTTGTAACAAAAAATATTATGGTTAGATTTCAAGTTGAACAAAAATGAAATTGGAATATTAAATAACTTTTATGATTTTAAATCTAAATGTGGAATTGATTTTAAAAAATTTAGTAAAACAAAAATTTTAGAAATAATTTTAAATTTAATTTGGAAAAATATATTGATAAACACCCTCTTTAAATATAAAATATATTTATGAAAAATTCATTAATATAATTTATTAAAATATTTACAAATTAAATAAAAATGTACTAACAAAAATTTAAAACTAAAACAAATCATAATTTTAAATTTTAAATAAATTCATTTAAAATATACTTATAAATAAAAAAATTAACTTTTTATTGAAAAATAAATCATTTCAAATAAAAATATAAAATTTATCCAAATATAATATTGAAATAATCATTTTAATAATTATTTTAGTTTTATCAAAAAATAATCTAAAGTTTTCATATATTAATAATATTTTATTATCAAATTGCTCAAATTTTTTATAATGAAATGTTAATTTTGAACCTTAAAATTTGATTTCATAAAATAATGAGATTATTTACATAGAATTAATTAATGCTTGAAAAAATTTTAGTACCATTTTATATTTGATTAATAAGTGATTCCAATTAATACAGACCAATTTTACATAGTGGATATAGCATACACATAATATTTCAATAATTATTTGTTATGAGACTATACTAGTAGTAGCATGTAACACAAGTTATCTAAGAAATAAAATTATTTAATGAATACTATTTCATTATGTTATAAAATTTGTTACATTATACCCCCTTAAAATAAAATTATCCCACTAAATTAATCACTTAGTTACAAATTTATGAAGCTATTGCTGCCTCATCTTATCCTCAGGTTCTGACATATCGTCCTCAAATGGCTGGTTTCACCTCAAAGCATTAACAAGGTGACTGAAATTGATTAATTGAATATTAAATATATGATCCATACACTATAATGGAAATTATTTATATGAGTTATATTTATGCCACAATAGTTTCTATGAGTTCAGTACTTGTGAAGTATCAGTTATGTACGTCCTCAAGAGTGATACATGGTACACATCATGATTTTGACAGAGATTCGGTAGAAACATGAATTGGGAAGCTATTATCTAGATTCAATCATGAATTTCAAAATTATTTCTATACATATGGATTAAAATTCCCTTATTTACTAATCTCATCACTTACATCATGGGTGATGTTCATAAGAGTACCTCATAAAACAATTCAAAATCCAGATCATTATAATGTTTGTCAGCCAAACATTTTCTCTCAAGTCTATGTGACTATTATGTAATATTGAATAGATCTAAAATTATTAACCATTTTTATATATATATCAGGTACCAATATATTTCATTCTAAAAATTCATTCTCATTTTATAGGGTTCTATAATTCTTAACAGAAAGGGATTCTTAAGGTTCCGTCTAAAATTTATTAGTGATCTTTATTATTGTATGAATATTCAACCAATGTGCGTTGATGATCCCAACCACCTTTTAAATCCATACATTATGATCTACATATTTATTAGAGAGTTTAAATGGTCCTCATTGTCTAACCATATGTTAGAAGATGGTAAATATTATTAAAAGATAACTCTGTATTCTAAGATTTCTTAATAATTAATCAATTAATAAATGAAAACCCCAGACTCCAATCTGATACAAGACAAAGTGGTAATGTAACACCCCAAGATTTTATAGTGTGTTATTTCTTCAAAATAATTCAATAACTTTCACTACACGCAACACCAAGTTCAATCTCACCATGACTTACCAAACAAGTTGTTCAAAAGAGGTTATGAATAGTGTTAAATAAATTTTAAACTTTATATAATCCTTATAATTTTAGAATCCATATTATGAGTTTCTTAGACATAATGTAAGAACAAATTCATTTTCAGTATTTCACTTTTACCAAATTTTAATAGTGAACCCTTTTTAGATACTATATTTTAAACTTTTTGACTAAATGGGGACATCAAAAATTTAAAATGAAACATCCCAAGCTTCCACGGTACGCTAGCGTGTGTTGTACTCAACACCGAGTTCTAACACACCGTAACCAATCAAACTAGCCGTTATGAATAGTAATACCTACTTTTTGAAATTATATATATTTTATATTTCAAAATGGACATAATTTTTGGATTTGGAATATCAAATTTAGCCTAAGGTGAAATTGTGGTACATTTCGGATAACTTTCATATTTTGATGAATAGTGAAAATTACTAAATTTTAATTAAAAACAACTTCTTTAATCAACATAATTAATAATGATAAATTATGAATTTTAGTAGTTTTAAAGTATATTTAGAATATATTTTTACCATTTAATATAATGTTTGTCATTGGACATAATTTTATAATTAAACCGAACATAAACAAGTGTCAATCTTTTGATAGTTATTATCTCTTAAAAACACGCTTTTTGTTTTGACAGCGGGAATTAATTTTAAATTAATTTCTGCCACTTATGTGTTTTGAATTTAGGAAAATGGATTCCATATTTGGAATCAGGATGTTCAAATTGTGTAAATAGGTAACTTTTATTTTTAGACATTTTGAAAAATTACTGCGGTAAATATTTTATTTACCATGGTTAAGGGTAAATTTGGTAAATAAGGGTTAAAAAATAATATTATAATAATACTAAATTACCCTAAAACGTGTCTTAACCCTATTGTTTGATACATGGTCGACCATGTACATCTTTGGGTCGATTTTGGGACCCCATGGATCCACTTGTAAGTGATAATGAAACTTTATTTTAATTAAGTTAAAATGAATACAAAAATGACACAAGCATATATCTTTTAGCAAAACAATTGTTACATAGGGTTATATATGTTGGATTTTAGATTATAAATATTAATTAGAAATATTAAAAGATTTCCTACATAATGATATTTTATTTATAATTTTTAGATATTAAATAATTTATTTTATTTATGACACAATGATGATGCAGTAATTACTATAATAGTGAAAAATTAAAATAATTGATATTATAAATACCCAAATAAATATAATATGAAACTTTTAATGAATTAAACTAATTTTCTTGGATAATATGATATATTAGGATTTATTTAATTGACTTTTTTCGAATTAATCAATCTGTTATGAGTTTCTAAAAAATAAACTATTGAATACTGTCAAAATTGACATAAAAGAGTTCTTAAAACAAATATTATATTATTAATTGATATTAAATTCCTAAAAATCTAAGGTTCGGCCAAGAGAGTTATATCATGATACTTTCATCATTAATGGACCACTTGGGGGTCGCTTGGATGTATATAGTAAGTTTATTAACCATATTATATAAAAATACAAAGAGACATTGTAAAAGTGAAACTAATTAACTTAGAGTTAATACTTAAAGATAAGGTTAATATAAGTACCCAAACCTGTCTAAATTCTATTGGTTGAGTGGTTTTCGACCTATCCCCACCTCCACCTTTGAATAATCAACTTTGGAGCCATTATAAACTGAATATGAATTTATTATAAATTAATATTTCTAGCTTTTCCAAAGGTGCCCATCACCCCTCTTATAAAAGAGCACTCCTCCTTCTCATTTCTTCACACCTTCAAAGCCTTTTGGTTCGGCCAAACTCTGCCCAAATACTCTCCCAACATCCCTCAATACAACCTAGAGGCCTTAGTTTGATCATAAAGCCAACCTAAGGAGCCCTTTTGATCAAATCAAAAGGAAGAACCCGAAGAAGAGGTAATGTTTTCACCACCCCTTTTCAAGTTCATTTCTTCTTCCACTTCTTCTTCCTTTGTTGTTACCATTGTAAAATAATAACTCCAGTATCATATATATACTGTGATGTTATTATAAATATGGTACAACCATATTCAGTATTCTATCCACCCTTTGAATAACATGTCACCATATGTGCGTATGTACGGCTTACCGTCTCCACGTCGTGGTGTAATTGTTATTCAATTTAATATTATTTGGATGGGTATAATAATGATATGTAACTCATGTAAATAATAAATATAACATGTTAATGATTCTTTATATATTATATAACAACCATTTATATATTATTTTAATAACAAAAGAATTATATTGTCGCTCGTGTGTACGTACGGACTACCGTCTCCACAAACGCGATAAGATTCATTCTCCATCGTATCCATTCAAGTATAATTATCATTTGATGATTTAAAAATGATGTTTAAGGACTTGATATCATTCTGGATATGAATAATATACAAACTATCCATTACAAACATGTCTTACGTAACAAAACATATAAAATAAAACGAGTAAGTTAACACCCGAAACGACGACAATTCTAAGATATTATTAACAAAGCAATGTTAAAAGATCATATATGATATCATATTAATGTATATGATTATTGAATAATTTAATAACAATTATTTCACCATTATACAGGCGGTTAACCTACTCCATCCAAGTAAAAGTGCAAGGTAAGTGTTTATTTCGCAATCTCTTCATTATTCGAGGTTGTTTATACGTAATAATCTACTAGGATTTCTTTATCATCCACATCCATGTTACATCGAAATGTATTTCAAATTTTTTTTACTATTTACAAAGAATATGGGTTAAATTCATTTATACCCTTATGTGTTTTTAAAGGAATATTTCCATCATTTTCCAAACAAGGCAGTTTTTACCTTTCGACAAATTTAAGGTAAAAATGTTTTTTTTAAACTTATACGGCAGGTGCAGCTATTTACCGCCGTTATAAAATCATCAAAGCTTCCCTTACAAGCTTACAAGGATATTTTCAAAGTAAATGTTTTATTTTATAATTATATGACTTTTAAATGATTTCAAAATGAATAATTTAATAATTTCATAAAGGTACTCTTTATCAAAATCAGAATTTTAAATGTTTTAAAGATTTTTCTTTATAAATCATTTTAATTAATGTCTTCAAAATGGTTTTTAAGGATTTATTTATATGGACATGAATGTTTTTAAAAATTTTAATTCCTTTCAAAAGTTTCAAAGTGGTATGGGACACTTTTATTCCCAAATCTCTTTTTAATTACTTCCTTTATAAATGTGTGACTTTTAAATGATTTCAAAAAAGGTGATATTTCTCTCAAATAGTTTTGATTTCATCTATGTCAACATCCTTTGATGGATTTTAAGCTTATTTGAAGTTGATTTGTTATGATACAAAACTCTTATATTGTATTGAAGGTTTTGTGATATGTTTGACTATGGATGTGATATTTTTATACCATTCATAGTTTATGGTGAAATTATTGACATTTCGTATGCTAGTTTTAATACAAATGCTTATGTTATGTTTAAACCTTTTCATATGGGAATCCATTGGACTTAATATGTGATGGGTGGAGCCTGTTATAGCTCCTCGATGCATCGGTAGGTCTCATGAGACAAACTAGTGTCTTGGCACAAGGCCTTGACAAAATCTTATTTGTAGTCTTGGCACGAGGCCTTGACTATGTGGTTATGATAGTCTGGCATTATGCATTCCAACATTATGAAAGTGGTTATTGATTTTTCATGTGATTATTTGATTAGTAGAATATCCATGTGAATAAGTAAATGGAATTATTTCATTTTATTTATGCCATACCATGTTGAAAGTTCAAGTTTGAATGGCTTTTGTTTTAGTTATACATTGCCTTAAATGTTTATTCTTATTTATGAAAGTTTCCTCTATATTGTTATCCTTACTGGTCATTTGAGCTCACCCCTTTTCTATGTTTTATTTTTCCCAGGAAGTGAAGAAGAAAATTATGAATGAACTGCAGGGATATTATGTGGGGATATGAGTGTGGATTATGGAGACAATATGTTATTGTATTAGTTTTTCATTTTACAATGTAATGTAAGACTTATGAGTATATCTAGTGTTTCTAAGGCTACTAAACCAATCGGTCTTTCAAGATTTGATCTTTCTTTTGATCATGCCAATGTTATGTAATTAATGCACCGACTCTGGGTAACTGGGGTCGGGGCGTTACAGTTGGTATCAGAGAAAGTTTAGTACAAACCTTGGAAGCTAGATTTAGATAAACTCTAATTAGAGCACGTAGACCTAAGATGAACTTTGAGGATTAGTATAGACGAACTTCCTAGAATTTTGGTATTGTAGAGATTTTGTGAGTTTTCCGAGCAATACATCCCTGTCTGGATACGAGCAGGTAGAGGTGGCTCTGGCACAGATGTACCTAGGGGTAAAACCCGAAAACACCTCTTTGAGCTAGACTCGAACGGGAACTGGTGCACGACAACGGGCCTTGCTGCACTCTTGGTTACGACACTCCCGGGGGATATGCTTAGGATAACTCTCATTTTCATTACAAATCATTATGAAGGGTTTATGAGTATATAATTCCTCAAAGAAAACATTTTTATGATTATGGATTATATCTATAAATAGTTAAATTTATGTTAAGTGTTTTATAAGTATGGGATTATGTATTTTGATTCATAAACTGATCTAGTGTATGCCATTGTTTAGGAATGGCGCCCAGTAGAAGGAATGAGAACTCCAGAAATGCACATGATCCAAGGAGAAGGAAGGATCATATCTTTCATGGTCTTAAGCTAGAATTTATAAGAGAAATAGTCTCCCATGTATTATCATCATATGAAGAAATAATATCATGTGTTGATAAGATAAGTAAAGAGTTTACTGAGTCCTATGGATTTGAAGGGAAGCAAGAGAAGAAAATGATAGAAGAGAGAAATATGGATAAAGGGAAGAGGGAAAAGAAGAATTTTCCCATATGTGGTAACTGTGGAAAGAAACACCCAGGAACATGCCTGAAAGGAATGGGAGTTTGTTATAAGTGTGGAGGAAAAGGGCACAAAGTACGTGACTGCAAGGGAAAGAAAATGGTTTAAAATGTACAATGCTTCATTTGCAAGGAGTTTGGACACTACGCGAACCTATGTCCCAGTAATCAGACTATGCCGCAAATGATGCGATTGGATAATAATCAAGTTATGATACTACCACAGATGAAGAGGAATGATTAGATTTCTTATGTTGATTATGTCAATTGAGTGTTGTATCAACAATGTACTTGTTATAATAATTATTGAGTATATAAGGATTGTACTACAGTACTATTTCATTAAGGACTTGATATTGTGTGGAACAAATAAAAGTGATTGAATAGCAGGATAAATTTTTGGAAAATATATGGTTGAGAGAAAGATAAACCATAATATGGTTCTCATACCGAGTTAGTGATTTTAGAATAATACATGATTGATTTGGATAAATTATATTGGATATTCTTGACTACCTTGAAACTGATTAATGATTTGTATATTCCATCATTTTTTTTTGGGTTTAAAACATTTTTGGATTGATGAAGTATATCCAAAATTCTATATGGAATAGGGGAGCATGAATGTAATCAATAAGGAATATGGTAATTCAGGATGTTTCAGTGTATTAAAAAAATACAAGATGAAGGTATTCATATGCTATTACGGGGTAAAAAGGATCTATATTATGTTTACCTTCCTTATAAATGTTGGACTGTGAGTTTGGACAGAATTATTTTGGATAGTTCTAGTTTGGATTATTTTGGATTACCATAAAAGGACAACCCGGAGGTCGGGCGGCAACCCGTCGAGTCCGGAAAGGCCGCAAGACTTGAACCCGCAACCGAAGGGCGACAAGGGTGTATCACCTACCACTATCCCACGATATGTCCTTGATTAAATAAAGTAGTTTTTTAAAAGATCTGGTAGATGAATTATAAATTCGTTTATTTTGGAACCCTCTATGAATAGTATAAATAATTTTTTTTTACGAGTGAATGATGAGTTTTTGGTAGAAATTTATTAATAGATAAAACTCTAATTATAAGGTAAGTATATCTCCTTATGATCTTAGCCAATCTCATAAATAAATTCCTCATCATTAAGAAAAGGAACTTAGAACAAAAATGTTGTCCTAGATGGTACCTTAAATCATCACTAATTTATGGCTTCGGGATTTTTGGCCTTTTCATAGCCATGTTCTCTACCACTCTCCATCAGATAATTGATGGCTAGATTTTTCTTACATATCCATATTTTCCTACATGGAACCCTAGTATGTGTTGTTTTCGGTAATCTTCATACTTTCCAATCTTTATTTAAAATAGAGGCCTCATTAATTAATTTTTCGATGTGGGATTTCAACTAAGATATTTTGAAACGTCAAAAATCTGTTATCCCAATACCCTATGTTTTTTTGAACCTATGGTATTTCAAATCATCATAGATTGATGATTTTAAGGACCTCAATTTTAAACTTTTTTGTCATTGATGACCTCAATCACTACCTATAAATATTTACGTTTTTCCTCCAATTATATGTCTATAATTGCCACCAATGTTCTCCTAATAGATATCATAATTTGGTGGTGATCCTTTCATTTCTCTTTTCCTCATATTAAGACTAAATTTTAGTAACCCAATTTCGGATGTGGGTTTTCCCTCAACGATATTTTCTATTTTCAACCTTTTATTTTCGAAGAACAATTTCAAATTGCGAGGACGCAATTTATTGAAGGAGGGGAGAATGTAACACCCCAAGATTTTATAGTGTGTTATTTCTTCAAAATAATTCAATAACTTTCAATACACACAACACCAAGTTCAATCGCACCATGACTTACCAAACAAGCTGTTCAAAAGAGGTTATGAATAGTGTTAACTAAATTTTAAACTTTATATAATCCTTATAATTTTAGAATCCATATTATGAGTTTCTTAGACATAATGTAAGAACAAATTCATTTTCAGTATTTCACTTTTACCAAATTTTAATAGTGAACCCTGTTTAGATACTATATTTTAAACTTTTTGACTAAATGAGGACATCAAAAATTTAAAATGAAACATCCCAAGCTTCCACGGTACGCTACCGTGTGTTGTACGCAACACCGAGTTCTAACACATCGTAACCAATCAAACTAGCCATTATGAATAGTAATACCTACTTTTTGAAATTATATATATTTTATATTTCAAAATGGACATCATTTTTGGATTTGGAATATCGAATTTAGCCTAAGGTGAAATTTTGGTACATTTCGAATAACTTTCATATTTTGATGAATAGTGAAATTACTAAATTTTAATTAAAAACAACTTTTTTAATAAAAATAATTAATAATGATAAATTATGAATTTTAGTAGTTTTAAAGTATATTTAGAATATATTTTTACCATTTAATATAATGTTTTTCATTGGACATTTTTTTACAATTAAACCGAACATAAACAAGTGTCAATCTTTTGATAGTTATTATCTCTTAAAAACACGCTTTTTGTTTTGACAGCGGGAATTAATTTTAAATTAATTTCTGCCACTTCTGTGTTTTGTATTTAGGAAAATGGATTACATATTTGGAATCAGGATGTTCAAATTGTGTAAATAGGCAACTTTTATTTTTAGACATTTTGAAAAATTACTGCGGTAAATATTTTATTTACCATGGTTAAGGGTAAATCCGGTAAATAAGGGTTAAAAAATAATATTATAATAATACCAAATTACCCTAAAACGTGTCTTAACCCTATTTGTTGATACATGGTCGACCATGGACATCTTTGGGTCGATTTTGGGACCCCATGGATCCACTTGTAAGTGATAATGACACTTTATTTTTATTAAGTTAAAATGAATACAAAAATGACACAAGCATATATCTTTTAGAAAAACAATAGTTACATAGGGTTATATATGTCGGATTTTAGATTATAAATATTCATTAGAAAGATACAAAGATTTACTACATAATTATATTTTATTTATAATTTTTATAAATTAAATAATTTATTTTATTTATGACACAATGATGATGCAGTAATTACTATAATAGTGAAACATTAAAATAATTGATATTATAAATACCTAAATAAATATAATATGAAACTTTTAATGAATTAAACTAATTTTCTAGGATAATATGATATATTAGGATTGATTTAATTGACTTTGTTGGAAGTAATCAATCTGTTATAAGTTTCAAAAAAATCAACTATTGAATAGTGTCAAAATTGACAAAAAAGAGTTCTTAAAACAAATATTATATTATTAATTGATATTAAATTCCTAAAAATCTAAGGTTCAGCCAATAGACTTATATCATGATATTTTCATCATTATTGGACCACTTGGGGTTCTCTTGGATGTATATAGTAAGTTTATTAACCATATTATATAAAAATACAAAGAGACATTGTAAAAGTGAAACTAATTAACTTAGAGTTAATACTTAAAGATAAGGTTAATATAAGTACCCAAACCTATCTAAATTCTATTGGTTGAGTGGTCTTCGACCTATACCCACCTTAAACCTTTAATAATCAACTTTGGAGCCATTAGAAACCGAATATGAATTTATTATAAATTAATATTTCTAGCTTTTCCAAAGGTTCCCCTCACCCCTCTTATAAAAGGGCACTCCTCCTTCTCATTTCTTCACACCTTCAAAGCCTTTTGGTTCGGCCAAACTCTGCCCAAATACTCTCCCAACATCCCTCACTACAACCTAGAGGCCTTAGTTTTATCATAAAGACAACCTAAGGAGCCCTTTTGATCAAATCAAAAGGAAGAACCCGAAGAAGAGGTAATGTTTTCACCACCCCTTTTCAAGTTCATTTCTTCTTCCACTTCTTCTTCCTTTGTTGTTACCATTGTAAAATAATAACTCCAGTATCATATATATACTGTGATGTTATTAGAAATATGGTAAAACAATATTCAGTATTCTATCCACCATTTGAATAACATGTCAACATACGTGCGTACGTACGGCTTACCGTCTCCACATCGTGGTGTAATTGTTATTCAATTTAATATTATTTGGATGGGTATAATAATGATATGTAACTCATGTAAATAATAATTATAACATGTTAATGATTCTGTATATATGATATAACAACCATTTATATATTATTTTAATAACAAAAGAATGATATTGTCGCTCGTGCGTACGTACGGACTACCGTCTCCACGAACGCGATAAGATTCATTCTCTATCGTATCTATTCAAGTATAATTATCATTTGATGATTTAAAAATGATTTTTAAGGACTTTATATCATTCTGGATATGAATAATATACAAACTATCCATTACAAACATGTCTTATGTAACAAAACATATAAAAGAAAACGAGTAAGTTAACACCCGAAACGACGACAATTCTAAGATATTATTAACAAAGCAATGTTAAAAGATCATATATGATATCATATTAATGTATATTATTATTGAATAATTTAATAACAATTATTTCACCATTATACAGGCGGTTAACCTACCCCATCCAAGTAAAAGTGCAAGGTAAGGGTTTATTTCACAATCTCTTCATTATTTGAGGTTGTATATACGTAATAATCTACTAAGATTTCTTTATCATCCACATCCATGTTACTTCGAAATGTATTTCAAAACATTTTTACTATTTACAAAGAATATGGGTTAAATTCATTTATACCCTTATGTGTTTTTAAAGGAATATTTCCATCATTTTCCAAACAAGGCACTTTTTACCTTTCGACAAATTTAAGGTAAAAATGTTTTTTTCAAACTTATACGGCAGGTGCAGCTATTTACCACCGTTATAAAATCGTCAAAGCATCCCTTACAAGCTTACAAGGATATTATCAAAGTAAATGTTCTATTTCATAATTATGTGACTTTTAAATGATTTCAAAATGAATAATTTAAGAATTTCATAAAGGTACTCTTTATCAAAATCAGAATTTTAAATGTTTTAAAGATTTATCATTATAAATCTTTTTAATTAATGTCTTCAAAATGGTTTTTAAGGATTTATTTATATGGACATGAATGTTTTTAAAAAATTTAATTCCTTTCAAAAGTTTCAAAGTGGTATGGGACACTTTGATTCAAAAATAACTTTTTAATTACTTCCTTTATAAATGTGTGACTTTTAAATGATTTCAAAAAAGGAGATATTTCTCTCAAATAGTTTTGATTTCATCTATGTAAACATCCTTTGATAGATTTTAAGCTTATTTGAAGTTGATTTATTATGATACAAAACTTCTATATTGTATTGAAGGTTTTGTGATATGTTTGACTATGGATGTGATATTTTTATACCATTCATAGTTTATGGTGAAATTATTGACATTTCGTATGCTAGTTTTAATACAAATGCTTATGTTATGTTTAAACATTTTCATATGGGAATGCATTGGACTTAATATGTGATGGGTGGAGCCCTCTATAGCTCCTCGATGCATCGGTAGGTCTCATGAGACAAACAAGTGTCTTGGCACAAGGCCTTGACAAAATCTTATTTGTAGTCTTGGCACGAGGCCTTGACTATGTGGTTATGATAGTCTGGCATTATGCATTCCAACATTATGAAAGTGGTTATTGATTTTGCATGTGATTATTCGATTAGTAGAATATCCACGTGAATAAGTAAATGGCATTATTTCATTTTATTTATGGCATACCATGTTGAAAGTTCAAGTTTGAATGGCTTTTGTTTTAATTATACATTGCCTTAAATGTTTATTCTTATTTATGAAAGTTTCCGCTATATTGTTATCCTTACTGAGCATTTGAGCTCACCCCTTTTCTATGTTTTATTTTTTCCAGGAAGTGAAGAAGTAAATTATGAATGAACTGCAGGGATATTATGTGGGGATATGAGTGTGGATTATGAAAACAATATGTTATTGTAGTAGTTATTCATTTTACAATGTAATGTAAGACTTATGAATATATCTAGTGTTTCCAAGACTACTAAACCAATCGGTCTTTCGAGATTTGATCTTTCTTGTGATCATGCCAATGTTATGTAATTAATGCACCGACTCTGGGTAACTGGGGTCGGGGCGTTACAGGTAACCTGTCAATTATATAATATTCTTTAATATATTTTCTAATAATATTATCCTGATATAAATATTCTTTAATATCATTAATGTTTTCATAATCCATAAGGTGTTTGAATATCACTAATAAATCATTATGACGTCTAAATGTTTTTGGGAGTCTCCTAACAAAATCAATGGTGATATTTTCCAATATACATTCTGTTATAGTAAAAAAATGTAACATATCGATGGACATATAACTCTAATAAATAAATTTATGAAAAACCATGAACATATAATCATACTCTACAATATATCTCTTCATGAAACCCCCCCCAGGATTACTCATTTAAATCATTATATGTCATTGTAATTATAGTATAAAATGTGAATTGTGAACTATTATCCTTATTTAAAAACTCCTGAAATGTGGAATGGTTGGGACACATACATAGTTCATGAATTTTTTTATTCCATCGTATTCAATTTTGTGATGTGGAACAATTTTCACCTTATTTTATATCTTTACATCTTCTTTATACACCACATTAATATTTACCTGGATAGAAGGTTGAACATACATTTGAGTTAGATAATATTTCTCCACTTCTTTTAATGTTTCATGGTCCATCATTTTTAAATCCAATGTATTGGATCATTGTTTATCCTCATAATTTATAAGTCCACATTATTCTTTTGGATTAAATAATCTTACAACTTGTTCGTTTCCCAAGGAGGTAAAGTGGTGAGTTGTCATAATCATTAATAAGCCTCAACCCTCTTATTTGTCACTTTTTCAGCTATATTTTAGTGAAAATAAAAGTTAATTTATTTGATCAATATACATTTCACACCACTCTCTATATATATAATTCCTCTATATCAATATTTCAAAAATTACCACAACAACCTCTAAATCATGAGGTGGGTAATATTTCTCATGGATGTTCAATGGAATGAGGCATAACCTATCACGATATCATTTTTTATATGAAATTAAATCATTAAAATATTTCATTCAACACTATATCCTACAAACCATTCTCCACTATAGGGTAGTGTGAGCAGAGGTTCACTGAATAACATTCATTTTAGATCCTTCAAATTTTGTTCACATTTCATTATCCATATGAACATAAATCATTTTATAGTCAACATGGTATGTGGATTAGATAATCAGGATAAATATTTTATTAAAAATTGATAATAATTGAGAAAACCATAAAAACTATACATTTTTGTAAATGTGAATTTAAATGGTCAATCTATTAGTGACATATATCTCTATAAGATCTAATGATATACCCTCACATGAGATTATATGAACTTTGACTGAAACTTTATGAGTCTAAAACACACACCTAGAAAGTATTTTATTTATATTATTTTTTCTAAGTTTTTTTATCACAATATTAATGTTATATTCATTGTCTTCATTTCTCATAGAATTAAAATTAATATTTTATATAAATACAACCAAAAAGTGATCATTAAAATATAAAAAGAAAATATTCAATATTCTAGTGGAGATACATGGGGAATTTCTAAAAAAAATGTATCACTGTAAATTCATAGTGTTTATACCGTATATTGACTGTCATCATAGGTATATCCTATTTATTGGACCCAATTGATGACATTCATAACAATGGTACATAAAAACAATATTGAGCACCATGTAGTTTATCAAATAATTCTACAATAGTGGGGTAAGATACTTTTTCTTTATTGTGATCATATTGTAATTTCAGTAATCTATACAAAATCACAATAATTCATTCATCTTCTTAATAAATATAACTTATTCAACCAATGGTGATGCACTAACGTGTATGGATCCCTTATCAATCTTCTCCTGGAGTTTCTTGTTTAATTCCTATATTCAATTTTAGTAAATATAAATAGATTATTAGAATTAGTCATAAAACCATGCATGAGTTATATTGAAAACTCAACATCATAATTTTGTGGTAAGCTAATAAATGATTCCATAAATTCATCAAAAAACTTATATGTAAATTTTTATTCATTAATTTATATTTTATCTACAAACATATGAGAAATATATCACTAATTTATAGGAATTATATCCCACAAATTGTTGAATTTTCTATTAGAGGATCATATTTATCCGTATATTCATAAATGATAATAGGTTCAGTCAAAATATGAAATAGGCATTCCCTTCCATGAAAATTGATATGAAACCCATATAGATAAATATAATACATAAAATTATTAATATATAATTAATAGTAATTTTAAACCATATTATTTATTATAATCACCTTCCTAAATACATCCATCAAAAAATAATTGTAAACATGATATTCGACAATTTTTCCATATGATGTTTTTAAAGATCTATAAAAATATTATTTATGAGGTGATATGATGATACTCATTTAAAATTAATTATAAATAATTGATAAGAAGTATCTTAAATTAAATAAGACATTATATATTCTAGTCAGGATTATAAGTCACCATTTTACAATTTCATTCTAATAACACACTTCAGTTGTCGTGAACACATGAGATTTCTATATTTCATTATGCTCATGAGGTTATTGAAACTCATCATAAAAAAATATTTTGATGAGTGAAAAAGTTTTCATAATACACATACTCTTTCATATAGAAGCATTGTATTGAGTGTGTTGCGATATATTGTCTTTTTCTCTTCTATTGCATTAATATGACTATTTAACTAGTGTGAACATTCATGTGATTTAGGACAGACATATCCACATTTAATGAACCACCAAGAAACGTTAAAACACATACCTTGATGGTTCTTCACAAATATTTGGCTTGTATATGGCTCTAATTCCATTCCACCATGAGATTTATTTGACTTTTCTTTAGAATCAGTCAATAGTTTTTATTATAAAAAACATTGGAATGGTGGAAATATCTAATATTCATTTTGTACATTAAGATGAAATCAAATGATTTCGTTGTACATACTGAAGTATAATATAGATAATTCCATTTGGGGAAATAGATTTAGATCCCCAATGAATTGAGCAATTTTAAATTTTGAGATAATAATCATACTACAGTCAAAACATCAATGTATTGTAATATTTTCTTTATAGGTACCAATAGATTCATCATACATTGGTTTCAGATATTTAAATCACATCTCGTTATTTTAATGTAAAGTACAAGGAAATTAATTTCTAAATAAAACTCAATTAAAATCATTTCATTCCATGTATTCTATTTTTTCAACATCTATATAATTTGGATGAATGATCTATGTCTCCCGATTATTTATTATAGGGTGATGAATTTTGTAAAATCACTCATGTTGGATGCATTTTATCCAAATGGTTTCCAATGTGTTTTTTCCCTAGAGGTGAAAACTCCAAAAATCTCTCATATCCATAAAAACTCCTGGATATTCTTTCAAAATCCAATAATTCATTGTGTAAATTAGAAAATGATACTTCAGTCCTCACAATGGTTGATTGGATGGAAATCAAGGCTCATCACACCCTTTTGGGGGGGGAACATATTTCTATTCAACAGTATTATATATTTAAGATATTTTCAAGAATATTTTTTTATTCCCATGTCTGTAAACACATATCACAATGAGTAAGTGACCAATTATTAACACACATGGGTTCAAAATAAACTATTTGTATCAGAGGTTATCCATTAACTGGGAAATATTTATTTATATGATGTTCTCCAACAATGGTAACTTTATTGGACATAATTGGAATTCATTGGTCTTATATAAGGATGAAGATTGTGTTAAGACATATTGTTTTATCTATGGATTTTTCAATCAGTAAGGGATTTAAATGTTTTTTTGATGTTGGGATTAAACCCATAATATAATCTATAAAAATATCATTATGAGAGGATTTATAACCCAAATAGTTTTATGAATTTTAGTAGGACACATCACCAATTTAGTTCATGTGATGAAGACCAAACCATGCATCTTAAAATCATGTGGCATGGATTTCTAAGTGAAGGGTTCCCGGTCAGAGATCATGTGGGACATATAATGTGGAACTACAGAAGGGTTATGGTTTCCCATATGGAATCAAAATACGTTGATTAAGGACTTGAGTATATTAGGTTGAATTTGGATGCTGGTTTTGGACCATGATGTGGCTTATTACGTATCATGGTAGGTTGGTTATAAAAGGGAATATATATCGGTATGTTTCGGCTTATGGATTATATGAGGAATATTAGAGATTTTGTTTGGGACATACTCATGCATTCTTCCATTGGAATATATGGTTACATATTATGTATAAAAGAGGTCTATTTTAATGTTTGGGATTATTTTAATTCCATGATCACCACTGATGTCTATTCCCACATGATTCTTTATCAGTGTGAGAAACATTAAAATGTAGTATATATAAAAATCACACAATCCATTCATTCAACTAGTGTACGAGGATTAATGACTAATGGTAGAGTAAGTGTTCCAAGAATGGTCAAATAATCTACTATATTTTCATATCCAGGATAGTTAGATTGGTTGATGCATCTGGCTACATCCTGAGATGAAGAATAGAAGTAAGGGTGCCACATCTCACAAACAAGTGTAAGGGGATTAATCTAAGAGGAATTACCTTATATGGGTGGCTTATTAGTCACTTGATGATTATTTCAGATGGATTATTAGGATTAATTTATAATTATTCTCATTTTTATCACTAGAAGAATCCTATTATTTTATATGTAGTATTTTATAGTTTAATGTTATATTGAAAATACTATACCAACACTTTTTAACATCATGTTATAGAGACATGTTATGTATAGTTTAACATCATGTGTATATTAAGTGGCTTTGTGTGTGATTTTTGAAGGAGTGAAACTTTATTTTCAAACATAAAATTGGATTTAAGAGACAGGATAGAAGAAGGTTCATGTGAAATGATTTTACTCGTGGTATTTTTTTTGGGTGGATGTTAGGTTTTATTAAGGAATAACCAGACATTTCATCAACTCGACCTTGAAAATATTTTGTACGACTATCCATTTTTGATGGGGTTAATAAATTTTGTGGAGGAACTGGCTTGTATAGTCAGTACTAAAATAAAACAATTATTATGTTAGGGGGTGCATGGGATCATCCCTTGTAGTATGGACCAACGATCACATAGAGTTTTCTACATAGTTCCAACCACATTAGAGCTCCATGAATATGGATTGATGTAACCGATATTTCATGAAGGATCTTCTCAGTGAATATGCACACAAATGACCAACCATGAAGGAGCTGGATTCAATTTACAATTTAGGATGTTTCATGAAAAAATGGATTCCCATGAAGGGTTTCCCACAAAGGTTACATCCATGAATCAATTTTCCCAAAAGAACCATATATGAAGGTGCTGACAGCAAGGGATTTCTAATGAAGGTTTTGCCGCAAAAGGACTGTTTTAGAAGTAATTTTCTGTAAAATATTTCTCATGATTATTTGGCCACAATGGGTTTATCCATTAATAAATTTAATTTTTCATAGGTTCATAAAATGATTCCTTATCTAAAAAATTACACTACCTAAGGATGGAATATTATTTATAGTGTATTCTATGTATAGTTCATATATTGTAGTCCACAAATGGTCATATGCATATAGTTTTTGGAATGGAGTTTGGATCATTCATCAACTCCAATTTTTTTTGTTTTTTTAGAGTTCTTTTAAAGATAAAAAAAGGTACCAAATGCAGGGTTTCCAGGTATTCTACTATTTTCCAATGGGGATCATTTGTGGTAGACCATAAAGGATGATGCAACCCAAAATTTTATTATCATTACTGTGGTAGATCATTTTGGGGATGAAAATAACTAGATATACCCCAATAATGAATTTTTTATTCCTGATCTATGAAGGTTAGAAAGACACCTAGTGGAGTAGTAGAAAACCATGTCGAGTAGTGATCTATGAAGAGTTGTTTATTTTGTGGGATAAAGACTTCATCTGAGGAGTTTCTTCCCAAGGTCATTTTCATCAAACACATTTTTGGGTTTAACTATTTACTTTTAAAAATTCACGGAACCCCTTATTCTATGAATGTTTATATTTCAGGAATGAAGGTACTCATATTATTGATATGATTAAACCATTTTTCTATATTTTCTTCCAAATGATTAAGAGATATAATTTTTTACTGATTTTCATATAATTAAAAATATGATATTTTATCTTAATGGAGTTGATCCATTGTTCCACAAATAGTTGATAATATGATCCCCTAAAATATGGTGTATTTCCTCCTAAAATATTCATCAATATGTTGTCCCCTTCATTGATAATTTTTAAACTCAATATGATTTAGATTCATAGAATGTTTCATGAGCATACCAAAGAGATTATTCCTTCCATATCTGATAATATTATGTTTCCCAGGTCTATGATCATTGTATTTTCAATCAATTTCATCATTAACATGATTCCTTCAATTTAGAACCATTTAATAAAACCAAAAATCATTGTGTGATAAATAAAAATTATAGTGGAAACAACATAGCTAGGAAATATCATATAAATAATTTCTAAATCCAGATGCAATATTCTATGAAACCTTAGGTTTAACCTATTCCTATAATGATTTACTACAAAACATTAGAATTTTATCCGATTATTATATTGATACCATGGTTTTCATAAAATATATATATCAATAATATCCAAATATTGACTAAACAATACTATGATACCACATATAACATCTTAATTTATTTATACACCAGTACTGTGACTATTTAGATTAATATTAAATGCATTAAAATACATTCCATGGTAAAACCATTAAGGTTTTCAGTCTTTTGAGATAATTTAAATATTCATGTTACTTTTTGAAATATCTTTAAAATTTTCATAAATTCATTCCCTCATAGTACTCTTCATAGAAATAAAATATTAAAAACATTCATTATTTCATAGGGAAAAGAAAAGTTAGAAAAGGGTGATCTTAGATGCTTAGTAAGGGTGAACATGAGAGATATTTATTACTGATAAGACATTATAATAAGATAAGTATAAGGTTATGATATCTTGGGCAAACAATTAAAATTTTATACCCAATATAAAAAATATAAAAAAATAATTATGCTATAAAAAATTATATTGTCAATGGATATAAACCCATATAATTAAAAAAATATCATAACACAATCATTATCCTTATGTTCATATCATAGATTTTTGTGGAATCAACAAAAGTATAAAAATTGTTTATATGTAAAGGTTATTTAGAAAGACTATAGGTTTATGAAAAATCAATTATTTACCAAATTGGATCAAGCACATTATAATGTCATTCATATCCATTCAAGCATGTGAATTTATTCCCCATAATTGATCAATCACATCGACTTGTTTACCATAACTATCTCGTGAGATATACAACATTACACAATTAAATATAAGGAGATAGTGGTCCACCACCATATCATAATAAAAATCATTTATATATGTGTTCAATAAGATACTATGTCTTTAATTATATCTAAAACAATTAAAGGAAATGGTTTTCATAAACAATTCTTGATATCATAACCCATGGAATAGAAAAGGGTTCAATAATCATTAAAACTTTTCACCATATAAAAAAAATAAAATAGGATGGTATCCGTAGATAATATAACAAGTATGGATTACGTACAATCAATGGTTGACATCAAAATGGAAAAATATTTTTAAGGATCACATGGAATATTTCATAACAAAATTAAATGATCTACGTTGAAATCATGTTTTTTTAAAACATATGTCTACATATAAAGGATACAATTTTCCTACAAAATAATCATGAAATTATTTAAAGGAAGACTAAATTTATAATTATATAATGATGGTGAAAAATCCAAACAATTAGTATATGTTTAAAAACCCTTCTTTATTTGGAAAATTCTCAAAGTACCTCGTTTACTAAACTGCAAAAATATTCCATCAAAACCATTTTTTAAATAGTTAAATGTGGGTAAAAATAATTATAAACAATTATAAATTATTAATAAAATCAGATTTCAATTATATTTATAAATCCTATTCACAGAATAGAAATAATCCACAATAGACTTAAACATAAGAAATCTTGAATAGTGGCATTATTTGTTATATAAACACTTTCCTTCTCTATTGAATTTTATCATTTTGTTCAAAAACCCTATATAATAATAAATAGTTCAATATTAATGTATTATAAGACAATATTCATATCTATAATATCATTTTTTCAGTTTTTATTACATATAAATCCATTTTAAACATATATTTTCATTAAAATCACTATTATTGTTTATAACTACATTATTCTCAGAGAATCATTCATTTCAGATCCCACTACTTATAATTTTATCATGTCTCAATCATTTATAGAGTTTACCTCATGGTATAAAAGTAATATATATTATTTATATAAATATATACAATCATTTATAAATATTATAGATATATTAATTTGTTACACCATTCTTGGCGATGATAGTTCGTACATAAGAAGGAACATTGTTTGAATATTTTGATGATAGAATGAAACAATGGTAAACCATAATTCACAATTAAAAAATCATTATTATAACTTATCTATCATACATATTCCTCAAATTCATATATATTACCATCCAAGTGATATATAAGGGGAAATAATGGATACCATCATATCATAGTGTTAGTAGTCCACATTTACAAATGAAAGACCTAAGTGTATTCCGAATGATTTAATTGTAAAAATATAGATATGTTATCATATCATCCTTCCATTTTATTACATAACTTTTCATTAAATTTTACAAATAGAGGATCTTTAATGTCTACTATCTTGGAAATCAGGAACATAATACATGAAAAAAACAAAAAACATTCTTCTAAACCACTTGTATGGATTCATCATAGGTTCATACTATGTACATAAACTGCATCTAATATCTTGGATACATATATCAAATGAAAGGGTGAGCAGAAGGCCTAGTAAGGGTTAACAAGGGAATCCGTGTACTTATGATATCAAAAAGAACGTAAATAAAAACATAAAAACATAAGCAAGGAAAGTATAGGAATATCATAAATAAAATAACTTGTAAC
Organism: Viscum album; assembly: GCA_963277665.1. Taxonomy (NCBI): domain Eukaryota; kingdom Viridiplantae; phylum Streptophyta; class Magnoliopsida; order Santalales; family Viscaceae; genus Viscum; species Viscum album. Next base: position 1,683,560,383 of record OY728161.1, on the reverse strand, counting down.
ATAACATAAATATGTGGCTACATCAATTCATTTTGACATTCATGAACATATCACCAATGTCCATCCCCAAGGTGTCATGAAAATTAACTAGGTTATTCACCAAGGTATCGTGAAACTTGTCATCTCTAAAGATTAATTCTTTTCCCAATGAATTGGAGCACTGTCAGGGTGAACCCTTAATATGTCTTTACTTTAATGTGATCCACATAGATCATAATAAAAAATTACATAAATAACCCATGGAAAATAAAATATATGGAGTTCAATTCAACATTTTGACGTTTTAAAAGTTCTTAAAAAAGATCTTTATGTCATTTATAACCCTTGGAAAGGGAGTGAGGGTTATATGTATGTCAATTATAGAATCAAATAGATCATCATTATATATTTATGAACACCCAATGATACGAAATAGGTCTGGGTATTCACATAAATAAACCCATAGAATTTCTGGATAGAAAGAGATGGAAATTTTGAGGAAAACTTTCTACAACATAACAGCAATATAACAAGGTTTTAGAAAACATTTAAAAAAGATTTTACAAGAGTAAACCACTCATAAATAACATATAAAAAATTATAAATAAAAAATTACGTGGATATAAGAACATGTTATGGAAATTTTAATGACATACCACATGAAATGGAAACATGAAAGAAAAAAGAAGATGTGATTCCTTTTATGAAAAATTCGGCAGCCTAACAGCGTCACATAAAAAATCAGAAAACTAATTGATGAGAGTGGAAAAGGGATCTCAAAAATTAGACTTGAAATGGAATGTAATGAGAACATATATAAACATACCCTCAACAAAAATAAATGGAAACTAGACGAAACAACATAAAGGATGTCATGGTTTAAAAGAGGAGGGTGAAAGGAACCCTTACCTTAAAGAGTAACTTAGAATGTTTGATGTTTAGGACCTTGGGAGGCTTGAGGGCACCTTGGGAGGACCCATTTGTAGGTCAAGAGACCATAACTACGTTGGTGAGGATTTGTAAACGAAACAAATGAGGTAATGGCTTGATATTTATATGTGAAGTGAGGAAACATAGCATTAATTTCCTAGGGGGACACCTCATCAGTGGTATTGGAAAAACCCTGGGCTTTCCCATGGTATTTGCCCATGGTATTGGACACTTGAAAAAATTCATACCTTATCTTAATATTAATGGGGATTCTATATGCAATGGCGTACCTGACACTTAAAAAGGGTTCTCCATCAAATGGTTTCTTTCAAGTCAAAAAAACGGAGATTCAATGGCGTACCTGACACTTAAAAAGAAGATTCAATAGCGTACCTAACACTTAAAAAAGGTTTTCCCATGGTATTGGCCACTTGGGGATTATATATTCAATGTAGTACCTAATTTATTTGAAATAACATGGTATTTACCATTCTATTGGCCACTTGGGAAACCCCATACCTTATTTAAGTGTCAGGTACACCATTGATTATAGAATCCCCATTAATTAAAATATATTAATAAATATGAAAATGTCATATTATTTATTTTTTTTTGGGAAGATACATGATATTATCATTAAAATAATATAATTTTGTCATGAATATAATATATAATACTTAATCCAGTAATATTACACATCGAAAAAATATTTTTATGTAAAATGAATTCCATCGCTCTGTAGAGAGTGTAAGTCATACACACATCCAAACGATACATTAACTCATCGTTTGATGAGATAGTGGATGTATTGTGGTTTTTTCATAATAATAATACAAAAATTAACCATATTGTGGAAATATAAAATAATTTTTCTTAATAAATACAATTCATTTATAGGATTTTAATATATGCATAAATCATAATGTAATCAAATAAACAGGCTACCTCTTCATCAAAATACTTCATGTGATCTATTCTAAAGGGTTATAGGCATGGTATTTTAGGATTTCTCCCAAATATATAATGTGATCATTGAAGTTAATAAATAATTGAAAATACAATTCTATATCATAAATTCTACTAGTGGTGTAATGATGTGGTGGAGATATTTATTTTAATTACTAAGTTGAGGGGAACTCTAATTTTATAAAAAAAATTATAATGAGGCGATTAAAGATCTAAATACATATTAATGGAAATTAATTATTACCTAGTATATTATATGGTTACAATATCATCCAAATGACAGTTTTCATCGGTATATGTGCTATATTATTAAATTTCATTTGGTTTAACCTCAAAATTAACCAACTTTAACATTAACTATGGTAACATTGTTTTAAATATTAAAATGTCATAACATTACATATAATAATATTATTTTCTCCTAATTGTGAAATTGAGGAAAATTTTGAATAGATATCAATTTTTTCCCTTATTTAATATTTTTATGATCATTGAATAATTTAATAAAAAAAATATTTTCATACAATGCCATTATAGTCAATTTTGACAATATTCATTACATTGACTTTAATAATATCACGAAATTATATATAATTTGAGACAGTTATGTTAACATATACCCAACATGTCTTGTTTATATAGGAATTTTTTTTATCATCTTGATTAACTAAAATGATATTACATTAAACATCTATAATATCTATAATTTGATTTTCACGTAACTAAATAGTTATTAAATTAGTGGTCTGTATAAAAATTACATAAATATTTCATCACAAAATATTGAAAATAAATTATCATGATGAATACAATTAATATAGATTGAAAAAATACTATTTATAGTCAAAAAAAATACTTTGGATAATTGTATATTAGTAATATTGTATTTTCTAAAATAAGAGTGTAACATGATTTTAGTTTTGAGGAAATAAAATATTATAATGGTCAAAATCTCATCCCAATGGACATTATATTCCAATTTTTTTGGGATTTGGATGAAATTAAATCATAAAATCATATTAATTCACGTGTTTAGTTTCATTTTAAAATTCATACCCTTATATTTTTATCATTAACTTATTTGCTCTTTGAATAGATTAAAAAAATTATTACGCTTTCTATTCATATTGACCAAAAATAAAAATGGAAAATTTAATAAATTTGAACATATGAATTATAAATATGTAATCCATTTTTAAAAATTTAAAAAAAATATAAATTTTAAAAATTAATATAAAATTATTCCAGAAAAATGAATCGATGAACTCTTTTTCAAAATAGAAAACATTTTTTTAAATATATAATGGATTCAAGAATTATTCAAGTACAATATCCACATAAAAAATCATACAAAAATAAAAATTAAATAATGAAATTAAAAAAATATTCCATAACATAATTTTACCATGTAAATAATATAAAATTATATGTAGTTTTTACAAAATATCCATGTCATTCAATATTCAACCAAAAATAAATTTATTCACAAAATTATAAAAGTTTTACCCAAATATTATAAAAAAATAATGATTAAAAATTGATATTTTTTTATCAAATATAATTAATTTTTAGATTACATAATTATATTATTTTCTCAAAAAAAGTATAAAATAATTATTTTTAATGAAATTTTTTTATGAAGAATAAAATTAAATTAATTAGAATATATTATTTATTTATGAAAAATTATTTACTAAATTATCATTGTGTGGGATAATTATATATTTAATAAATCAGTTTTTCTTATTAATACCCACCAATTTAATGACTAGGATATACTGTAAATAATACATGTTGATAATGTTTTGTTATTCGAGTGAACTCGATGATGATTTAAGTATAAGATATCAAAGAAATAAAATTATACTATGAAAATTATTTCATTCTGATCATGGGATGGTGAACTGATTAATAATATCTAGGAGATATCTCTCAATGTTGATCATATTAAATTTAAAAAAACTAGAGAAGCTACAATGGAGTGATATAAGACGTAGATCCGTGCCATGTTCTTTTTAGAGTGTAAACTATTTAATATATTGATACCTAATGTAGTTGATGATATTAACTATGTGATTCCCAGCAAGAGAACCCTCCCCATTATTTCCCTAAAAAGAATCTTTTAATATCAAATCATTGTTTTTTAACACATTCTTATTATTGACCTTGGTGATTCATTTTCATGATTTAAGAATCCATGTTTTCATGAGACGTCATAAGTTCTCTAGATAGTGATGATATCATATACAATTAAATATTGAGAGCATAATTCATAATTTTTTTCATATAAATAACTCTTCTTCAATTTCATCCTCATTATAAAGACAAGGAATAGTGTTTTTTGGAATTTCGGAATTCCATCCATTTTGCAACATGACCCAAATGTTTCTGAACCACTCATGGATGCTACTAAAAGTGTTGATAAGGTATTTTCTAATATATATTTTAGGGATAGTATTGGCGATGAACATTTAATTTAGTCTAAAATATTAAAGACAACATTATTTGTATATATCGTTATTACTAATTATAGGAGAAATAAATTAATTAAGATTTTATTAAATGTCCTCGTACTTTATCATGTCCAAATATCCCTTACCATTGAACTAAAAATGTCTAGTTTCTTTGACATTATATTTTTAATGACTCATATGACCCTTCACATAATCCCAAAAGGGTTGGTCAATCAACATGACGATATTTATATCGGGATGTCTATTCCAACCACATGTGTACAACTCATTGATATATTGAGTTGATTTTATAACATAGAAATTTATTTGTGGATTTCAACAAAATATTATTCCTATTTTCATAATCTATAAAATGGGATTCTCATCTTGTTCAATAGTGGTTTAATAAACCCATAAACATCATATAATCTCCATATACAAAATTATGTGTCCTAACATGGATTTTTCAACAAGTTAGCTCTGTTGGTTTCATTCCATAACATGTAATAGAAGGAAAATTAATTTTATAATAAATATTTGGGGGATTTAAACTTATTATAAAGAATTTTTTTTCTTTTTTATTCTCTTTATGTGTTGTTAATATTATGTGGATTGTAGTTATTTAATTATCCATGTTCAGTTAAACATTTAAACATAACTATTTTATAAAAAATCATAATTTTTATAAAATTCATTTGTTTATGTGATCATGGAATTTCATATGTAAAATAAATAATTCTTAAATATAAGTAAAAAATAAAAAGATCATGATATTATATAAATGTTTGATTTATTAATTGATCAATAAATTAACTGATGGACTATGGGTAGTACACTTTTTTATAGCTTTTTCATGAGTTGATTTACTCCACATATCCACTTCTATATCACATTAGTTGGCTTGATTATGTTTATTTCATGAACCACATTCACGTGCCTTGGGAAACTCCATTAATTTTCAGTATTTATAATTCTTACATGGGTGAGGGGAACCAAATGATTGGTAAAAGGGTATTACATATATATGACTATATACTCATAGATCATACAAAATAACAGAGGTATATATTGATTATAGGTCCTCAATTTAATAAAATAATTAATAATTGAAAACCCATGAAAAAAATTAAATTAATTCCAACACATACATTGGTCTTTACAATCTCATGATCATTCAAACAAGAAATGAATACACATAACTAAATGGATAAAATATAGTTCATATTCATTATTTATTATTAAGATGAATTAAATTATATTAATTTATTTATTTATCAATTAATTTATTCCTATTCACGTTTATGAACATTCAAAATAGTTTAGAGATACCAATAATTAATGGATTTCTTTCAAAATAAATGGTAGAACCAATGATGATAGAATAATTATAATAAATTCACATTAAAAATAAAATTATTTAAATTCATTTTTTAATTTCCAAAAACAACATGATACTATTGATAAAATATTATATTAATTCATCATTTTTCAATTTAATGAGATTTAAACTTTCTAGTAATAAGGATACTACATTATCTGAATTGTCCTACTGGACATCATGTACCTCAACTTCAGTATATCCAATGTATATGTATGGGGATTTAATGTGTTCCCCAGAATGACTACGCAATATTTAATAACCAACATCTCACCATGTCTTCCGCAAACTGTGTATCCTAGATACACATATGGGTCTTCAACGCAAATTTCCAAAAACTAGCTAGAATTTACATTCCAACTACATGCCCTATGATTTTAATTCTATGTTCTCATAAAACCTCTTAAAATACTTGATATACTCATATATAAGAGACTACATGATGTGTATAGTTGATCTGCACCACATGTATCTCATCTCTCAAAAAATGGATCATCATGTATTTTAGATATATAAAATGACGAACTACACATTTTTTACACCTCTAACATGTCATATATATCATTAATGAGTCATATTATTAGCTTTTGGAACCATGGATATTCCTTGATGGAAATGGATTAGGGTTTCTGTTTTTTGTAAATCCTCTAATGGATGATCAAGGAGATTAAAAGTAAAGGGATCATATAGTTCAATCAGTAACGATTATTGAAGGTGACATTGTTTCCTAGTGTTTACCAAATTTTTGGGGTCAAAAATTTTGTGAACGTAATTCATTTTGAATAGTGGTTCTTCAAGATGGCCTTATGAAAATATTGAAAAGTTATGTGTTTCATAGAGAACAGATTAATGATTCATATATCATGAAGACATGAAGACAGTGATGGTGTTATCTGTAATTATGAGAATAGGATCATTGAGCTTCATCAATGGTGTTCTTCAAGAATAAACATTTCATAAATATGGTAAATAATGGTTTTAGAAAATAAATGATTCAATATATTGAAGAATTTTTGTATTTTAGTAGAAAAATTGTTTGGTAGAAGGCTTTGTGAGTTCAGTATTACAGCAGCATGATTATTATTTATAGAGAGAACTAAAATGGTGTGAACTGGAGATTAATGATGGGATGAAGAATTTGACAGAGAGAATTACAGAAAAGAAAATTTTTAGTGGTTCTCTAAGAAGGGATATACACGAGAAATTTGTTTTTGGTCAATATCAATATCGTGCAAGAGGGAGCCGAGCTCCACCTTTGACTATTACTATAAATAAGACGCCACCACTCTTCATTTTGTATGAAAAAGAGAGTGAAATTACTGAATATCCTTGGTTTCATGAAGGACGGGGTGCTTTGTGAATCATGTTGTCTATGATTGCTTGTGAGTTATGAAAATACAACCTCTGTATTGAATGAAATCAATGCCTCTATGTATTACATTCTTCACAAACATGGTACGTCTCACATTTTCATAGTGAACTTCGTGAAGGACATTTTTCCGTGAAGGTTGTGAGCTTCACGATGAAAGTGGGTTCTGCAAAAGAAGATGTTTTTTACGAATGTGTTTTCTCTTAAATGTCTAAAACATTGAAAATTATTGAACTCAGTAATGTAGAGATATCTACAAATAAATTTCCTATATGATGGTGTGTTCTCTATGAAATATTGTTCTCTACAAAGGGTTGAGCTTCGCGAAGGCGGTTCAGAAAGGACAATATTGGATATCCAGGTTATGTTTATAGGGATTTTAGTGTGGACATACACAGTTCATTGATGAAATCAATGTCTCATGATGAATAGAGACAATTAATTCAATGCCCATTTATTGAAGTGATCTTCATATTGATTAAATGATATAGACATATCTCAAACTAGTGAGTGAGGGGGAGTCAAAAGAAGTGATCCAAGTGACATAATGATCTATCCCTAAACCATTTTAATAGAAGAGTGCCAAAAACATAGTGATTGAGATTGATCCTTTGTGTTACACATCTAGTGAATATTAGTTGATTTTTCTACTACTTACTCATTTTCATTGTATTCTCCATAGATGTATCCATTTGTAGTGAACCATGTTAAACTATTATGTCCTCTCTCTGCATCCATTTATATGACAAGTTTAACTGGTTCTTACCAATGTTCAAACAATATCCATCAGTTTAAGAGAAATCTTTTACACCATAATTAACCCATCCCCTCCTAGGCTGCTCTTGGGTCCATCAAGTGGTATCATAGGTATGTTTCTATTGTTATTTCCTCCATTTTCCATTATGGAGAATTTACCTAATTTTAGAGGATTCCACACCTTTGATAAAAGTAATATTATGATTTTGAAGAACAGAATGATATCTAATCTGAGATCACATGGAAGGGATGTTCTCTTTTATAATATGAAAGGAATAGATGCTACTAATCTAATAAGGCTGGAAATTACTGATATAGTCAGGTAAATTCTTGATGTTGATGGTAAAGTTATGGTTGATCTCACGACAAATCATTATGATTGAATTTATCTAATGGTAATGAGTTATACCTCGGCATAGTCTTTGTGGTATTAAAATGACAATTATTATGAAGGATAAAGAAAAGTGAATGCGACAAAACATCAACTCTTGAAAAATATGATTGATGAACAAAATATTCATCCTTATGAGAATGAGTATTCTTTATTCAAACTAATTAATGAAGTGTAAGGAACAATTTGATGTATGGAAGAATAAATCCTATACATTGATATTTTAATGAATATTTTTTGAATAATTACAACCATTTACAATGAAATGGTGTCATCCATGGAATAAATAGATCTTTCCAAAAATTCTCTGGAAGATATAATGAGAAACCTTGTGGCATATGAAATGGGAGTTAAAAGAGAAGACTTTATGACTCATGTGAGCAAGGAAATGGCATTCAATTCCATGGGAAAACTAAAAATTTCAAGAGGTAGTAGTGGTTGAGACAATGAAGAAAAATAAATTATATCTCTGATTTCCATGAAATTCATGAAAGTGAAAGATAAATTTGATGTTACGTTACCTATGGATTTCTATGGTGGAGGTAGTGTTTGTCACAATGCCTCTCTGTGCTCAAAAAAGTTCAATAATGAAGAGAGAGCAGATGAAAACATCAATATGCATTTAAAAAAGTTTTTTCAAAAAGGTAGAATTAAAATGTGGAATGAAAGAAATGAATAATAGTCTTTTCTATGAAGAGGTAGATGATTGTAATGAATTATATGAAGAAGAACCACAATTTAAAATTGGAAACCATTTATCCATGGTTACTACAATTGATAATTCATAACCATCGATAGATATAGAAATATATAACTAGTGGAAATATTTTGTCGATCTAAAGAAAAAAAAGGATGGTTTTGGTGTTTTTGAGATTGATTGTATGAGATGAAATATGTGGAATAAAATGGTGGAAGATTAATAAGAATATCTAGATCATATTGATGCTAAAATTTAATTACTGGACGAACTAGTGAATGTAATGAAAAAATTCCTTGGACGGACTAATGGTAATGTGTAACTAAAACTAATAATTGAATAATATGAAAAAGAAATAAATTACCATACGACCAGACTAGAGAAGAATTCCATGACCCTAAAATGACTATAAGAGGAATTTATAACCCTTAGTAGAAAGATCAGTAGTGAATACTACGTAAAATAAAGAAGGAAGAAAATACAGTTTTAAAAATTCACATATACTGAGTTTTTGGGAAGATCTATGCGTGGTTCAGAGTGGTTGAATAGATCTTGAGTGATCAATGTTCTGTTTTTATGAGAATCATTGGAATGTTATTTAAATTTAAAACATTAACTGCTGAAAATATTGTTCTAAAAAATAAAGTCATTATGAATGTTGGACACGTTTAATAGTATCCCGATGTAATGATAAAAAACCCATCAATAAAAACATAAATAATAAATGAAAACTATTATAAGGAATCCATAAGTGATAGGAAGAAACACTATCCTCTTATACAAGGAAACAAGAGTTAGAATAGAAATGATATGACACTTACACTAATGACATGTTAATTCTATATCTATATTGGACATACCATTTATTACTTCGAAGAAAGAATGAGCTATTTAAAAGGGTATGATCTAGGAAGTCAACAAAGGATAAAAAGATTATATAATACTCCATACAAAATAATCAATATATAGATATTGTTTTAACAGTTCTATATTTTTCTAAAAATCACTATATTATAGGAAGAAGAAGACATGTTCCATTCATACAGAACTCATAAGAAATTCAATGCTCGTCAACCAGAAGATGATATCCTTACAAATAGTTTTTCTCCTATAGAAGAATAGTATGATTATAAAGAATGAGATTATGTGAAATATAGTATCGAAAGGCCATCATTTTCACACTCTCAGACCAATATTTCATTGAAAAAAAGAGGAAAATTGAAAAATGAAATCTAGCATATGGATCCCTTAAACCAACAAAAAAATACCACATGGATCCTTAAAAGTGGATTTTCATCCATCATGATGGGTAATGTAGAACTATTAAAAAATGTCATGAACAGTTTCGATGGCATGGTGAGGTTCAGTTATGATAGTAAATATAATATCAAAGGCAATGGAAGTACTGAGCTATCTAATGGAGAGATGAAGAAAACTAAATTCCCTTATGTTAACGGTTGGCATTAGAATCTCCTCAGTATGAGTCAAATATATGACTCAGGAAATATAGTTACATTCAATCAAAACAGGTTCAATATATTGGGAAATACAAGGAATTTTCTCATGAAAGGTTGTAGAACATATGGTACATATATCAGGATGATAATAAAAGTGAAAATTTGTTGTCTAAAAGTATATGAAGAAAACAACATGTGCCATCTGAAATTGGGGCCCGTAAATAAGAAATACATAGATACGATATCTATGATGAAGATAGTAATGGATATCACCAACCTAAATCATGAAAGTGAAAAGGAATATGATTCATGCATATGAAGGAAGCCGGTCAGTAGTTCCTATTGGCCAAAGAAGAAATGATCATATAATCTTCTTGACCACATTCAATCATTTTTATGTGGTCCAATAAATGTTCCTGGAATGCATGGAGAATATAACTTCATCTTTTTCATTTAGGACTACATTATAATGGAAAGGGTGATGGTTATACATAATAAACAAAAAGTGCTTAATTGTTTGAAAAACTATCACCAAATCTCAGAGAATGATATTGGATAGGAAATCAATGTTCTTGGATCTGACAATGGAGGGGAATATACCACCATTAAGATTGAATATTACGTGAAAAAACCTGGAATATAGTATGTGGTAGCTATTTTGAGAACTCCATTGAAAAATGGATTAATTGAGAAAAAAAATCAATAGTTCAATGTCTTGATCACGACTATGTTGATTGAGATTCATATCGGTCACCATTACTAGAAATAATTTATTAAATATGTATTGCACATTAGAATTCTAAATGGACAACATATGGGAGAGACGAATACAACATATGAATTGTGGCATGCATGGAGGCCTTCAATTAAATGTTTTCATGTTTTTGTATGTAAATCATTCTTCTAAAATAACAAAATATATCAATGGATGTATGGTCATAATGCATATGATATAATATTCCATGGATATCCAATGAAGAGAAATTCCTACAAGTGTTTCAATAAGAACATGGGAAGGATTTTGGAAAGTATACTATTATTATCATTGAAGAAAAAAACCGCAAATATTTCAAGTTATCCCAATACTAATGAGTTAAAAGATGAGGAATAACTTTAATGTGGACAAAATAAAAATACATTAATATAAGAAGGTGTTTAGAAATTGTTGAATTCACATCGTGATGTTGACTCTGAAGAAGAATGTGAAGATAAAATTGTGGTTAGAGAGAATTTGGTTATCACTCATAAGAGTAATAAAATAGTAGAAATTTATCAATACAATATCATTGGTCATTTGGAATACACCAACAAAAAAGAGGATATTGAGGATTAATGCACAATCTATGTTTCTAGAAATTGTGGAACCATATTCATATAAAGAAGATATAAAAATTGAATCATGTGTGAATGCCAGGAATGAAGAGTTAGATAAGATTGAAAAAGAATCAGACTTGAGAGACAGTCCAGAGATCTAATGTTCATAATGTGGTTGCTACAAAGTGTAATTTTAAGAACAAATTGGATGATCAGGGATATGTGATCTGAAATAAGGAAGGATTATTTTAACGGGTATTCACAAAATGAAGGAATTGATGTTGAATATAAATTTTCTCCAGTGTAATTACTGGTGTCAATCGTTCTATTTCCTTCCATGTCAATCCAACATGGATTTAAAGTGTATCAAATGGGCATCACGAGGGAATTATTAAAATTGTTTTTTCAAGAAAAAACCAACATTGAATAACCTATGGTGTTATTTATTTGAAATGACTAAATTAAGGTTTTCAAATTAAATAAGTCACTCTATGGTTTGAGCCATACACTCTGGGTGTGGTAATCGGGGTTGGATTCTTAGGTGAAAAATATTGAATTGAAATTATGAGTATTGGATCACAACCATTATGTGGAGAAGTCTGAAATCGATTAGTTCATGGTATTTTTATATGTAGATGATATTATTTTTTGTGTAAGATGGAATGAATCAGTTGTTTAACTTTCCGGTCACTAGAAATCAAAATATGAGATTTAAATTATTGGTGAACTCACATACATTTTAGGGTGGTAGGGTATTTTAAATTTGAAATACACATTCATTTCTCAGGAAAAGTATGCAAGAGAGCTGCTGAAGAATTTTTGTAAGAATGATTCCAAATATATGTCAACTCCGGTGGCGGTCGAAACAAAACATGGAAATCCTTAGGATGAGACTTCTTTTGATCCCACATATTATAGTAGAATCAATGGAATCTTACGATACCTAACATCAACTAGACCATATATTTTTTTCAACCTGATTAACATACTTCTTTTAGAGTAATCTGAAGGAAGACCATATGGAAGAAGTGAAAATAATAATGTGGTTCATTCATGTTATACATTATTATAGGAAAAATATTTTTGTAGGAATATATCGTAATCTATTAGAATATTATAATACTGATTGGGCTTCATATGTAATAGAATTAAAGTACAACATTTGTGGGGATTTCTATATTGAGTAGAAATGTGTGGGTTGTTTGAGAAAAAATTATAATGTACATATTTTAGTATTGATGATGATTAATATATCTCCACCCCCATTGTATTCACTAGTTTATATTGGATGAAGTAAGAACAGATTGTCATAAGTGATGAGGTAAAACAACCAATGGTAATTTACTGTGATAATAAGAGTGTGATTGATCTCATGAAGAATACAGTTCATCATTATCATATGAAACATATTTAAATAAGATATCACTTCACCAATGAAAATGTTTAACATGGAATGATTAAAATTGATTGCGTGGGAATTGATGATCAAGTGACTGATATTATGAGCAATCCACTATCAGCAGCCATGTTTGAGAAACATCATTTAAACATCATTGTTTAGCCACCTCCCAGGGCATGAGGAGGTTTCATTTTTCCCACCTCCGTAGTTTTGTTAATTTTTTTTCTTTTTGTGGCTATGGTACTGGTTTATTCAGGAGATACAATATAGGTGTAGAATATTATGATCTCTATAAAATAAAAATACTAATCATTGGATTTATTTCCAATGGGGGAGAAATGGAAAAATTCAACATGGAAATATAAAGGATGAAATTATTTTTTGGTTGCAGTTGGTTTTATGAGAATTTCAATGAAACATTCATATAATCCATTCAAACACACAAGAACACAATTAATGTCTTCCCTCTTGTTTTATACACCTTTGGAGGATACAATTTTTTTTTGGACAGAGGTTGGTTTCATGATAATTTCTGGTTGTTGTAGTTAGAGCATTCATTTGAACCCATGTTTCACCAGATGAGAACAAAATTCATGTATTAAATCTTGTTTTCTATACCGATCATTCCTCAAATATTCATAAATTTTCTTCTAAGTTGATTCTTTTTTATCAATTTTTAATATTGGTCGGTTCACTGATGATTTTTTCTTGCAGATTTCCAACAAAAAAGGATAGATTATTGGAACCAAGGCTATTCATTACTAGAAATGGTGTTTGGTTTGCGTTTATTATCAATCCTATAATGAATTATCTGTGAGATTTCAATGAAATAGATCATACTGGTAAAAACATACGTATTATTGATTGCGATGTTGTTTCCCAGTGTTTTCCAAAATATTGGGGTAAAAATTTTATATAATGGAAAGAAATGTGAAAAGTGTTTTTTCTTGAAGTCCTTATGAAAATATAGAAAAGGAATGACTTTTTATTGTATGTGATTAATGAAATGTATATCAAGATGACATGATGATTTTGATGGTTTTATCCACGATTATGAGACATTGACCATTGAGATTCACGAATGGTATTCTTATAGAATCAAGATTTAATAAATATGGAAATTACATGGTTTTTGAAATGAATTGTTTGAGAGTGTTAGAGAATTATATTATTTAGGAAATTAAATGGTTTGATTGAATTTATTTTTATTAGAGAATTGTGGCAGCATTAATCCTTTTGATGGAGAGTTATGTGGTTATGGTAATTAGTTCTTTGTATTCGAACAAAGCATTTGATAGATATCACTGCAACAAGGATATATTACTATGGTGCTCAAAAAATAGAGATGAATCATGAAGACGATTTTAACAGATACGTAAATCATGTTGGAGAAAGATGAGCTCTGCATTCAAAAATTCCTATTAATTAGAGGTTATCCCTCTTCATTCTGAATGATGTTAAGAGAGAAAAACCTAAATCTCACAGATTTTCTAAAGCACGGGGTGCACCATGAAGACAGTTTTTTATGAAATCATGTGCCTAGAGAAAATATTATGTTATTATTGAATGATTTCAATGATTTTATTTATTTATTGCTTCTGGACAATTTCACATTCCGCATTGGATTAGTGAGCTTCGTGAAGGACGTTTTTCAGGAAGGCAGTGTGCTTTGCGATGAAAATGGGTCCCATAAATGTAATTGTGCTTTGTGAAGGGTTGAGCTCTTTGATGCAGTGAGGTCTGCGAAGTAGTGTGCTAAAAATAGTTGTGTTCTATGTAAAGTGTTCTGCTCAATGAAGGGATGAGTGCATGAATGGGGATCATAAATGACAATATAGGATATATGGGTTATGTGTATTGGGATATAAGTGTGCATATACTTAGTTCATTAGTGCCAGAATTGTATCATTCTAGAAACAAATAGAGACTTCAATTCCGATACATTGAAGAAACCATCAATTCAATAAATTGAGTTAGACTTCTCTCAAAGTAGTGTGTTATGGGAAGTCAATGTTTCTTATCTAAGGGACATAGTGAGATGTCCCTAAAACATTGTAAATGTATTTTCCCTGGAAAAGAGTGATTTTGATGTAACCTTGTTATTCCATATCTAATGACGATTAGTGGACTTTGGTACAACTAACACATTATCAGTGTATGCTCCTTGGATATAGCCCATTGTAGGGATATTAGTAAAACAATTATGTCATCACATTTTATTAATATTATGATATGTTTAATAGATTTCTACCAATGTTCGAACATGATCAATTACATAAAGATAAAATGTCGACACCATAATTCAATCCTACCCTCCTTAGGTGTTCATTGGTCATTCATTATACTCATGTGGTATAACCCTATATAGTGACCACACAAATTTTGTTAATTTTTCTTTGAACCAAGGTACACAAACAAATATTTATTCTATATATATTCCATGAATACTGAAATACATTGTTCTAGTTTTTATGGATTACACATGGTGTACAATTGTTGTACGACGTGAAATTTATCGGTTAGAGTGTCATGAATGTCATGGAACAAAAAGTATTAGTTCACATGGTCACACAACATGTACTCCGACTACCCTCAATATAGTATTATTCATTCCAGCAAGGCTCATTATCACATATCATGTCATCTTTGGTCCTTCTTTAGTTATTCATAAACCTTTAAGAAAACTATACATTGACGGAATATAATTAATATGATGATAACATGTTAAATCTAACAGGATTATGGTATGAAATTTTTTAATGAAAATCTATCCAATATAGGGAATAGATCAATTTTCAAATAAATAATTAAAAATTTGAAACATGACTGATCGGATACAACATATAGGTTTCTAGTTCTTTAGAAATACTGATGTTGGGTTATATATTTAAAATTTTATTTAAATAAAATTTCCAAATTACAATAATATAGGATCTTGGATGTTATATATATAATTAATTTAGGTATATTTGAAAGAATATATTATCTCCATAAGGATAATTTTTCATATATGATGTAGAATTTATGTAAATAATTCTAGGATTACCATTATTTCATTTTGATGATTTAGGTGAAGAATCCCTCCACTGATGATCCATTTGTGTTGTACTGACCTCCAAGTAATATCGATTGATTTCTAAGTTCTTGCATTGTGAGACAATAATTTTTTTTGTTATTTTATTTTGTAAATTTTTTTCATTAATGTAGTAGTTCATCTCATTTTAGAGATGAATAGATGATGAGTTCAACATAGAAATATAGATAAGTGTATTGTGCACAAAGATTAATATTTTTAGTTTTTAATATTTTTTGTCCATCATACATACATATTTATTTAAAGAGCTAGTGTTTGGGATGACATATTATTTAATTTAATTCCATCTCTTAAATGATATATTAATATTCATTAAACCACGTGAAAATAATAATAATAATAATAATGTTAATGTATTTTCATGGTGTGTATGCTAACTTGAGAAATAAAATATATTATTTAACAATCATTAAAATTATGATATGGCAACAGAAGTGGCCTTGGTCTATTTGAACTCTTTGACATTTAATGAATATAAAAATAAATTTTTTAAAAATAAATTTTTTCATCAATATATATTTTTTAGCAATAAAACATGAATAAATTTTTCCCTTTTTTAGATTAATATTTATTCTATTAATACAATTCCAGTAAAATTTAAAAAATATCAACGAAAATACAAAAAGTGTAACCATGTGGGACTCTTTCCCATTAGAATTAGGCGGGATCCCTTAATTTCTATGATTATTGTATAGCAGTGGGTCCTGGATCCCGGGAAAAACAAATTAATGTCATAACTATGACAACAACATAAAAATGAGCACTATAATATAATATGATTATATCAATATATAATCATGCATGATGCAAAAATATTTCATTAACCTACATGATAGATACCAATTTCTTTGAAAATATAAAATAAACAACTCATTACACAGTGGTCATGGAATTTAATGAGATGATTCTATTCCAATCAAACTCTCCAAATACAAAATTCTATAAACATTTAAGAGATAAATATTTCCTTAATATACCCATTTATTTCATGTCATTCATAACACACCCAAAGTACCTTATTTCCCACACAAAAAATAGTATGAACGTTTTCATTAGTAATCCTTATTCATAATTTTAGAGATGAATAAATGATAATAATTATTTATAAGGACCATTTAAAATGATATGAGATAGTAATATATGATAACACAAATACATGTATAATTCGTCATAGCGAGTCTATTCTCATAATCGACCATCTTAGTGCTTACAATGATTTTAATTAATGATATGAATCCTTAGTTGTATACATGTAATCACACATGATAGTATACAGTAAATTTTACCAATAACATTAATTTATCCAACTCTAGCACTATATTTAGGAATACGATCATAGAATATCATGATTTATCACAATAACATCGTGATGAACAATGAATAATGTCACAACATGTCCTTTGGGGCCAATGTTTTGACTGTTATATGCCCACCTTCCAAAGGCTAGTGATTGGTGAATAGAAATAGAAACGCGAAATCAAAAAAGGGAAGGCATTTCCATTATACCCCAATACTCACAGACAGGGCAAACTGTACACAAAAAAATAACAACATAAAATGAGTAGTACAACCACAACTAAATATGACCACAGAGAGTAAATGTTTGTAATGAAAGTCAAATGGTAAAATATTCAAGTCCAACTGAATGAGTAGTAAAGAAAATGAACAAAAATGGTCCAGATATTGTCTGCTTAGGATCTTACTTGAAGGGTAGGTACAACTTATCACAGTGGCTCACCACGTCAATTTGCCACCTCTGTGCACTGTCTAGTCCTAGCTCTCCAAAGTTTCAGTCAATTTGTTCATCGTCTTCACAAGACACAACAAGGATCATTTGAATCCTGTGTATGGGTGAGTATAAAAATACCTATTAGGGACCCCAATACAACAAAATTACTGTCATAATCTAATAAGGGAAAACCACAAATCAGTACATCAATCAAAAAGCACAATTTAAAAGACATCATAGACTATGTATAAAACATATTGAGTCACAATAAAGTTGATTATTTTCAATCTAGAACATCTTATTATGATTTGAGGCTTTTGATTCTGGTATATATAGATATTATAGGTGGTAACACATGAAGGGTCATTAGGTGTAGGCCCATAGAGGTTGCTAGGTGCTGACCCACAGATGATTTCTAAGTGCTGACCGACAAACGATCGCTATGTGTGGACACACAGAAGATCACATGGTGCTGATTCATATTGGATCTCTAGGTGAAAACTCACAGAGTATTGTTACGCACTGACCCATATAGGACCGTTGTGTGCTGACAAATAGAAGATAAGTATGTTCTGACCCATAGAGGATCATTGTTCATACATCACTTCGCAACCAACCACTAGATTCCCTCTCATAGAGTACTTGATTCAAGAGGATCCACTAGTCAAGACACTGGATGTTTCTAAATCACCACTATGTCCCACATAGATGTACCATAAAGGAATGTCATGTCATAAGGGTTCCAATGTGATAGACGGCGGGTAAATCAAACACCCATTCTGTAAGATATATTAAAAAATATAAATTTGGACTAGTTTGATTCGAGTTTGATCCAAACAGTACATACTATTTTTTTCTATCAAATGTAAATTGGACTATCTCAAAGGAAACACCTCATAAAAATGGTCGTCATGTCATAGATAACGCGTTAATTAGACTCTCGATCTACATGTTATATCCAATTTTGTAAAATTGGTCTAGTCGGTTAAAACGCTTTTCCGACAGGGAGGGTTCAATGTGGGTCAACTATGTGTCCCACACCAACCATCCCATTAGGCCTGTGGTCTGGCCCGGTGGTGGGTCTGTCCTGACTGGTGGGTCCCACCCATAGGTGGCCCCACCCACCTGGTGGGGAGTGTCCCACATGAGGAACCTATCCCGTGCGGTTTGGGCCAGTATGCTTGACTAGACATGTGGCATCGGGTTTTTCTAGCTATTGTCACCAGCATGTGCCACCTCGTCTCTACGTAACGACTATCACGAGCCTATCATTTGTGTGCCAGCTAAGCATCCTAATCTAGCCGATATAACTCCACGCAGCACCGGCCTGTGCTACTTTCTTGACCTCTATGGTCTTCCGGCCATGGTACCTTGCCACAGTGGCACTCCACTGTCCTTGAGCAAAGCCGAAGAGAGTCAGGCTCCTCTTACTGTCACGACACTAGAGGGAGCCTCCTCTTCCAGGTGGCTGGCATGGGCCGATTGCCACCACTGTGCCAGTGGTTCTACGGTAGTGGCACGTTCCACGGGAGACCAGAGATTCTTCGATGGTCTGTTGTCCCTCACGTCTGCAACTACGGGCCACTCGGGACACCACCATTACTTTAGAGGCCATTTTATCACCTTTTCGTAGCATTGATCAGTCTCCCAAAAAGAAAAAACAACATTCAAGATTAGGGGAGGTTCTGAGTCTTGTTCGGATCAGCCCACCCCCTCTGCATTTGAATTTTATCATGGGGAAGATAGCAATCATCACATAAGATTAAGTATAACCCAAAATAAAATCCACACGGCAACCTCCGACAAGATTTAATGATTTGTGCATTAACCCATTAGTAAGTTGATCCGAATTCATTGTATTTTCAAGAATGAGATAAGAGGAATCAATTGACAAATAGAGAAAATAAATCCCTTACATGAATTTGGTGATGCCGAATATGTAGAAGATATGATTTCGTAGACGTTCCATGTTAGTTCCCGCTTGTTGTCGCACGTCGATCATTGGTTCGAATCCATCAATTTACAGTTCTTATTCTTCATTCATTATTGCAGGGAGATGTATTTGGAATTATGTTAGAGGCTTCCACTATATTCATTAATCTGTTTTCCAAGGGATTGGATAATAATAATAAAATAATATTGATTATGTGTTCACTATTGTGGTTTATTAATGAACTATAATTAATGAACCATTAGTTAAACAGGTGTTGTGTTTACACAATAAATGAAAAAAGTCATTAAATTACCCTCATTTAATTATTTTCATTATGTTGTAGTTTTTCCAACCATCACTCAATAGTTGATGAAAGAGTAAAATTAATCTTTAAGTTATTTTATTATTTTTTGGAAAAGTCCAAAATTTATCTTTTTCATACAACCCTTCCCATTTGATGATAAGCTTCTCTTAAGTGAATCTATGTGCTGCGAAATCAATGGTGACCTTAGATTTTAAATCCAAGCACTGGTTCAAATGATAGAAAATCTCACTCACAGGTATACTGAATGTACATTAAAAAAGATCAAAAATTTGTTCTGGGCTCTTCGGGCCTCGAAATCACGTGCTGTTGAATTTCAGAGTCTCAATAATAATTCCATATAATTAAAAAAATTACATAATTTTCATCTATTTACATTTCCCCTCCATAAGGATTTACGTACCTGAAATCCGCAACAAAATATAAAAAAACATATGGAAATAATGAGCACAAATATGTGGATCCCGCCCCAATGTGAACTCCTTGATGTTCCTGTGCTACCACTAAAATCACACTAAATGAATTGACCAACCATGAAGGACCTTATCCTATCAGTAATCTATCTCCACTGTGAAATCTGAAAAATTATCCCCCTCATGAATGTCTAGATCACCCTATTCTATGATGTAAGATGGTTTATGAACAAATATCTTTAGTTACGACATGTAGAAAACAGCGTGCACTCGGTGCATCTATGGCGGAAGAGAAATGTGGAACACCACTTTGAAATCTCTGTTGAGAATCATGATTTTTCATATGAACCTCAGTGATATATTGCAGCCCTGACAAAAGATTTTCCTTCCTCATCGGGGTGAGACCCATAAGAAGACATGGTCTCCCACCTCAAACTCCACGAGTCTCCATCACCGGTTGGCATAAAACATTTTCATACTCTGTGCAGTCTTAATCATCTTGGTATGATGTGCACCTTCCTAGTGGTAGCTTGTACCTACTCTGGACCCATAAGTGTTGACTCTACATGATATGTCCAGCATAGAGGTGATCTTAATGGACTCCCGTAAAAAGTATCAAATGGGGCCATATCAATGGTGAAGTGATAGCTATGATTGTATGAAAACTCCACCAGTGGTAGATGGCCCTCCCAACTACTTCCAAAATCAAGGACACAAGCACAAATCGTATCCTAATGTGAATCTATGGTCAGCTCTGTTAAACCATATATCTGATGGTGAAAGGAATTTATCAAGCATAGCTGAGTCCTGAATACCTCATGTTATCACTTCAACAACCATGATGAAAAAACGAGCGTCACGATCTAAAACGATGTTCAATGTTATCATGTGAAGTTGTACTATCTCTAGAACATAGAGGCTTCCCAAGCCATCTAATGATCCTTGCTCCGAGATGGGTAAGAAGCAAGGAGACTTGGTGAGCTGGTAAATGATCACCCTAATAGGATAGTGGCCCCTGGGAACACATGGTAACCCTGCCACAATGTCTATGTTGATACCATCCCACATCCACACTTCTACCACATGTAGTTTTTTCATTCCTACCAGGACCTGATACTCATCTTTTACTTGCTAAAAAGTGAGGTATCGAGAAAAGAACTCTACCACTTAATTCATCATCCCAATCCACCAATACTAACATCAGAGGTCCCGATACATCATTTCCAAAACAATAAATACGAGCAATTAAGATTTATAGAACACCCTCAACCCCTTCTCTAATAGCATCACTGGTAATACGGTGTGTAATCTTAAAAAATGACATTCTCCCCACCTATCAAAAATCTATCTGGATCATGTCCAGAGGATATTTGAGCATGTCATGCCTTGTAGTAAACATCCACAATTTTTGTCTCCCTAACTTGCAGTAAGAGTGTGGGAGTGACTGTCATTGACTAGAGGTAAGCTACTTCTTCACTATCCATGATAGATATCTGCATCGTGGATAGCTTCTCCCTCACCTCACTCAGTAACGAAAAACAACTCCTCCTCCTTAACTTGTCTGGAACCACATTTCCTCTTTATATGAGTATAGAATACAACAATGCCATAGTCATGGAGGAACTCCAGCCTTCATAGTTTTCTCATATATATAAAAGCCTACTGGAACCATTTCATAAACGAGAAAGGATACCCCTTTTAACTCATTGATGTTCCCATCGAACATTTGTCAGTGGGACTCATTATCCACAAACAATTGTCATAAGGGATGGTAATCCAAATATGGCCTCCAAAATTGGGACTTACAAGTCCTTTACTCTGCAAGTCAACACTATACACCCCGGCTCACGAAGCTCTATGAAATCCCTCTGATATTCTAATGCTAATATTGATGCCATCTTGGGTTATAGAATGTTACAAAAGTCTCTATCCACATAGGAATGTAAATCCTGGAGACATCTTTTGAAGGGATGTTCCTCTACTCCACCACTATAGTTGGGAATTGAAAACATAAAATATCAACTTCCATCAGGTTAATACTGGCCGACTCAAGAGTGATTGGTTGCAACCTTTTGTGCACGAGTTTATATCATGCTAAATGGGATTCCTTTTACACTGACCAAGGATAACCCCATTACAGTGCTTCAAATATACAAAACCCATTTTCCTAAGACAGTCAATCCGTGCATGAACTGTGGATGAATTTTCCATACACAAACATACGTTTTAAGCACTCGATGCTTCCACCAAGAGGTTCCAACTGAAAATATCACCTCAAGGGTCAGATCACACCATCATCATAAGTTTCATTATCTACACTCATTCTATAGGTATCTCCACATGTAAGGAACATGTCAATGGTTTAACAAGAAACTCTTGGTCTTGAACATGATATGTGACCAGAAGGAATGATTAGTACCAGTTTCTATTGATATGGAAGCTAGTAGTAAACAATTACCATACCTCAAATCATTCATGGTACCCTTAGGTCAAACTTCTCGACTGCATGCAGCTACTCCCTTCCCCTTTCCTTCATCTCCTTGAGCCAGGTGGGGACCACATTAGGGTGATGGATGTAACATGTCGAAATTTATACCACATTATTCTACTCATCATGCTCATTTTTCACATATTCTGCCCCACAAATTCATATATACCTATCACATCTTATTGCTAAAACATTTTACACAAACTAGCCTCCGAGACTGATACTAGTTTCCTACTTCTCCCCAGCTAACATCAAATGGTTGTTTCTTCTCTCTCAAAGAACTATCATCCCTAATGGTTCCCTATAGTACCCTAACATAACTAATAATGCACATAGAAATACTGTTGGCAAGAACTTCCCAAAAAACATTCCTCTTATTGGACCGAGTCATATAGCACATGTCGTATTGTATTCATCATATACCTAGATTGGTCGGTACGCCTTGATGAATACTCATCAACCAACATGTTGTCCTATCGAAGTTGTAATTGGTTTTGGGAACACATACCCCTTATCTTTCTATGGTGTGAGACCCCTTCTATGAGAACAGTTCTCAAGGTCTGCCCATGGAATAGTCACCTCATCATATGATTGGGGTAATCAAAACCCTGCCATCTCCCTACTAAACGATGAAGAAGGATCACTTCCTTGACCACTATTTGACATAATGGTTCCCTGTTTAGATTATAATTTGGTCACCACCTCATGCCAGTCCTTACTCTCCAATGACTCATGATCTACTTAGAACCTGAGGTGTATCTGTCACTAAAACACTTGTAAGGCAATGAGCCATCATTTTCCTCTACCAGTTCTGTTACTAGTAAATTACAACCAATGGGTAGTTGTATTTCTGAGACACCGCCCGACGGTACCATCTGGGGAAACAATCCTTGAACCAAAGCACAATTACTCGGTGGACCATCCTCATGTTCATGCACATGAATCCGGGATGTCTGTCTATGTGGAGGCCACTAGAATGAGAATCAAGATGAACCATGGTCGCTATGATATAACTACTAAGCTGAATCAAAAGTGATCAAGAGGAAAGAATTTCCAAAACACGTGGAATCAATTATTTATTGAAGAGTGTCAGAAAAAAGAATTTAGGGACTTGGATAATGGATACATTAGACGCCACATCATCACTGGACTCCCCAGAATGAAATCTAGAGTCATGACAGTTAACAATATTACCCCCATCTAAAATATAGACACTGAGGTATTCTGGTAGAACCAACAACCATATGATACCAATTTTTCATGACTCATCCCTAAGGGCCCATGCCGTGACGCCCCCAAGCCAGTCTTCCATAGGAAAGTGGATGGTGACTAGCATCGAAAAGGAAAAACCTAAAAAGTGAATGCAATTACATTGTACATGTACACACATAGTAGAGGCACACTTCACACAAGAAAAACAAAACTAAAAAAGGGTAGTACAACCACCACTAAAAAACCACTGCGAGTAAAATTATGTACTAAAAGTAAAATAGGCCAGAATACAAGCCCAATTAAAACTGTAGTACAATAAAATGAAAAAAAAATCTCCTAAGATTTTCTACTGAAGATCGCACCTAAAGGGTAGGTACATCTCAGCACTACGACTCAACACATCAATTGGTCACCTCCATGAACCGTCAAACCTAGGCTATCCAATGTCTCAGTCCGGTAGTCTGTCATCTGCACAAGATAGAACATGGTTTGGGGGAAGACCACATAGGGGTGAATATAACAATACTCATTAGGGATCCCAAGAACCCCAAAGGTCTCTCAGAATCCAATAGTAGAAAACCACCAATATATGATCACAATCACATAGCAGAATGTAATAGAAACCTCACACAAGGTATACTACATAGAAAACAAAAACTATGATGTTTAGTCTTAAATCTTGATCATTTTTTAATAAAAATAGGTATTGTTGGTAGTATGCTTGGTGTCTCTAGGTGTTGACCGACATAGGTTCAGTCGGTGATGACCCACAGAGGTTACTAAGTGCTGAATAGTTGATGATATCCAAGTGCTAACCCATAGAGAATCCCAAGGTGCTGACCCACAGAGGATAACTATGTGCGGACCCATAGAGGATCACTACAATCTGACACAATGATGATCACTGCATGCTGACCCACATAGTATCGCTATTCTTTAATCAGTCCATATCCAACTAGTGGATTCCCTCACTTAGCATGCTTGATTCTGAAGGATCCAATTGTCAAGATGTTATTAGTTTCTCATCTCCCATGAATTACCACATAGAAGTAACCCAAAGGACTGTATTTTCATAAAGGTTCCAACGTGATAGAAGACGCATCAATAAGACAATGGTCTGTAAGATATAGGTAAAAGGTTACAAAGGGACTTGAAAGAATCATGTTTGATCCAAACAGTCCATAATCCATATTCTTATAAATCTCATGTGGAGTATCTCAATGGGACTGCATCATCACAAGTGTTTTCATACCGTAGACAATGCATCAATAAGATGCCCAGTCAGTGAGTTATATCTATTATAGTAAAACATTGCTGGTCCAGAAAGACCCTACCCAACTCAGTTTGACAGTCCCGACCCTACCCGTGGGTCTGTCTCGACTCCGATAAGTGTCCCTACCCATTGGGCCTATTGTTCGACATGCTTTACTAGTGGGTCTGGCCCGTGAGTGTCCCGACATGCCAGGTGGGGATTGACCCAACTGAGGAACCAGACCCAAACGATGCATGCCGGTTTGTGGGACTGGATGTGTGGCATCTTATTTTTGTAGCTAGCGACCCTAGCAGGCACCCCCCCATCAACACGTAAAAACCACAATGAGCCAGTCATTTATGTTCTAGCTAAGCAGCAAGAGTGGGCTGCTTTGTCTCCCCACAACACCAACAAGTGCCACGTCGTCCACCGCCATGACGCGTCGATGGGTGCATCGATTTCCTCTATCTTGTCCGGTGAGTGCTATGGTGCTAGTGGGTGTAACATATTCCATGTGGCTGGTGTGGGATAATTACCACTATTGGCCACCGGCACCACCACGCTGGTGCAGTCATGTCGGTGGTACCTTCTTCAGGCCACCAGAGATTATCCGGTGGTCCGTTTTCTTTTTCGTCTACACCTATGGGCCTCTCAGGTCCCCACCTTCACTTCTAAGCCCACATAATCATCATCTTGTCATGTAAATCAGTCTCCAATGATGAATTCACAACATCCATGATCAGAGGAGTTTCTGTCCTTTAATTGGATCATCCCACACCCTAATAAATAGCATAATATCATGGGAACTATATCTATCATCACATTGATTAAGAATAACAACAAATAAAATTCACACAAAAACCTCTCGGAAGATCGAATATATCCCAGATCAACCCACTAGTTGGTTGATCTGCATTCATTGTATTTTAATGAACTAGATAAGAGGAATCATTAAACACCTAGTGAAATTTAATCCCCTGCCTGGATTTGGTGTTGTGGACAATGAATAAGATCCACAATTGTTGACTTTCTGTATTCTTCGGTACTCATCATCCCTCATCGATCTATGGTTCGAATACTCCAACGTCTGGTGCTCATTCTCGATTCATCGTTATAGGGTGATTTTATCATCTTTATGTCAAAGATTTCCCCCATGGTCATTAATCTGTTCACCCACACATTGATTAATATAAAGAAAAATATATTGATGTTGTGATCATTAAATTGGTTCATTAATGAACCTTAATTAATTATCCATTAATTAAATGGGTGTTGTGGTTACACAGATAATTAAATGAGTCATTAAATGACCCTCATTTAATGCTCTTCGTTATGCTTTGGTTTCTCTAATCATCACTCAATGGTTGAAGAAATAATAAAACAACTCAAAAAGTAATTATATAATTTTTAAAAAAAGTCCAAAATATAACTTTTCCATCCAACCCTGTCCCGTAAAATATATGATTCGCTTAAGTAAATACATGCCCATAGAATTAAACAATACACTCATATTTTCAATATATGTTCTGGTTAAAAAGATAAAAAATCACTGATGAACGTTTTTTCAACATACAATAAAAAGAAAAAAAAATCTATTCTGAGATCTCCAGGCCTTCGAATCTGGTGCCGTCGAATTTCACAGTCTCGAAAATAATTCCATACAATTGAAAAAAAATTGCATAATTTATGGGACATTAGAAATAAAACATAATAACATATTTTATCATTATTAAAATACTCAAATATTTGTGTAATCAATGCTAAAACAATTTGACCTTGGAAACAAACTACAACACAACGTCCTAGTCAATCTATATAAAACAACCTAACAACATTCCAAATTATGACAATTAATTATTGACATTCCATTTGTGATGAACTTATGATTAATCATGTATGAATAACATGGGATTATAGCTCACTACAAGGGAATCCCATATACAAAATCCCCACAGAATCCCTTAACGTATCTCCTTATGGGAAACAAGCATCCTAACCACGTGATGCTAATCTCTATGAACAAGTCCTACAAAATGTCTTTAAACTATGGACCTAAACAACATGGAATTTTACCGTTGTCTCATAATAGGTATGTTTGGAATATTTCCTATGGTCATATCTGAATAACCCAGCACCAACATTAAATCTACCATTATACCCCCAAGAGAGGGGAAATCATATGTTGTTTCAATCTAAACCCGAGATTCACTCAACCTCACCACTTCATTTTATGATCTCCAATAGACCATGAAATCTCTATGTGATTATAACCCTAAAAATCCCAGTATGAAATAATTGTACATATGAAAAATCCACATAAGACTCTATACCCTTGACTACCCCCCATCATAATCTAAACTCTTGACCATGACCCCATTTGAATATAATCATATGACCACAACTCCATATGACATTAATGTTGTTACATTGTCTCTATTGGGATTTAATAATGTGACCCCACCAGATGCATCAAAATAAGCGTGTCATGTGATGAACATGGTATTCCAATGAAAAAAATATTGTATTCATTATTCACCTAGTGAAAATTACCCTATGACTGACTTGGTATATCATGGGTATTATAACTACAATTCGCCATACTTTTGATTCCCACAAAATCAAAAGTGGATGAATTTCTGGATACCCAACACATGCTATATCCATGTATGTCCATATGTGTCCAACATCACCAATATCTCTGACCATAGTTAGCTATGATTTCATGATTGAAGTATCATAATTAACCGGTTTCCCACTGATGATATTACATGGAATGGTATTCACAAACATGACTCCAATATTTTATGGATAACTATGCCATGTAATAGTATCTGGGGAGTAATCCTTAGAATTAAGAACCAATATCCCATCATCCCATTCTGATTAGAGATCGACCATCTTCAACCTTGGTAGTAGATGCCCCCACCCATTGGAAAGTAAGAATTTATGGAAAATAGACATAATGGAGAAGGTGTCACAAGACTGAGATGTGAAACACGCTAGTATAGGAAAATTAAGTGTGTTTCATGATCCCAATTCATACACCGGTGAAAAGCATATGAAATCACATAACTTTTACCTTTTTTAGATTTCTCCTTAGTAATTTCATTACAGAAACATATGAATATCCATATAATTAAGATACCTTAATTAATGAATTATTAAATAATTAGGCACTTAAAAAAACTATATAATATCATGAGGCCTAGTGTATTTGGGTAATTAGGTATCTAAAAAACAACATGTAATTAAAATTAAATGTTTTAATCCATAACTCTATAACATACCCACAAAATTCCATTTCTGCTTGAAAATTGTATGGTATAAGAAATGGATGTACATGAGAAAGGATATAGATATAAAATCCCATTATCGAAATGGCAAATGAAAAAAATAAACTATTAAATATGAATTAATTTTCATATCAATTATATATAAAAGTTATGAAAATTATAATTGTGAACATAAAATAATTGTATATGATGATAACAAGAATGAAATATAATAATTTGATAAAAAGTTCATCATAAACAAATTCAAGGATAACAACCAATTTATTAAAATAAAACCTGATTATTATATCATATTTCACAAATGGAATCATGTAATCTCATTAGATAAAAAAATACCCAATGCATTGAAGGTCAGTATAATATATGTTTTCCCATCACATTAAAATCATGTACATTTATAAGTCATCCACATAGATCATATAACATAGAGATACCATTAGTCGGTATTAACTCCCAAAATATGGATTATATAATAAATACATAGAAATACCAAATCAATGAGGGAATTAAATAAGTAGAAGAATAAATGTTGTGAAAATGTGAATGGGTATTGACTAGAAAAATGTTATCCCTGTAAAAAAAGAAGTTGATTTATGTAGCATAATGAGGGTACATAATGATTATTTGACTTGGGAAATGGGAGTGTACATAGTCTCTCTTAAAATGAAATTAATACGATCATTAATTAGAATGTATGAAAGCAAGTCCAAACATGAAAATTCATTATTTAAAAGATATAAATTAAGGAATATTCTTTATTAGAGAGGAGGTGGAAAGGATCCCTTACATTTTTATAGAGTATATAAATTCATATGTGGAGATTCTTCAGAAATTGAGTTCACATTTTGAGGTCTCTAGAATGGTATGGGAAGAGAAACTTCATGGTACATGTGTTTTGGGCAAATATGAATGATAGATAGCTTGGGATTATGTAGAATAAGTTAGTGTAATTCCATTGAATTGATGATCAAAATTGTTATTTAAAGGAGACATCGACTACCCAAATATGAATGTCCATGAACCTATCAATACTTCTTCCATGACTACTTATTATACAAGAAAATGGTTTGGTATAATTCTGTAAACCGATTGTTTTTCTATGCCCAACCAATTATAGTTAAAACCTTCAGATCCATAGTCATTCCTTGTCATCATGTAGAATGTAATCCTTACTTAAAAAACATCCTCCAAGATTATATATTGAGGCCAATGTCACTACTCTAAAACCATAACCTTTTTATGCCTTCTAGAGTGGTATTAATGGAGATGTTGGTGGATATAAAACTAAATTCATCATCACCACCATCCTCCCTTTTCTTTTAGTATCATTTCCATTTCTACTACCTTGGATCCGATCACTCATTGGTTTTGGTACCCTTTAATTCTACGAAATTTTCAAATCCATTTAATGGATGGTATGATGAATCTAGAAAAACTAATAGACATTCCTGGTTGTGAGGAAAGAATTAATTATTCATCGATTGACTTGTGTACATCAGGAATAGTTATAACTCTTTATATCCTATGCATGATAATGATCCTCCATTTCCTTCTTCCCCTACATCCAAACATAGCTCTATACTAATATTCAATCATCATGAAGAAAATATGGAATTACATTCAACTCGTTCATATAGTAGGGTATTTACATAGGCACACTATAATATTACCTAATCTTGTTTGTGTCCTTTGAGAAAACACTTTCATTAACATAGGAGAAATAATCATTACCCCAATTAAAATTATTTTGTGCATTTTATGAATTCCAAACTGGTGGGGGTGTAGGAGAATATATGATTATTCACTAATTAATTCTGTATTAAACACCTTTTTATTTGTCTGTTTTAGATTTGAATAAAAATTTTAATGTGATAAGTTACTTAACATGTATGATTGGGGATCATAATAATGTTCTTTGGGATATATTTAACCACTATATATTTATTTTCTCTAACAAATCCATTTCATTAGTCCATACTGATTCATTTCATTTTCATATTACTACTACCATCAACAATGGTGGTTTCTAATTCCATTTACATTTTCTTTATGTAAATTATGAATTTTTCAGATGGGAAAACATTTATAAAAATGGATGTGTTTTCTAGGGTATATTAGCATGTATACAAGGTGATATTTCAACACTATCCTTTAAATTTCATAGATAACATGTGGTGGAGAATACCAATGGAGGGATCATCACTATTTCATTGGAATTGACACATGGCGGGTTTTGGAAAATCTACGTTTTTAGGGGACTAGATGAAATTGTGAAATAAAAGAAAGAGTTCCCATAGAATGTGGTTGTAGTTGGACTATTACCTTTACATCAATCAAGACATCATATAGTCTCCATTTACAAAATTTACACACATGGTGTGTTCTATTCCATACCATTCTTTTCTCCGCATTAGCTCGTCTCTCAGGGGACCAGATAGTGGACCCCTCATCTTTTGTAACAGGTGGTTGTCTAATCCTAGCAAAAAAATTTTGGGGAGTTCTTCATGGAATAAAAAAATTGATGTATGCTTGTGGATAAATTTCCCTAAGAAACATAGATATCTGAAAAAGGGTCATTATTCATATATTTCTAACCATTCCTCTAATACTATATATTCATAAGTTATCAAAATTAAATTTTACCCATTGAATTCACTCTGGAAAACATTGGATATTATGAAATATTAAATATCTTAACTACTTTGAGGAATATATATTATTAATTTCTTCTTGAATAAGAAATAATCATATTACATAATATTTTGGTTACATTGATCATATAGGGTGAAAAAAATACACCACTTCTTCTACTATCTATAAAAAAAGAAGCGAGGAAGAACTACATACATTCTCATCGATGACTATTCCTATTTATTTGAAATTGATATCATCGGATGTTTTGATTATATATTTTTAAAATAATTGTTATTCAATTGATAGTCCATTCATACATGGTGGGTTCTACTGTGGAAAATAACTTCTGTTTTAATTCATTCATTGGTTGCCTCCTATAATGTTAGTAGTGCATTCAATCTCTAAAAAACAATCATGGAAGATTGGAAGTGGCTATCTCTCTTAATAAAAAGTTTTCCCCTATGCCTGATGGATATCTATCCTCCTTCTGTATAACTTAATTATATCTCTTTAATGAATACATTGGGGACTAAATTAAAATTTTTTTTGGTGAAGATGTGCTTCAATAGATGGTATGTAATACTAAAATTAATCGTATTCCAATTATTAAGGACACAAACTCATATAATCAATTCAATACCACTATAATGGAAAATGTCTCAATCATGATTCTAGCTACATTCCTCAAATAGTGTTTATTGAACTATATAAATGAATGTTTTTTTGATGAGTAACAGAGATTCATCCAATATATATACTCTCAAAACTCTATTATAATTTACATGTAAATGATCAATTCTCTTATGAATATGTCCCATTGATCCAATGTTTTAATTAAAATTGACATGGAAAAAGAATATAGAAGGCTTTAATGGGGCTTCGTCTAAAGTGTCATGGATTTCATGGGTTACACATTGTGTGGGAGACCTATTCTTAAAATTCATTCTATCCCCATTTCATTAAGTGTCGATTATTGAAAGAATTTGAAGTTTCATAAAGTCAGTGAATGACCATATACAAGGTGGATCACATGTATCATTTCATTTTAATCCTTATCCAAGACTCGTCGAGAAGATTCATGGCTAGGAATGTCCCTTAGGGTAGAATCAATTCCATCAACTGTAGGAGACAATTTATTGGGCTATCTCATATGTTTTTCTCAATGGTTTTGATTATCATCATTAACGGTGGATTTCGATCCACAAAGGCTCCAAAAAATGTTTTATGAATACATAAAATGGAGATGGGTGATTTTTAATAGATATAAAAAATCATTTATAATATAAGATAATGTGTGGATATATCGGTAAAAAATAGTTTGGAAAAAATATGCTTTAATAAGTGGAAATTCTCAATAAAGTACCTAGGATCTACTTTATTCCCAAAAAGAAAAACAATTTCTCATTTTAATGGAATATTTATTAGCATCAAAATACACACAATCAATTAGATGAATCATTTGATTTATTTTGGTGGAAGAATTTCTCTAGTAATTGGTGTCCTCACATGTGTCTCCATGCATGTCCTATTGGTTCTCAATGTGCCAAATGTAGTTGTAATATACATTGAAAGGGTGTAGTCCTCAGTCAATTGGAACTCTCATAGATAGGGAGGGTGTAGATAGGCATTGATTAAAATAATTACAACCCCAATGGAGGATGGGAGTATCAATTTATACAGTGTGGTAGGTTCAATTAAATGCCGCGTTGCTAAGTTGTAATGGGAGTTTATGGAATTCCTATCTATGTAGGGAATTTTTAGTAGAGGTAAATATGGCTCTGAAACTAATGGTACTAGTGGAGAAATATTTGGAATTTTATAGATGATTCATAAGCACATTCTCGTTCTAAAACATTGCACCCAGTGGATTGTTGGGAGAGGTGACATTTGTTTCCAGTTTGATCACTAGGCAATTGGTATTCTTTGTTTCATTATATGTCTACCTCTAGATATCTATTTTTCAAAAGACAATTTATACACATCTTTTATATAATCCAACCTCCATAATCATAATTTTGTGTTTTTGATCTAATTTAAATCCCTTACTACAAAGACCATTTCACCTTCACAATTTGTATAATCAACAAATTCTTAGTGAGCGACTATAAATGTGTCCTACAGGGAATCAATGGGAGTCTCAATGGTGGTAAAGTTTTCTAGTCCAATGATATACCTATCAAATATAACATCCTTGTATGGGGGATACAACACCATGTCATTCCCATGTACAATGTGACTAGAAGAATGGTGTTTAATCCTTCTTCATATTTTTATAATACCATAATGGTAATGATGAATTAGTTGGAGATATATTATTCTATAATTAATAGGAAGACATGGTGTGGAAAGGATTTGGGGATATTAGTGGTCTTGTACATCACCCCAATGAATACTTGAATTTTCATCTGAATGAGTTACAGGGTGTATATGAGAACCTTCAAGAGTGAATGGTGAGCACAACTATTTTTCCACAGGCTGCTGGAGAATCTGGGATGATAAAAAAAGATTCACTCATTGAGGGACTCTCCATATTATTATTGTCTATAAAGATCTGGATGAGGAGTCTCGGAGTGGAACTAACCCTTATTATGAAGTAATTTGATTCTAGTAATTTCTTATGGTGAGTCATGGAAACTATTCTAATCCTTCATCTTTTAGTTACAATCCAAGGAATATGTCTCTATTGGAAACCTCCAAATAATGGCCTCAAACTCATCATTTATTGCTTATGTTTCCTAGGACATATTTTTAGAGGTGGTGTTGTTATGGATAAGTCCTGTTTGGTTATCATGGTCTTCAAAATCTTATATGGAAGTTATAATTCATTCATGGATATTTCCAACATGATTCTAAATTTTATTGTTACCGAACATAATCATTGTATCCAAACTGATTTAACTGAAATTGTATTAATAGTTATTTATATCTCCCTTCAAAGTTGTACTCACATACCATGCTCCTTTCAGTACCTCTTTTCCAATTTATATATTCACATACCTAATGAATCCAGTTTACCTCAAACATTACATAAATGAAACATTTATTGATACTTTTTTTCTTCAAATGGATTCCCTGATTAACCTTAGTTTATATACACTACTATTGGTACTCTTCTTATTGAGTGTGACAATATGATTAGAGCTGGGAGAGATGGTTTGCACAATTTTATACAACCCTGAGTTAACTATAGACATTTTACATGTCATTTTTCATCATTCATACTTTCTATCATTCAATATTATATTTTTACCTGTATGGATTCCTTTTCCATTAATAAAAAGAAATACATTGGCATCAAACTATGAAATATTTGTGGATTTGAAAATAATATCATAATTTAAAAAGTATATTAATTTAATTGGTGTAAAATATATTTTATCTTTGATACCTTATGTGGAATATATTACCTCACCGTTGAGTAATTACAATGTCATAATACAAAATTTATATTTATACTATATTTTATATTTACCCCTATATTGTTTTAATAAATAAACAATGAATATTCACAATTGGATTATTAGGAAATGCTGATTTCAAAAACAATATATATTTTATCAAAATAAATCTAAAAATATGATAATTTACACTTTAAAATATAAAATTTCAATTTATAGATAAATATAGGTTCTTTTGATAATAACAGGTTATCGGACCCATAAAAAAATTACATTCGACATCATAAAATTATATTTCCATATATACATAACAATTATTATTTTATAATAATATTTAAATAAAATAATATTTACTTTATTTATTTATTTATTTTATAAAAAATAATTTCTTGATTAAAAAAATATATTTCACCTAAATTGAATGTGTTTTTAATCATATCGAGATTCAATTAATATGAAACATATTCTTTGATCAGAAAAATTATAAATCAAAATATATTTATAATAATCTATAAAAAATATATTCAAATTACTATTGTGTGGGTCTACATTTAAATCTATGTATTACACCAATGAATTCCCTAAGGGTACGGTAGTGATATAGATATTTTCTTAGTGTGATATGAGGAACATGGTTTATGACCTGATATCGGTTAACATAAACATCTCTGATAAACTATTTTGATAATGAATTATTTTTTGAACATTTGATTAGTCTTTGTCATGGGAATTTCCCAAAGATGCTATATTCGATGGAACCTTTGATAAATGGGATTCAAAGGGTATGAACCTACTATTAAAGGGCATCACATTCTTTTTCAGTACTATTGGGATTTATCATAACAATATATATACATACATACAAATATATATATATATATATATATATATATATATCTTTATCATATGATCATTGTATCCTGGGTATACTATTAATGGTTCTGATGGTTAATAGTGTTTATAAATCATATAGGATATAACATATAATTGCTCAAAAAAACAAATGTTGTGAATGTGATTTCTATGAAATCATTTCATAATTTCTTATTTTATTAATAAAAATAGATATTCTTATTTTCTATTGTTTATATCATTCCAAAATCCCCCCATGTATAGATATCTATTTCATAATTACATTCATATAAGAAAATAGATGAGGTTACATTTATTTCATCACACTTTCCAGTTCTTAATGTGCATCCTCATACTTCTGGATCCACCATTGCACATTGAAATGGAGAGTTTTCCTGTTTTGTTGAAAATTTTCTCTATGCTCAATGATCTTCACCGTAATATCCTCATATGAAATATCTTTTCATAAATGTGAAATCTATTGATTAAGTACCTGTTGTATCTCTTGTATTCACTTTATCAATAGGGATACATAGAAAACTCCATTTACCTGAGATTGGTTAGGTGGTAGTGTAGTCAATAGACTATTGGTCTAATGTGATAAATGATCTTAAAGGGTTCAATGTATCAAGGATTATGTTTCCCATTTAACCCATACCACTT
This sequence comes from Viscum album, assembly GCA_963277665.1. NCBI lineage: Eukaryota > Viridiplantae > Streptophyta > Magnoliopsida > Santalales > Viscaceae > Viscum > Viscum album. The sequence continues at coordinate 1,683,524,011 of OY728161.1, read as the reverse complement.
GAAATTTTTACATAGTAATTTATGAAGGAACATTTATATCTAACTGCAAACTCCATGTCTCATTGAATATTTGTCTTTATATATTTTTGACAACCCGGTGTGGTTTTCATGTGATATAGAATGGATTGATCCTTCCACATCATCTACTAGATAATATTATGTACAATAATCATCCTCTCTCAATCTTTACCATTACATGACAATGTATGACTCCTCTACCAAATCAATACCTCATAAGAGACATTTGAATTATATAATGGATAAAATTATTATATTATAAGTTCAATAGGGGATCTACTGATACCAACATCCTTGAAAATATATTATACAAGATCCTAACATATCCTCTAGTGTCTGAATGGGTTTCCTAGAATGAAAACAAGTATGAAGGTGATATGTTGATCCAAATATCAGTATTGTATCCAATTATTTCTCAAGATTTATCCAGAAAATCAAGAAAAACATATGATTTCTATCAGATACAATACAGTGTGGAACTCTATGTAGTCTTACCACATATGTTATTTATATCATGGCGAGTTGTTCAAGTGTGAAACATTCCTACGGGAGAACAAAATTTGTTGATTTCTTTAAGTGATAGACAACTACCTATAAGAATTTATTTTCATTAGGTGGCATGTGTGTCTTATGATGAAATTCATTATAATTTTTTCAATTATTCATAATGTAAAAGATAATGGTTAAATTAAACTCATGTAATCATATTTCTTATCCTTGACATTAAAAAATAAAATGAATTGAGAAACAAATTATACAATATCGATCATCATGTTATCTGAGCAGATTTTTTGAATTAGATCTATATACATAGTAGTTCGTTAAAGATGCTATGAAATTTATGGAAACATTTCCTCATTATTATGTTCCATTATAAATTCTAGTTTTTATTAGACACATATCCTAATTATCAACATTATAACATCATAATTAATAATGTCAGACTCGAGAATAATCGTTAAATTTTTTGTCGCACCAATCATAGTTCTAAGAATCCTTGACCATATCAATAATTGATGGATATGAATATAAATGAGAAAAGTAATATTAGTAACTTTTTACTATTTATATATCCCACCTTACATGACAAATAACTTTGACCCTCAAATTCCTCATCATGGATAGGGTTTTCATATTGTTCGTACACCAAGCATTTTCCTCTTTTTGCCTTCCAAAAAATGAAATGGAATGACCAATCATAATCCATAATCAGCTCTTAAAAACATCATTGGTTCATATTAACATCACTTTGTTGGAATATATACTCTCAGATTTTATGATCCATATATATGACATAGTTTCTGTCGTAGAGGTAAGGTCACTATATCATCAATGTGACGGTCACTACAATAATTTCTTCATCATGTTTGGAGTAGTTATACACATGAATATTTAATTTAATGGAGTTACATTGTACCACTTTTTCATCATTCATGAGTACACTACATAATCCATTTATATCAGTATCCATATATATCAAAAAGTATTCCAAAATAGTTTGTAATGAGAGTTCATGTTAAATGATTATCCTTTTATTCAACTCATTAGATTTCAGTTCAAATTTATCAATAATGAAGAACATGAATCTCTTTTGAGTTAGCATGGTTAGTGTGAATAAATATCATTATTTGTTTATGACAAAATTATAATAGTACCCAACTATTATACAAAAATAAATTATATTTGTCACATATTTCGGACATTTCAATTCTTTAATTACCTCAAAATTCGAATGATCCCCGAATATCCCATTATTGGAGATTAAATTTCCTAATACTGTTAGTTGATAAGTCCAGAACCATCTTTTAATATAATTATCTCACTTATTTTATTTCTATATTGTATTTAATATATAAATTTCATGCTCCACACATTTCTTGTTTATTTTTGAGTAGATAAGATTATCATCTATTCATATAATAATAGATTTTTATTGTAATCCATAACGAATATACTCATTAGATCTTGAACGATGAATGGTAATCTATCTCAGGGATATACTCAGGGCTGAAAATTAAATTTTTATTTCAAAAATCACTTTTGAGGAAAAAGTGGAGAACCAAACTAGTTCAAAGTAAAATAATAGAAAATGCATTTGGATATCACAATATCAATAAATACAAGACATAGTTTATTAGAATTTATTTCCCTATATATAGAACCCCTTTATGTTATTTTACATATGTATCTCAGTTTTCCTTGATTAGGTATTCAATATGATTTACTATCTTGTCCCTTTTTTATGTATTACTTAAAATTTAACTCGCTCAACATGCATGGAAAAATTCAATAATTAAATTGATCCATTCCATTTGGTCTTCATTAAAAATATATTGAATTTTTCTTTATAGTATTCTATTCAAATCTTCAAATGAATCATGGAACTTGAAATAACCTTCCTATATTTCCTCCTTATAATGGATTATGAGCCCTGGATATTTTAGGTATTTTTTTCACATCCACCATTACTATCGAACCTCCATAGTCATATTCAATTGAGTTACCACTTTTAATTCCACAATATATATCAAAAGCCTTCTTATGTTCCATTTCCTGATCCATAGGTTCCCAAAGTAAAATCTATCTACTTTCTAGAAGACATTTTTTCTATTGTATTTGGTAGTTGACGGTTTACATTTCTTCCATTTTAATTTTCCCATTAATTAATCTATCCCCCATGTCGTGGTCTTTATTAATTCAATTTTTCCTTGGAATTTAAATTCATTAACGTTTCATTACATCTACAATTTCGAAAAATATATTTATTTTAGATCTCATCCTTATAATCAGCCTAAAAGAAACCATGGTTGATATTGGGATTCTTTTCTAGTATTAGTGTCAAGAATCCCAAATATTCTAGTGGGGAACCCCCGAGTCATGAACTGTGATGGAATCCTACACACAACTAAAGATGATGAAATGTGCATAATCAACTGATATCGTCTCAGATATGACCTCTTTATATCTTATATTGATCCATATTCAATCGGTGATACCTTCTCCATGTTTCATTGTCCTTGCAAACTGATGTACCCCAACTATTTTTCTGATACACCACATAATTTGTTTCTCCACATCTAATATGAACATCATATTCATAGGTTGGATCCCTTTAAATAATAATATATGGTTTCAATAAAACTGATTCAAATCCCCCATCTGATCCAAATAGAGACTACCCTTCCAATTAATTTCATCCAAACCCTTCATTATTCGCCAATGATTTTAAATACATTCATATTATGTGACTTAGTTCAAGCCTCATTTATGTTGTGATGAACATTTTCTATGTCACGTGGATATTTTCGATCTATTTTAAGGTCCATGTAAGATACTATTCTTATCGACTAGTGTATTTCTACATTAGATGAAAAATTATTACCCCCTCTATCAGTATCAGATGATACAAGTCTATCTCTTGGTGGGAACAACAACAGCTAATGACTTTACTAAATAGTGAACCATATGATCTATTGAGGTAGGATATTCATATCACATAACAAACATACCATGTATACTATCCTATTAATAGTGATACTAATGCCGGTAATGGAATCATAAATCAATCCAATATTCAGAATTCACTACATGCTTCATCCTATATTCCTTATCAACCTAAATCCACCCAAAAACAACTAGTGGTTTCTAAAATAAATTTCAACATATATATATATATATTGATAAATAGGATGGAAAATTGATATATATCTACTAGAATACCAATAAAATATACCAAACTTTTGTTAAGTATTTATATAATATAGGTGTTCTAAAATTGATTTTGAAAGCATAAAAAAATTTCTATTTCATGAAATCTAAGGATCACACCTCAAGTAAACATATAAATCCCATAATTAGAGAGAAAACATTAGACCATTGAATGAATTCCTAATTTTAGTCCAATAATATATAAGGTAATCCTTTGATTTAAATTTAATTACAAGATGGAGGGGTTCCATTAGATTTACAATAGATTAATGTTTAGTTTCCAATCAATGGAATATGAATAGTATGAAGGCATAAATTGAAGGTTGATATCCAACAAAGTGAGCCACAAGGGAGATATTGTAATGTTCATAAGAATCTGTGAACTCTAGAATTGAAATCTATTGCTAGGTATAGCCATGTTTTATTGATGGAACCTTTGGGTTGATATATATGGTGGATAAAGTAGGGATATTTGATGGGAACATAAGAAGAAATAAATGAGAGTGTGATATTATCACGAATAGCCCCTCCCTCTCCACAGAGGGGGAGGGAGGATGACAGTAGTCATTTCTTACCTCCATGGAATAACTAAGTGATAGGATCCCATGACAAAATTTTATGTTGTGTATAAATATTTTTATTGGATATCCTCTATCATCACAATCACATTATTTTATCCTGATCAATGATCCACCTTAAAGTAATATAGTGTTCCATGTTTCTATAACTTCCATATTATTTATTACACATTAATTTATTATTCATAATATAAAATTAAACATAATAAGAGCTGAAATATTAAAAAGTCCAATTTCATTGGGAATTAGATATATAAAATTGCATATTGAACATGGTATATTACAACATTATTGAAAAATCATAAATATTCTTTTTAAATTGAATGGTTTTTAAAACATTATGGGATAACAATATAAAAAAAATTAAACAATGTTGATATATGAAACCTATTAAGGAAATAATGATTAAATAATTTGATAAATGATTCAATAAAGGTATATGAATGGGGAATAAAAAATATAGGAATCATAAACATGAACAATTGTACATTATATGGAACGATAAAAAACATTATAAATGTTGAATAACTTAAAATAGTACATCATAAAAATATATCAAGGATAAAACAACATGAAATCATGGTTGATAGAATCCCATAATGGAATCTGGTTCACTCCCTAACCCAACAAGATTTCTCATGAGACTAATCATTACCCAATCCTTTAGTGTTCTATATAACATTACGCATACCATTCACATTAATTTCATTTTCATGCTTAAGTGACCCACATAAACCATACAACATGGATGCATTAATCATAATATTTTATTATAATATTATTCAGTGTGGAATACTAATGATTAAGTCCTAATTAAAATATTTATTTGATTATAAATTTGAATTAACTTTGAATGAAATCAGTATGGTATTCTCTACACTATTGTCTTAGAATGGAAAATTGTGGAGAAATTTTGAAAAAATAAATGTGTCCCATAAATATTCCAAAAATGGGTTTATTGAGAGCTAAAGTAATCCCTATGAATTTTGAAATAAAATGTATATTAAAAGAAATTTAGAATATAATGTCCCATAATAATTAAATATAGAAAAATATATATATATGTTAAAGAGGATACTTGTATAAGTTGGGGAAATGAAATGACCAATTTCTATGAATGACGTTGGAAAACACAACTCTGTATTCCATCACAATGGGACTGTTATCAAGGATGGATCATTCTATATATAAAATTATTAAGGTAAATATTATTTTTCATATTGAAATAATATAAATGACCTAGATGTTGGTTTTAAAAAAGATACATCCTTCTCTATGCACTTTTATAGAATTGAAGGATGATTCTCAATAAAGGGAGTGATTTATTTATCACTAAAATTAATGTTGTCTTAATATAGGGAAATCCAAAACATTCCCATAACTTCATAAACTTTTACCAATGAAATCATGATAATGTTCACTTGAATGTTCTGCCCCAAAATTTTGATATATGTGTATTTATATACGTGGGATTTAATAATTTCCAATTTTTTGAATTTTAACTGATATATCTTCTTCCATGATCTGTGTTGGTTTTTGAATAGATCTACTAAACATTCCATATATAAAGTTATGAAAGAACCAGAGTCCAAAAGTACATTATCACTAATAGAATAAATAATTATATTACCTGTCACAATATCATTGTCAATATCTACATCAGCGGTTGTGATGGGAAAAGCTCACCCATGCTACCTTGGAGGTTGTTGGTTTTCCCTAAAAACCCATAGATTATAGAATTTGTTTTCAATTTACCCTTCATTCATGTTTTTATGAATGGAACAAATTTATGTTGGTTTACTAGATAATTCCATTCCTCTATCACATTAGTGGGCTTTTTCAATTGGAAATCGCTAGCTAGGCTCCCTTTCTTCATGCACCTGAAGATTTTCTTCATCAACCTTAGTAAATGTCTATTGTGGATCATTCCTCGACCTTAACTAGTGCGATGCAGAATTTTTATGGATCCATTATATATATCCATTTAACAACTAGAATAAAAATCCACATTCTTCTTCTTATCAATATGATACTATTGATATTTTATTACCTCTATTTCAACATTGAGGGCACACCAGAAATTATTTTAATTGCTAACAAAGTCACGGCTCACCATGGATTTTCTACATCTAGGTTTTAGTATACCAATGAAGCATTCATCATTTCAATCAAAGGTAACTACAAAGTTAGGGTCATATCATAAATGTATTGTTGTGTTTTCTACATACGTCTTGACAGATTCATTAACATTTTTCTTAAGGGAAACAGAGTCTGATTCAACTTTAAGATGTAGAGTGTGATAAAAATATTTATGAAGAATTTTTTTTTTGTAATTCCATCCACCCCATCACATTGATCACTACCTCAAGATTTTTTTTGTTGATCAGTTTCAACTATTGATCATCTTCACATTAAATATAATAAAATGAATCTAAAAAACATATGTTGTTCATAAAATTTAAGGATGCATAGTAACATGTCAACAGATTTTATCTATTATTAGATGATTATTGGATCAAATAACCCATTGAATATAGCTGGAACATACTTCATAAAGGAATAAATTGTATCTTATTAAAAATTATTGGTATATTGTTTTCCTCATTATCTCGGATTCTATTCAAACATGAGATATCTGAGAGTCTTACATCCGGATGTTCAAGATTCCTTCCCCCATCATGTTTGGAATCTCATCGTGGAAGTAATTACATTTACCTTAACATTGATTGTTTATAAAATTCCACCTATTTCTTAACATCGAATAGAGAAAATTGAAAACATGGGATAAGTAATTTTTTATAACTATTTTACACACATTAAGAGAACCCAATGATTCTAATTGGATAACATATAAATTAAATGTTTATTCTCAACGGGTTAATTTCTAGGCTTCAATATTTATTATAAGTGATCTATTTCATAACATATATTCTTATTGAAATTTTATTTTTCCCATAATAAAAGATAACAATTATCTTATGAATTTATCAAATCATATCCCATACGAGTGTCAAACTAACTATTCATGTTGTCATATTGTTGTGTACCTGGTGACATCGAGTCTGGACCTGTACACCTTGTCTGATTTATTACAACTAGATAAATATATTCAGGAATCACATCCACTTATTTTATCCAAATTGGAATGTATTTTCTTGATATAATACTTAAAATATACTTAAAAAATGTATGAATGTAATCCTACAATTAAGAATATCCCTAATATTTAACTAGATATTTAAAAACATAATTCCAAAAACAAATAAACTGTTTTCCATTGATACCAACTATAACAACCATAATCTTTATTACACATTAAATTATTATTTATTACAATAAAAACAAAATAATAAAACTAAAAACATCAATAATCATTGTGTATATGAGAATTATATAAATATCATAACATCATGAACTTTGGATGAAAAATCATTATTGACAAAATCGATAATATGCTTCTAAAACTCGATAGATTTTATAATTTCATACGATAACCTAAGGAATAACAAAAGAAATGGGTGAGATATAAATCCCAATAAGGGAATAATGATAGAAAAATGTGATACTTGAAATAAGAGATGCATATGAAAGGGGCATAAAAATTGTAAGGACCATAGACATGAATAATGAGACATCATATAGCATGATAATCACATCATTAGAAATGTGAAAACATATAATCCACTACATCATAAACATAATTCAAGAATAAAATTCTAACACATAATGATAAAAATGTACCATAATAGAATTTTTTTCACTACATGTCTGAAAATGTCATGACTCATCCCTCGGGACCCGTGTCGTGACTACCCGAAGCCCACCTTCCTTATGCCAGGGGTTGATGACTAGCACCAAAGGAGTAATTCCCTAGAACTATGAAGGCATTACTGTTAAAAACTATAAACACACAACCAAGCACACAGAAATACATGAACTCATGTAAACAGAATTGTAAACAGAGTGAGTACAATTAGAAAAAGGGGTCAGAATGCATGCAAAACATTAAAGTACAAGGGAAACAGGAATGTACAAGACGACTGAGAGGTTAAAAGTAGTTCATGGATCGTCCACCACTATTCCTATCAGAATGGTATGTACAGATCTCCTCCTTATCACTCTACATCCACCTGTCTCCTCTTCAAACCGACATGTCTTATAGTCCACCTCTGATCATCATCCAGTCCTGGTACCATTGTCCTCAGTCAGCGTTGTCCGTTGTCTGAATCCAGCACAACAAGGTGCGGGCATATCCCGTGCGGGGGTGGGTATAACGATACTCAGTAGGGACCCGGAGACCCTCAAGTACATACAAAATATACCATGGAAAAACTAAAAAGTATTAAATCCACATATAACCTTCCATATGTATATGCATGTACATTTACCTATGTTATCATGTAATCCATCTCAAAAATGAAGGAACACAAAGGTTCTGAATGAGCTCAAACCGGTTATATCTTTAGGTACAGTAGTAGAGGTGATTATATGTAACTTTTAAATCATCTTACTCCGTTAAGATGCTCTAATTCTAACATGTACAGAATTGCTTGGTGCTGACCCACACAGGATCACTGGAGCTGACCCACACATGATCGCTAGGTGCTGGACCACACAAGATTGCTCGGAGCTGACCCACTCACCATCACCGGAGCAGACCCACAAAAGATCGCTAGGACATAACCCCAACATGAATATTGGATCTTAAACACATATGATTTCTAGATGATTACCAACACACGATATCTAGGAGATTACACACATAGTATCTCTAGGAGTTATCCCACACATGATCGTTGGAGCTGACCCACATAGGATCATTAGGAGTTGACACACACAGGATCGCTGGGAGCTGACCCACATAGGATCACTGGGAGCTGACCCACATAGGATCACTGGGATCTTACTCTAATTGGATCACTATGTGAAAACCCGCATAGGATTTCTAGGAGCTGACCCACACAGGATAGATAGGAGTACTCTTCTCATCACAGCTAGTTATAGGGTTTCTGTACTTGGCTTGCTCATCTCTAGGTGAGTCCACTCTCCAATCCACTAGTCAATTATCCAACTACCACTAGGTCCCATGAAGAATTATCTCAATAGATATCCATGAAATAGGTGTCTCAATGTAATAGACGGTGCGTCATTCGGATGCCCGGTCTTTGAGTTATTAGCCTTTTAGTCATGAGGGCCCTGTTGGATTCGTGTTTGATCTGACCTGACCATTCCCCATCATTATCCAAAACCCCTATGGGGAATTCCAAAGGGGCATCCTTGCTCTATGATTTCCATATCCACTGATGGTTCGTCAAACAAATGTCTCGTGCCAATGTTATGGACAACAGAATGTAAATGGGTTGTTGTGGGCCGGGGTCCGGTCCGACCCGGTCGAACTGACCAGGCCCAACCCAGCCTGGGCCTACCCGGTTCGGGGAGACCGAGCTTGACCTACTGGGTCTGGCTCAACCCGCAGGGCAGCCCAGCCTATTGGGTTTAACCCGACCACCGTGCAGCCTAGCCCACTGGGTCTGGCCCAGTTGGCCATTGGTGGCCGCAGAGGGCCGGGGAGGAGGAGGATGTTGATGGTGTCGCGAGGGTGTGTGACCCCAGAGAAGCACGATCGAGGGTAGCCGTGAGGGAACAAGGCCATGAGTATTCTTATCTGGGGCAGTGCGGGTGAAAGGGTGGCGACGACTTGGGCGGCGGCTCGGAAGATGGTTGCGACTCGGACAGTGGCAGCTGCTTGGCCCGGCTGCAATTGCTCAAATGATGGGGGTGGCTCGGACGACGGCGGTGACACAGACGGTGGTGGCGTCTCGGCCCGGAAGCTCGGCCAAGACAGTGGCGGCTTCTTGGACGGTGGCGGCGGCTCGGATGGTAGTCGTGGCTCGACGACAGCGGCGTCTCGGACAACGGTGGTGGCTCGGCCCAGCGGTGGTGGCTCAAACGATGATGATGACTCAGGTTTTCGATGGACACGGGGCGGGGAAGGCCATTGATGGTAGAGCGCCACGGTCCACGGAGGTCGTTGGGCGGCGGGGTTCCGTGCCTTTTCCAGCAGCTGGTTTAGTCAGCCTCTCTCATCGTTTGTCGTCGTGGTGTAAGCCACATTCTTCCATTGTGATGAAAACAAAAAGGAAGTATGGCGGAGGGTTCGATCCATGTTTGTTTGGACCGCACCCTCTGTGTTTGAGAGATATAAAGGGGATAAACCAAATTAGGAGTCATGAATGACAAACTCATCAATTTAATATGAATCATGGATCAACTCATTTTGGAAGATCCACTTTCTCCATGCTTTCCAAGAATGAGGAAAATAAACAAGAGAATTCAGGAATTTAATAATAATCCCCTACTTTGGATTGTTCGATGATGTTGGCACGAGGAGGAAGTACAGACGTGGATTCGTCGTAGATGAAGATATCCCAGGTTGGAGGAAGATGAAAATATTGGCATTCACTGTGCCCTCCACAGCACGCAGATGGGCGTGCCGTAGTCCTCCAGCATGGCCGGTGAGATCTGTGGTGCATGTGGGTGTATCCTATTCCATGTGGCCTGTGTGGGCCGATTACCACTGTTGGTCGCTGGCACCACCGCACCGGTGATCTGATGCCGACAGTACCTTCTGCGGCCCACCGGAGATGCTCCGATGATCCATTTTCTATATTGTCTTAACCTACAGTCCTCTCAAGTCTCCACCTTCACTTAAAAGCCAACAGATTCACCTTTTCGTCATGTTGATCATTCTCCATTGATGAATGCACAAGATCCATGATCGAAGGTGTGTCTGGTCCTTTTTCGGATCATCCCACGCCATTAGAAGTAGTCTCATATCAAGGGGATTATAACTCTCATCACATTGATTAAGAATAACAACAAATAAAAATCAGACAAAAACCTCCCAGAAGATTAGAGGATTCCCTGATCAACCTGCTAGTAGGTTTATCTGTATTCATTGTATTTTTAAGAATGAGATAAGAGGAATCATTAAACACATAGAGAAATTAAATCCCCTACATGGATTTGGTGCGGTTAACAAATGATAAGATCCACATTTGTAGACGTTCCACCTTTTATGGTACACATCATCAATTGTCGGTCTCTTGTTCGAATCCTCCAACGTTCAAGGCTCATTCTTTGTTAATCATTAGAGGGTAATGTTATCAGATTTATGTCAGACATTTACCATGTGTCCATTAATCTATTCTCCATCACATTGATTAATATAATGAAAACTATATTGATGTTGTGTTCATTAATTTGGTTCATTAATGAACCTTAATTAATTATCCATTAATTAAATGGGTGTTGTGGTTAAACAGAAACATAAATGAGTCATTAAATGAACCTCATTAAATTCTCGTCGTTATGCAATTGTTTTTCCAATCATCACTCAAGTGTTGAAGAATGAATAAAACAACTCAAAGAGTAATTAAATTATTTTTCAGAAAATTCCAAAATATAACTATTCCATCCTACACTTTCTCGTCTATTATATGATTCGGTGAAGTGAATACAGGCACCGCGAATTAAAAAGTTCCCTCATATTTTCAATCCGAGTACTGGTTCAAAAGATCAAAAATCACACATGAAACTTTTCTGAATGTACCATAAAAAGTTTAAAAAATCTGTTCTGGGATCTTCAGGCCTTGGAATCAGGTGCAATCAAATTTCACATATCTCGAAAATAATTCCATACAACTGAAAAAAAAGTATTCAAAATTTCAGGGTCTTTAGAAATAAAACATAATAACATAATTTAATTTTATTAAAATACTTGAATATATGTGTAATCAAGGTTAAAACAATTGTTTCAAGGAAACCAACTACAACAAAATTTCATATTCAAACTATATTAAAAATTATAACATCATTCTAAACTTATGACACTTAATTATGGACATTCCAAATGTGTTGAACTTATGATGAATAATGTATGAATCACATTGGATTATACCTCAGTACATGGGAATCCCCTATACCTAATCCACACACTATCCCCTAATGTATCTCCTTACGTGAAACAAGCATTCTAACCACATGATGCTAATCACTATGAACCAGTCATACCAAATGACTTTAATCTACGGACATGAACTACATGGAATTTGACCCATGTCTCATAATTGGTTGGTTTGGAAGGTTCCCAGAGGTCATATCTGAATAAAACAACACCAACATTAAATCTACCATTATCCCACCTAGCGGGGGAAATTCTATGTTGTGTCAATTTAAACTCGGGATTCACTCTACCTCACCACTTCATTATAGGATCTCTAACAGACCTAGAAATCTCCATGTGATACTATACCAAAACAATCCCAGTATGAAATAATTGTACATAAGAAAAATACAAAAAATACTCTAAACATTTGACTAGGCCCCCTTAGAATCTAGACTCACGACCATGTCCCCATTCGATTATAATCCCATGACCACAACTCTATATGAAATTAATAATTTTAAATTCTCGCTATCATGATTTAATCATATGGCCCCACCAGATGCATCAAAATAAATGTCTCATGTGATGAAAATAGTATTCCTAGTGAAAACAATATTAGATTCATTATTCCTGAAGTGAAAATTACCCTTTGACCGACTTTCAATATCATCGGTATTATAACTACAATTCGTCATACTTTTGATTCCATCGAAATAAAATGTGGGTGACGATCCTGATGCCCATCACATGATACATCCATGTATGTCTATATGGGTCCACCCTCACCAATAACACTTACCATAGGTATCTACACTTTCATGATAGAAGAATCATAATTACCTAGTGTCCCACTGATGATATTACTAGGAAATATATTCACAAACATGACTCAAATATTTGATTTATAACTATGCTATGTAATAGTATATGGGGAGGAATCCTTTGAATTTGGAACCAATATCCCATCATCCCATTTTGATTAGAGATCTAGCATCATCAACCTTGGTAGTATATTCCAATAGCCATTAGAATGTATGAATTTAAGGAAACTGGCCACAATGAATATGGTTTCACTAGTCTGAGAAGTAAAACACTATAGTATATGAAAAAGAAGAGTGTTTCATGATCCCATTGCATACACCAGTGAAAAGCATATGAATCCAGATAAATTTTACCTGTGATTTTTAGATATCTCATTATGTATTCCTATACAGAAAAATATGAATACCCATATCATTAAGACACCTTAATTAAAGAATTATTAAATAATGATGAACTTAGTAAAAACATATAAAATCATGATGCCAAGTGTATTTGGATAATTAGGGATCTAAAAAACAACATGTAATAAAAATTAAAAGTTGTAATCCATAACACCATAACATACCCACAAATACAATTTATCTTTGAAAATTGTATTGTATAACTTATGGATATACATGAAAAAGGGTATAGATATAAAATCGCAGTATGGAAATGGTGAATGAAAAAAAAGTAAACTTACACATGATAGTCAATTGGTATATCAATTATATATAAAAGTTATGAAAATTATAATTGGGAACATAAAATAATTATATATGATGATAACATGAATGAAATATAATAATGTGAAAAAAAATACATCATAAAAAATTTCAAGGATAGCAACCAATTTATCATAATAGAACATGATTATTATAACATCTATTACAAACAAAATCAAGTAATATCAAGAGATAAAAAATACCCAATGCATTGATGGTCTGTATAATATATGTTTTCCCATCACATTCAAATCATGTACATTTATAAGTCTCCCACAAAGTTCATATAACAAATGGATATTATTAATCACTATTAACTCCCAGAATATGGATTATAGGTTAAATAAATAGAAATATGAAATCAATGATAGAATTATATAAGTAAGAGAATAACTTTTTTTAAAAATGGGAATGTGTATTGACTAGAAAAATGTTTTCCTTGGAAAATTACAAGATGCTTTTTCTATCATAACAAGGGTACATAATGATTCTTGGAAGTGTGAAATGAGAGTTTATGTAGTCTCTCTTAAATTTGAATTAATGAGATCAATAATTAGGACGTGTGAAATATTGTACACACATGAAAATTATGATTTTAAAAGTTATAAATTAAACAATGTTCTTTGATAAATAGTCGAGGGAAAGGATCCCTTACATTTATATAGAATATATAATGTCATATGAGTAGATTCTAATGAAATTGAGATCACCATTTTAGGGCACTAATAAGGTATGTGAAGAGTAACAGCATGATCCATGTGTTTTGGGTAGTGATGAATGAGATTATGGGTGAGATTTTGTAGAAAAGTTAGTGTAATTCCATTTCATGGATGATCAAAACCTTTAGTTAATGGAGACATCAACTACTATAATATTCATGTCCAAGGATCTCTGACATCTTCTTCCATCACAACTTCTAAAACTAGATAACGGTTTGATAGAATGGTGTAAACTGATTGTTTATCTATCCACATCCAATTATTGTTCACACATTTGGATCCACAATCATTCCATGTCATCATGTAGAAATTAATCCTTACTTCATCAATATCATCATAGAGTGTATCCTAAGGCCAATGTCACTCCTCTAAAACCATCACCTTTTATTCCCTTTAGAGAGGTCAAAATGGAGATGCTGGTGGATATAAAACTGAATGCATCATCATAATCATCCACCTATTTTTGTGGTTTCCTTACCATTTCTACTTCCTGGGATTTGATCACTCATTAGTTTTGGCCCCATTAATTCCATAAAAATTTCAAATCCATAAAATGGATGGTAGGATGATAATTATAAAACTAGTATCCTTTCTTCGTTGTGTGGAAAGAATAAATTATTCATGGATTGTCTAGTGGACATCAAGAATAGTTATAATTCTTTTTCACATATGCATGAGGATGATACTTCATTTACTTCTTCCACTACGTCCATCCATAGCTCTAAACCTATATTCTATCATTATTAAAATAATATGGCATTATATTTAACTCCTTCACCTAGTCGGGTTTTAACTTGGGCACACACTAATATTTGCCTCATCATGTGTTATTTATTTGTGAAAACACTTTCAATAAGATAGGAGAAATCATTATTACCCCAATTAAAAAGATTTAGTACATTTTAGGAAATCCAAAGTGGTGGGGGTTTAGGAGAAAATAGTATTATTCTCTGCTGACTTATGTAATAAACACCTTTTTTATTTCGTTGTTTTAGATGTGAATAAATATTTCAATATGATAAGTTACTTATCATTGTTGATAGGGCTTCATAATAATTTTAGTTTGCATCCATCTAACCACTATATATGGATTTTCATGTAAAACACCATTTCATTAGTCAAAACAGATTCATTACATCATTATATCACTACTACCATCAACAACAGTTGGATATAATGAAATTTCAATTTTTTTATGAAAATTATGATTTGTCACAAGGGATAATAATTTATAAAAAAAATTGAGGTGTTTGTTGGGAGTAATTATGCATGAATACAAGGTGAGATTTCAACACTATCCTTTAAATGTCATAGATAACATGTGTTGGTGAATTCCGATGGAGGGATCATCACTATTTCATTGACTTTAACTCAAGCTGGGGTCTAGAAAATCTAGGTTTTTGGGGGACTAGTTTAAATAGTTAAATAAATGGAAGAGTTCCCATAGAATGTGGTGTTAGTTTGAATGTTACCTTTCTATCCATCAAGACATCATATAGTCCATAATTACTAGATTTACTCACATTGTGTGTTCCATTCCATACCATTATTTTCTCTGCATTTGCCTATCTCTCAGGGGACCAAATAGTAGACCCTTCATCTATTATAACTGGTGGTTCTCTAAGCATAGTAATAATTTTGTGGGTAGTTCATCATGGAATACAATAATTTATTTATGACTGTAGATAAATATCCCTATGAAACATGGATATCTGAAAAAGGATCATTATTCATATATTTCTAACCATTCCTCTAATACTATTGATCTAGATGTTATCAAAAATAATGTTAACCCATAGAATTCACTCTGGAAAACAAATAAGATTATGAAATATTAAATATACTAACTAATATGAGGAATATATATTCTTAATTTCTTACTGAATAATAAATAATAATATTACATAATATTTGGGTTACATTGTACAAATAGGGAGAAAAAAACACACCACTACTTCTACCAACTATCATGGTAATGGAGCGAGGAAGCATTACAAACATTCTCATGGATGACTGTTCCTATTTAAATGAAACTGATATCATTGGAAAATTGGATGATGGATTTTTAAAATAGTTTTTTATCAATTGATATCCCTTTCATGCATGATGGGTTCTACTATTGAAAACAAGTTCTGTTTTAATTCATTCTATGGGTGTCTCCTATAATTTTAGTTGTGCATTCAATCTCTACACAAACAATCCTGAAATATTGTAAGTGTCTATTTCTCCTAATTAAAATAGTTCCCCTTTTCTAGATGGATATTTGACTTCCTTCTATAGTACCTAATGGGATATTCTTAAGGAAGACATTATGGAATCGATTAAGAATTATTTTTCTGAATATGTGCTTCAATAGATAGTATGTACACTTAAAATAAATCGTATGTCCATTTATGAGGACCAACCTCATATAATAAATTTAGTATAATTGTAATGTGAAATGTTTCAATAATGAAACTAGCAAAATTCCTCATATATTGTATAGGGAACTATCTATGTGAATGGGTTTTTGAAGTGAAACACAGATTCATCCAATGTATGTCCTCTAAAAGCACTATTATAATTTACAAGTAAATGATCGATTCTCTCAAGAATAATTCCCATTGACCCAATGTTTTCATTAAAAATGACATGAAAAAATAATAAAGAAGGATTGAATGGGGATTCATCTAAAGTGTCATGGATTTCATGGGTTACACATTGGGTGAACGTCCTATTCTTCAAATGCATTCTATCCCCAATTAATTCAGTATCGATGATGGAAAAATTATGAGGATTCATATAGTTCTTGAATGACCATATAAAAGGGGGATTCATAAGTATCATTTATTTTTCATCCTTATCAAAGACACATTGAGAAGATTCATTTCTAGGAGTGTGCCTTAGGGTAGAATCAGTTCCATCATGTGTAGGAGAAAATTTACTAGGGTTTCTCATATGTTTTTCACTAATGTTTTGATAATCATCATAAATGGTGGATGTCGATACCCCAGGGCTCTGAAATTTTTTTTATGAATAAATAAAATGGATATGGGTGATTTTTAATAGAAATAAAATAATCATTTACAATATAAGATAATGTGTGGAGATATCGGTAAAAAATAGTCTAGAAAAATTACACCGTAATAAGAGGAAATTCACAATGAAGTTCCTAGGAGCTACTTTATTCCAAACAATTATCTCAATTTCTCATATTTATTGAATATTTATTAGCATCCAAATCTGCATAATCAATTTTATGAATAGTTTCATTTTCTTTGGTGGATGAATTACTCTGGTAAATGGTGTCCTTACATGTGTCTCCATGCACATCTTATTGGTTCTAAATGTGCCGAAAGTAGTTGTAAAAATCATTGAAAGGATATAGTCCTCCATAAATTTGAACACTCATAGATAGGGAGGTTGCATATGGGTATTGTGTGAAATAATTACCACCCCAATGGAGGATGGGAGTATCAATTTATACAATGTGGTAGGTTTTATGAAATGACTCCTTGCTATGTGGGAATAGGAGGTTATAGAATTCTAGACTATGTGGGGAAATTTTAGTAGAGGTAAATGTGGCCCTGATAATGATTATACAAGTGGAGAAGTATATGGAATTTGATAGATTCTTCATAAGCACATTTTCATTCTAAAACTTTTCTCCCAGTGGATTGTGGGGAGAGGTGACATTTGTTTCTAGTTTGATAACTGGGAAAGGGGTATTCATTTTTTTCTGATTTGTCTATCTCTAGATAAATATTTTTCTCAAGAGAATTTATACACCTATTTTATAGAATCCTACCTCCATCATCATAATTTTTTTGATCTAATTGAAATCCCTTCCAAAAAAGATCATTTCACGTTCACAATTTTCATAATTAGAAAATTCTCAATGATGAACTATAAATGTGTCCTTTAGGGAATCAATGAGAGTCTCAATGGTGTTTATGTTTTCCGGTCCAATGATATGCCTATCAAATATAACATCCTTGTATGGGGGATACAAAACCATGTCCTTCCCACAGACAATGTGACTAGAAGAACGGTTTTTAATCTAGCGTCAAAATTTTTCATTTCCATAATGGTAATGATGAATTAGTTGGACATATATTATTCAATAATTAATAGGAAGACATGGTGTAGAAAGTATTTGGCGATATCAGTGGTCTTGTACATCACTCCAATGAATACATGAATTTTCATCTGAAATAATTATAGGGTAAATATGAGAACCCTCTAGAGTTCTAGGTGAGCACAAATATTTTTCCATAGGCTGGTGGTGAATTAGGGATGAAAAAAAAATATTCATTCATTGAGGGACTCAATGGATTATTATTGGCTCTAACGATCTGGATGAGGAGTCTCAAAGTGGAACTATGCCTTATGGTTAAGTAATGGTATTCTAGAAATTTATTAATGTGAGTCATGGAAATGAATTTGATCCAGCATCCTTTAGCAACCATAAAATGAATATGCCTTTATTTGAAACCTCTAAAGCATGGCCTCAAAATAAACATTTATTTCTTGTGTAGTACATGACATATTTGTAGAGGTGGTGCTGTTCTGGAAAATTCTAGTTCTATTATCTTGGTCTTCAATAGCATCCGTGGAAGTGATAATTCCCTCATGGATATTTCCAACAAGATTATAAATTATCTTGTCACCCAACATAATCATTACATCCAAAATGATTTCATTGAAATAGTATTAATTGTGATTCATAGCTCCCTTCAAAGGAGTACTCATATCCCATGGTCCATTCTGTAACCCATTTCCAATTTATATATCCATATTACTAATGGAACAAGTTTAACTTATACATTACATAAATGAAACATTGTGTCATACTTCCTGGATTCAAAGGGATTTTCTGATTACCCTCAGTTTCTATACACTAGTATTGGTACTCTCTATAAAGAGTGCGTCAATCTTATTAGAGCTGGGACACATGGTTTGCATAATTTTATACCACCCAATGTTCACTATACCAATTTTACATGTTATTTTTTCCTCATTCAGTCTTTCTATCATTCAATATTATATTTTTACCTATATGGATTCCTTTTACATTAATAATAATAAATATATTGACATCAAACTAGTTAATATATTGTGATTTTAAAAAATTTACATAATTTAAAAAGTATATTATTTTAAATGGTGGAAAAATATATTTTATATTTTATACCTTCTATGGAATATATTACTTCACTTTTGGGTAATTATATTGTCATAAAACATAAATTATATTTATACTCTATATAATATTTACCCATATATTGGTTTAATAAAGAAACAATGAAAAATTCTAATTTGGATTATTTGGAAATGATGATTTCAAAAACAATATATATTTTATCAAAATAAATCTAAAATTACGATAATTGACACGTTAAAACCTATAATATCAATTTATAGAAAAATATATGTTCCTGGGATAATAACAGTTTTTTGGACCCATATTAAAATTACATTTGACATCATAAAATTATATTTCAATTTATACATAAAAAATATTATTTGATAATAATATTTAACTAAAATAATATTGACATTAATTATTTATTTATTTTATAAAAAATAATTTTTTAATTGAAAATATATATTTCACATAAATTGATTTTGTTTTCCATTATAAAAAAAATACAAAATATATGAATCATATTCCTTCATTAAAGAATTATAAATGAAAATATATTTATAATGATCATTAAATAATATTCAAATTATTATTTTTTGGGTCTAGATTTAAATATATTTATTACACCAATGAATTCCCTATGGATACAATTGTGATAGTGATATTTTCATAGCGTGGTACAAGGAACATGGTTTATGACATGATATCGATGAACATAAACATTTCTGATAAACTATTTCGATAATGAATTATTTTTTGAATTTTTGATTGGTCTTTCTCGGGGGAATCTCCCAATGATTCTATATTCGATGGAACCTTTGATAAGTAGGATTAAAATGTTATGAACCTACTATTCAAGGCCATCACATCCTTTTTCGGTACTTTTTTTATTTATCATAACCATATATATATATAATAATCAAATGATCATTGTATCCTGGGTATAATATCAAAGTTTGTGATGGTTAATAGTGTTTTATATCATATAGGATATTACATATAATTTCCCAAAATAACTATTGTTGTGAATGTGTTTTCCATAACATAATTTCACAATAATTCATTTGATTAGTAAAAAAGGAAATCTTATTTGTCGTTGTTTATATCATTATATTACCCCCTATCTTTATAAATATCTATCTCAAAATTTCATTCATATAATAAAATAGACTATGTTACCTTTATTTGATCACCCTTACTAGTTATTAATTTGCTTTCTCATTCTTGTGGATCCACCATAGCACATTTACATGGTGATTAGTCTAGTTTTCTTGAACATTTTATTTATGGTCAAAGATCTTCAACGTAATATCCTCCTATAAAATATCATTTTATAAATTTACAAACTATTGATTTAGTACCAGTGGTTGAACTTGTATGCACATTTTCAATAGAGATACATGGAAGACACTATCTACAAGAGATAGGTTAGGTGTTTCTCTAGTTGATAGACTATTGGTCTTATGTGATCAAGGATCTTAAAGGGTTCAATGTATCATGGAGTATGTTTCCCATTTATCCCAGACCTCATGAATTTATTACATAGTTATTTATGAAAGAGCATTTATATCAATCCTCAAACTCCATGTATCATTGAATATTTTCCTCTATATATTTTTTGACAACCCGATGTGGTTTTCATGTGATAAATAATGGTTTGATCCATCCCTATCATCTAATAGATTATATTGTGTCCAATAATCTTCCTCTCTCAATCATCACCGTTATATGCCAATGTCTGACACCACTACAAACACAATTCCTCATAAGTGACATTTCAATTATTTAATAGAATGTAATTTTATATGATATGTTCAATATGGGAATCTATTGATTCTTGAATCCTTATAAATCTATTGTACAGGATCCCAATATATCCTATAGTGTCTTAATGGGTTCCATAGACTAAAAATAGTATGAAGGAGACATATTGATCTTAATATCAGTATTGTATCCAATGATTTCTCATGTTTTATCCAGAACATGAAGAAAAACATATAATTTCAATTAGATACGATATAGTGTGGATATACATGTAGTATAACCACATGCGTTATTTATATCATGGTGATTTGGTGAAGAGTGAAAAATTCGTTGATGGAAACTAAATTTGTTGATTTGTTTTGGTGATAGAAAACTACCTAGAAGAATTTATTTTCATTTGGTGGCGTGGGAGTCTTATGATGAAATTCATTATAATTTTTTTCAAATATTCATAATATTATAGATAATAGTTAAATTAAACTCATGTAATCATATTTTTTATCCTTTAATTTAAAAAATATAATGATTCGAGAAACAAATTATACAATCTCGATCATCTTGTTATCAGAACAGATTTTTTGAATTAGATCTATATACATCATAGTTCGTTCAAGACGATTAGAAAAGTATGGTCAATTTTCATCATTAATAAGTTCCATTTTTAATTCTAGAAGCAATTGGACACATATCCCGATTTTAAACATTATAACATCATATTTACTAAAGTCTATATCTGGAATAACCGCTACTTTTTTTGTTGCACCATATCATTGTTCTAAGCATCCTTGACAATATCAAGAATAGTTGGATGAGAATAAAAATTATAAAAGTAATATTAGGAACTTGTTACTATTTATATATCCCACCTTTAAATGACAAATAACATTTGACCCTAAAATTACTCATCATGGATAGGGTTTTCAGATTGAATTTACTACTAGAATTTTCCTCTTTTTCTCTACCAAAAATGGAAATAGAATGAACAATCATAATCCTTAATCAGCTCTGACAAACATCATTGGTGCATATTGAGATCACTTTTTTTGAATATATACTCTAGTCTTTTATGACCTATATTTATGTCACAGTTTCCATCATAGTGGTAAGGTTACCAAATAATCAATGTGAAGACCACTTCATCAATTTCTTGATCATGTTTGGAGTAGTTCTACTCGTGAATATTTAATTGAAGGGACATACATTGTATTACCTTTTCATCATTCATGAGTACACTACCCAAGACATTTTTATATGTATCCATATATATCACAAATCGTTCCAAAATAGTTTGTAATGAGAGTACGTGTTTAATGATTGGACTCTTATTCAACTCATTAATTTTCACTTCAAATTTCTCAATAATGAAACAAATGAATCTCTTCAGAGTTATCTTGGATAGTGTGACTAAATTTCATGATATTCGAATTAAAAATGATGATATTACCAAACTAATCTACAAAAATAATATATTTGTATCACATATTTCATACATTACCATCCTTTAATTGCCTCAAAATACGTAAGATCCCCCAATATCCCTGTATTGGGGATAAAATTTCCATGGAATGTTAATTGATCAATACAAAACCCTGTTTTAATATAATTACCACACTTATTTTATTTATATATGGTATTTAATATATAAATTTCATTCTCCTCATATTCCTCATTTATTTTGGAGTATATCATAAAATCGTCTATTTATACAATAATACATTTTTATTATAATACCTAAACAATATATTCATTAACTCAATGATTACTTCTAGAGAATTAGTGATTCCATATGCTATCATTATAAACTCATACATCATGTACCCTGAATGTTAATCTTTCTCAGGGATATACTCAGGGCTGAAAATTAAATTTTTATTTCAAAAATCACATTTGAGGAAAATTTTGGAAACAAAATTAGTTCGAAGTAAAATATTAGTAAACAGGGTAGGATTTCACAATATCAATAAATAGGATACAAAGTTTATTAGAAATGATTTTCCTATATATAGAAACCATTTATTTTACTTATCATTTATCTCTCAGTTTTCCTGGATTAGGTATTCAATATGATTTACTATATTGTCCCTTTTTGTTATGCATTCCTCCAAATTTATCTAGCTTGACTCACATCCCAAAATTAAAACATTTTGTTGATACACACCCTTTGATCTTCATTAATATAAATTTGAATTTTTTTTCTTTTATTCTATTCAAATCCTCAACTGAATCATTGAATTTGAAATACTCTTCCTACATTTTATCTTTATAGTGGATTATGAGCTCTAGATATTTTTTTCACATCCACCATTATGACCAAACCACCCTGGTCCTATTCATTTGAGAAACCACTTTTTATTCCACATCATATATCGAAAGCTTTATTATGTTCCATTTCATGATCCATAGGTTCCCAAAGTAAAATGTTTGTACATTCTAGAAGACGTTGTTACTATTGGATTAGGGAGTTGAGGTTTGTCCTTTCTTAATTTTTCATTTTCCCCTTATTTAATTCATCCCACCATGGCATGGTTTCCATTAATTCAATATATCCTTGGAATTTATATTCATTAACGTTAAATTACTTCTAAAATGTCGTCAAATATATTGGTTTGATATCTCATCCTTATAATCGGCCTAAATGAAACCATGGTTAATATTTGGATTCTCCTCTAGTATTGGTGTCAAGATGCCCAAATTTTCTAGTGGTGAACCCCCTATTCATGAACCATGATGGAAACCTAAATACCACTAAAGAAGTTGAAATGTTCTCAATCAAGTGATATTATCAAGTACATGACTTCTTTATCTCTTATATTGATCCATATTCAATCGGTGATACCTGCATCATGGTTTAATAGTCCATGCAAACCAATGTACCCCAACTATTTTTTTAATACACCACATAATGTGCATCACCATATATAATATGATCTTAATATACATAGGTTGGATCCCATTAAATAAAATTATTTTATTTTAAAAAAACTGATGCAAATCCCCCATCTGATCCAGACATAGACTACCATGCCAATTTCTGTCATCCAAACTCATTCTATATTTTCGAAAGATTTTAAAAACATTCATATTATGTGACATAATTCACTCTTCATTTATGTTGTGATGAACATTTTCTATATCAGGTGGACTTTTCAGATCTATTTGAAGAGCCATATAAGACAAAATTATTATCGACTTGTGTACTTCTAATTTAGATGAGAAATTGTTACCCCACTATCAGTATCAGATGATACACGTCTATCTCATGGGGGAACAACAATAGATAATGGTTTAACTAAATAGTGAACCACATGATCCAATGGGGTAAAAGATTCATATCCATTAACAAACAGACCGTGTATACAATCCTATAGTAGTGATACCGCTGCCAATAAAGGAATCACAAATCAATCCAATATTGAAAATTCACTACATGATTCATCCAATATTCCTTCTCAACATCAATACACCAAACATCAACCAGTGGTTTCTAAAATAAATTTCATCATATATATAAGACAAATAGGATTGAAAAGGGATATATATCTACTAGAAAACCAAACAAATATACAAAAAAAATTTAATTAGTGAGAGAATAGAGGTAATCTAAAATTATTTTAGAATGCATAAAAATTATCTATATTGATTAAATTTGAGGATCACACCTCAAGTAAAAATATAATTCCCCTGATAATGTAGAAAACCAATGACCATTGAATGATTTCCTAATTAGAGTCCAATAAAATAGAAGGCCATCCTTTGATTTAAATTTAATTACAATATGATGGGGGTCCATCAGATTTACAATAGAATGATGTTTCGTATCCTATGAATGGAATATGAAATGTATGGAGGAATAAATTGATGGTTAATATCATCCAAAGTGAGCCACCATGGAGATATTGTAATGTACATAAGCATATTTTAACTCTATAATAGAATCTATAGCTTTAGATAGCCATGTTTTATGTAACACCCGAGACTTTTACGTTATATAAATCATCAAAGGAATCTTTTTCTACACAACACTTGCTTGGCTTGCTTTGCACGCAATCGCGACCTTCCTCGATAGCTTGCGTCGTACGTAATACCGAGTTTCACTAAACAACAATATGCTATTAAAACTAGCCGTTATGAATAGTAATAACCACTTTTTAGAATTTTATAAATTTTATTTTTCAAAATGGACTTCATTTTTGGACTCAGAATATTGAAATTAGCCTAGGGTGAAATTTTGGTATTTTTCTGAAAACTTTCAATTTTTGATGAATAGTGAAACCACTAAGTGGTAGATTAAAAAACTGAATTTTGCATAAAACTTAATTTTACCGCTTCTGTGAATGGAATTTCGAAAATCCGAGATACACGGTTAATATCAAGGACTAAAATGTGGTTCAATGAGATGAAAATAATTTTTTGGTGAATAGTAACTTTTTACCTTTTTTTTACCGCGGTTAATAGTAAATAGGGTAACTAAGGGTAAATATGATATTAATATTACCCTAACACAAGTCCTAATTCTATTGGACAAGTGTAATTCGACCAAAAACAAACTTAGGAATAAAATATGACCATTTAGGCCCACTTGGATTAGATTAGGACATTTATTATTAATTTATTTAAAGAAGGGTTAAAATAGTTAAATTTAAAGTTTAATAAGTAAATCATTTTTAATATGGGGTTATACATAAGATAAATTCGATTGTAAATATTCATTAGAAAGATAAAAAGATATCCTACATGATTATATTTTATTTGTAATTTTTAGACATCAAATAATTTAATTTATTTATGACACAAAGATGATGCAGTAATTATCTTATTAATGAAATATTGACATAATTGATAATATAAATACCAAAATAAATGTAATTTAAGACTTTTTATGAATTCCAATAATTTTCTAGGTTACTATGATATATTAGTGTTGATTTAATCAACTTGGTTCGATCATATATTTCTGATATGACTTTCACAAAAATCATATATCAAATAGTGTCAAAATTGACACAAATTAGTTTTTAAATCAAATATTATATTATTAATTGTTATTTTATTCCAAAAAATCTAAGGTTCGGCCAAATGACTTAGATAAGGATATATATATTAATAATAAACAATTTGGGGTTCGTTTGGCATGTTATAGTAAGTGTATTAACCATATAGTGAAAGAAAACAAAAAGACACGGTAAAAGTTAAATTAATTAACTTAGAGTTAAATCTAATTGATAAGGTTAAAATAATACCCCAAACTTGTCTAAATCCTATTGGTTGATAGGATTTCGACCCATCACCACTTCAGATTCGAAATAAGACCCTTTGGAACCATTATAAACCGATTTTGACTTTAATATAAAATAATATTTTGAGATATTCCTAAGGTGCCCCTCTCCTCCCTTATAAAAGGGCACCTCCTCCCCCTCCTCCTCACACCAATTTGAGCACTCAAGCTCGGCCAACCCCTGCCATTTTCTCCTCTACACTTCCCTAGAATAATCCTAGAGGTCCTGGTCTTCTCCAAAGACCAATATTAGTTCCTTAAGTGGAGGATTCAAAGAGGCGTTCCAAAGAAGAGGTAATATCCATTACCGATCTTTTCAATTTCTTTCTTCTTCAACTTCTTCTTCTTTAGTTGTTTCATGATAAAGTAATAACATCAGTATTACTTACATACTGATATGTTATTATAAATATGAAACAACCCTAATTCACCTTCTATCCATCCTACGGAAAAATGAAATCACCGCGCGTGCGTACGTACGGAATACCGTCTCCACGCCGTGGTGTAATCTATTTTCCACCATCACCTTACAAGGATGGGTATAATGGTGTAATGAGTAACTATATATGATTATTATGAAGTAATATTGATACTGAAATAATATATATATACTCCAATACAATTCCACGATCATAGGAACGATATCATCACTCGTGCGTACGTACGGAATACCGTCTCCACGATGTGATGCGACTCGTTCTACATGATCTTCATTTCATAATGATTATATAAATGAATTGAATGAATGAATATGGTATATACTACACTAATACCATTCTGGAAATGAATTATCTATAACCTAAAGATAAGAATAAGAATTTATTCAACAAAACACGCATAAGAACAAAAAGTTATAAAGACCCGAGTAACAAGTAACAATGAAATATTACTAACAAGAAGCTAATAATATGACCATATATGATATCATATCAATATTTATGATTCTGGAATAAGTCAATAACATTATTTAAACCATTATACAGGAGCTTCGGACACGAACAAAGCAAATCGGACCTAAGGTAAGGGAAATATCACAATCTCATTTTTATCCGAGATTGTTTATTCGTAAGTATTTACTGGGGTGTATTTTGTCATCCACATCCATGTTTCATCAAAATGTAATATTATTTCCATCCACCTACAATTGTTTAAATCCATTTTTACCCTTTGGTGAGTTTTTAGTAATATGTATGAAAGGAATCTTTTGTCGTACGAGGTACTTTTTGACTTTTCCGACAAAAGTACGAAGAATGTTTTTTTAACTTATACGGCATGAATAGATTTTTAAAACATTATTTCCAAGAAGCTTCCTTTACAAGTTCTCAAGTTTATTTTTAATCAAATTATTTTATTTTAAAGTTATATGACATGTTATGAAAGGAAAAATGTTTTTGAAGAAGAAAGGATATTTTCCTCAAGAATGGAGTTCAAGTGTTTTATCAAAATTATTTTCCATCTAAGATAATAAAGGGTTCTGTTTTTATCCCTATTATTACATTGATTTGATCATGTTGTGATGGAATTATTTTTATGAATTCCTTTATCTTATATGAATTGATTTATGATGTCATGATGTTTCAAGAATCCCATTTTTGTTACATGTGTTATGCGATGATGTATGTTTTATGATTATGTGGCACACATAAGAAAGGATTCATTATAAGATGGGTGGGACCTATATCTCCCTCCAATGCATTGGGTAAAGATTTTATATCTCATGAGATAGACATGGCTGGAACGGAAGGTTATTTCGGTTCAGTGATACAGGACTGAAACGAGGAGTGAACTCGGTTCAGAAAGGGACTTTGTCCACTAAGATAGTCTTGGCAATGAGTCACGACTAACAAGAAATGATTTCCATGATTATGTGTGCAGGACACAAAGTTTCAAGTTTTATGTTATGATTATGGGGATCTCATTTTCACTTCTATGAATTATTCCATGATAAGATATTATGATCTCTTTTGCAGGTTTTGATTTTCAAAAAGATATGATATGATTTTTATTTCCTTTATTTTCCCTTGCTGAGCATTTGAGCTCACCCTTTTATGTTTTCTTTTCCCCAGGTCAGGAAGATGGATATTAAGTAGAATATGCTAAAAGGGACCCTAGATATGATGAAATAAATGGGAGACACTGTAGAAGATTTATGAACCAGTTGTTTATGTTTCCCAGTTTCTAAAGACACTATACCTATACGGTCCTTTGTGGTTTTGTCATATGTTGTAATAAGTGTGCTTCAATTTTGAAGTAGTAACAATGTATGTAAAGTATGGGTCGTTATAGTTGGTATCAGAGGGAAGGTATAGTCAACCTTTGGAAACTAGGATGTGAAAGCCTTAGTAAGAACCCTAAGGATAAGTCTAAGCATAGTACACAATCTTAGTGTTTTAGAAATGGCCTTGAATAACCTAGGATAAGACCATAAGCATGAAAATTTTATTCTTGAATTATGTGGTTTCCTATTATAATTAGTGTTGCTCACACTATTCTTCTTGGTTTTAGTCAATGGCTGGAACCCGAAGGAACCGTGTTAATGCGGAATGCGATGGGCAATGCAATGATTGTCCCCCTGAGCAACCAAACGATATGGGAGCTGGAATGCAAAATCTTGTAGCCATGCTCACACAACATTCTCAAGCTATGAATCATGCAGGATTTCCAAACGAGCAAAGGAGGGAGCAACATTATGTTGAATCCTTCATGAGGCAGCGTCCACCTTCTTTCAGCGGGTCTACTGATCCATTAGTTGCTGAACAATGGATTAGTACTACTGAAAAGATATTTTCAGTTCTTCAATGTTCTAAACATGATAAAGTCATCCTAGCAGTGTATCGTTTGGAAGGAGATGCTGATCAATGGTGGAATCTTGTTAAGAATACGAGGAAAAGGGATGAAATTGAGTCTATGGAATGGGACGAGTTCAAGAACTTATTTTTCAATAAGTACTTCCCTCGTATTCTCCGAACAAAGATGGAGAAAGAGTTTCTTGAACTGAAGCAAAGGGATGATGAATCTGTTGGTACCTATGAAGCAAATTTTACAAGATTGGAAAGGTACGCTTCTGGTATTATTATCCAACCTGAGAGTAAGATCGATCGATTCTTTAGTGGCTTAAAACCAAGTCTTCGAAGGGCGTTAGCCATAAGGGACTTCAATAGCTACGAGGAAATCGTTCGATGTGCTCTCAAAGTAGAGATGGAGATTGGAGTAACCCATCAGTCACATGGGTTTGATAAGAAGAGGAAGATGGAATTCAAAGAAAAATCTAAAGAGCACACAGAAAAGAAGATGAGCTTTTACTTATGCTCAAAGTGTGGAAAGAAACATGGAGGGAGTTGTCTTAAAGGGACAAGTAAATGTTTTAAATGTGGAAAAGAAGGTCATCGGGCATTTGAATGCCGTGATAATGGGTAGAAGATGTCTAATGACGCAAACAATGGAAGGGATACACAGAATGAACCTACTACACTTCAATGTTTCAAGTGCAAGGAGATGGGACATTATGCCAATCAATGCCCAAATCCAAGGGTTGATGATGATGGTCGACGTCAACAAACTCTTAAGGCTAAAGACAAAGGAAAGTCACATGCAATTTCTATCAGCGATGTGGAGTACGATAACGATGTGGTGAAAGGTACAGTTACCATCCACTCTAAAGTAGTAAATGTTTTATTTGATTCTGGATCCACCCACTCTTTTATTTCTGAAGACTTTTCTAAGGATATCACCGTATTACCTCAACAATTAGATGTTGAGTTAGGTGTGACAACACCTAATGGCACATCAATCGCATCAAAAGTTTATAATTCTTCTCCGATCGAAGTTTTTGGGAAAGTGCTTCCTGCAAATCTTGTGATCCTTCCTTTAGTGGAATTTGATGTGATTCTTGGCATGGATTGGCTTTCTCTACATGGATCTCATATCGATTTCCAAAGAAGGGATGTCACATTTCATATTCCAGATCAATCTACGATCGTCTATCGATGCAAGGATGAATATAACCTTCCAGTGGAAATTTCTTCCATCTTATGGGTCTTGATTCCACTAAATGAAGGTTATTTATCTCAAATGGTTGGTGAGAAACTCACAATTAAGAATATGCCCATTGTACGGGAGTTTGATGATGTCTTTCCGGAGGAATTACCGGGTCTTCCACCAAATCGTGAAGTTGAGTTTTCAATAGAACTCGTACCGGGTGCTTTGCCTATTTCAAAGACACCTTATAGAATGACCCCAATTGAGTTGCAGGAATTGAAGAAGCAACTCCAAGAGAATCTTGATAAGGGATTCATACGCCCTAGTGCGTCACCTTGGGGAGCACCTGTTCTATTTGTAAAGAAGAAAGATGGATCAATGAGACTCTGCATTGATTATCGAGAACTTAACAAGATCACTATCAAGAACAAATATCCTCTCCCACGCATTGATGACTTATATGACCAACTACGTGGAGCTCAATACTTTTCCAAGATTGATCTCCATTCAGGGTATCATCAATTAAGGGTCAAAAGGGAGGATATACCAAAGACGGCTTTCCGTACAAGGTATGGACACTATGAATTTATAGTGATGCCATTTGGTCTTACTAATGCCCCTGCTATCTTCATGGATCTAATGAATAGAGTCTTTAGAGGCTATCTTGATCAATTTGTGGTAGTTTTATAGACGATATTCTTGTCTATTCAAAGAGCAAGGAAGAGCATGAAGATCACTTGAGAATTATATTGAAGACCCTGAGAAAGGAGAAGCTTTATGCCAAATTTACCAAGTGTGAATTTTGGCTTAAAAAATTTGCATTTTTGGGTCACATAATCTCAAAAGAGGGGATATCTGTGGATCCAGAAAAAACAGAGGTTATCGAAAGATGGTCAAGACCAACAACAGTAACTGAGATCCGAAGTTTTCTTGGTTTGGCTGGATATTATCGACGTTTTGTAAAAGATTTTTCACGATTATCTAATCCAATCACCAAGTTGACTCGGAAAGGAGTTAAGTTTGTCTGGACAGAGGAATGTGAAGAAAATTTCAAGGAGTTGAAAAGAAGGTTATCTAGTGCACCTGTGCTCACACTGCCTTGTAGTGGAGAAAGGTTTGTGATCTACAGTGATGCATCCAAGAAGGGATTGGGGTGTGTTCTTATGCAAAATGATATGGTGATAGCTTATGCCTCACGACAGTTGAAAATCCATGAGCAAAATTACCCAACACATGATTTGGAGTTGGCTGCGGTAATCATTGCATTAAAGATTTGAAGGCATTACCTTTATGGTGAAAGGTGTGATATTTATACTGATCATAAAAGTTTAAAGTATATTTTCACACAAAAGGAGCTGAATATGCGTCAAAGAAGATGGTTGGAGCTGATTAAGGATTATGACTTCCCAATACATTACCACCCTGGGAAAGCAAACAAGGTGGCAGATGCATTAAGTCGACAAGACCATGCTAGTTTATCCATGATGAGGATCACAAAAGATCCAATATTTATGGATTGACAAAGGATGGATCTTGGAATTATAATGGAAGGGGAAAAATCTTATCTTTCTCAAATGAATGTTCAACCATCTATACATGTGAAGATTAAAGAGTCACAGAAAGAAGATGTCGAGTTACAAAAGAAGGTGAGAAATGTTCCTGAATTCAACCTTGATTGTGATGGGATAATAAAGTTCAGGAATCGGGTTTGCGTTCCTCCCATCCCCGAATTAAAGAATGAGCTGCTGGATGAGGCTCATAGTTCATCATTCTCTATTCATCCTGGAAGCACGAAGATGTATAGGGACCTGAAAGAGTACTTCTGGTGGGATGGCATGAAAAGAGATGTTGCTGAATATGTCTCTCGATGCTTGGTTTGTCAACAAGTTAAAGTTGAGAGACAGAAGTCTAAGGGGATGTTACAACCATTACCCATACCCGAATGGAAATGGGAAAACATCACTATGGACTTTGTCACAGGACTTCCTAAAACATCCAAAGGCAATAATGCTATCTGGGTCATAGTTGATCGTCTTACAAAGTCTGCACACTACATTCCTATTAGAGAGGATTTCTCTCTAGATCAGCTTGCCAGGATATATGTAAAGGAAGTGGTAAGATTACATGGAGTACCACTTTCTATTATATCTGATCGGGATCCAAGATTTACCTCGAAGTTCTGGCGAAGTCTTCAAAATACTCTGGATACAGAGTTGAGTTTCAGCACTGTTTATCATCCCCAGACAGACGGTCAGTCTGAGAGAACAATTCAAACCCTAGAAGATATGTTGAGAGCTTGCTCTATGGATTTCAAAGGAGGTTGGGATCAACACCTACCTTTGGTGGAATTTTCTTATAATAATAGCTTTCACTCCAGTATTCAGATGGCTCCTTATGAAGCTCTCTATGGAAAGAAATGCAGGAATCCAACTTGCTGGGATGAAGTTGGGGAAAGAAAGCTATTAGGACCTGATCTCGTTGATGAAATGGCAGAAAAGGTCAGATCTATTCAAAAACACATAAGAGCAGCTCAGAGTCGACAGAAAAGTTATGCCGACAATCGAAGAAAAGTCCTAGAGTTTTAAGTGGGTGATAAAGTGTTCTTACGAATATCTCCCTGGAAGAGGGTTATCAGATTTGGAAAGAAGGGGAAGTTGAGCCCTAGATATATCGGTCCTTTCAAAATACTGGATCGTGTTGGGAAGGTAGCTTACCGATTGGCGCTTCCACCGAATCTCTCTAAAGTTCACGATGTGTTCCATGTATCTCTCCTGAGAAAGTACATACCAGATCCTTCACATGTACTCAGCTCAGAAGTTGTACCGCTGGAGCAAGATCTTTCTTATGAAGAACAACCGATAGAGATTCTGAATCATAGCGAAAAAGTCCTACGAAACAAGACCACTCGCTTAGTGAAGGTTTTATGGAGGAACCACCAACTTGAAGAAGCTACATGGGAGCTCGAGGATATGATGAGGGAGAAGTATCCTCATCTGTTTGTAACAAAGTGACGAATTTCGAGGGCGAAATTCTTTTTAAGGGGGGTAGAATGTAACACCCAAGACTTTTACGTTATATAAATCATCAAAGGAATCTTTTTCTACACAACACTTGCTTGGCTTGCTTTGCACGCAATCGCGACCTTCCTCGATAGCTTGCGTCGTACGCAATACCGAGTTTCACTAAACAACAATATGCTATTAAAACTAGCCGTTATGAATAGTAATAACCACTTTTTAAAATTTTATAAATTTTATTTTTCAAAATGGACTTCATTTTTGGACTCAGAATATCGAAATTAGCCTAGGGTGAAATTTTGGTACTTTTCTGAAAACTTTCAATTTTTGATGAATAGTGAAACCACTAAGTGGTGTGTTAAAAAACTGAATTTTGCATAAAACTTAATTTTACCGCTTCTGTGAATGGAATTTCGAAAATCCGGGAGACACGGTTAATATCAAGGACTAAAATGTGGTTCAATGAGATGAAAATAATTTTTTGGTGAATAGTAACTTTTTACCTTTTTTTTACCGCGGTTAATAGTAAATAGGGTAACTAAGGGTAAATATGATATTAATATTACCCTAACACATCTCCTAATTCTATTGGACAAGTGTAATTCGAGCAAAAACAAACTTAGTAATAAAATATGACCATTTAGGCCCACTTGGATTAGATTAGGACATTTATTATTAATTTATTTAAAGAAGGGTTAAAATAGTTAAATTTAAAGTTTAATAAGTAAATAATTTTTAATATGGGGTTATACATAAGATAAATTCGATTGTAAATATTCATTAGAAAGCTAAAAAGATTTCCTACATGATGATATTTTATTTGTAATTTTTAGACATCAAATAATTTTATTTATATATGACACAAAGATGATGGAGTAATTATCTTATTAATGAAATATTGACATAATTGATAATATAAATAACAAAACAAATGTAATTTAAGACTTTTTATGAATTCCCCTAATTTTCTAGGTTACTATGATATATTAGTGTTGATTTAATCAACTTGGTTCGAACATATAATTCTGATATGACTTTCACAAAAATCATATATCAAATAGTGTCAAAATTGACACAAAATAGTTTTTAAATCAAATATTATATTATTAATTGTTATTTTATTCCTAAAAATCTGAGGTTCGGCCAAATGACTTAGATAAAGATATATATATTAATAATAAACAATTTGGGGTTCGTTTGGCATGTTATAGTAAGTGTATTAACCATATAGTGAAAGAAAACAAAAAGACACGGTAAAAGTTAAATTAATTAACTTAGAGTTAAATCTAATTGATAAGGTTAAAATAATACCCCAAACTTGTCTAAATCCTATTGGTTGATAGGATTTCGACCCATCACCACTTCAGCTTCAAAATAAGACCCTTTGGAACCATTATAAACCGATTTTGACTTTAATATAAAATAATATTTTGAGATATTCCTAAGGTGCCCCTCTCCTCCCTTATAAAAGGGAACCTCCTCCCCCTCCTCCTCACACCAATTTGAGCACTCAAGCTCGGCCAACCCCTGCCATTTTCTCCTCTCCACTTCCCTAGATTAATCCTAGAGGTCCTGGTCTTCTCCAAAGACCAAT
Source organism: Viscum album (assembly GCA_963277665.1). Lineage (NCBI taxonomy): Eukaryota > Viridiplantae > Streptophyta > Magnoliopsida > Santalales > Viscaceae > Viscum > Viscum album. The sequence continues at coordinate 1,683,488,761 of OY728161.1, read as the reverse complement.
ATTAGTTCCTTAAGTGGAGGATTCAAAGAGGCGTTCCAAAGAAGAGGTAATATCCATTACCGATCTTTTCAATTTCTTTCTTCTTCAACTTCTTCTTCTTTAGTTGTTTCATGATAAAGTAATAACATCAGTATTACTTACATACTGATATGTTATTATAAATATGAAACAACCCTAATTCACCTTCTATCCATCCTACGGTAAAATGAAATCACCGCGCGTGCGTACGTACGAAATACCGTCTCCACGCCGTGGTGTAATCTATTTTCCACCATCACCTTACAAGGATGGGTATAATGGTGTAATGAGTAACTATATATGATTATTATGAAGTAATATTGATACTGAAATAATATATATATACTCCAATACAATTCCACGATCATAGGAACGATGTCATCACTCGTGCGTACGTACGGAATACCGTCTCCACGATGTGATGCGACTCGTTCTACATGATCTTCATTTCATAATGATTATATAAATGAATTGAATGAATGAATATGGTATATAATACACTAATACCATTCTGGAAATGAATTATCTATAACCTAAAGATAAGAATAATAATTTATTCAACAAAACACGCATAAGAATAAAAAGTTATAAAGACCCGAGTAACAAGTAACAATGATATATTACTAACAAGAAGCTAATAATATGACCATATATGATATCATATCAATATGTATGATTCTGGAATAAGTCAAAAACATTATTTAAACCATTATACAGGAGATTCGGACACGAACAAAGCAAATCAGACCTAAGGTAAGGGAAATATCACAATCTCATTTTTATCCGAGATTGTTTATTCGTAAGTATTTACTGGGGTGTATTTTATCATCCACGTCCATGTTTCATCAAAATGTAATATTATTTCCATCCACCTACTATTGTTTAAATCCATTTTTACCCTTTGGTGAGTTTTTATTAATATGTATGAAAGGAATCTTTTGTCGTACGAGGTACTTTTTGACTTTTCCGACAAAAGTACGAAGAATGTTTTTTTTAACTTATACGGAATGAATAGATTTTTAAAACATTATTTCCAAGAAACTTCCTTTACAAGTTCTCAAGTTTATTTTTAATCAACTTCTTTTATTTTAAAGTTATATGACATTTTATGAAAGGAAAAATGTTTTTGAAGAAGAAAGGATATTTTCCTCAAGAATGGAGTTCAAGTGTTTTATAAAAATTATTTTCAATCTAAGATAATAAAGGGTTCTGTTTTTATCCCTATTATTACATTGATTTGATCATGTTATGATGGAATTATTTTTATGAATTCCTTTATCTTATATGAATTGATTTATGATGTCATGATGTTTCAAGAATCCCATTTTTGTTGCATGTGTTATGCGATGATGTATGTTTTATGATTATGTGGCACACATAAGAAAGGATTCATTATAAGATGGGTGGGACCTATATCTCCCTCCAATGCATTGGGTAAAGATTTTATATCTCATGAGATAGACATGGCTGGAACGGAAGGTTATTTCGGTTCAGTGATACAGGACTGAAACGAGGAGTGAACTCGGTTCAGAAAGGGACTTTGTCCACTAAGATAGTCTTGGCAATGAGTCATGACTAACAAGAAATGATTTCCATGATTATGCGTGCATGCCACAAAGTTTCAAGTTTTATGTTATGATTATGGGGATCTCATTTTCACTTCTATATATTATTCCATGATAAGATATTATGATCTCTTTTGCAGGTTTTGATTTTCAATAAGATATGATATGATTTTTATTTCCTTTATTTGCCCTTGCTGAGCATTTGAGCTCACCCTTTTATGTTTTCTTTTCCCCAGGTCAGGAAGATGGATATTAAGTAGAATATGCTAAAAGGGACCCTAGATATGATGAAATAAATGGGAGACACTGTAGAAGATTTATGAACCAGTTGTTTATGTTTCCCAGTTTCTAAAGACACTATACCTATACGGTCCTTTGTGGTTTTGTCATATGTTGTAATAAGTGTGCTTCAATTTTGAAGTAGTAACAATGTATGTAAAGTATGGGTCGTTATATTTTACTAATGGTCCCTTTGGGTTAAGATCTATGGTGTCCAATGGAGGGAGATTAGATGATAACATAAGAGGAAATAAATGAGTGTGTGATATTATCATGAATATCCCCACCCTCTCATGAGAGGGGGAGGGAGGAGGAAAACACCAATTTCATGTCTCCAAGGAATAGCAATGTGATAGGAACCGAAGAGAAAATTTTATTGTGTGTATATATACTCTTATAGATATCCTCAATCTACACAATAACTTCATAGTAACATGTTCAAAGATCCACCTTAAACTAATATAGGTTTCAATGTTCATATAAATTCCCTATTATTTATTACACATTAATTTTTTATTCATTATATAAAAGTAAACATAATAAGAGATGAAATATTAAAAATTCCAATTTCATTGGGAATTACCTACATAAAATAACATATTAAAGATGGTATATTACAAAATTTTTGAAAATTCATAAATATGAGTTTCAATTCAATTTTTTTTAAAACTATATGGGATAAAATTTTAAAACACATTAAACATTGGTGAGATGTAAAACCAATTAAGGGAATAAAAAAGAAATATGTTGATAAATGATTCAAGAAATGTATATCAATGAGGAATAAAAAGTATACGAATCTTAAACATGATCAATTGTGCATTATATGGAATGATAAAAAATACATTTGAAATGTGGAGAAACTTAAAATAGTACATCATAAATATGTGTCAAGGATAAACCACCATGAAATCACTATTGAAAGAGTCCCATAATGGAATCTAGTTCACTCCCTGACCCATCAGTATTTCTTATGAGACTAATCATTACCCAATCTGTTGGAGTTCCATATAATTCTACGTGTACCTTTTACATTAAATGAATTATCATGCTGAAGTGTCCCACATAAATCATACAACAAGGATTTATTCATCATAATATATTATTATATTATTAATCAGTGAGGAATACAGTAATGTAATTCCTAATTAAAATATTTATTTGTTTCTAAATTTGAATTAAGATTGAATGAAATCAGTATGGTATTCACTACTCTATTGTTTTAGCATGGAAAATCGTGTAGAAATTTTGGAAAAATAACAGTGTCACATAAAAATTCAGAATATCGGTTTATTGACAGCTGAAGTAATCTATATTAATTTTGACATAAATTCGATATTAAAGGAAATGTATAATATAAGGTCCCATAAAAATTAAATATAGAAAAAAATACATATGTTAAAGAGGATACCTGAATATGTTGGGGAAAGTAAATGGCCCCTTACTACGAATGACTTTGGAAAACACAACTGTGTATTCCCTCACAATGGGAATGTTATCAAGGATAGATCATTCTATATACACAATTATTAAGGTAAATATAATTGTTTATAGGGAAATAATATAAATGATTTAGATGTTGGTTCTAATGAAGATATATCCTTCTCTATGCACATTTATATAATCGATTGAAGATTCTCAATACAGGAAGTGATTTCATTATCACTGAAATATATGTTGGCTCAGTACAAGGAAATCCAATAAATTCCCATAAAATCGTAAAATTTAAGCAATGAAATCATGATATGGTTCACTAGAATGTTCAGTACAAAAATTATGACATGTGTGGAGTTATATACATGGGATACAATAATTTCATTTTTTTCAATTTTAACTAATAGATCTAAATCCATGATCTATGATGGGGTTTGAATAGATCTACTAAACATTTAATAGAGGAAGGAATGAACGAACCAGAGTCCAAAAGACATTATCAATTATAAAATGAATAAATAGAGTACATGTCACAAAATCATTGTCAATATCCACCTCAGCAGTTGTGATGGGAAAAGCACACCCATTCTACCTTGGAGGTTGTAGGTTTTCCCTAAAAAAGTGGAATATAGAATTTGATTTCAATATACCCTTAAATAATGTATTTTATGAATAGAACAAATTTTTGATGGTTTACTGTATAATTCCTTTCCTATATCACATTAGTGGGTTTCTCCAATTGGAAATCACTAGCTAGGTTCCCTTTCTTCATGCACCTAAAGTATTTCTTCATCCAACTTAGTAAATTTGTATGGTGCTTCATTCCTCAACCTTAACATGTGTGATGTATAAATTTTATGGATCCATTATATTTATCCATAGAACAACCAGAATACAATTCCACATTCCTCTTCTTATCAATATGATAACATTCATATTTTATTACCTCTATTTCAACATTGAGGGCACATCATATATTATTTTCATGGCTATAAATGTCATGGATCAATAGGGATTTTCATCGTCTAGGGTTTAGTGCACCAATGAAGCATTAATCCTTTCATTCATGGGTAATGACAAAGTTAGGGTCATATTAGGAAATTATTGATTTGTTTTCATCATACATCTTGAAAGATTCCTCAACATTTTTCTCGAGGGAATCCGAGTCCGATTCTAATTAAAGATGTAGCATGTGATGAAAATATTTATCAAGAATATATTTTTTTGGAATTCCATGCACACAATCTCCGTGATCAATACCTCATGATTTATTTTGTTGATCAGTGACATCTACTGATCAACTTCACCTTAAATATAATAACTTGAATGTAAAAAACATATGTTGATCATAAAATTTAATGATAAATTAGATCGAGTCGAATGATTTGATCCATTATTCGATGATTATTGAATAAAATAACCCATTGAATGTTGGTGGAACTTACATTAAAAAGGAATAAATTTTATCTTATTCTCTGTTATGGGGATATTTTTTGTTCTCATTATCTTGGTTTTTATTCAAACATGGGATATCTGAGAGGGCTTCATCGTGAAGTTCATGATTCATTCCTTTATCGGGTAAGGAATCTCATTGTGGAAGCAATTACATTAACCATAACATTTATTGTTTAACCAATTCCACCTATTTCATAAAATTTTATAAAATGAAAGGAAAATAAGTGATAAGTAATTTTTGTAAAACTATTTAACCCATGTTGGTAGAATCCATTGATTCTAAAGGTATAACATATAAATTACATGTAATTTAAAAACTGGTTAATTTCTAGTCTTCAATCATTTATATAAGTGATCAATTTTATAACATATAATCTTATTAGAATTTTTTTGTTCCTATAAAAATGGTTATCAATTAGATTATGATTTTACTAACTCATATCCCTCACGAGTGTCAAACTAATTGTTCAATGTGTCATATTTTTTTGTACCTAGTTACACTAAGTTAGACAATGTACCCCTTTTCAAGGTTATTACCACTAGATAAATATAATCTAGAATCAAATTCAGTTATTGTATCCAAATATGAATGTATTTCCTTGATAGAAGACTTACTATATACTTACAAAAATTTATGAATGTAACCTTATAAGAAAGCATATCCATAAGTATTTAACTAGAGATTTAAAATCATAATACCAAAAACAAATGAAGTATTTTCCATTGATACAAACTATTACAACTATGTTTTTTATTACACATTAAATTATAATTTATTAAACAAAATATCAAATAATAAAACATAAAACCTTAATAATAATTTTTTATATAATAATTAGGTAAATATCATAACATCAAGAACATAGGCTGTAACAACTTTATTGAAAAAATTGTTAATATGCTTCTAAAACTCTATAGATTTTATATTTTTAGAAGATAACTTGAGGAATAACAAATGAAATGGGTGCGATATAAATCCTAGAAAGGGAATAAAGATAGAAAATGGTGATAAATGAAAAAAATATGCATACCAAAGGGGAATAAAAAGTGTAGTGATCATAGACATGAATAATGAAACATGATATAGAATGAAAATCACGTCATTAAAAATGAGAAAAAATATAAACCAATGCATCATAAAAATAATTCAAGAATAAAATTATAATACATAATGGTAAAAATTTATATAATGGAATTATGTTCACTACACGTCTAAAAATGTCACGACCCAACCCACAGCGCCCGTGCTGTGACTACCCCAAGCCGGCCTTCCTTATATCTGGGGCTGGCGACTAGCACCAAATATGTAATTCACTAGAACTGGGAAGGAATTTCCTTTATAACATGTAAACACACAACCAATTACATAGAAAGATATTCACTCATGTAAACTGAATACTATAAAGAGTGACTACAATTGAAAAAGGTGACAAAATACAAGCCCAACTGGAAATTACGAGGAGAACTGGAACGTACAAGACGACTGATAGGTGAAAAGTAGCTCATGGAACATCCACAATGATTCCCACCTGAAGGGTGGGTACATATCGCCTCCTCAGTACTTCATGTCCACCCGTCTCCTCTGCAAACCGACTCGACGTATTGTCCACCTCCGATCATCGCCCAGTCCTGGTACCCTCATCCTCCGTCAGCGCTACCTGTCATCTTCATCCAACACAACAAGTTACAGGCATAGCCCGTACAGGGGTGAGTATAACGATACTCAGTAGGGACCCCGAGACCATCATGGTCTAACAATATCCACCAAGGATAAACAAATAAGTATGAAATCAATAGATAACTCTACGTAGATATATGCCCATACATATACCTAAGTTATCAAGTAATCCATCTCAATCATTATGAAACACAGAGGTTCTGACGCGGTTCACACCAGGTATATCATTAGGTAGAGTAGTAGAGATGATTATATTTAAATAATAAATCATCTTACTCTGTTAAGTGACTCTACTGATAACCTATACAGATTCTGTAGGAGCATATCCACACAGGGTCGCTGGAGCTGACCCACACAGGATCACTAAGAGCTGACCCACATAGGATAGAAAGGAGTTGACCCAGAGAGGATCGTTGGAGTTGACCCACATAAAATCTCTAGGAGCAGACCCACACAGGATCACTGAATCTGATCCACACAGGATCGCACGGAGCAGACCCACACATGATCACTAGGAGGTGACCCACACAACATCCCTTAGAGCTGACCCACACAGGATCACTAAGAGCTGGCCCACAACGGATCATAAAAAGTAGGCTCAAAAATGATCTCTAAGAGATTACCCACATATTATAGTTAGGATATGACCAACACTTGATAGATAGTAGCACTATTCTCATCATTGCCAGCTACCGGTTTTCCATACTAGGCATGATCGTCTTTGGGAGAGTCTGCTCCCCAAGACACTGGCTGATTCTCCAACAGCCATGATGTCCCAAGAAGAAGTATCTTAAAAGAACACCACGTTATAGGGGTCTCAATGCAATATACAACGTGTCATTCGGACCCCCGGTCTATGAGTTATTAGCATTTTAGTCCCGAGGGCCATGTTGGATTCGTGCTCGATCCAACCCGACTATTCCCCAAAATTATCCGAAACCCCAGTGGGGTATACCAAAGGGGTCATCTCACAGTATTATTTTCATCACTGCTGATGGTTCTTCCAACAGACGTCTGACGCAAAAGTTACGACCAAAAGAAAGTAAATTGGTTGAATTGGGTCCGAGTCTAGTCTTACCAAGTCGAACTGACCCAACTTGACCTGGCCAGGCTCACTAGTTCTGGTTCGGCCCAATGAGCGGCCCGACCTGTTTGATTCAGTCTGGCTATGGGGCAGTCTGGCCTGTTGGGTCCGGCCCGGCAGGCCTCTAGGGGCTACGGAGGGCCACGGGTGTCCATGAGGCCGTGAAGGGTGTCGTGAGGGTGCGTGACCGCAGAGCGGCTCACCCGGAACCCTTCACATTAGAGCGGTATCAAGAGACTCAACAAAATTAGGAGTCATGAACAACAAACTCTTCAATTTAATATGATTCTTAGATCAAATCGTTTTGGTTGATCCATGTTCCCCATTCATTCCATGAACAAGTAAATTAAACGAGAGAATTCAAGAATTTAATAATAACCACTAGCTTGGATTTTTTGTTGACATTGGAACGAGGAGGAGTTACATACGTAGATTCGTCATAGATGAAGACGTCCCACATTAGAGTAAGTTGAAGATATCAGTGTTCGTCACGCCCGCCACAGGCCTCTGATCCCGGGCTCAATCTTTGGTTCTTCGTAGTCGAAGGTGTTCTTCGTTAGCGAGAGAATTATTTGTTAGAGAAGCGTAATGTTTCTCCAATTGTTGGGTATCACGGATCTTTACTAGCTCTTCTTCACATGGTAAAGCTATCCCAAATTCTTCTCCCATGCTCCATATAAATTAAAGATACGGGAGGTATGTAACAATCATGGAATTTATGATGGTTCATTTATTAAGAACCTTCCTAAATTACAACGACATTATTACTTAGTATTTAAAAAGGGTCAATCCAATTAATTTACGTTGGAAAAATTATTTGGGATAATTCCAAGGGACTTCCCAACATTTAAGAGGGGTTAAGGTGGTCCCTACAACCATGAATTCCCAAAAAGGGGTTTTATTTCAGGTGGTCCCCAAATCATTTAATAAAAGTGGGAGCTTTTAGTTCTGGTGGTCCCCACCTTTTTAATAGCCACATGGGTGGTTTTAAAAAATAAAAATGTTAAACATTTTTATTTTTTATTTTATTCTTTCATGAAAAAAAAACTAGCATTCACCCTTGACCAACATTCATCGAGGTGAAAGTATCCTCAAGCGAAAACTGGAGCTGTGAGTTCAACGGTGTTCTCATATTTCAATTCCGGGCATTGGTTAAAAAGTTACAAAAACTAACATGCACGTTTTGTGAACATACAAGGAAAAAAATTCAGAAATCCCCCTGGGAACTCTGGGCCTCGAGAACACACATCTTAAATTATAATGGACTCATAAAATAGATAATTATTTTTAAAAAAATAATGTAAATTCTGAGTCGTAAATTTAACTCCATATCAGGTATTTTCATCCCCAAAAGCCACAACTGGATCTAGTAATATAAGTGGGGGTAATGAGCAGGAATCTAAACCTCTCTCTCTAATGTGCTCTCCTGGAGGTTCCTGTGCTGCCAGGGAACATGCCACAGTGTTATCGACAGTCCACGAAGGACCCCCTCTTGTCAATCAACAATATCAACTGGAACCTACAAAAACATCGCCCCATCATCAACGTCCAGCTCACTGTGGTTGATGATATGAGAAGGTTCGTGCACGTATCTCCTGAGCTGGGATACATGGAAGACATCATGAACCCCATGCAACTAAGTTGGAAGAGCTATGCAAAAAGCCACCTCACCAAATCTACCAAGGACATGAAAAGGTCTTATGAACCATGAAAATAACTTTCCACCGTTTCCAAATCTCCAAAAACCTCATTGAGGAGAATCCCTTTGAAAGACATGGTCACCATCCATGAACTCTTGAGGTCTCTGTCTCCTATCGGCACACAACATCTACCTACTATGTTCAGTCTTCCTCCGTAGATGGATGATCTGCACATTATCTATGGTAGCGTGTATCATCTCTTGTCCCACTAGTGCTGACTCCCCAAGGTCAGTCTAGAAAAATGGTGATCTACACGGTAACCCTTACAACGCCTCAAAAGGGGCCATCCAAATGTTATAGTGATAGTTGTTATTGTATGCAAACTCTAGCAAAGGAATGTGTTCCTCCCAGCTGCAACCAATGTCGAGGACACAAGAACGCAGAATGTCCTTAAGGGTCGGAATGGTCTACTTAGTCTGGCTACCTGTCTAAGGATGGAAGGTGGTACTAAAACGAAGTTGCGTTGTGAAAGCCTCATGCAACCCCATCCATAGATGAGAAGTAAAACATGCATCATGATCAGAGGCAATGGTTGAGGGTACTCCAGGTAGCCACACAATCTCCTCCTCATAGAGGCATCCTAGGATCTCTACTGAACCCTCTTCTCTCATCTGTATGAAGTTGGAAAACTTGGTGATTCGGTCGAAAATCACCCAATTCTAGTCATGACCCTTGGATTTATGTGGATGTCCTGTCAAAAATTCCATAGATATCTCATCCCACTTCCACTCATGAACCTATAAAGGGTTAACTAAGACTGCTGGTACCTAATGCTTCCCCTTCATTTGCTGACAAGTGAGGCACCAAGAAACAAACTCTGCTACTACTTTCTTCATTTCCGAGCCATAGGTGCTGTCATCAGAGATCCAGTTACATCTTCCCCACAGTTGGATGTACCGCTTGAAGGGATGTGTGGAACAATCTGAAAAGATCCTTCTAAAGTGACACTAGAACCATGTTATGTACTGTGAAGAAGATGATGTGCTCCCCACTTTCATAAAATCCATCAGGTGCTTGCCCTGTTGATATATGAGCTTGTCGAGTCTCATAGTTAGAATCCCCACGCTACAGCTCCTGGACTTGCAGAAAAAGTTGGGGAGCGACAGAAAGAGACTGAATGAAATATGATCCATCTCAATCCACAAAAGATATCTGCAAAGCAGCCAACAACTCTTTCACCTCACCAAGAAGTTGTATAGTGGTTCTCTTGTTGAGTTCATCTGCTACGATGTTTCCCTTCCAAGGAGGATTGAATTTATCAAAGTCATAGTCTTGGAAAACTCATGCCAATGACCCTGTATCATGTTCAGGTCCATCTGAGAGAAGATATACTTGAGACTCTTCTTATTAGAGTATTTTGTAAAGCATTCGCCCATCAGATAGTGTCGCCACATCTTCATTGTAAAGACCACTGTTTCTAACTCCTGGTCACGAGTAGCATATTTCAACACATATTTTCTCATATATCAAGAACCATATGCGATCACCGCTCACTCCTACATTAGGACACATCTGAGCCCTACCCCTAATGCGTCACAGTAGACTATGTACCCTACACCCTCCTCTGAAATCCTCAAGATGGGGGCACTAGTCAGCCTCTGCCTCAGCTCCTGAAAACACATATGGAATCTCTATGACCACACGAAGGGTTTTCCCTTCATCATCAATGCTGACAATGGTGCTGCAACTCTGGATAAATATGTCACAAATCATTGGTAGTATCCAGCCAATCCACTGAAACTCCATCCTCCGATATTACATGTCCCAAAAAGTGAACCTATGAGATTCAAAACTAAAACTTAGAGAGGTTACCATAAAGCTGGTGCTTGTAGAGTGAGTCCAGTAATACCTACAAACAATAGGCATACTCCTCCTCAGTAGATGAGTAGATCCGAATGTCATCGATGAATACTACTATAATGAGATCAAGGTATGGATGAAAGATCCTCTTCATGAGTCCCCTGAACACTATAAGAGCATTTTTTACATCGAATGGCATAACCAAGAAATTTTAATGGTAGTAATATCATCTGAAAGCAGTCTTCTTCACATCCTCATCTCATACTCTGAGCTGGTGATAGCTTGATTTGAGGTCTATCTTCGAGAACCAATGTGCTCCCTTCAACTGATAAAAGAGGTCATCAATCCTAGAGAGTGGGAACATGTTCATCATGGTCACCAAGTTCAGGCGTCGATAGTCGACAAAATGTCTCAAGCTCCCATCTACCCTCTTGGAAAACAGAATAAGAGCTGCCCGTAGAGAAGCACTGGGCTAAATGAATCACTTCCCATGAAAGTCCTCAAGCTGGACCCACATATCACAAAGCTCTACGGAATCCATCTGAATCACTAGGGTAGATATATGTGACATCCCAGGGTACAAGTCAATGTTAAAGTCCACATCTCTGTGAGGAGGTAGACCCCGAACATCATCAGGGGAAACATCTGCGTACTGGTCCACTGCTAAGGGATTACTCAGACTCTCCACATCAATCGCTTCGAGTGTAAGGATATCCAACAGATTAGTGATCAACTTCACTATTTTTTGGGTAAGTCCATCCTATTCTGCAAAGGCTCCTTTCTCTCCAGTGAAGGTAATCCTTGTCCAATCTGTGCGGAAACGCCACACATTTCACCTAATACAATCTATCTTAGCATCGACTGTAGATAAAAAGTCCATAGACAATATTCTATCTTATGGCATCAACATTGCTACTAAGAGATCCAAGCCGATTCTCTTGACTCCTAGAGTAAGCTACCACAGCCAAAACCTGTGCCTAATCCACGAATCTGATCCAGTACGTGTCTCTAGCATTATGTATCGTGCTGACACCTCCGTCAAAATCTCTGAGCTCCGAACGAGGGCAGTGGCAATAAAAGAATGATTTCCACATGTGTCTATAACAACTATAGCTAAGGGGGAGTTGACACAGATCACACGTCATATATTCTCTAGATTTTCGTGGCCATATGCCTCAGTATCCAGGAGTTGTGCTCTCCCCTATCAACCTGCTCCCTACAATCGGGGTGGACCTCCTGGTGTTGGTGGTGTTAAATCTATAAACATCACCCACCACCAGCTGCACGACCAGCTCCTCTGCCATGTCTGTTTTCTCCCTATGGATCTACTCAGTTTAATTTAGGCCTCGTCCTAGCTGTTCCTTTGACCATATGCAGATCACCCATATGGAGGGTCAGACAGTCATGTGCCATTGACCCTGCCTGCCACATGTGTCACATTTTCCGCTCCTGGTATGACTGGCTCCGCCTCGGGTGCCCTGCACAACTGATCCTGAATCATGCGGGCATAAACCTGTAGGTCTGGGCCTCTTGGACCTCTGTGACATGTATTTTCATCCAACTACAGAAGTATCTTCTACGTGATGAATGGTGGTGGGTCTTGTTACCAGTGACATCTTAGCAAGGAAACTCTCCACTAATAGGGATCTCTCTAACACTCCCGCCTGGGTCGGGATGCTGAGTGAGAACATTGATGCCATGATCTCCTACCTGAGCCCATTCTCGAAGGTCCGAGCCCTAAAAAATGCATCTATTTCCATATCTGTGGAGTAATATGAGGGGTCAGTGAACCTCTCTTAGTACTGAGCTACAATCATGCTTCCCTACTGTAGATGAAGCAGCTCTTGTATGCGCACTTCGTGAAGAGTCACTGGGACATACTCTGCCCAGTACAGGCTATCGAAGTCTACCCAGAGTAGTGTCATCTCATCATGAACATTGAGAATCAAGATCCACTATCTACCTAATACTGCCTTTATAAGGATGATATCAAGGATTACCATGGGATCGGCTGGTGTCCCTACCTATTGGAAGACTCTCACCATAGCCTCTAGCCAATTCTCAATAGCATGTGGGTCCATCTCTCCCCTGATCCCGAGTGGCCTATGTTGCTGGAACTCATGAAAACTACTCAAGAAGCGTTCACCATCTTCTACTAGCGATAGTGGCATTGGTGTCCCAATGAGTAAAGGTATCCCTAGTGCCTATGCTGGTGCCTCTACTGGAAAGGGGCCATACACCGACGCCTCATTGCTCGGTGCGCTATCAGTGCATACAACTCTCAGAACCCTAGCTGGTTGTCAGTGTTGAAGAATAATAATAATAAATATGTTTTTTATGGTCAATTAGATATACTTGGTGAGCTGAATCAAATAGATAAAAAAACTCTTCAAAACACACACGCGATCAGTGTTTTCAGGCACTGAGTTGGTAATCAGAAGTCAGGGTCCTGGTGTATGGATACGTCGGCCACCACACCAACACATGATTCCCTAAACTAAATACCACACTCCCTACACATAAAACTATTTTCATGAAAAGGAAAGATAGGATTACTCTGTTCTACGGTAGAACTAACTCCTTTGATACCAATTTTTCACGTCCCATACCCCAGGGCCCATGTCGTGACTACCCCATTCCCACCTTCCTTATGCCAAGGGCTGGCGACTAGCACCAAAGAAGTAATTCCCTTGAACTGAGAAGGCATTGCCTTTATAACCTTTAAGCACACAACCAAGAACACATCTAGATACGAACTCAAGTAAACAGAATAGTAAACATAGTGAGTATAGTAAGGAATAGTTGCTAGAATACAATCCTAACTTGAATGTACAAGGAAAACCATAAATTAAACTATGGTTGACTGAGGAAAAGTATCTCTTAGATCATCCACCACGATTCCTACTTAAAGTGTACGTATAGTTCGCCTCCTTAGTACACCACGTCCACCCGTCTCCTCTGCGAACTGACACGCTGTATATTCCACCTCCGAGCACCGTCCAGTCCTGGTACCCTAATCCACAGTTAGCTCTATCTGTTTTCTACATCCAACACAACAAGGTTCAGGCATAGACCATGTACGAGTGAGTGTAACAATACTAAATAGGGACCTTGTGACCCTCAAGGTCTCACAAAATCCACCAATGATAATCCAAAAATTATTAAATAAAAAATAACCCTACATAGGTATATGCCCAGACATATACCTATGTTTTCAAGTAATCAATCTCAATCATGAAGGAAAAAAAGGTTCTCACTCTGCACACACCATGAATATAGTTAGGTACATTAGTAGAGATGATTAGATTTAACTACTAAATCATATTACTCTGTTAAGATTTTCTGATGCTAACCTATACAGAATCACTTGGAGCTGAACCACATAGGATCGCTCGGAGATGACCCACATAGGATCGTTGGAGCTGACCCACACAGGATCACTAAGAGGTGACCCACATAGGATCGCTGGTGCTGACCCACATAGGATCATTAGGAGCTGACCAACACAGGATCACTGAGATCAGACCCATATAGGATAACTAGGATATGACCCACATACGATCTCTAGGATATCTTGGATTTAACACGAACAGCATAGTTAGGAGCACTCTTCCCATCAAAGCCAGATAATGCGTTTCTTCATTAGACTTGCTCATCTCTGGGAGTGTCTTTTTCCCAAGCCACTAGTCGATTCTCCAACTTCCATGATGTCTCACGATGATGTATCTTAAGGGACCGCCATGTAATTGGGGTCTCAACGTAATATACATCGTGTCATTCGGACGCCTGGTCTGTAAGTTATTATCCTTTTAGGCCCGATGGCTCAGTTG